>JAYESD010000007.1:53688391-54288391 GCA_036927565.1 Tuctoria greenei | reverse complement strand
GAAGTTACCGTTAGGGTTCAGGAAGTTCGGACTAGTCCATGGTGGTCACCGGACTAGTCCGGTGTGCTGTGTGCAGCAAACCCTAAGTGTCCCGAAATATCGGACTATTCCGGCTGAAAACGGACTTGTCCGATTTCGCTACTGGAAATCTTCGGACTAGTCCGATGTCCATCGGACTTGTCCGGACATGTTAAACCCTAAGTGTGTTGGATGACAAGTCCGCACTTGGAGGACTTGTCCGATTTAGATCAGTGGGTTTTTCGGACTAGTCCGTGTGAATATCGGACTTGTCCAAAGTGGATCAGAAAGAATATCGGACTAGTCCGGTTGATAACAGACTTGTCCAATTTTGTGTGACTTGTGTAGTGATTTGAGGACTAGTCCGCACTGGGGAGGACTAGTCCGATTCTAGTCAGAAAGATATCGGACTAGTCCGACAGATATCGGACTTGTCCGATCTGATGCAGAAAGGTTATCGGACTATTCCGGTTGTGATCGGACTAGTCTGGTCCTGTGTAACTTTGTGCAATGTGTGTGTTTAATTATGATTGAGCTCTTGGGGTGTGTTTCCTTAACACACTCCATACACGATAATCTACTACTCTTTTTCCTTGATCCCATTTCCACTTTGCTCCACTTCATACCTTCTTTTTGGTATTTTGCTCATTTTTCTATTATAGGCCTGCATTCATCTCAACCAAGAGGTTAGGATCCCAATTGCTTGTCATAAATCATCCAAAACCCACAAGGGAGTCCTAGATGCACTTTCAATCTCCTCCTTTTTGGTGATTGATGACAACCAATTGAGATTTCACAAAATATGACAAAAATTGAGATTTTCATAAAGTATGCACATATGAATCAAAAATACATCAAGCAGTGAAAGAATTATCCATATGTGAATTCTTTATGGTGGGATGCATAACTAAGTACATTAATACATTGAGAGTGACATAACTTACATTAATCAACCAAAACCAAGCACATATGTCATTCGAGGAGCAAAATTACAGATTTTAACAAATACTTCTCAAATTAAGTAAGCATTGCATCACAGAACCATAGTTAACTTAGAAACAACGTTAAATCATTACAACCACAAAGATAGATAAAAATAGCTCTCTCCTCGCATCCTACAGCTAAAGCTAAGACTCCCCCTCAATCTCTCCCCCGTTGGCATCAAGACACCAAAAAGAAGGAGAGGAGGGTCCTATGGTCTTCACTCTTCACTGTCAGTCCTCTCGTCATCGTCTTCGTCTTCTTCATCATCAGCTTGATGAGGAGGAGAAGGAGGAGGGACGGAGCCACTCGAGCCCCCAATGCCAAAGTAGGCAAGCTCGGAGGGGTTCAGGGACCCGAGCTCAGTGAAGTCCGGGTCGGATTCCTCAGAAATCACTGGAGATCCAATGGGGTCGATCTCCAGCTTTTGGCAAATTTGCTTCACGTTGGCCTTTATGTACTTCATGTCCTCCTTTCTCTTCTGGTTGAGTTTATGGGCCCTTACTTCGGCCTTCTTGCAGGAGGAGAATATGACAGCCAGATACTTGAGAATACCACTAGCTGATCCTCGCTGAGGGGCTTCCCTAGAAGTAGGGACAGCTCTAGCACCTTCTCTTGATCTTGCCGTGCCTCAGGACTCGAGGCCGGCGAGGGAGCAGCCTGGACATTCACTAGTTGAGGCTTCAGAGGCCTCAAAGGAGTATGCTCCACATCCTTCACAAACTCAATCCCTGTGACTTTCTGAATCATAAACATGAGATAGGGAGCATAGCCACATTACCTATTGGGGGTGCTGGAGATGTTGACCATATCATTCCATATGTAGTCAAACACATCAAACTTACGCCCTTTGCTTATGACCTTCATTAGGGTCCGGAGGTACCCTTGTACACTCCCTGCATGAGGGGACCGGAGTCCACACATCCGAGGATCTCATTGGGTGGTGCCGTGCGATGCGACACCTAACAGCACACATGAAAAGGATACCAAAACGTACAAAGTTTTCAGTTCAGAATAATCAGAGTTTACAAAAAAATGTACAATAGAAGTACACACGCAGCGGAACTACATACTCATATTCTCACCTATCTAAGCATAAGAGAAGACGTCCATGCCCTAGGACGCCTCTCACTAGCAACATGACGATCAATAAGCAGCGGCGTGGTTCACATGAGATTTATCACGATACCTCGAGATCTCATGTACAACCTGAACAGCAGAAATGAACCTAATACCTGCAAAATTCGTTAAAGCACAAACGTGAGCATAAGGCTCAGCAAGACTAACCCATCTCACTAGACATATGCAAGGGTGAGTACTAAAAATAGGTAAGGAATAGCATAAATAGACTCGCCTACAAGTAAATCCTTATAATCATGTTTTAAGTAGCAAATGACATTCTTCGAGCACAGCACATCATAGACTCCACAATCAAACAAGAAACGCTTTGCCGATGATATGACATGCTCAAAGCACATAATGCTATTACAGCTAAAGTATGAGAAAACTGTAAACTTTAGTTTTTTCTATCTCTAAGTCATACAAGGTTGCAAAGCAATTATAATTCAATACAATATATTTTTCTGGCTTCTTTAGTATTTACTACATCACGACAGCGATGGACAAGTGGTACTCTATTACCGCGAGGGACGGTGAATGCAATCAGGACACACCCGGACTGCACGACACGCACACCCGCGTGGGAGACACATACGTGCTCTCCTCCCCGCGTCATACGTGGCCACCTTTCACCCAAGACCCCAATGTCGAGAAACCTCTTCATCCCGAGCAAAAGGTCCCCTACACGGACACTTCAAAATGTTCCGCTAGGAGATTTACACCTTTCTGCCTTCGCACGGTATCCAGTACTGAGTCACACGACGTGCAGCAAGAAAAACATACGAAAGCTGAGATAAAACAGTAGGTTTATGAGTCAAAGTTTGAAGTTTTTTTATTCCTAACTACTGACCTATAAGTTGTTACTTGTGTAGCACAAAAATCATTAGCTCCGGAGGCAAAAAAAGAAGGTCCAGAGGTAAACTTTGAATGTTTTTGACTCATAACAGCAGGTTGCATGTTCCTGCCATTTAGTTTAATATGTGCATCAAATTTTGCATTAAAGTTATGAGATCTAGCAATCATTCTTTCCCTTTTCTGTTGTTTAGCTAGTCTATAACAAAAATCTATGACATGACCAACTCTACCACAGTAGGTACAATGAAATTTAACTTTGTGTCAACGTCTAGATGAGCAAGCAATATTTTTATTTGAAACCGAATGAGACAACACTCCTGCAGATTTGAAAACCACTTCTTTTTGTTTAGGAACTATTTGAATCAAACCACTTCCTAATGACCTTACAATTTTAGGTGGATGTGCCTTAGCATGAACATGAGAATCAAAACCTAAACCAGTTTTATCATTGCAAGACTTGGAAGAATTGAGCAGCAAATGTAGGTTCTTATTCCCATTACAAAACCGATCTAATGTCCTTTGCATGTTATCAAGTTTATTGAACAAATCAAGGCAATTTTCACATGAAGTTTTTCCTTTTAATTTGCAATTGGAACAATATTTAACTTCATGAGAACGTAAAGCACTGTTCAATATGGAAATTTCATTCATAGAATCTTGTAGTTTCTTATCAAGATCATCACAAGTAGAACAATGCAAATCAATTGTAGAACAGCTAGCATCTTTCAAGTTTTTATCATTAAGTGCAGCAAGCTCTTTGTTCTTTTCAATTTCTAACTCAAGTTTATCAAGTGTGGAGGTGTGCGCACTTCTTAATGAGGACAATTGTTCATATATTAAATCACATAAGGGACATGCATCATCACTAGGAATCAAAGTTTTTAAATAGTTGATTTCAGATTCTAGTGATTCAATTTTAGCAGCACTATCCCTAAGCGTTTTGTCCTTTTTCTTAACAATAATAGTGGCACGAGAAATAGCATCACACATTTCTTCACAAGTAGGACATTCCTCTTCATTGTCGCTGTTGTGTTCTGCCTCCTCCATACTTGATCTTGACTTGCCCGCCATAAAGCACAAGTATGCCAAATCATCTTCATCTTCGTCAATTCCAATGTCCACGTCGCTTGAGCCAAGTTCCTGGAGTGCGGAGATAAAACTGTTCACCAGTTGACGACCTGAAAAGCTCTTCTTCTTCTTCTTCTTATCATTTGTTGAGGAGTGCTTCGTCCTTGATTGTTTTTCTTCTCAGGAAGTAGCACCTGAAAGGTTAGGACAATCTGTACGAAAGTGTCCTGTCTTATCACATTCGAAGCATCGTTGAGGTCCGAAGCACATTTTGTAATGCTTTTGAGAATCTAGTAGAGAGAAGTGCTAGCTCCTCCTCTGGAAATTCCTCGGTCTGCTCCAGGGTTAGTGAGGACAACAAAGCAAGAGTATTGCAAGATGATGATTGGCTGGAGCTAGGCATGTCATGTTGTGAGACAAATGCAATAGACTTATTTGGGTTCTTACGTGATAAGATGTCAATTTCATGAGTTTTGAGTTTAGAGTAAAACACATCTAATGTAAGAGAACTCATGACAGTTACTTCACGAATAGATGTAACTTTCATCTCCCAGATTGACATGTCTAATGCACTAAGAAGCTGCCTAGCATTTTCAGCATCAGAAAAGTTAACATTGACACTACGCAGATTGCTGAGAATTTTATTGAAGCGAGCGAAAAGGTCATCGATAGACTCACCGGGTTGCATCTCGAAACGCATATATTCCTTTTTGAACATATCTTGTCTCACCTCCTTGATCGTGTTGGATCCTTCGTGATAGTCACAAAGCGCTCTCCACACATCGTATGCCGATCGAAGGTGTGCAACGCGGTTGAAGTCGCTTTGAGTGAGTCCTTGGATGATCAAGTTCTGGGCTTTGTTGTTGTTATCGACGTACCGTAGGTTCGTATCCGTAACTTGATCATTTGATGGCACATCATAAGGCTTGTACACCTTTTCCCATATGGCAAAGCCTTGGGCCTAGATGAAAGCCTCCATGCGTGCCTTCCAAACCTAAAAATCAATACCAGCAAACACACAAGGGTTTGGCAGAGTATTTCTCCATGATGATTAGTCAAAAACATGTGCAAATCACAATGATTAGAGCACCGTGGCTATGATACCAATTGCAGGATCGAAGAGCACATTAAAAGCAACCATAGGGGGGGGGGTGAACGGTAGATTAAAAAATCTTACGCAGCGGAAACAATTAAATCTCTACCCCTTTGGCAGAAAAACGATCTGTTATAGAAATCATGTGTGAGACTAATCTAAACGTGTTTCACCATGAAAAAAGTGATATATATAAGAGAGAATCAAGTCACTAATACAACATAAGAAGAATCACTCCAATCCGTCGAGAGAAACTCAAGTTACGATTGAAAGATCAAACAAAGGTCAATCTGTCCTACCCAAGAAAAACAGTTCTGGAACGCTGCAAATAAACTCGTGTAGATCAGAAACCACAACTCCAATGACCATGAAATTTTGACAGATGATAGATAATCAAGTTTTGAAGACAACCCAAAAAGAATCACATCAATTGGATCTGTAAAACATGAGTTATGATAAAACCACCGACGAAAAGTAGTGCTGTCCAGAAACTCGACGAGTAAAACTTGTCTGGAACAAGTCAGACGAACTAGGCACAAAAGTTCCTTCAAACTACAAATTTTATTCAATAGAACACAAGAGGAACAGCCCCAAATTCGTGCATCATGAGCTTTGGCCTCCCTTGCTTATATAACCAGCCCTTAGGCCAATCTAATCTCAACTAGGACTCTAATCCTACTCAAATCATGAATCGAAACTTTCCATAACTGCTTAGGACTCTTCTATACACAGATAGAAGCAATCTTAAGACTTCCAAACACCTTAGAAACATATCCCACATTCCTAAAATAACTCAAATTCGTGACCCACACGAAATCTTATCATAACCAACTCGATACTTTCCATACCGAGCCATAACCGACTCCGCCGCAGCCAAAGTCATCAACCGATACGATCTGATCCTTCCAACCAGATCTTCCCATTCATAAACCATCTTCGGAACCATGTTATCACGTCATGCACCGCATGCCTACACGCAAACACCTTCCTTCGACGTCTAGTAACCTTCATATGCACTTCCCTTGATTCAATCATCCTGCACGACCTCCTGACCCGCTCAACCACAATTCCTCCTGAATTTGGTTATTGGAACCTCATCTCCTCCTTGAGACTAGTCCAAAGGATCCTGTCACCAGCCATGACTTGAACTCAAGCAACACCTGCACATGAACAAACAACCAATCTGTACGATCCCAAGTCCTCGACTTGACTCAAGTTGACTCCAAACACAACACCTTACGTGATGAGGACATCAAAACAACGGAGACGCACATTGAACTACAAGGACCAATCACAAGATCACGAGCACGGTTATTAAATCAGCAGGTGAATTCATTCCTAACTTCTTTTGCATGTGAGTTTGAGAATAGATTGCTATGTGATGATTTAATTATTATTAGGAATAATGTAGAAGATCAACAAGTGAAAAAAAGAGGCCTTGGGAGCGTGGAGAACCAGATGGGACGTCCACAAGTTGATGGAAACAGTTTACAACTCGGACTCGAGTTCAACTCGGAGTCCAGGAGCAGTCCACCTTAAAATGGACGCCTAGGAGGCATACAGACTCCGTTATCAACGTTCTACATATGCACGGAAAGAGGAGAAGATAAAATTTCCAATGGTTCTAGTCCCACCTCAAAATTCCTCCGGAGTCATTGGGAATCGTCAAAACAAGTCGAGTCCAGATTTCTATCCGGTGCTGCACCACCGAATCGGGCATTTGGGCCTTGTATCCCGTAAGAATCCATTAGGGACGCGTCTAATCGTGTTTTGGTCGAACCCTAGCCTATAAATACTGCAGCCGCCGGTCATATTCGGTGGGTTTTGCTTAGATCAATAATATCGCCGTTCTACGGTTTATGAGACCCCAACTTCGTGATTTCCGATCGTGTCTTCGATGTTCTTGCTCCTGTTCTCGGTTGCACTTGCAGGGATTAGCCTTCTTGGCGAGGTCAAGCGTGTGCAGCACAGTTGATAACCAACGGAGCCGTGGTGTAGTGATTGCAAAGGTACTCGAACCACTCGAGTGCCGCGGATCATCGACGTCGAGTTCTCCACCCCAATCGATATACCTTTCGGAAGATCGGGCATAAACCTACTCATCAATTGGTATCAGATTTCCAGGTTTCCCATGAGGTATCTTTGTTTTCCTTCCATTAGATCGATTTTTTTTGTACCTAGAGTCCATAGAAAAGCCACAAAAAATTAGATCGTTTTTACCGCTTCCCGGACTATAGTGCCTCCAGTTTCGTTTTTCAGTTTGCATTGTTGAGTTTGCATTCGTGTGGTCGAGTCTTGTTGCTGGTTTAGCTTTGTGTTTTGGGTCCTAGTTATCGTGTTTCATCCTTGTTTTCTTGCTATTCGACACCTATTCCACAATCCCTAAATAACAAACCGATCCACCACGTTCATCGGTTTGCCCTAGCTAGCCGCCTTGTGTGAACTCCCGCATCGCCAGCCCTAGATTAGGTGACAAACCTTTGTGCCATTCGTCCTTGAATCATCACATACCATCCCATTAGTTGCTATGCAAATTCCCGATCTTTTTCATATCCGATTACGAGTTCTGTTCTCAAACCGAGTTGGAATCAACATCCAAAAAAAACATAACTCGGACAGCCTACCTTAAAACGACCATAACTTTCGCATACGAACTCGAAATCGGGCGATTTTTTTTTCAAATTCATATACGCAAATTTTTGCATCTGACTTTCTGCCGCGTAGCCGCGTTTGCCGAAATTAGATTGCCCAAATTCCCCTCGGAAGATAGGCTATCCGACCTCCGAAGTTTCAGCACGAATTTTAAAGAATCTTCTTGATTTTCTACAGGCCGCATATTACATCCAATTGAGCTGCAAATTTGTGTGCTTCCTATATTTGTGCTCCTAAGTAAAGAAAAAATATATAAAAAAAATATTACAAAAAAGAAAAAAATAGTGAAGAGCACGCATATTAAAGCAATTGGCCTATACCACTTGGTGTTGTTTTGTTGGCTATATCATTCTGTCTTTCTTTTGCCTTGATACTTCCTTGTGTTTTGCTAGGCTCTACGGCACTCAGTTGACCAGCAACAGTTTCCTACATTGAATACTTTTTCAACTTTGTTTAGCTGTTAACGATTTTCTGCTTATTAGCCACCATATTGTGCCATCCAAGCTCCACCTTTCTCTTGAGCATAACAGGTACCTTTGCAATCACCCCACGCTTCATTTGTTCATCTCACCGTCCACACCACTTGCTATGTCGGTAAGAACACTTGTAAGAGCGTGGTAAGACGCTTGAGCGAGAGAGTTTGTTTTCTTCCACCTTCCACATTGTCACTGTAGTTGATAGGGATAACATATTTTTTTGTTGTCTTTTGTTTCCTACTAACAAAGGCAGGAGAAGAAAATGATGACGAATGTGTTCAACATGCTGAGTTACGTGATATGATGAAGACCATGACGGATATGTTCATCAAATACAACGCAACAACGATGGAGTCATTGGCGAACTTGACTCGCCAACTGGATGACCTTGCTCTTCGGATGAATACTTTTGATGGTCGGTTGCCTCTCGCTGGAAGACAAGAAGACAATGCTTATGATGAACTGGAAGATCATAATAATCAGCCAAGACTGCCACTTTATCGTCGAGGTATGGGAGGTAATAATCATAACAATTATAATCGTCCTCCTGATAATATTTTTGCTAAAGTGAAATTTACTATACCCTCTTTTTCTAGTGCTTATGATGTTGAGGCTTATCTTCATTGGGAGATGACAGTAGAGAAAAATTTAATTCCCATCTTGTTCCTGAACAACATAGAGTTCGTCAAGCCACTAGTGAGTTTAAGGACTTTGCTATCATATGGTGGAATGAACTTGTTAAAACTAGAACTGATCCTCCAACATGGGATAGATTAAAGGAAGCTATGCGTGTTCGATTTGTTCCTCCATCTTTTCAGCGGGACCTTTGCAAAAAATTGCAGTGCTTAGACCAAGGTAACATGTCCTTAGAGGAGTATTACCAAGAGTTACAAAAGGGTATGCTGCGTTGTGGGGTAGTAGAGGACATGGATCATAAAATAGCTCATTTTTATGGGGGGGGGGGGGTTGAGGTGTGAAATTCAGGACATTGTTGATTACAAGGAATATGATACTGTTAACAGATTGTTTCAGCTTGCTATGTTGGCAGAAAAAGAATTGCAGGGCCGACAACAACAGCAACATCGCACGAGGAGCAACTTCATGCCGCGTGCAGCAACTACACCATCCAAAACAGCACCATCTTCGACCCCCCGTGCAGCGACTACACCACCGAATGGCGGCCCAATGTTGTAGTTCTTAAATTCGGTGCCGTTGTGACTCCGGACCTTGATGATGGGAAGTTGAAATTTTCTTTGAGCACGGTTAGCGAAGGTCTTGAACACTTCCGGAGTTTCACTCTTGTCACCTAGAAACAAAGTCCAAGCATAGCAAGAGTAGTCATCAACTATAACAAGACAATGGAGATTACCACCAAGACTTTGATATGTGGACGGTCGGAAGAGGTCCATGTGGAGCAACTCAGGTGGCTTGGAGGTTGACACCATTGTCTTCATCGGGTGGTGAGAAGCAACTTGCTTCTCGGCTTGACAAGCGCTACAAAGCTTGTTCTTCTCAAATGTGACATCCTTCATGTCGGTCACCATCCCGAGCTTGAATGACTTCTTGAGCTTGCTCATTCCAATGTGAGCTATGCGTCAATGCCATAGCCAACCCAAACTCGTCTTGGTGAAAAGACAAGTGGTCAAGCTAGCATCCTTGTTGGAGAAGTCTACTAGGTAGAGATGTCCATGCCGAAACCCTTTGAAGATTAGTTCTTTGCTTGCTTCACTAGTCACAACAACATCACTCTTGCTAAAGGTGCACGTTAGTCCAAGATCGCATAATTGTGCAATAGAAAGCAAATTGAAACTAAGTGACTTAACATACAAGACATTGGAAATAGATAAATCATTTGAAATTGCAATCTTACCCAACCCAATTACCTTCCCCTTAGAGTTATCACCAAAGGTGACTTCTTCATGATTGTCGGGGTTTTCTATTGTGGTGAGCATACCATCGTTGCCGGTCATGTGTTGAGTGCACCCGCTATCGAGTACCCGATGCTTTCCTCTGGCTTTGTAGTTCACCTACACACATGAATACAATTTTTGATTTTAGGCACCCAAGCCAACTTAGGTCCTTGTATGTGTGATACAAGTGTTTTTGGGACCCAAAGTTGATTGGGGAGCTTCCCCTTCATGCCCTTCATGTCTTTGCCAATGAACCTTGCCTTCACCTTGCCATCTACTTTACTCAAGAGATAATAGTGATCATTAAAGGTAGACTTGTAGTTAGTAGGCAATTTTGGAGAAGGACGGTTAGGAAGAGGACACTCCCTTGTATGGTGACCGGTGACCTCACAATGATGGCAATAGGAACCAACTTCCTTGATGAAGCTTGTTCTAAGCTCCGGTGAGGGCACCTTTCCTTTGTTAGGCACCGGGAAGGATCCAAGTCCTCTCTTATTGAAAGCCCTTGCTTGTTGGAAGAGGATTTCTTTGTGCTTGACTTCTCCCTTGGATAGTCTTGCCACACTAGTGCGGAGACTTTCAATTTCTTCCAACAAATCCTTCTCCCTAGCATTCTCTTTCAAGGCAAAGACTTATGCAAGACATTAGCGGCATGAGAAGTAATAGATACCTTATCATTAAGGGTTTCTTTCCTTATAGTTTTCAATTCGTGATCAAGAACTTCATAAGCAAGGTTAAGTACTTGATGCTCTTGGATTAACTCATTGTGATTTCCCAAGAGTGCTTGGTGTGCTAAATCAAGCTCATGATGATCTAGCTTGATTTGAGCCTTATGCTCCTCAACTTGCTTGACATGATATTTGAGTGTGTCATGCTCCTTAAGTATGCTTTCATACTTCTCAAGCAAATCGAGGTTAGCACTCTCAAGCTTAGCACGAGCTTCTCCAAGATCCTTGACCTTGATCTTTTCCCTTTTAATGATAGTGTGGTATTCATTTATTAATGAAGTTAAGTCATCGGGGGAAAGCTCATCATCGCTTGAGTCATCACATACCTTGGTGTTATCTTTGGCCATGAGGCACATGGGAGGTGGATGAAGAGATGAGTCATCATTGTTGGCAATGGCAAGGCCGGCCAAGATTTCTTCTTCCACTTCACTCTCTTCATCACTTGATTCTTCGTCGGTGATCCATTCATTTGCCACACACATGAACACCTTTTGTGGACCTTTTCTCTTCTTTGGGAAGAGTTTTGTATTTTTGCCTTTGTCATGCTTCTTCTTCCCAAAGAATCTTGGTTTGGGCTTGTCCTCTTCATCATCCTCACTATCCTCAAGCTTGCGATGCTTGCTCTTGTGGTTCTCTCTTCTTTTGTACGGTTTTGGACAATCATAGGAGATGTAGCCTTGATCACCACAATTATAGCAAGCCTTGTTGTCATCTCTCCTTGGTAGAAATGCTTTCTTTTTAGGATCAAAGGTTTATCCCTTCTTGACAATCTTGGAGTTTAAGCGAGAGAATTTTCTCATCATTGATGCAAGCTCATCATCGTCATCTTCACTTGATGCTTGCTCCTCTTCGCTTGAGCTAGGCTTAACCACTTTCTTTTTCTTGAGACTTGTTTTCTTGGTGGAAGCCTTTAGAGAAATTGTCTTTGAGGATGACTCCTCCATCATCCCAAGTACACTCATCTCATGAGCATGAATCTCTCCAATAAGTTCTTAAACGTCAATGTGATCAAGAGATTCCTTTTGAAGCATGGAGTTGATGATGTTGTACTTTGGCTTAGGAAGGAGCATAAGGATCTTGCGGTTGATGAGTCCCTTGCCAAGATAAGCAATATCAAGAGCATTAATTTCCTCAATAAGCACATTCAAGCGAGAAAACATTTCATTGACATTTTCATGAGGTAGCATTTTGAACTCATCATATTTGGCCTTAAGCATATGATATTTTAGTTCTTTAACACGGGAAGAACCCTCATGAATTTCAATCAAGCAAGCCCAAATTTTACAAGCTTTTTCTTTGCTAGCAATCCTAGCAAACACATCTTGACTAATGTATTCATAAATAGCATTTCTAGCTTTTGCATCCCACTTGACTTGATCACCTATATAGTTTTGCTCACCAAACCTCGCATGGGTCACTTCCCATACCTCGAGAGCAATAGCCTATAGAGAAGCACGCATGCGTGCTTTCCAATAGGCAAAGTTCTTGCCCTCGAAGATGGGAACCGACCCCCAATCTTGGCCATTTTATCTCTCTAGCGGTGAAGTTAGAATGATCCAATGAGCAACCTCGCTTTGATACCAATTGTAAGGATCGAATGCCCAAGAGGGGGGGTGAATTGGGCTTCTTTTCAAAAATTAAAGCAATAAAAACTTGACAACTAAAAGCCCAATTCCCTATGCAAACAACCTATGCATTTAAATGAATAGTAATATTGCGGTATATGAAATGCATAAGTGTAATGGGAGAGGAAGAAAGCGCAAACTCCCAAGGAGACAAGAAGACACGGAGATTTATCCCGTGGTTCGACAAGATCGTCAAGACCTTCCTACATCCACGTTGTGGCACCCACCAAAGGGTATAGCCACTCCCAAGTCACCGAGACCAGTGATCTTCACTAAACTTCTCCGTTCACCAACCTTGGCAAGGTGGAGCTCAAGCCTTGTACAAGTTGGATCCTCCGGGATTCCACAACCGTCTTGGCAAGCTCCGAAAGACTCTCTCCAATCACCGACTCTCACACGGTGAGTACAATAACCAAAAGACACTCCCTTACAGATCTCACTATACTAGAGACTCCAATCACCAAGAATGGAAGCACACAAGCACTATCTCTAGCAAGTTCTAGCCTATCTCTTGGTGTACAAGTGGTGTAAATGATGTAGAAGTGGTAGCTCAATGTCTTGAATGCTTGAGAATGTGTAGAGTAGCTCTGGGTATCAAGACATATCGAAATGGCTGGTTGAAGGGGTATAAATAGCCAGCTTCCAGGAAATAGCCGTTGGAAAAGTAGGCTGACATCACTGTTCTGCAAACATTGGATGATCCGATGTGCTCTGTTCTGTTGTCATCGGTCAAATCCAAATTAGCTGATGTCACTGTGTCAGATATGACCGTTGTTTGACTGATGTAACACTTGCCTCATCATCGGATGATCCGGTGACACTTCATCCAAAATTGGTCCAGAAATAATGCTTACCGGAGTGATCGACCGATGTGTTATAGTTGTACATCGGATGGTCCGGTGTTACATTTGGTCCAGGGTAATTGCTTACTGGAATGATCGACCAACGTAACACTTTCTTCATCATCGGATGATCCGGTGAGTACTCAGTTCTGAGGTCTTTTTCTTCTGTTAAGCCAACTCGACCGAAGTATTGTTTTTTGGAAACATCGATTGATCTGGTGAGTTGATTTTGTCTGCTTCGAGTTGATTTAAGTGATTCTTTTGGAATTAGCTCGAGTGACCTCTTATACATTGGTTTGAAATATTCTTTCGATGATTACCGAGTCTTGGGTGTTGTCAAATTCGATGGAATAAGAGCTTTTTCTTTTAGTCTTCATAAAAATCGTTTGACCTCGTGAAATAGTTTGTTTAAGGGTCTCCAGTTGTATCCAATGATCAGTAGATGATATACATATAGAGTTCATTGAGTGTGATGAGTGATATGAGAGACCTTGCATCCACAAACTCATTAGTAATATCCAACGGTTGTCATTAATCACCGAAACCATACCTCATGGGGGCCTAGATTCTTTCACCCGACTTGAGAAAATCTTAACTTATGCCACGAGCTGCTGGTCCTTTTAAGATCATTGAAAAGATTAATGATAATGCATATAAGCTTGAATTGCCTCCCGATTTTGGGGTTAGTCCTACATTTAACATTTCAAATTTGCGACCGTACTTGGGAGAAGAAGATGAACTTGAGTCAAGGACGACTCCAATTCAAGAGGGGGAGGATGATGAGGACATCACAACAGCGGAGACGCACATTGAACTGCAAGGACCAATCACAAGAGCACGAGCACGGTTATTAAATCAGCAGGTGAATTCGTTCCTAACTTATTTTGCATGTGAGTTTGAGAATAGATTGCTATGTGATGATTTAATTGTTATTAGGAATAATGGAGAAGATCAACAAGTGAAGGAAAGAGGCCTTGGGAGCGTGGAGAACCAGCTGGGATGTCCACAAGTTGATGGAAACAGTTTACAACTCGGACTCGAGTTCAACTCGGAGTCCAGGAGCAGTCCACCTTAAAACGGACGCCCAGGAGGCATACGGACTCCGTTATCGACGTTCTACATATGCACGGAAAGAGGAGACGATAAAATTTCCAATGGTTCTGGTCCCACCTCAAAATTCTCACTGGGTAATTGAGAATCGTCGAAACAAGTCGAGCCTAGATTTCTGTCCGGTGCTGCGCCACCGAATCGGGCCTTTGGGCCTTGTATCCCGTAAGAGTCCATTAGGAACGTGTCTAATCGTGTTTTGGTCAAACCCTAGCCTATAAATACTGCAGCCACCGGTCATATTCAGTGGGTTTTGCTTAGATCAATAATATCGCCGTTCTATGGTTTGTGAGACCCTAACTTCGCGATTTCCGATCGTGTCTTCAACGTTCTTGCTCGTGTTCTCAGTTGCACTTGCAGGGATTAGCCTTCTTGGCTAGGTCAAGCGTGTGCAGTACGGTTGATAACCAATGGAGCCATGGTGTAGTGATTGCAGGGGTACTCGAACCGCTCGAGTGCCACGGATCATCAACGTCGAGTTCTCCACCCCAATCGACATACCTTTTGGAAGATCGGGCCTAAACCTACTCATCATTATGTGAGCACCTCACATAAGAATGTTGCAAAGCATAGCAAAAAGATATCAACCATATCAACCAAAATGCTCCAAAAACTTAGCAAATGAATACTAAGCAAACTTTCCAAGAATATAAAGAAAGTTCGAAACATTTGACAGTAACAGCAGGAACATTGCGATCAAGCTCCGAACCTTGCCAAAGCTAACTGGAGCTTGAGCCGGAGCTTACCAAAGCTAGTAGAACCTAACGCTGGAGCTAACCAAAGCTAGTAGAACCTAGCGCCGGAGCTAACCAAAGCTAGTCAGACCTAGCGCCGGATCTGACCAAAACTAGTCGGAACTAGTCAACACAAAAGCCGGAGCTAGAGAAACATGTCGGAGCTTAACAAAGACATGCCGGAGCTCACAAAGACATGCTGGAGCTATCAAAGATATGCCAGAGCTAAAGACAAAACTCATCGGAGCTACCCAAAAACATGTCAGATCTAGACAAAGAAAGTCGGACCTATTGTCGGATCTTTCAGAAGCTCGGAGCTAGAGTCGGACCTTGCTAAAAAGATGTTATGACAGCATTCAAAACTTTTATTGTCAAAGCCAATGTATTCAGCACACATAGGTCTCACACACCGCAAGCGGATCAATTGCGGTAAGCTCACCATGCGAGAGGTAGCATGTGATTGTTTCCGTGGCTTGGCACAGAAATGTCAATATGAGTCCCTGAAACACTCCATGTTTCTGAGAACATATGACACGCGGTACCCCAACGTGCTTTAAAATTAGTGGGAGCCCCCATCGGGTGGGACATAACCCGATGCGCCACCTACTGGTGCAGCATTATGCAAAGACGTGGGAACCTGTCGGGTGGTAGAAAACCTGTTCATGTACCTCGAGATGTGGCTTAGCTCGGGATGGCCCGTATGGAATGATACGGGACAAATGTTCTTACTTTCATATATATTATTATGACTGCCTGAAATGCTCGCCCGTGCGGGCTGTGCTATACGGCACCATATGATTGAATAGTAATTTGTGTGTAGTTGCAGATCCACTAACCACATTATTTGTAGCTCGAGTAGAAACTGTTTGCGATTGAATGTCATTAGTGCTACTGTTGAGACGTATGCCAGAATACCGGCTTAGGATTTTCTTTGGTGAGGACGTAGTACTGACTTTGCATTCGGTTACATCGGCGCATTGACAGTTAGAATACATGCCGGAGGGTGTAGCTCGCAACGCAAGCTTCATGTTAAGCTTCAAATACATATTTCCACTTTAGAATGATGAAAATGAAGTTTGAATCGAAACTGTTACCTTCAGTCTTTCCTCTGTTATTCTGGTAGAACAATAGCCCAACTTTAAAAAGGAATATCTCCTAGTAGAATTATCCAATGAAATTGTTCCATACATGGTGGGAAATATCTGAGAGTCATCCAACTAGTTTCTTTTCATCACCACTGCAGAATCTCCCTAGAACTTAATTAAAAGTTGAAATTTCCAAAACCTGTCAAAACTGTACAGAAACTGACACAGTTTATGGACTGTTCACCATTTTTACCATAAATATCAGTATAATCATCTAACGGAGGTGTATTTTATATGGTTAGAAAGTTTAGGAAGTCCTCTCAAACTTCTCTGTTCAACTCTAGGGCAGAATCCCTCTCCAACCTATTCAAAATTTCAAATCTCCAAACTCTGCCAAAGCTGGACAGAAACTGAAACAGTTCTGTACCTGTACCATTTTAACTATAGATCGCTGTAGAAAAATCGAATGAAGCCATATGATATATTTCTGGAATCCTGATAAGATATGTAACGATTTTGTAATTTAAATTTTTATCAAATTTTGATATTTTCTGTATGAAATTTTGTGCACAAATCGGACATAAACAAAGGTGGTGGTGCCAAAATTGCTCAGAAAACTGTCAGGTTTGAAAAGCTATATCTCATCAACCAGAACTGATATAGTGGCAAACTAATGCTTTTTGGAAAGTTCATGAAGTGTACTACAATTTTGTTATTCACCTCAAGATCTGATTTTGCCATTAACTGGGTCAAATTCGAAGTTGAGTCCTGACTGATCATTTCTTAACAGAAACTTGGTCAGTTTGAGACATTTTGGTTTTGTTATGACTTTGATTCTCGATTTCAATTTGAGAAGTGTTGTAACAAACCAAGTGTTGTGATTCAACATTTTTCCAGTAGATTTGAGTGTTTGACCCAATGAGACTTTATTTCTTTTCATGGCCATATTTGCCTCTTATTGAAGAATAGTGTGCGCGCATGACGTCACTTCGTCTCCAGCAATAGCTGAAATGAACTTTCATCTATGGAGTTCATTACTTTGGAACTCGCTATTGTTAAATTGGTATAGAGATTAATTACACCTCACCTTCCCATGATGAACAATTGGAGTAAGTTTATGGAACCCCTAGTTCGAAACTTTAAGGGGGAAGGAGCGCGCTCAAGTAACAAAGTGATCAAGTGAGATCTCATTTCCAAGAAAATGCAACTTCAAGCACAAAGCTGACACGTCATAGAGGAAGTGTAACCTCAACTCCATTAGTGCTATAGAGGAGGACATCAAGCACCACTACGTGATTGAAGAGAAAATTAAGTGAAGCACCATTAAGAACAACTCTAGTAGACTCGATCCTATGCCTAGTGGTATTCTACCATTGAGATGAATTAATTAGAGTTGTCATGCAGAAATGACTCCATGGTTCAGCAAGTACAGCGAAGACTTAGGTGCAGAATTAGATGGGTCGATTAGGAGGGTACAAGTTTGCAAATGTAAGATTGTGTAGTATACTGCTCACCATCCCTCGCTTCCTTGGCTAAACTTGAATTCTGCAACCTTGGTCAAGATATGAGAAGGGCGTTCCTTATTCAACACTTCTCATGACCAAGTGATTCAATCATTGTCAAATTGAGATAGTGCTTACCGTGTTTGAATCGCTATACATACTTTTGCTCAAATCAATAAATTGAATGCACCATATCTATGAATCGTTTTCCGCGGGACTGCATTGTGTCTGCATAACATCATCCGATTTGTAATGCATCACGATACATGAGTCATAAGTAATTTTGAGAAAGAATATGTATCTTCATTCAAAGACTTGAGTATTGTCTAATAATCTTGATTGATTTTCCAACTCTAAGTAATCATCACCTTACTTGCTTTATTTTGGTTGAGCAATTCCAGGGAAACTGATTACTCAATCATCCTAGCAGTTCAACTGGGAGTTGAACCTTCATTCTTGACTTGTAACGATTCAAGTATCTTAGTTGAGAAAACAATAACACTATTGATTCATGAGGTTCTCCCTTAATTGATAAACCTCAGTTGAAACCTTGATTCTCTATGTTCGCAAGATTTTCATCTTATTTTTGAGCTTGCGAAACTCTTTGACTCGTATTGTATGGTGATGTTAACATGTCCAGAAACTTTGTAATTGCCATATATTAATGACCTTGCTGTGTTGCGCACATAAGAGAGACAAAATCGCTACTACTCTTATGTCCCAGCAAAGTGATCAAATTGTTGGCTACCTAATTGAGAAGCCCGATCCAGACGAGATTAGTGATTTGTTGCTTAATCTCAAAAACCACCTTGACTCATTATTGGTACATACTACAGTGTGCTTTAAAGACTTAGTTACACAAAGCCAGATTTAAAAGCATCTACAACGTTACTTAAGATAATCCAGATGAAGAGAGTTATTGAACAAGAGTTAAGTCTTCGAGTACAAGACTAGGACAGTAAAGTCTTCATGAGAGGAACATCAAGAAATCAAGAACGCCATATATGATAGAACCTGATGTGTCTCTACCATGAAAAAGGAAATAAGAAGACCTCAAAACACCAATGTAACTTCGCATCAGATATACGCAGATTTCACGGTGTGATCTCATTCACACCAAGCATTCGAATCATATTTGCAATGAGAAAACTTAAGTCACCAAAAGCAAAAAAATGGGGTTCACAAGATGGTATGGACTAAACTCATATCAAGGAAACCACATGAGAAGGTGAGAAGTTCACCAAGCTCACTACAGGAAACGCTAACACTTACGTCGGCCAGCTTAATTTACGTCGGCCAGCCGACGTAAATAAACTAACTTACGTCGGTCAAAAAAACCGACATAAGTTAAACCGACTTACGTCGGCGGCCGACGTAATTCAGCAGACCGACAGCAGTAAATGTGAACATACGTCAGTCTGAGCAACTAGCCAACGTAAATAAAAGACCGACGTAAGTTAGGCTTAACTTACGTCAGCTGGCGGGTTGGCCGACGTAAGTTTAGTCGGCCGACGTAAGTTTACTATTTAGCCGACGTAAGTTATGTATTTTAACCTACCCCCGCGTGCACCTTCTCTTTTCTTCCTTACCCGCTGCGCGCCGCTTTTTTCTGTCCCTCCCTGCCGCCGCGCCCGACATCGTCGCTCACCGCCGCCGCTCCCACCGCCGTACGATGCCACCGTCACAAGGTACTCCTTCCCTCCCCTCCTCTCCCCCCTCCCCTCCCCGACCCCCCCCCCCTGCCCCCTCCCCAAGCACCGGCCTGCCAGGCCGACCGCCACTGTCCGCCTCCCCATCCCCTCCCCCTCCACCTCCCCTCCCCCTCCCCTCCACGGCCGAGCGCAGCCCCCCCCCCCGCCCCTTCGCCTCCCCTCCCGAGCCCCCCCTCTCTCCCTCCTCCTCCCCTCCCCCTCGACCTCCCCTCCCCGGCCTCCCCTCCCCCACCATCACCCTGCTCCCTGTCTCCCCCCACCCTCACCCTGCTCCCCGAGCCCCCCCCAATTGAAAGTCAAATTTCAATTTGAATTGAAATCAAATTCAATTTTGAATTTGAGATTTTTTAAATTTTGCTGAAATTGCTTAATTGTTTATTTAATTATGGTTAAGTGTTTAATTTGCTTAAATATGCTTAAGTGGTTTATTTTATTATGATTAATTTGCTTAATTATGCATAATTATGCTTAATTTGCTTATTTTTGCTTAATTTGCTTAATTATGCTTAGGTGGTTTATTTAATTATGCTTAAATTGCTTAAATTTGTTTAATTATGCTTAAGTGGTTTATTTAAGTTGTTAATTTGCTTATGCGTTTAATTATGCTCAAGTGGTTTATCTATTTATTCTTAAGTGGTTAATTGCACCATGAGGAGGGCAGCGTCGGGGGTGGCCGACTGTCGGGTGCCACGGCGTCGCCGGTAGCTCCAATAGAGAGAGAGAGGGTGTGGGTCGTGTGTAGGGTTGAGCAGAGGAGATCGGGGCGGCGGCGCAGCTTGGTGCGTCATGCAGCATGCGGAGGAGTTCGCGCTGAGAGGAGCTCGCGCCGGCGGAGGAGCTCGAGGCGGTGGGTGACACGCAAAAGAAGCTCGCGCCGGCGCTGAACTGAGAAATGCGGTATACTTTGTTGTTGAACATAGTTATTAAGGCGCCACTTTAGCATCGTTAAAGCGACGCTAAAGCGGTAAGGCGCTCCGGCACCGTAAGGCGTCCCTGTCGCCTTGCTTTCTAGGGTAAGGCGGCGGCGGCGGACGGGGAAGCCGGCGGCGGCGGGGAAAGCTGGCGCCGCGTGAGCAGGGGGATCCATCGCCTAAAGTCGCCTTACCGCCTTAAGAACGTCAATGACTCGCGATTGCATGGACGGTGGAAATGGATGTGGAATTGTCATCTAAGACCAACTTTCCTCTCAGTCTTTCTCTAGTTCTTTCCTCTCTCTTAAATGACCTCAAAATGAAAATGAGCAACGTAGCCTATAGCAATGTAATACCCATTTCGGATCGGCACGTCTCACATGCCACTGGCATGTGAGACATGCAGGTTCGGAATTGTCCCTCTTTGGACAGCCTTGGAGTGACCGAGGCGGCGTGGCTTGTGACGAGATACGGGTCCGAATTTGGACAAGATTTCGGTGGCGTAACCCTGTTGTTCTCTGCTGCACCATTTTTGGGCGTGCAATAGAGAATAGCGGGGTTATGCACTTGTGTCGAAATGGTTACGTGTCACATTATGAGTTGTGGAACTTCCACGGCGAGACAGCTTCTCAAGCTGTACAAGAAGTGGAAGCGGACAATGACGATGCTCAAGAGGTTGATATGATGGATGAGATGCTAGAAGCTATACGACCAGAGCTTACAGAAGATAATCAAACACCAGTGGTCGTCTCTCGCAGACACAGCTGGAGCTCCAGGCCATGAGGTAGATGCTGACGCAAACCCAGGCAAAGCTAGAGAGGACGAGAGCGAAGGCAAGGGAGGAGCAGCAGAGGACGGCCTTAATGATGGCCCAGATGCAAGCAGCGGTGACAGTAAGTAATTTAAAGTACCGTAGTTAAATTTCACAGCACTTAGCATGTCTACAAGAAGAGCACACAATTTGTTAAAGTAACATAGTTAAAGTACCGTAGTAATTTAAACCCCCCCAGGTTCACATACTCCTGCAACCATCTTAGCATGTCTACAAGAAGAGCACACAATTTGTTTGTCCCTTTTAAGCTTAGGCGTCCCACGTATGCGATCAAGAGTACTAACACGCGTTAGGTGATCAAAGCCTACGTGACCAAGTCTACGATGCCAAAAATATAAGTCCTTTGAATCATTATCAACTAGAGACCTATGCTTAGAGGAAGACATCTCAAAATCAGCTTTAAAAACTCTTCCAAACCGAGACATGTTAAAAATAAGCGCACTATTTGAACCTACAACTTTGCAACAGTTTTTATTGAAAATAATTTCCAGATTTTCATCTAGCAATTGTGAAACAGAAAGCAAGTTGTATTTCAAATTTTTTACAAGTGCTACATCCTTCAAAGTGTAGTGATCATTTACTCTAACCGAACCCTTAGCAATTATAGGAGTTGAAGAATTATCGGCAAAAGTAACATTCTCTACACGTGACACAAAAGAGAGGGAGGAGAACCATTCTCTGTTACCGGTCATGTGGTGTGAGCATCCTGAATCCACAATCCATATGTTCTCCTTCCTAAAGCATGAAACCTGCACAGAAGGACAGTTCATCGTTGACTCAGTACTGGGGTTAGTCAATAAGCATTTTGGAATCCAGTACTGAGCCATGCGACATCCAGTAGGAACAACACGTGAAAGCTGTGACAAAATAGCAGGTTTATGAGACAAAGGTTGAGGTTTTCTGTTCTTAACAATTGATTTAGAAGTTGTTATTCGTTTAGAGCGAAAACCAGTAGCTCCAGAGGTGTAGACATTTGTTTCGAAAGAAATAGCTGAAGCTCCGGATGCAAAAACCGAAGGTCCGAAAGCAAAAACTGAAGCTCCGAAGGGAACAACAGAAGGTCCAGGAGCTTTTGGAGCTATCGGAACTACCGGAGCTATCTTTGCAAGTCTCTTACCAGAGGGTCCGGAAGCTACCTTTTCAAATTTATGACTCATTAAAGCAGGTTGAATGTTTCTAATTTTAGGTTTAGCATGAAAGTTATGAGATCTAGCAGACATTTTATCCTTTTTAATTTGTTAGCTAGTCTATAACAACAATCTACGACATGACCATCTTTATCACAATAAGTACAATGAAATTTAATTTTGTAATCATGTCTAGATGAGCACCCAGCATTAGAAACAGAATTAGAAAGCATTCCTGCAGATTCAAAGATCACATCCTTTTGTTTAGGGACAATTTTGATTAAACCTATTCCAAATGATTTTGCAATTTGTGGTGGATGTGTTTTAGAATAAACATGAGAATCAAAACCTAAACCGGTTTTATCATTACAAGATTTAGATGAACTCAGTAGCAAGTTTAGATTTTTGTTCCCAAGACAAAACTGCTCTAGCGTACTATTCATGTCATCAAGCTTTTTAGATAGTTCTAGGCAGTTTCCACATGAAGTTTTTCCTTTTAATTTGCAATTAGAACAGTATTTAACTTCTTGAGAATGTAAAGCATTGTTCAGAATGGAAATTTCATTCACTGCATCTTTTAGTTTCTTATCAAGATCATCACAACTTGAACAATGCAAATCAATTATAGAACAAGAAGTATCTTTTAAGTTTCCAATATCAAGTGCAGCAAGCTTTTTGTTCTTTTCAATCTCAAGTTCAAATCTATCTAGAGTGGAGGAGTGTGCAGTTCTTAGTGTGGGCAATTGTTCATAGATTAAATCACATGA
Source organism: Tuctoria greenei (assembly GCA_036927565.1). Classification (NCBI taxonomy): domain Eukaryota; kingdom Viridiplantae; phylum Streptophyta; class Magnoliopsida; order Poales; family Poaceae; genus Tuctoria; species Tuctoria greenei. The sequence goes on along the minus strand of JAYESD010000007.1, from coordinate 54,265,247 downwards.
GGGACAAGAATCATCACTAGGAATCAAGGTTTTCAAATGGTTGATTTCAGATTCTAGTGATTCAATTTTAGCAGCATTATCCCTAAGTATTTTGTCCTTTTTTCTTAACAATAATAGTTGCACGAGAAATTTCATCACACATTTCATTACAGGTAGAACATACCTCATCGTCGTCACTGTTGTGTTCTGCATCCTCCTGACTTGTTATTGATCTTGTTTTGCGTGCCATGAAGCATAAGTTGGCCAGATCGTCATCATCTTCATCACTTTCAAATTCTACATCGCTTGAACCGAGCTCTTGAAGTGCAGTGATGAAGCTGTTAATCATCTTGCGTCCTATGGTACCCTTCTTTTTCTTGTTGGGGTTTCTAGAGGTGGTCTTGACCTTGTTCTGTTTTTCTTCACAGGTAGTAGGACCTGAAAGGTTAGGGCATTCTGTACGAAAGTGTCCTGTCTTACCACATTCAAAACAGTGTTGAGGTCCGGAGCTTCCTCTCCTTCTAGTTCTCACATTTTGCAATGCTTTTGAGAACCTAGTAGAGAGAAGTGCTAGCTCCTCCTCTGAAACTCCTCAATCTGTTCAAGTGTTAGAGAGGACAACAAAGCAAGTGTACCACAAGATGAAGATTGACCGGAGCTAGGCATGTCACATTGTGAAACAAAAGCAATGGACTTGTTTGGATTCTTACGTGATAAGATGTCAATTTCATGAGTCTTTTGTTTAGAGTAAAGCACATCTAATGTAAGAGAACTCATGACAGTTGATTCACGAATAGAAGTAACTTTCATCTCCCAGATTGACATGTCTAATGCACTAAGAAGTTGCCTAGCATTTTCAGCATCAGAAAAGTTAATATTGACACTACGCAGATTCCTGAGAATTTTATTGAAGCGAGCGAAAAGGTCATCGATAGACTCACCGAGTTTCATCTCGAAACGCATATATTACTTTTTAAACATATCTTGTCTCACCTCCTTGATCGTGTTGGATCCTTCATGATAGTCACAAAGCGCTCTCCACACATCATATGCCGATCGAAGGTGTGCAACGCGGTCGAAGTTGCTTTGAGTGAATCCTTGGATGATCAAGTTCCGGGCTTTGTTGTTGTTGTCGACGTCTCGTAGGTTCGTAGCCATAATTTGATCGTTTGATGGCACATCATAAGGCTTGTACACCTTTTCCCATATGGCGAAGCCTTGGGCCTGGATGAAAGCCTCCATGCGTGCCTTCCAAACGTGAAAATCAATACCAGTAAACGTACAAGGTTTGGCGGAGTATTTCTCCATGATGATTAGTCAAAAACACGTGAAAATAACAATGATTAGAGCACCGTGGCTCTGATACCAATTTTAGGATCGAAGAGCACGTGAAAATCTACCAGGGTCGGGGTGAATGGAAGATTTAAAAATCTTAGGCAGCGGAAACAATTAAATCTCAACCCCTTCAGCAGAAAAACAATATGTTAGAGAAATCTGTGTGAAACTAATATAAATGTTTTTTACCGTGACAAAAGTGATATATATCAGAGATAATCAATTCACAAAGAAAACACAAGAAGAATCATTCAAATCCGTCGAGAGAAACTCAAGTTATGTTCGAAAGATCGAACAAAGGTCAATCTGTCCTACCCGGGAAAAACAGTTCTGGAACGCTGCAAAGAAACTCGTGTAGATCAGAAACAAAAAATCCAATGACCGTGAAATTTTGACAGATGATATATAATCAAGTTTTGAAGACAATCCAAAAAGCATTACGTCAATTGGATCTGTAAAACTCGAGTTATGATAAAACCACCAACGAAAGGTAGTGCTGTCCAGAAACTCGACGAGTAAAACTTGTCTGGAACAAGTTGGGCGAACAAGGCACAAAAGTTCCTTCAAACTACGAATTTTATTCAATAGAACACAAGAGGAACAGCCCCCAAAGTCGTTTGCAATGAGCTTTGGCCTCCCTTGCTTATATAACCAGTCCTTAGGCCAACCCAAACTCAACTAGGACTCCAATCCTACTCCGATCATGAATCGAAACTTTTTATAACTGCTTAGGACTCTTCTATACGCAGATAGAAGCAATCTTAAGACTTCCAAACACCTTAGGAACGTATCCCACATACCTAAAACAACTTAAATTCGTGACCCACACAAAATCCTATCATAACCAACTCGATACTTTCCATACCGAGCCATAACCGACTCCGCCGCAGCCAAAGTCATCAACCGGTACGATCCGATTCTTCAAACAAGATCTTCCCATCCATAAACCATCTTCAGAACCATGTTGCCACATCATGCACTACATGCATACGTGCACACACCTTCCTTCGACATTCAGTAACCTTCATATGCACTGCTCTTGATTCAATCATCCTGCACGACCTCTTGACCCGCTCAACCACAATTCCTCCTGAATTTGGTTGTTGGAACCTCATCTCCTCCGTGAGACTAGTCCAAAGGATCCTGTCACCAGCCATGACTTGAACACAAGCAACACCTGCACATGAACAAACAACCAATCCGTACGAGTCCAAGTCCGCAACTTGACTCAAGTCAGTTCTGAACACAACACCTTACGTGAGCACCTCACATAAGCATGTTGCAAAGCATATCAAAATGATATCAACCATATAAACCAAAACGCACCAAAAACATAGCAAATGAATACTAAGTAATCTTTCTAACAATGTAAAGCAAGTTCGAAACATTCACAGTAAAAATAGGAACATTGCGATCAAGCTCCAAACCTAGCCAAAGCTAACCGGAGCTTGAGCCGGAGTTTACCAAAGCTAGTACAACCTAGCGCCGGAGCTTACCAAAGCTAGTACAACCTAGCGTCGAAGCTTACCAAAACTAGTACAACCTAGCGCCGGAGCATATCAAAACTAGCACGACCTAGCACCGAAGCTAACCAAAGCTAGTCAAACCTAGCGTCGGAGCTGACCAAAACTAATTGGACCTAGTGCCAAAGCTAACCAAAACTAGTCGGAACTAGTCATCCAAAAAGTCAGAGCTAGAAAAAACATGTCGGAGCTAAAAAAAACCTGTCGGAGCTAAAGACAAAGCTCACCGGCGCTACCCAAAAACATGTCGGACCCAGACAAAGAAAGTCAGACCTATTTTCGGACCTTGCAAAAGTGATGTTATGGCAGCATTCAAAACTTTTATTGTCAAAGCCAATGTATTCAGCACACATAGGTCTCACAAAGAGTTAGAAAATTTTGAAAGAAATAATGTTTGGAAACTTGTACCTCCACCTCAAGATCACACTTTAATTGGAACTAAATGGGTGTTTAAAAATAAACAAAGTGAGGATGGGGTTGTGGTTAGGAATAAGGCTAGGTTGGTTGCTCAAGGTTTCACTCAGGTTGAAGGTCTAGATTTTGATGAACTTTTGCTCCTGTTGCTAGATTAGAAGCCATAAGAATTTTGTTAGCTTTTGCTGCATCTAATGGTTTTAAGATATATCAAATGGATGTTAAAAGTGCTTTTCTTAATGGCTACATAGATGAGGAGGTTTATATCAAACAACCACCGCGTTTTGAAAATCCAGATTTTCCTAATCATGTTTACAAACTGTCCAAAGCCTTGTACGGTCTCAAACGTGCCCCTAGAGCATGGTATGATATGTTAAAAACATTCTTACTTGAAATGGGGCCCATGGGCAAGGTTGATAAAACTATTTTTGTGCTTAAGCATGGCAATGACTCATTATTCGTTCAAGTGTATGTGGATGATATTATCTTTGGTTGTGCTTCTCATGATCTTGTGTCCAAGTTTTCAGCTATGATGAGTTAAGAATTTGAGATGAGTATGATGGGAGAACTCACGTACTTTTTGGGGTTGCAAATCAAGCAAACCAAGGAGGGTACCTTTGTTCATCAAACGAAGTATACAAAAGACCTCATAAGGCGCTTCAACATGGACAAAAGAAAGCCTCTTAGGACACCAATGGGAACAGCAACAACACTTGAACTTGACGAAGATGGTGAACTCGTGGATCAAAAAGAATATAGAAGCATGATCGGATCACTTTTGTACCTCACGGCATCAGGACCAGACATATAATTCAGCGTATGTCTTTGTGCACGGTTTCAAGCTTCCCCACGTGCTTCACATCATCAAGCCATCAAAAGGATTCTCAGGTACTTACATGGAACTCAAGAATTTGGCATTTTTTCCTTCTTCCTCAGCCGTAACTTTGAAAGCTTTTTCCGATGCTGATTTTGGAGGTTGTAGGATTGATAGGAAAAGTACTTTCGGTGCTTGTCATTTTCTTGGTAATTCACTTGTTGCTTGGTCCTCTAGAAAACAAAATTCAGTTGCACAATCCACAGCCGAATCTGAATATGTAGCTGCTGCTAGTGCTTCCTCACAAATTCTTTGGATTGTTCAAACACTTAAGGACTATGGGGTTAATCTAGATAGTGTTCCACTGTTTTGTGATAACACTAGTGCCATTTGCATTGCTAAAAACCCTGTGCAACATTCTAGAACTAAGCACATTGATATTAGGTATCACTTTCTCTGTGATAATATTTAAAAAGGAAATGGTGTGCTTCACCATGTAAATACTGAACAACAATTGACTGACATTTTTACAAAAACTTTGGATTTCACTCGTTTTTGTTTCATTCGTAGTGAAATAGGGGTGATGCATCCTCATGGCTTACATTGAGGGGGAGTTTTTCAAACTTGAGAAGTCTATGCGTGAATCTGAAATTAAAATAATATAAGCATAGTATTTCATACATATATGACTTTGTGATTCCTTTTACATGCTAAAAGTTCTTACTACATTACTCGTGTTATACATTTTGTAGTTTTTGCCATGTCTAGTAATTGGAATAATCACTTACACTAAATCTGGTCATGGTTGAACTTTTTTGCTGTTTTGAACTTGTTGCATGCTCACAAGTGTTTTTAATCATAAAGTATTAATCAAGTAATGAACTCACATGTTGATTTTTTGTGAATAAATATAAGTTGAGAAAAGATCAAGAGAATATGCATGCATCGCACTTCTCCTTTTGAGATGGCTTATCATTGCACTTTGAGATGAACTTGGAAGAAGTTGTGTATGACTAAAACCATGTCCTTAAGCTTCTGATTGTCAAATGACATAGGGTTGGCTTGGTTGGTTAGAATAAGGCAGATGCGCATATAATCTCTTGCAAATATCATATGATCTAAATTTGTGCTTTGAAAAATAATAAAATGCAGCAACAAGTTTCATGCTTTCAGGTATTGAAATAGTTAAGTTTGTGAGATCATGACTTGTTTAAATTGAAAATTACATTTGATCTCTAGCATGGCTTACACTACTTTATGTATCTCATTGTTGTGATAGTATAAGTTACTTGATAGTATGACTTGGATGAGCTTTGTTTTATATGTATATGTTATAATATGCTCATAACAATTAAAATTTCTCTTTTGAACCTTGATGGATACATTGTCAAAGGGGGAGAGATAATATGGTGAATTATGCATGGGGGAGAAATATGTATACGGGGAGAAATTTATTTCTATCTCATTTGATTTTCAAAAAGGGGGAAAATTGTTCTCAAAACATTCATGAGAAATATATGTCTATCTCATTTGATTTTAAAAAAGGGGGATAATTGTTCTCAAAACTTTTCATGCCAATGTTCGGATTTTAAATGGTATTGCCAATGCATGCATCAAGGGGGAGATTGTGAGACCTATGTGTGCTGAATACATTGGCTTTGACAATAAAAGTTTTGAATGCTTCCATAACATCTTTTTAGCAAGGTTCGACTCTAGCTCCGAGCTTCTGCAAGGTCCGACAATAGGTCCGACTTTCTTAGTCTAGATCTGACATGTTTTTGGCTATCTCCGGTGAGCTTTGTCTTTAGCTCCAGAATGTCTTTGATAGCGCCAGCATGTCTTTTCTAAGCTCCGATATGTTCTGATGGGTCCGACTTATGTTGGTTAGCTCCGACATGTTTTTCCAGCTCCGACTTTTGGGATGACTAGTTCCGACTAGTTTTGGTTAGCTCCGGCGCTAGGTCCGACTAGCTTTGGTAAGCTCCAGCACTAGGTTGTACTAGCTTTGGTAAGCTCTGGCGCTAGGTGGTATTAACTTTAGTAAGCTCCGGCTCAAGCTTCTGTTAGCTTTTGCAAGGTCCGATGCTTGATCGCAATGTTCCGGCTTATAATGTGAAATGTTTCAAACTTGCTTTACATTGTTGGAATGTTTGCTTAGTATTCTTTTACTATGTTATTGGTGCGTTTTGGTTGATATGGCTGATATTTTTTTGCTATGCTTTGCAACATGCTTATGTGAGGTGCTCATGTAAGGTGTTGTGTTTGGAACTGACTTGAGTCATGTCGCGGACTTGGGCTCGTACGGATCGGTTGTTTGTTCATGTGCAGGTGTTGCTTGAGTTCAAGACATGGCTGGTGACAGGATCCATTGAACTAGTCTTAGGGAGAAGATGAGGTTCAACAACCAAGTTCGGGAGGAGTTGTGGTTGAGTTGATCGGGAGGTTGCGCGACATGTTTGAATCAAGAACAATGCATATGAAGGTATCGTCGACGTCATTAGAAGATGTTTGCACGTGTGCAAGGAGTGCATGGACGTGGCTACATGGTTCCGAGGCGTGATGAAGAGATGTGGACGTAAAGAATTGGTCGGAAAGGTCCAACCGACTAGGTTATGGACTCAGGCTGCGGCCGAGTCGGGTTTGACTCAAATATGGAAAGATTTGAGTTGGTTACGATAGGATTTTGTGTGGGTCACGAATTTGAGTTGTTTTAGGAATGTGGGATACGTTTCTAAGGTGTTTGGAAGTCTTAAGATTGCTTCTATCTGCGTATAGAAGAGTCCTAAGCAGTTATGGAAAGTTTTGATCCGTGATCGGAGTAGGATTAGAATCCTAGTTGAGATTCGGTTGGCCTAAGGGCTGGTTATATAAGAAAGGGAGCCCAGAGCTCGTGGAGCACGACTTTGGGGCTGTTCCTCTTGTGTTCTATTGAATAAAATTCGTAGTTTGAAGGAACTTTTGTGCCTTGTTCGTCCGACATATTCCAGACAAGTTTTACTCGTCGAGTTTCTGGACAGCACTACCTTTCGTTGGTGGTTTTATCATAACTCGAGTTTCACAGATCCAATTGACATGATTTTTCTTTGCAGCATTCCAGAACTGTTTTTCTCGGGTAGGACAGATTGACATTTGTTCGATCTTTCGATCATAACATGAGTTTATCTCAACGGATTTGAGTGATTCTTCTTGTGTTTTCTTCGTGTCTTGATTCTCACTGATATATATCACTTTTGTCCCCGTGAAACACGTTTATATTAGTCTCACACACGATTTCTTTAGCATATCGTTTTTCTGCTGAAGGGGTTGGGATTTAATTGTTTCCGCTGCGTAAGATTTTTAGATCTACCATTCACCCCCCTCTGGTAGATTTTCATGTGCTCTTCGATCCTACAATTTTATATCATGGTACATCTTCCAAACCAAGAATCTCACTTGGGTGGACCTGTTTCTTACAGATGGATGTATCCAATTGAGAGGTACCTTGGTACATTGAAGAGGTATGTACGTAACAGAGCTCACCCGAAGGGTTCTATAGCTGAGGGATATATTATGGAAAAGTGTATGACTTTTTGTAGTCAGTTTATGGATAACATAAGCACCAATCTTAATAGGCCAACTGTCATGAAGCTGTAGCTAGAAATAAACCTTCTCTCGAGTCTAATATATTTACAGAAGTTGATAATCCATAAAAGGGTTTAAATGGGCTCAACCTACTATGGTGGAACTACATAACATGAGACATTATATTATTTCTAATGTTGAAGAGGCCCTTCCATAGATCAAGTACGTATAACTTAGATGTTCTATACTATATTGGATCATGGTTATTGTAGATGGCTAATTTAATTTTGTAAACTTTTCAGTGAGCATTTTGAAGAACTCAAAAAGATTCATTCTCGTGATGTTGAAAAACGCCATAGAGATGAGTTTGTTTATTGGTTTCAGAAACATGTAAGTACATGCAAGTTGTTACTTTGATGAAATATTGAACAAATATTTGTTCTGAAGTTTGTTTATCAATGACCCCCTTTATACTAATGTGTACAGATTATGACATTACACAAAGAAGGCACAATAACCGATTATTTGTTTGCATTATCTAGAGGATCTTATCGTCTGCATGTTTTTTAGTGGATCATTCATAAATGGCTTCTTCTTTTGAACTGCAGAGGTGGAAAAAGATTTACAAATGCAAAACAGTGGTGTTGTTGTTCGGGGTGGTGATCATGATTGGTTTGGAGTAATTGAGAAAATGATTTATGTTGATTTTGAAAAAGATCAAGAGATTCTGTTATTTGAATGTAACTGGTTTGATCAGCCTTTTTTCCAGTCAGAGCCAAAGTAGAGGCTACAAAACGGATCAATATGGAATGATAGATGTTGACACTACTCTTTCTCAATTTAAGTATGAGCCTTACATTGTAGCTACCCAAACAGACAAGTTATTTACGTTCAAAGTGTGAAGCAACCTAAATGAGCTAGAGTGGTTAAAACAAAGTCATGAAACCTTTTTGCCATGCCCCCTGGAGACAGTGAAAATAATGTCACTGAGACGATGGAGGTTGACACATTTGATTACCGACTTACTGATATCAATATGCCAAACATAAATGAGGATATGACCGCATGGGCTAGAAATGAAATTGAGGGAGCAACCGGTGATACTTCCGCTCTTCAAATGAGAACATTTGATCAGTTTGAGGTAGATGGAGTTCCATCACAAAATGAAGATGACAACGACGACAATGACGATGATACATATATCAATGATGGGCATGTACCTCCATTGGGGGGGGACAACAGCGAAGATGATGATTTTTTATATAAGTACTGTGTGAGATAGCTGTGAACTATTTGATTTTTTTTGAAATGATATAAGCCACTCTTCTATTTAGCAGCAAGCATAGAAGCAAGGCCATATTGAATAATCCCACCTCTTTAGAAGATACCAAAACTTTGAAATGACGCTCCTGCAGAAATTCCTAAATCAACGAACTAGTGATTCCTGGCAACAGATCCTAATGCAATGAGTGCGTTTCGTGGTGATAGATCCAAAGGCCACGAACTAGTACAAACGTGGTAACAGATCCTAATGCAATGATTGTGTTCCTGGCGATAGATGACAGTTGAACACACAAAATTTTTCATCACACAGATAACACATTCATTCAGTAACAAATATATTGCAAAACTCAAGAAAAAAGTACAAGACACAAGAAAATAAAAACAACATCAACTAAAAAAGAAAAAAAGAAAACATAAATCCTACACCTCCTTCCCCTCCTCCTCCTCGTCCTCCGACTGGTCCACCGGTTGCTGCGGTTACTCCGGCTGCTCCGCCGGTTGCTCTGGTTGGTTCAGATCCGATAGTGCAACCTCGCAAACGAAGTTCCTCTCTATCGCTGCCACCAGGATAGTGCGGACCTCGGCGCCGAGCACCTTGTCCATCATCTCAAGCAGCCTCTAGAACCAGTCGAACAACCTATCCAACAGCATCTCGAGCAGCTTGTTGTTGAGCCTCTCAGGGGAGCGACAACACTATTTCTTGCAGGGTGGCTCCTTCAGCGGTCTTGACAGCAGAACGTTGGCCATGGTGGGTTGTCTGCACGGAGAAGACGAACAAAGAGAAGAGGAGAGACTGATGGCACCTTAGTCTATGTGGAGAAGCAAAATGGAGATGCGCTTAGCAGCAAAGTGCATTCTTAATTGAAAAGCGTGTCTTCCCCACATCTCCTTTAGCTTCGTTATTTTCACCATTTTGCTTAGGTTCATTGTTGATATCACAAATCATTGAACTTAGAGCACATTCACTTGATAACAAATCATTCACTTGTCCATAAAATAATCAAATCCTTCCTTATGATTCCTGAGGAACACGATGAACACACCACACATTCATTCGTTCACACAATGTCAATGTTTTGTAATATATCGTGAGGCCACCGTCTAAGGCCACAAACTAGTGCAATCGTGGCAACAGATCCTAATGCAACGATTGTGTTATGTGGCGATAGATCCTAATGCCACGAACAAGTGAATTGTAGCAAAAGTTCCTAGTGCAACGATTGTGTTCCGTGGTGATAGATCCAAAGACCCCGAACTAGTACAATCGTGGCAACAGATCCTAACGCAATGATTGCGTTCCGTGGCAATAGATCCTAACTTCATGAACTGGTGAATCGTCGAAAAAGTTCTGAATGCAATGATTGTGTTCCGTGGCGATAGATCCTAATGCCATGAACTGGTGAATCGAAGCAAAAGTTCATAATGCAACGATTGTGTTCTGTGGCAATAGATCCTAACACCACAAACTCGTGAATATCGTGGCAAAAGTTCCTAATGCAACAATTCTTTTCTGTGGCGATAGATCCTAACACCACGAATGTTGACAGTCCTTAAGTACCATATTTTGACCGACAATTCACCTCATAATGTGCATAAAAGAAACACAAAACATAGTGGTAGGGCTATACACTAACCCAATTCCACAAGTTTTGGTGTCTATTTGTATGCAGGTGAATTATTACCCAAAATACCAAAACATGCACAGATGAATCCATGGAAATGGATTTCAACGAATCAGGCGATGACACATGGCGACACATGGATCAAATGGCCGACAAACAGAAGAATACGAGGAGATCCAACGGTGTTGCGCCCATATACATCAAGGGGGCCCACCTGGAAGCCACCTGGAGGAAGCACTCCCCGAGGGGAGGCTTGACCAGGTTGGCCGAACCCTTCCTGGCGCTAAACTCAGACAAATGACACGTGTTGGCTCCTCCCGGCTCCCTGGAGTCAATGGTGACTGATTCGTGCGTCAATTGTGGCTGGAACCGAACCTTCTCCACCTATAAATAGACCCCCTCACCTCACTTCTCACACACACCAAAAGTTGAGAATAGTGCTACACTCCAAAGGTTCAGAGTAGTCCTAGAGGCTACCAAAGTAGAAGGAGAGTGTGGTGAAGAGTCTAGGAGAAGGAGGCTTGGGCTTGTCAAGTTCCTCTTCTACACTTGTACCCCAACAAAGGTTTTACTCAATCATGTAAGCCATTGTGAATTCAATACAAGTTTGATCTTTTTTCCTTAGTAGTTTGCACAAGTAGTTACTTGTGGGTTCACTGCTTTAATTCATTAGAGGCTCTAGTTGTAGCTTTTTGTTCGAAACAACTAGAGTAGTGATTTAGAATGTAAGCTTGGTGCTTAGGTTATAAATCATTAGTGGATATCTCGTAGACCCATGGATTGAAGAGGTAGGCAGTAGGTGGTGACAGCCCTATCTGTCCTTCGTAATCCTCCACGTTAGGCTATGCCATAGGCTCTTGGCGGGAGTAGTCCTAGTATTGCTAGGAGTAAGCCCATGCCCGAAGCAAGCATCTACTGCAAACTACCTTGAATTAGGATCTACACTTTGAATTCCTCTCTGTTCCTTGCCTAGCAAACAACTTTGTGTCCTTGGGTGAGCTAGTTCGAAAGATTAGCGCACACGTTCTTTGGATTCGATACCCTTAGGAATACTCCTTAAGGGGAAGTGCTACAATGGTATTTCCGTGCACTTGCGGATAACTTTGTGGTGTTAAGAAATACCAACAAACATTTCTGGAGCCGTTGCTGAAGAATGGTTGCTATTAATCTTCGAACCAAGATCACCCTCGTATCATATCCCCCTTATCTATCATCTTACCTTTCTTATTCTTACCTTATCACCACCATATAAATGGAGCAACCCACCATTCTTTCTTACTCTGCTCCGAAGGGCAAGTTCTGTGAGCCACCGCCTTCAGCGGAACCTATTTATTCAACCAGCTATGAACTTCGCCCTGGCTTTATAGCCATGGTTCGGGAACAATCCTTCTCAGGAACAGATTGTGAAAACCCTTACCACCATCTACGAGAGTTCAAACAATTGTGTTCATACCTTCTAATCAAAGGTATGACACAATAAACTCTCAAATGGAAGTTGTTTCCTTTTTCCCTCAAGGAAAAAGCCAAACAATGGTACAACCACTACGTTGAGAAGACAAACGGTGATTGGAGTGAATTACGAGACAAATTTTGTCTTGCTTTCTTTCCCATTGCCCGAATTGTTTCCTTACAAAAGGAAGTACTATGCTTCCAGTAGATGGAGAAGGAATCCATAGGTGCAGCTTGGGACGAATTTTCTCTTTTGAAAAATTTTGGCCCAGATTTGTTAAACCCTGATCCAATGCTTTTGCAACATTTCTTCATGGGATTGAACAAAGAGTCTGCCCTATATCTTGACATTACGGCTGGAAGATCTTTCCTCCATAAGACTCTAGAAGATGGCAAGGATCTTCTGGACAGAATTCTAGAAAATTATTCCTTCATTATGGGTCTTAATGAGCCTCCCCAAGAGGAAGTCGTGTCAAGAACGGAGGATACACTCTTGGACAAGGATGAACCCATTTCTTGTTTACCCCAAGCCTTGCCAAAGGAATCCTCTCCTGAACCTGAGACTACAAGGGTAGAAGAAATTCAACCCTCGCAATTTCCATTTTACTTCGAGGAAGAGCTTTTTGAAGATTATGGAAATACCTCGAAGTATCATTGCTATAGGAAACCTTCATTGCCACCAACTCCACCTGAACCACCTGATGGGGTGTTCGTCCGTCAGACGGTCAAGGAGTTGACCTCTATCCTAAGCAGAGAGTGGACAACCAAAGTTGAGAATTCAACCGATATTCTTCGGATGACCTCTCCTTTGGCTACCATTTTATGTTCAATTAGAGGGACACCAATGAGAATCCTATACAACCCTACTGTTGGAGCAAATTTCATTTTTGATTCTTGTGCTCTCGCCATTCTTGGCGATGTGCCATTGGCACCAACACGCAAATCCTTCCGAGATTCATTTGGAACCATTCTTGAAGGATGTGGGGTTTTGCAACAGGTGTTTGTTAGGCACAAAGATGTTGAGGCTCTCCTAGATTTTCACGTGTTCGAAATCAAAGATTTCGACATCATGATAGGGATTCCCATAGAGAAATTTCTCATGGAAGTTCCTTTGTAAGGAAGCCTCAATATCAATCATGGAGGGAGAAATTTCTCCATACCTATTCTGCGCTCAAAGAACACATCTGCAGAATCTCCCATCCAAGATGAGCCAATGGAGGAGGTTAGGACTCTTCAATTTGTAGAACCCTCTGAAATTGAAGGAGAAGAAGACTTCGTTCAAGAGGAGGATGAATTTCAAGAGGAAATTGAATTGCCAAAAGAAGAGCCCTCCCCAAAACCTCCTTTTGAGCTCAAGATTCTACCTCCAGGCCTACGTTATGCCTTTCTAAATGGCGATTTGGAAGCCCCTGTCATCATAGGTGACAAGCTTTCATATGATGAAACGCTCAAACTCATAGACATGTTAGAAAGGCATGGAGCTGTTTTTGGATATTCACTTCAGGATCTCAAGGGAATTAGTCCAGCGTTATGCACCCATCGTATTCCTATCAACCCTGGGAGTGTCCCCTCAATGGAACCTCAAAGGCGATTGAATAATGTGATGCGGGAAGTTGTCAAGAAAGAAGTCTTAAAACCTCTGCATGCTGGGATTATATACCCTGTTCCTCATAGTGAACGGGTAAGTCCAGTTCAAGTAGTGCCTAAGAAGGGAGGTATGACGGTCGTTCAAAACGAGAGGAATGAATTAATTCCTCAACGGACTGTCACGGGATCGAGGATGTGCATTGACTACCGAAAACTTAACAAGGCAACAAGGAAATACCATTTTCCATTGCCCTTCATCGATGAGATGTTAGATCTATTGGCAAAACACTCCTACTTTTGTTTCCTTGATGGGTATTTGGGATATCATCAAATTCCTATCCATCCCGATGATCAAAGTAAGACCACGTTCACATGTCCTTATGGGACCTATGCCTACCGGCGTATGTCCTTTGGACTGTGTAACGCTTCTACCTCTTTCCAAAGATGCATCATGTCTATATTTTCAGACATGATCGAGGATATCATGGAAGTTTTCATGGATGATTTCTCCGTCTATGGAAAAACTTTTGATCATTGTCTAGAAAATTTAGACAGGATATTACAAAGATGCCAGGAGAAGGACCTTGTGCTTAATTGGGAAAAGTGTCATTTCATGGTCCGGGAAGTCATGGTTCTTGTACACTTGGTGTCCGAGAGAGGGATAGAGGTGGACAAAGCTAAAATTGAAGTTATTGAAAAACTTCCACCTCCTATCAATGTTAAGGGAATCCGCAGCTTTTTAGGTCATGCGGGGTTCTACTGACGATTTATCAAGGATTTCTCCAAAATCACTAGACCCCTCACCAACCTATTAGCTAAAGAATCTCCCTTTGATTTCGATGATGAATATCTTAAATCATTTTATATACTCGAAAAGGCACTCATCTCAGCTCCAATTATCCAACCTCCTGATTGGACGCTGCCATTCGAAATCATGTGTGATGCCAGTGACTTTGCTGTTGGTGCGGTCTTAGGCCAAACCAAAGATAAAAAGCATCACGCAATAGCCCAAGATAGCAAAACTCTGACAGGAGCCCAACTCAATTATGCCACAACTGAGAAAGAGCTCCTAGCAGTAGTTTTTGCCATCGACAAGTTTAGATCCTATTTGGTTGGAGCAAAGGTCATAGTCTACACAGACCATGCTGCTTTGAAATATCTGCTTACCAAAAAGGATGCTAAACACAATCTAATTCGATGGATTCTTCTACTCCAAGAATTTGATCTGGAAATAAGAGATAAGAAAGGAGTAGAGAATTCAGTAGTAGATCATATTTCATGTATGGAAGTCACACAAACCATGGACATACCTATCAATGATTTCCTACGAGATGATATGCTCCTCAAGGTGACAGACTCTCACCCTTGGTATGCGGATATCGTGAACATTATGGTCACGGTATACGTACCACCAGGGGAGAACAAAAAGAAACTCATTTATGAGAGTCGTAGACACCTTTGGGATGACCCTTACCTCTATCGAGTATGTGCCGATGGCCTTCTTAGAAGGTGCGTCCCATCAATCGAAGGCACCAAAATTATAGAGAAATGCCATGCTGGCCCCTATGGTGGTAATTACGGTGTTTACCGTACTCAGGCAAAGATCTGCCAGAGTGGATTCTATTGGCCTTCAATGTATAAAGATACCAAGGAATTCATTTGCATATGTTGGAAATGCCAGAAGCATGGAGGAATCTCTGCTTGTGATGCGATGCCCATAACATACAATCTCCAAGTGGAATTATTTGATGTATGGGGTATTGATTTCATGGGACCTTTTCCTAGGTCTTATGAATGCGAGTATATTCTGGTTTGCTGTCGATTATGTGTCAAAATGGGTAGAAGCATTGTCATGCAAAAATGCTGATTCCAAGCAAGCAAGGAAAATGTTCCATGAGATCATTTTCCCACGCTTTGGAACTCCCCTTATGGTCATAAGTGATGGAGGGTCACATTTCATAGATAAGACCTTCCGGAACTTTTTAACGGAACTTGGAGTCCAGCATAACATTGCTACCCCATACCACCCACACACAAGTGGTCAAGCAGAAACATCTAATAAGAAAATTAAGAATATTCTGCAACAGGGTGTCTTGGAAATGGGAACGGGATAGAAGCAAAAGCTACCCAACGCATTGTAGGCATATCGTATTGCCTACAAGACACCTATCGGCATGTCTCCTTTCCAACTTGTCTATGGGAAGACTTGCCATCCTCCCGTAGAATTGGAACATAGAGCGTATTGGGCCATCAAGCGGTGGAACATAAATCTAAACGAAGCTGGAAATCACCGATTGAAGCAAATCTCTGAGTTGGAGGAATGGAGAGATAAGGCGTACTACAGTGCCAGAATTTATAAAGAGAGAACCAAATGATGGCACAATAAGAGGATTATGCCGAAAGAGTTCAAAACTGGAGATAAAGTTCTACTCTTTAACTCTATGGTTAAACTCTTTGGACATGGGAAGCTTAGAAGTAAATGGGAAGGACCCTTCACTGTAGTAGAGACTTCATCCCATGCAGAAATCACACTCCAAGGTGATGACGGTCAACTACTCAAAGTGAATGGGCACCGACTCACATTATTTCTCGATTCCCAAAAGGATACAGAAAAAGAATTTGACGTGGTAAATCTAATCGATTTCCATGCCATTTCTTTCAATTCCGTTTAAATTCTCCACATCCAACTAATGGGCCCATCCAATTCTTCATCTATGAGGCCCATTTAATTGACCCGAGAAAATGTGGCCCGAACAGAGCCAGAAGGGGGTTGGCCGACTCTCCCTTTGCGCCGTTCACGTTATGTTTTCTCGTGTTGATCCTCCTTGATATCCTCCACAAAATCCTCGGTGAAACGCGTTGTTCCCCGCCTATTTAAAGGACGGAAACAGAGAGGAAAGTTATACACCTCATTGAATCATCATCTTCCTCCCGTCCTCGTGATGGCCGACAAGAAGATTGTGCCTCATGCCTCCCACAGCTCAACCTTCAAACTGAGCCGGGACATTGCGCCGGCCAACGACAAAACTTCCCTTGCCTTGGAGTCCATCATGGCGATCGTTTTCAAGCCCCTTGCCATAATCCCGCCTGAGACGACTCCACGCGGGCGCATCCCTACACCTTGTAGCGCTGTCCGGTCGCTCTCCCCTTGGAGAACCCAGATGAAGTCGACGATGCCATGCCGTCCGACTTTGGCTGGACTGAACCCAGTCAAGACACATCTTTTCCATGGAAAAGATGAGTCTCCCCCATCGTTGCTGCCTGGCGAGGATTTCATGTACACACTGAAGACTAAGAAGGGCGATGTAGTGAGCCACCACTACAAGACACCCACTTGTATCTCGCTGGAACGCATGGGATATCACTTTCTTATCCACGGGGTGCGCAAACCCAAAGGAGGCTATGCTAAGGGCCTATTCAAGTGTGTGGATAATCTGGCAATGGAGGAGTTGACGGGCTCGTCGCCCTCCAAAATTAGGCGGCATATCCCACCACCCGCCATCAACGGGCCACCCGGCCAGTTCGAGGGCAGTGATGAGGACTCTCCTCGTGCCCCTAAAGTGGCACAGCTGACAAATGAGTTTTCTTCTCTCCGCTTGGAGAACAAGAAGCTGACTGACTTGGTGGTTGAAGGGCGCATCGAGAGGGCGGAACTGAAGGACGACATCATGGCCCTCAAGGAGGAGATTGACGGTGTTCGTCGTGGCATGAGCGCCAAACTGCAGCGCTTGTGCAATGCCGTCGGGGAGCCCGACATCTACAACACACCTTAGTTTAGATGTCCCAACAACATAGGATGCTTACTACTTAGGATTTTAATTTTTTTTAAAACATTTGTTTTCTATTAAATAATGTAAGCATCCCCATATTTTGATTTCAATAAAGTGAACTTACC
The DNA here is from genome assembly GCA_036927565.1 of Tuctoria greenei. Lineage (NCBI taxonomy): Eukaryota > Viridiplantae > Streptophyta > Magnoliopsida > Poales > Poaceae > Tuctoria > Tuctoria greenei. Next base: position 54,247,784 of record JAYESD010000007.1, on the reverse strand, counting down.
GGTTCATCTAACACCGGTAAAGTTCCCCCTTTAGTTTATTTTGTTGAATAAAGAATTTTGGAAACAAGTGTGGGGGGAAACATGTATCCAATTCACGAAATCCCAACATGAAAAATTAACGTTGCATATCAAAACACGTCGCAACCGAATAGGCAAAACACCCGACGAAACAGAGGCATAGAAAAGCCACCAAGAGGTCGGCCGAACCCCCTGGTCGGCCGACCTGTCTTCTGCACCATACAACTCCGTTTCGCTCCAAAAAATCGGTTTGGATTTCCTATCCCAACCTTTATGCACTACCCTGCTGTTTGAGTTGATTTCATATTTTTCATTGCATATCTAAAATGAATCAACTCAAGAAATTGAAATAAAATTTGGTAGTCAAGAATTTGCTTAAGCTGAAAATTTGAATACTTTATATTTCAATTCATTACCTTGTTTATGATTCCCATAAATCAATAGGAAAAAACAAATCATCTAGGTATTTGACTTGTGTGATATGGTAAATGAGTTCTTTAGAAATCATCCTTTTGCTTGAAATTGATTTTGACATTTGTAACTATTTGAAGTCTTGGACTTTGCCTAAATCTCTCATTGGAAATTTATATACCCACCAAGGCCATATGATATATTCATTGAAAACCACAAGCATAAGCCACTTTGCTTTTCATTGAACTTTGTCAAACCCGTGACCCAATTGAGTGACATGCATGAACTTTTTGAATTGAAAACTCTTGTGCACTCCATTCATGCAAAATTTCTCACATTGAGAGTTTGCATCCATCGATCACCCATCCGCCAAAAAGAAACATTATACAATACAAATGAAAGCCTCCCTAAAATTAAAAATGAGTAGAAGACATGGCTACAACAAAAGGAAAAAGCATCCACTCTTGAAAAAGAGTAAGAGTGCTAAAAAAAAAGTAGCCATGTTTCATCCTTAAAAGAGAGCAAATTCATGGGAGTTATCACCTCACCCCTCCATTTCATTCATGTGCACAAGAATTTTCCCTTCACTTTGTTCATTGCATAAGTCTCTCATAGGATCAAGTTTTTGACTTAGTAACATATGAATTGCAAATGTGTGCCACATTCATCCCTACCAAGCTCCAGATATAGCCACTTTTAGTATAGGGACAAAAATTGGCAAAAAATTTCATGGTGAGGTCTCAAACACTTTGAGAGATTTGAGAGATTCCGATCGAGAAGGCAAGGGCAAATGTTCCTATGACTTTCAAATATAGCAATTGCCAAATCATTTCAGCAGAGAATGATCCAAGGGAACTTCATTCTAACCTTTCCACTTTTCAAACACCCAAGCTTGATGTGGTAGCCACATACACAAAAGGGGATCCATGAATTCAGGTATAAGTTGAAATATCTAGTATCCTTATTTTCTACCTTATAGCAAGTTCATGACAACACTCTAGTTCTTCTTGCCTTCACTCGAGGACGAGCAAAGGACTAAGTGTGAGGGAGTTTGTTGACAGTCCTTAAGTACCATATTTTGACCGTCAATTCACCTCATAATGTGCATAAAAGAAACACAAAGCATAGTGGTAGGGCTATACACTAACCCAATTCCACAATTGTTGGTGTCCATTTGTATGCAGGTGAATTATTACACAAAATACCAAAACATGCAGGGATGAATCCATGAAAATGGATTTCAACGAATCAGGCGATGACACGTGGCAACACATGGATCAAATGGCCCACAAACAGAAGAATATGCGGAGATCCAACGGTGTTGCACCCATATACATCAAGGGGGCCCACCTGGAAGCCACCTGGAGGAAGCACTCCCCGAGGGGAGGCTTGACCAGGTTGGCCGAACTAGGGGTTTGGCCGACCCCTTCCTGGCGCTAAACTCGGTCAAATGACACGTGTTGGCTCCTCCCGGCTCCCTGGAGTCAATGGTGATTGATTCGTGCATTAATTGTGGTGGGAACCGACCGTTCTCAACCTATAAATAGACCCCCTCACCTCACTTCTCACACACACCAAAAGTTGAGAATAGTGCTACACTCCAAAGGTTTAGAGTAGTCCTGGAGGCTACCAAAGTAGAAGGAGAATGTGGTGAATAGTCTAGGAGAAGGAGGCTTGGGCTTGTCAAGTCCCTCTTCTACACTTGTACCCCTACAAAAGTTTTACTCAATCAAGTAAGCCATTGTGAATTCAATACGAGTTTGATCTTTTTTCTTAGTAGTTTGCACAAGTAGTTACTTGTGAGTTCACTGCTTTAATTCATTAGAGGCTCTAGTTGTAGCTTTGTGTTCGAAAAAACTAGAGTAGTGATTTAGAACGTAAGCGTGGTGCTTAGGTTATAAATCATCAGTGGATATCTCGTAGACCTACGGATTGAAGAGGTAGGCAGTAGGTGGTGATAGCCCTATCTGTCCTTCGTAATCCTCCACGTTCGGGTATGCCATAGGCTCTTGGCGGGAGTCGTCCTAGTATTGCTAGGAGTAAGCCCGTGCCCGAAGCAAGCATCTACTGCAAACTACCTTGAATTAGGATATACACTTTGAATTCCTTTCCTTGGGTGAGCTAGTTCGAAAGATTAGCACACACGTTTTTTGGATTTGATACCCTTGGGAATACTCCTTAAGGGGAAGTGCTACAACGGTATTTCCATGCGCTTGCGGATAACTCTATGGTGTTAAGAAATACCAACAACAAACTAGTGAATCGTGGCAAAAGTTCCTAATGCGACGATTGTGTTCTGTGGTGACAGATTCCAACGTCACGGGCTGGTGAATCGTGGAAAAAGTTCCTAATGCAACGATTGTGTTCCGTGGTGATAGATCCTAACACCACGAACTACCGAATCATGGCAAAAGTTCCTACTACAACTGAAAGTGCATCTAGGCATCCCTTGTGGGTTTTGGTTGATTAATGACAAACCAATGAGATCCGCACTACATAGAAATCAACATGTGCGGACTAGTCCGATATACACCACACTAGTTTGATATCTCTTTGACTAAACACAGACAAGTCCTTTCCCAGTGTGGACTTGTGTGTAGCCCTTCACATTTGCACTACACCAGACAAGTCCGATATCAACCGGACTAGTACGATAATCCTCTAACTAAAATTGGACAAGTCCTCCAAGTGCAAACTTGTCCATAGGCCTACAATTTTTTACTACACTGGACAAGTTCGATATCCACCAGACTAGTCCGAAAACTCTCTGACTAAAATCGGACAAGTCGCTCCAAGTGAAGACTTGTCCTTAGTCCTACACGGTGTTCATCACACCAGACTAGTCCGATATCTACCGGACTAGTTCGAAAAGTTTCTAACTAAGATCTAACTAGTCCGCACCTCAACAGACTAGTCCAGTATCCATCAACACTTAGGGTTTCTCGCATACACGCACACCAGAGTAGTCTGGTGTCCACCACAAACTAGTACGGACATCGCAAACTCTAACGATAACTTTTGGAAACCCTAGTATAAATAGAGGTGTATGGCCATACATCAACCACTCTCAACTCCCTGCACTGTCACACCTTCCAAGAGCCCAAAATTCACATCTCTCCACACATCCTAAGCCTAAAAAGATCAAATCTTTGAGGATTAGCAATTGAATAAAGGAGAGACTTTGTTCTACTTGAGCTCTTGGGTTTGATCTCTCGCACACTCTAATTGCTTTATTGTATATCTTTTGAGTGTGTTTGGTGGTGTTCATCACTGTAATTCTTGGGTAGCCCTCAACTTGTGAGAAGGCCCTTGAACAAGTTATTTGCCCCTTTGTGGTTAGTGGAAGAGAATTGGCCTCCGTGGCGATTCAACAAGGGTAGGGTTGGTGAAAACCCGGTCCTCCGTGGACTCCTAACCGGGGATGTAGATTTCCTCTATGGAGTCGAACCTCGGGATAAAATCTTGTCTTGCACACTCTTTTTCGTAATTCATCATATTCTAGGGTTTGCTTAAACTTGTGTAACACATATTGAAACATTGTATCATACTTGATCATTGCAATATATTGGTTCGTTGGCTCAATACATTTTCCTCGTAATCCGATTTCCCCTGCATAGTGTGTCGGAAGTAGAATTGTCAATTTACTTGATCTTTTAGTCCGCGCACACGAGACTAGTCCACCCCAGACCGGACTAGTTCGGCCTTCCCTATATTTGATCAATATGTTAAGTGTTTTAGGGATCGACAAAGTTTCAAAAAGCCTATTCACCTCCCTCTAGGCTACATTCAATTAATATCGGAGCAAAACTCTTCAAAAGAGACTCACCGCTCGAAGAGACGATGTCGGACATCAAGGATGTAAACAAGAACTTCAACAACGAGAAGGGTGATGATGAAAAGACCCAAAAGCTGGAGAAGCTCCTCGATGCAATTCAAGAATGTGAGGACGATGATGAGGAAATGCTTCAACTCAAGGCTCTTTTCCGGAAGACGGCACTATCTCCAAAAGGAAAGAAAAAGACTCAAGATGAGAAGATGAAGGGGAGTAGTCACAAAGACTACTCCTGATATCCTTTTGACTATGGACGTTTAAATTTCAGTAATACTCATTACCTATCAATTCCTTTAGACAAAGCACATTATTTTCATGGAAATGACTATTCAATGTGGAGGCAAAATATGAAACTGCATCTCATATCTCTTAACCCAAGTTTGCGGCATATAGTTTGTATAGGGATAGATATTCCGGATAATGATAAAGAGTTGACACCAAGTCAAGAACAAGCAATTCATCGGAATGCTCAAGCTGCAGTTGTGATCACTTCAACATTGAGCCAAGACGAGTTCACCAAGGTGGATGGACTCAAAATTGCATGGGACACTCTACAAACTGCACATGATGGTGATCGTCATGTACGCGAAGCAAAGATAGAGATGATCGAAGCTGAATTGGGAAGATTCGCTATAGAAGATGGTGGATCTCCTCAAGACATGTACAGTAGACTCAAGAATCTTGCCAACAAAGTTCGAGCTTATGGCAGCAAAAAGTGGATTGATCATGAGGTCGTGAAGTTGATTCTTAGAGCATTCATGCCTCGCAATGTGACCCTTTGCTCTATGATTAGAGAAAGCCCTGGGTGTCGGAAAATGACCCTGGACGAACTTCTTAGCAAGATTATCAACTTTTAAATGATGGAGAAGCAAGCCAAGCATGTCAAGGAAATTGCCGACCTTACCTCGGCAAAGAAGAAAGGAGTTGCTTTGAGGTCAACTTGTAAACCCGCATCAGAAGAAGCTTGGGAAGCTATTGAAGAAGATGACAATGATGATGATAGCAGTGACATCAATGATGAAGACATGATGTTATTCATGAAAAAGTTCAAGAAGATGATGAGAAGAAGAAAGGGTAGTATATCACATGAAGGAAGACAAAGGAACGAACAAAGACCCAAGATGAGATGGGTGTGCTACAATTGCAGGGAATATGACCATTTCATAGTAGATTGTCCACATGTGTCCATCAAGGATGAACTTGCTAACTTAACATAAGTTAACGAGATCCTTGAAACACAGGTTGAATCACTCAAGCTAAGTGGGTCTTCATCCTTTTCAAGCACACCTTCTCAACACCTCAAGTTCGAAGCTGTTCTTACTTGTACTTGTGCTAAAACTGATATCAACTTGGAAGAAAATTTCGAATTGACAAAAGAAAAGCATCCCTCCCAAAGTGGCATATTTGACAAGGAGAATGTAAAGTATGCACGTAGTGCATAATTGGTCACAAGACCTCCAAATGTTAAATATGGCATTGTGTATTATTATGGTGAAAAGCAAAATGCTAGAAACCACAACAATAACAACGATCGCATTGTTTTTATCAAAGGAACTTCTTCTCAAGTTGTAAAACATAATAACTTTGATAAAACAAACATTGCAAACTCATATGAACAATAGGTTTTATTTAGAATCTTTGATGCTTCATATGTACCTACGAAAACTACTTATGGAAACGTTTATGCGAAATATGTTGGGCCACGCCGTGAGAACACCAAGTCTCGTGTGTGGGTACCCAAATCACTTGTGACCAACCTCAAAGGACCCAAGCAAGCTTGGGTACCTAAGATCAAGACATAATCTGTTTTTGCAGGCCTATTCATCCAGTGTAGCAAAATGGGTGCTAGATAGTGGATACACCAATCACATGACCGGAGAAAGAACAATGTTCTTGGAATATGAAGAAAATGAAGACCCAAGCGAAGGCATTTACTTTGGTGATAATAGTAAAGGAAGGGTGATTGGTACCGATAAAATTGCAATTTCATCACAACACACTTTTTCTCATGTTTTACATGTTGACTCCTTAGATTATAATTATGTGACAAGGGTTATAATTGTTTATTCACTAATGAGGGTGTGACCATCTCTAGAAGGAGTGATAACTGGGTTGCATTCAAGGGTGTGTTAAAGGTAAAACTTTATCTAGTTGACCTCAACAAAGATAAAGCCAAACTTGACACATGCTTGATTGCAAAGACCAACATGGGTTGGTTGTGGCATAGACGGCTAGCACATGTTGGTATGACGAATCTTCAAAAACTCGTTAAAGGCGATCACATTTGAGGTTTAAAGGATGTTGTTTTGAGAAAGATAGGCCTTGTAGAGCGTGCCAAGCCGGGAAGCAAGTAGGAGCACCCCATCCCGCAAAGAATGTCATGACTACAACAAGACCGCTTGAGCTCCTCCACATGGATCTATTCGTTCCAATTGCTTACATAAGCATTGGCGGTAATGAACTCGGTTTAGTCATTATTGATGATTTTTCACACTTCACGTGGGTTTTCTTTTTGCATGATAAGACAGAAACTCAAGGAACCCTCATGATGTTCATCAAGCGCGTCCAAAACAAATTCTCACTGAAGATCAAGAAAATATGAAGTGACAATGGGACAGAATTCTAGAATACTCAAGTTGAGGAGTACCTAGATGAGGAAGGAATAAAGCATGAATTTTCAGCACCATACTCTCCTCAACAAAACGGAGTAGCCAAAAGGAAGAACCGAACACTCATTGAGATGGCGAGGACAATGCTCGATGAATACAAACTTTGAACCGGTTTTGGGCTGAAGCGGTTAACACCGCCTGTCACGCCATAAACCGACTCTATCTTCATCGTCTACTCATGAAAACCACATATGAACTACTCATCGGTAACAAACCAAACATTTCATATTTTTGAGTCTTTGGTTCAAAATGTTATATTTTAAACAAGAAGCCTAGGGCTTCGAAGTTCGCTTCAAAGTCCGATGAAGGTTTCTTGCTTGGCTATGATTTGAACTCCTACGCCTATCGTGTCTTCAACAAGGCCTACGGACCTGTTGAAGTAGCACGTGACGTAGTGTTTGATGGAAATAACAGCTCTCAAGAAGTGCAAGTTGATAAATGTGTACTAGATCAAGAAGAAGCTCCATGTCAAGCATTAAGAAGAATGGTGTTGGGCGATGTTCGACCACAAGTGCCACCTCCAAATGCGAATGAAGAAGATGAACCACAAGTGGAGGAAAATGATCAAGGGGGAGCATCCATACAAGATCAACCTCAAGAAGATCAAGGTGATCAAAACATCAATGAGAGCAACAATCCAGGGGGAGAAGAAGATGATAATCATGAAGATTCAAGACGACAAGTGCCACACCAAAGAGTACACCAAAGCATCCAAAGAGATCACCCCGTCAACAACATAATTGGTGACATCCAAAAGGGAGTGACAACTCGATCTCGTATATCAATTTTTTGTGAACACTATTCTTTTGTATCCTCTTTGGAACCACACAGGATTGAAGATGCATTAAAAGACCCCCACTGGGTGATGGCAATCCAAGAAAAATTGAACAACTACAAAAGGAACGAATTGTGGGAGCTTGTTGAAAGACCCCAAGTCCAAGGTCGTCAGCACTAAATGGGTCTTCCGCAACAAGCAAGACGAACACAGAGTGGTAACAAGGAATAAGGCATGACTTGTGGCCAAAGGGTATTCATGAGTCGAACGTTTAGATTTCGATGAGACTTTTGCTCCCATAGCTAGGCTTGAATCAATTCGTATATTACTTGCATATGCTACTCACCATGATTTCAAGCTTAATCAAATGGATGTGAAAAGCGCCTTCCTCAACGGGCCGATCTAGGAGGAGGTGTACGTGGAGCAACCACCCGGATTTGAAGATCAAGAGTACCCCGACCATGTGTACAAACTACGTAAGGCTCTCTATGGCCTCAAACAAGCTCCTAGAGCTTGTTATGAGTGCCTTAGAGACTTTTTGGTTCAAAATCACTACAGGAATCGCGAAAATAGACGACGACCAAAAACCGTCGTCTATAAGAGCATTACCGTCGTCTATAGGTTATAGACAACGGTATACCGTTATAGACGATGGTTTTCGGCCGTCTACGATAATTTGTCGTCTATAACTTTATAGACGACGGTTATCGTCATCAATTAATTAATTGACGATGGCCCATCTTAGCTGTCGTCAATAATTTACTCCACCCACGTGGCCGCGTAAAAACTTTATAGACGACGGCCGCGTCTGGACCGTAGTCTATAATGACCGCTATAGATGACGGTTGTAGTATTACCGTCATCTATAAGGTACCCTAGGGACGACGGTTTATTGACAACAGTCGTCTATATGGGTTTATTATAGACGACGACCCCTTTACAACCGTCGTCTATAACGGTTGCTTTTAAAAAAAAACAGAAAACAGGTGTTACACAGATTTTACAGAAAGCAGAACAGATTTCACACATTCAATGAAACAGATCAAATTGCACACAACTGATTTCACACATACATAGACAAAACACTATAAAGTTCACAGGAAGTGCTCCAAGTGCCTCGTCGCCGGCCGCAACGCGTCGTCCCACGAGATTGCCGTCTCGGCCTCTGAATTCCTGACACTGCACACCAAAGAAAGCAGAATCGGCTTAAACATAAAGCTTAAACATATCCAACTATTACTCAAAGATTTAAACATATGCAAGCTTCTATCAGCAGGTATGCAGATATTCGAAATTAATGAAGCACTCATATCAAAAATGTATAATTATGCCCTCATTGCAGTATAACAATGATAACAAAGCCTTTTAGCCCCAAGCAATTTGGGGTGTGCTTTCATTGCACTGTTATCCAAACGAATGGGTTCTGATTGAAAGCAAAGAACAAAATATTGAATGAACAAACAAAACTTATTCCACACAACCATTTTGGGAATTGACTCTATATCCAACTCTTTCAATACTTTGTCGACAGAAAAAAGCTAATTTCCGTCAGAAATATTTACAGTTTTTCATGGATATATACAGCTATCTTTCAAAGTGCTGATGGTATACAAAGATTCAAACAGCTGTTACTTAAAGCTGTTTCTTAGGCCACACCTTCAAGAACTGTGGGTTGCAAAGCAAGATAGGAATATGTTTTGTCTATCCCTAAGTGTATAACCTTCCAAGCAAAGCAATGAGCACAATAAATTGCTAAAAATTTGAAACAACTCCACATTTGGGCAAGCTGAGTGCAAGCTTCTATCAGCTCTCAGTTGTATAATATAATTGCAAAAGCAGTAAGAATGCAAATAGATTTCAAATCGGCTAACCTGACTATCACACGCTACCCCGTCCGGTACCGCCAGAGTTCAGAAAATCTTCCTCCAGCAGTCGTCCAAGCGCCGGAATCTGGGGCGACGGAGTTTGAGCCTCCATCCCCGATCCCTGTGATATGCAAGCGTGGTTAGACAAGTTATACGTACAAAAATGCATATTTTACTAAAGTTGAACAAGTTTAACTAGTTTCAGTTATTTTGAATAATTGTGTACCTGTATTCCTGTCATCGGGACCGGTGGCAGCTCCACCGATGGCGGCGCCCACTGCGGAAACACAGCCGGCTGTCCTGCACTTATAGCCTGCGAATACAAATCAAATCATTATAATTGTCATTTGTATATTACAAATGTTAAGTACAACATTCAGAACTTACCTAGAAGGCAGCTTGCCACTGTAGCATGTACGAGTTTTGATACTCGTCCCTAGCCCTGAGCGCTGCTGCCTGCATCTTGTCCCTAGTCCGGAGCGCTTCTTGCGTCCTCTAGAGCTCCTCCCGAAAACTCTGGAGCTCCAGATCTTGTCCCGTACGGCTCTGCTGGATCCGCCCTGCTACGATGAAGAGGCTCTCGAGGAAGCCCGCGCCTGCCTCAAGTCGACCACTCCATCGAAGATGGCCAACCTGCACAGCGAAGTAAGATGATTAAATTTTTGTAACTCAAAGTTCGTGACAGTAAAATAAAATTAACAAAACTCGCCGTCCGTGAGGTTTCCCGCCACCAATTGCATATGCGGCTTCGGGGACAATTGGCGCGCTCTGCCAATCGAACTCTTCGCCTCGAAGCCTCCGCGCCTCCTGCCCGTACTTTGCCTGGAAACACAGTAAAATAACATTATTGAAACTATTAAAGAAAATTCAATTAAGTTAACAAAATAACTCACCAATGTCTGAGTCGCCGTCTGAGAAGGCAACTGCTTAGGCTGCGATGGGTCACTTCCCAAGTGACCCCTCTTCCACACCTCAATAGGTGACGGCTCCTGACCCCTCTCGTGCTCCTATCGATACATGTTAGCACAATGAAAGATTATAAAATTACTTAAATAGAATTCAAGTCACATTTACCATTCGTTTAGATAGACGTATGTAGCCATCCGCACCCATACATTGTTTTCCGTCCGTCCCTCTACTCTCTCGACGGGTTTTAGACACGCCCTGGAAGTTTTGGCTCCCCCAACAAGCACACAACGCATGGTACGTGTCCGGACGGCTGTCAAGCCACGCTACACCGACCTGCACACATTTTATTATTAAATGAAAGCATTGATCACAATCATATAATGAAGTAAAGTACAATAAACACTTTACCTCTGCGTATAGCGCCTCCGTCAAGTACTTCCCCGGCCCCTTCCCTGTACTTCCCCGGCTGACCCTCCTCTGGATGCAACTTGAAATACGCCTTTGTAGCTTGAATGCGAGCCGTCGATAGTAATTGAGTCACGAGCTTCCTGGCGCAGTTATGGAAGACGAGACGAGCTTGATGCGTCTGCTCGGCCTCGTTCCCCAAACGGTACCGTGCCTGGAAGAACAAATATACAAGTAAATATATTTAATTTATAATAAATATGTATTACACAGATATTTGTTCATACTTACCATAAAGTCGTGCCACACATCCTCCTGGTGGTTGCGTAAGCAAGGTCCTGGGTCGTAGCGTAATTGTCCCAAGACGAGGCAGGTTGTCCGTTCACTACACCGGGGTAGTGCAAACGGACTAGACTGCCCAAGACCAAATTCACCTGCTTGTGGTGTCCCTGCCCTGTGAACGAACAATCCTCCCAAGCCCTGATACATGATTCTCAATTAGTGTATATATATAAGCCTTTAAATATCTGAATTGTTAAAGATTTACTTACTTCTTGCCAATAGGATGAATAACGATCCGATCGTTTGGGTTTGCAGGAGCCAGAGGAGGAGCCACGTAGTGGCTCCTCCTAGTCCGTCGCTGTGCAGCTGGCTCCACATCAGGTGACCCAGAAGTGGGGTCACCCGACTGCACTGGCTCTGAAGCAGGCACCGAAGAAGGAGGCTCCAAAGCAGGCACCGAAAGAGGCACCCTAGCCTCTGAGTCCTTGAACATAGAGTTGTCCTGACAATTTCAAAGATTCATATTAGAGAATAAAGAATTAATTATATAATTTATGTAATTAAATATTCTTTACTTGGCCACGTGACGACTGCGGTAGATGGCTCACCAACTGAGCTTGTCTACCTCCGCTAAGCTAACTGCCCTAGAAGACCTCGTCTCCTCTTGTGGCTCTCGGTGATAGAAAGCTCCGTGCTTCTGTCCCTCGTCGTCTGCTGCTGCTCGACGACATACTGTTTAATAAAAAATTGTTAAAGAATGTAATGGAAAATATGGAAGAAGAAAGAAAAGATGAAGCAAATGTTACTTGTACTCAATTTCAAAATTCATCAGCATCACGCTCATGTACTCTACTCCGTAAACCAGACCATCGATCTTCTGTCGTGGAAGTTGCCCATTTTCGTTTTCGTTTTTGCATCTTAGGAGTTTCTACATCTTCTGCATCTCCAACTAAGTCATCGAGTCCTAAACCAGGCTCGACGACAAAAGAGTCCGGCAACTCTTGTTCTTGGTAAACAACATCAACCTCATCATCAAGGTATCCATCATTGTCTGGTGTATATAACCACTCACGAGGATTCACCTTGTGCACAACCCACCAAGCATTAAGCTTTTCGCATGGATAATGTAGATAATACACCTGCTCGACTTGGTGTGCAAGGACGAAGGTGTCACAGCCTTGTAGCCGGTCCTTGTGTTTTTCTAGCTGTTAAATTGCAGTTTGACTAGTGAATTAGATCTTCAAAAGAATAGTATACTCTTCCGAAGAAATTTGAGCACTAATGCAATTAGGGCCATCGAGTCACCTGAGCCCAACAATGTTGTAAAAGAATATGCTAACGCCATTGTCCAAAGCTGTGGTGGTCTACCACTAGCACTCAAGGTTATAGGGAGCGCTGTGGCTGGGCTAACAAGACCAAAGGAATGGAGTTTGGCCATGCAAGCAACAAAAGATGACATCAAGGACTTGGATGGAATCCCAGAAATGTTCCATAAACTGAAATACTGTTATGACAAGTTGACACCAATGCAGTAGCAGTGCTTCCTGTATTGTACCCTCTGCCCAGAATATGGCTCAATTAACAAAGTGTATTCCATCAATTTTTTTTGCCAAGTTGTTATAATAACTTCAAACCTAGCTGTTAAAAGCAGTTTGACTAGTGAATTAGAACTTCAAACCACAATAGTTCTAATAACCATTTAATCACATATAACCTAGCAGTTTAAAAGGTAGGGGCATACCTAGTTGTCGCGTCCTTCCCAGTTGACAGCGGCGGTGTGATGGTGGCGCGACCGGGGCGACGGCGCGGAGCGGAGGTGGCGGCGCGGTGCGGTGAGGAGCGGGGGCGGCGGCGTGGCGCGGCGGCGCGGCGCGGCGAGGAGCGGGGCCGGCGGCACGGCGCAGCGAGGAGCGGGGGTGGCGGCGTGGCGCGGCAAGGAGCAGGGGCGGCGGCGCGGCGCGGCGAGGAGCGGGAGCGGCGGTGCTGCGAGGAGCGGGGGCGGCAGCGACAACGATTAGCGAGGAGCGGGGGCGCGTAAATGAAAACGAAGAGGTGCGGCCGGCAAATAATCCCTAACTCTAATAGACGACGGTAACATGCCCACCGTCGTCAATTATGGACTTATTGACGACGGTATTTCCTAGCTGTCGTCTATAACCGCTCAGGTGGGCCAGGTTTCGGCCATTATTGATGACGGTCTTTTATTGATGATGGTTGACCGTCGTCTTTAATTAATTGACGACTGTACTAGGTTAACCGTCGTCAATAACAGGCTCAGGTGGGCTGGGTTTCGGCCCACATTGGCGACAGGCCATAATCGACGACGATCAACCGTCGTCTTTAATTAATTGACGACGGTACTTGTTTAACCGTCGTCAATTACAGCATATTTGACGACGGCTGAAAATGACCGTCGTCAATAATATAAAAGATGACAGCCCCGTCGTCTATTTATCTGGCCGTCGTCTATTGTCGCGTTTCCTGTAGTGAATGGCTTCAAAATTGGTAAAGCTGATTACACTTTGTTTACCAAACACATTGATGATGATCTCTTTATTTGTCAAATCTATGTTGATGACATCATATTTGGCTCAACTAACAAATCTTTTTATCAAGAATTTAGTAAGATTATGATAGATAGATTCGAGATGTCCATGATGCGAGAGTTGAGATACTTTTTGGGATTCCAAGTGAAGCAACAAAAGGAAAGGACGTTCATAAGCCAAACAGAGTACACTCAAAACAATCCCAAGAAGTTTGGAATGGACAAAGCAAAGCCCATAAAGACTTCCATGGCGACAAACGGACACTTGGAACTCAATGAAGACGGACCAAACGTGGATCAAAAGGTATATCGTTCCATGATTAGCTCTTTAATATACTTATGTGCATCTAGGCCAAATATTATGCTGAGTGTATGTTTGTGTGCAAGGTTTCAAGCCAATCATAAGGAATGTCATTTGAAAGCCATTAAAAGGATCTTGAGATATTTAGTTCATACACCCAACCTAGGCCTTTGGTATCCCAAAGGTCCAAAAGTCAATCTCATTGGATACTTTGATGCAAATTTTGCCAGATGCAAGGTAGATATCAAAAGTACCCCCGATACGTGCCAATTCCTAGGTAGATCCATCATTTTTTGGTCCTCCGAGAAACAAAATTCAGTTGCCTTATCCACAGCCAAAGCAGAGTATGTTGCAGCCGAGAGTTGTTGTGCACAACTCCTTTGGATGCGACAAACTCTAAGGGACTATGGTTACAATATGAACCGTATTCCACTCCTTTGTGATAATGAGAGTATAATCAAAATTTCCCATAACCCTGTTGAGGACTCTAGAACCAAACACATAGACATCCGACATCACTTTTTGAGAGATCACTCAATGAAAGGAGACATTGCCATTTCCCATGTCAACACTGAAAAACAACTAGCCGATATCTTTACCAAGACACTTGATGAAAAACGCTTTTGTGAGCTCCGAAATGAACTAAATATCTTTGATGCTCGGAACGTGGCTTGAAAACTTGCATACCTGTATGCCATCTTCAAAATCATCTTGATTGTATTGAAAAATCATCTCTCTCTTTTTTTTCTCCGAAAAACTATGTTAATTACTTGATCTCGGTGAATTATGGTCATAGCTTGATTGTTGTATGTGTGACACCCGGTTCCAAAAATGAACCAAGTGAACGCATATGTGTGCTCAGGACGTTCAACACACATAAACGAGTGCATTCACAAAAGAGTATACAGAAAATTACCACAGAACAAGATTAATTAACCAAATTTTATTGCACAAACCATATTATCCTCAGATACAAGTTCTAGTGAATATTAATGACAAGTTCAACTAATGTAGCTGAAATAAACTAAATAAGCAAACTAAACAGCTAGACAACATAAGCAATAGGGTATAGCGCAGCTCCAAAACACCACAGGCAAAGCTGATAGTAGACACGGCCTAGAACTCTGCATTATCACAATTAAACTCCCAATCCTGACCTGCAACTATTTGGGGGGGGGATTGCAAGAGTGAGTACATGTCGTACTCAGCAAATATGGAAAGTATAACATGTGGCTAATTCAAATGACGAATATAATAACAGTTGAGTGCTGAAAAGTACATTAATACATTTGGAAAAGCAATATATTACATGTATATGAAATAAACCCATCATAAACCATATAATCATCATAATACAAGTCCATATTCCATATCCATCATCATATACCAATATCCATTTTCAATACCAGAAATTAATTCGTAACCATCCATAACCATAATACCAACCATAACCATCCCAAATACCATCCCAATACTGAGTTCCCTCTAATCATGTGAGGTTCAGGTTGCTCATAACCGGGAGCACGACTATCATGATAGTTTTAGACACACTATGCAGAGGTTGTACCGCTTTACCCACATGTTTGTGATTTTATCACCTTTCGATGACTATGGAATCTCAATTATGCCATCTCACACTTCCGTAGGTGTGTGGCCACGAGATCACAAAATAGCCTTTACAAAGGGATTACTAGCCCATTTAGACCCTACTGAGGTTTCACCGGTGGTGATGTCTCCAACTGAGCACATCTTCAACCAAGGGCTCCCTCTTGAGCCATTTGGATCCCAGGGTAGTCCCACCAATCATCAACAAACCCAATCCGACTACCCCTTCCCCGAGCATCATTAATGGTCCAAATAGCACTGGAAAAGACCTAATTAATTAGCTACGCCGCACCCATACTTGGCCCCGTGGTGGCACTATAAATCCTAGATGGTCGCTCCACGAACCGGTCCTTAGATCTAAAGCAAGCAAAACCACCATAACATCCAACCCATCCACATACCAGGCTTGCTTAGATCACCCATTACCATATCATATTAACCAGTTCATGTTAACCATAATCTCATCCATCCATAATTAAATTGAGTGGTATAGTTGTTTTCCAATCCTGGTTGATTAAGCGAAGCAAAAGGTAAAAAGCCCTTCCCGACTCCCTACCATATATTCCAGGTGACAAGGGTGGTCAACAAAACTCGTAAACTTCCTACCATGGGATTTCCCATCAAATTGACACAAGCATGCAGTTTTCAAACAAAACATTTATTTTAAAACAGGATCAATATGCTTCAAGGACACTTGCCTTGCTCTTGGGATTGGTTCCCGTCAAAGCCTTCAAATTCTTGGTGCTATAGATCCTCCGCGGCACTCTCTAGCGCAAATCCATCTAATTCACACAATAAAATACAAGACAAGAAACACAATCAAAGAGTGCACAAATATTACTCAATATGACATGACATGCATGATTGATGCAAATGCAAGGTAGAACTTGTTAATAGATTGCTTTTAATGATCACCAACTAGTTCTAATAGATTTTAACAATTTTACACAAGTCTGGGTTTGATTAGATCTACTTTTAGAATCAATTCAACACAATTTAGTCAGCGAAATCAGACTAGTCTGCAGAAGGCCGGACTAGTCTGCACTTCACAGAACCAGCGAACTAGGGTTTTCTAGATCGACATGAATTTGGAGATTAGGAGTCGAATTCACGTAAGTAAAAGAGAATATAAGGTATACCAGGTGTTTAGAACTCCAATTAATCAAGAAATTTTGAGGTAACACTTGGATCTTGATGATCTAGGGTTGGGGATGAACTTGGAGATGAATTGGTGATGAAGAACGAAAGCTTGGTGGAGATTTTGATCCTCTTTCGTTTCCTCCTCTTCTTCTTGCTTGGGATCTTATCCTCCCTCCTTGGTGGTGGCTCTCCATGAACTAGGGTTTTGGGTGGGGTGGAAAAGTGGCAAATAGATGTCAGGCCAAGGGGTGGGGTTGTTTATATAGAGGTGGAGGCTAGGGTTAGATGGATTTCGAGTTTGAGAGGAGTAGAGGCCGGTTTAGAGTCCCACATGGGCTATAAAAGAGTTAGGCACGATGTCCCTAGGCCCACTTAACGTGAACCCCAAGATTCATAAAACAAAAATCAACTCGGAGTCGCGAAATATCAGACAAGTCCAAAAAGGATCGGACTAGTCTGAAGTTGTTCAGAGAGAAATCGGACAAGTCTGGGCAAAAATCGGACAAGTCCGACTTTAGTCAGAGAGGAAAATGGACAAGTCCACTGGAACACCAGACTAGTCCGGAAAAGTCCAAGGACTTAGCAAATTTTCAAGGATTCTTGGAATATCGGACTAGTCCGCACAAAATCGGACAAGTCCGAATGTTTACGGAGGCAAAATCAGACTACTCCGCACCAAAATCGGACTAGTCCGCACTTTTCAGCATTTTAAGTGCGGTTTTGTTCCAAATCAATTTTAAATGTTCCAAATCAATTTTAAACTCATTCCTCTTTATGTGGGTTAATGTTAAACATGTATATGAATATATGTAGGGCATGATGCATGAAAATGAGCGTGTTACAGTATGTTTACTAATCATATTCATAAAGATTATTTGTGTGCTTTTGCCCCCTATATCTGTTTAGGCACCCTCGGATATATATATGAAGGGTTTTATATCTTTCTGTCCAGGTGACCACGGACTAGTCTGTGGTTACCCCGGACTAGTCCACTTATTGCAGACTAGTCCGCGGAGTGTCCTCTAGTTCGGACTAGTACGGTCTGACCACAGACTAGTCCGATATTTTGACTCCATAACCCTAGGGCCGGCGCAGGCGTAACCTTCTTCTATATCACAACTTCTCTCACGTTCTCTCTCCACACTCAAGTGCTCCAAAGGCGATTTTGCGAGTTCTTCATCGAACCTACTCAATTCTATGTGGGAATCAATCTCCACTGCAAGGGGATCAAAGACCATGGACTAGTCCGCATCAAGAACTCCTTAAACGCCACGAATCGAATGATTTGGTACACTTCTCTCCAAACCATAGAACCTTCAAGTTTTCTTGTTCTTTCTCAAAAAGCTTAGTACTTCTGTTCAATACATGCTCTATTGATGTATTCCATTTATACTAAATCACATTTGAATTGAGAAACCTCAAATTTCGCTAAGTTAGGGTTTGAGCAACCGCATAACGGACTAGTCCGTTCTCAAGGCAGACAAGTCCGTCCCTTGACAACGGACAAGTCCAGTATGCCCTGGTCATAACTCTAGCATATATCAATTCAGCGCAATTCCTTGTCATCCTTGCTTATCCATATCCTTTACATCTTTCTTGTCAGAATCATGTCGAACTCAAATGAGGATATCTCCGACTTTGAGGCCGAATTGGATCAAGAGACATTACCTCATGCCTCGGCGGGCCAAACCAAGAAAAGGCAAGACCGTGCCGCTGATTCCTCGCCCACTCCACCTCGTGTGCGGCAAAAGGTTCCGGCTAAGAAACCAGCTTCCAGAGGGAAATATGCGGTTGGTCCTAGCTCGACCGCTCCACGCCAAACCAAGGGCAAAGGAAAGGGGCTTGCCTCTGGCCTGATTGGTTCCTTGATGATGACAGCTCCAAGACAAGGGAATAGGAACTCCTCAGAAGAGAAGTTCAATGGCAAAGGAAGTGATGTGGCATGGAAGCTCAGGAAGATTGATGCCTATAGCAGTGGGAAAAGGCAACTGATCCGAAATTTTGGATTCATTTCCACTCGGACTACTACAGCATCGTGTACCTCCAAATGAAGACTCTAGTGATCTGCAGCCAATGGATTGACTGGACCCATTTTGAAAGGAGGATATGTTTTGCCTTTGAGGAGGTGATACAAGCTGCAGAGAGACACAGTCTCAAGGACTTGTTTTCTTTCAGATACAACTGGAATGATGAAGTCATAGCTCGGTTCTTTGCAACTTGCTATTTTGCCATCGATGAAGAAGAGAGAGTGACTTGGATGACACATGGATCCAAGTACACAGTTACTTATGTTGAATTTGCTACGCGGCTGCACCTTGAGGACACCGACAGTAATGAGATTGTGATTCACAATATTGGTGTTTTGGAGAAGGACAAACTGAATTTTCTTTATGATACTCGCCTCAAATACAATCGTCCCTCAACCAAGAACATCAAGACTTTCTTCACGCCACTCAATAGAGCGCTCCGGAAGACAATTGCTCCAAAAGATGGAGATGAAGGGAGTGTCCAAGGTTACTTGAGAACCTTGATGAAAGTGATTAGTAGGAGGAGGAAGTTTGATATCTTCGATTACATCTGGAATGATGTGGTGAACATCTCCTGCACACCAAACCGCTCCTATGGCTATGGACCATACTTAATGTTCATGATTGAAAAAGTCACAGGAATTGAGTTTGTGAAGGATGTGAGCATACTCTTCTAAGACCTCAGAAGCCTCATCAAGCCTCTCTCCTAGCTGCTCCATGACCTACCTCGAGTGAGGAACACCCGAAGAAAGCTCAAGAAGATGCAATGCCTTCCTCCGACACTAGGGCCCCTCCATCTTGCAAAGGGTCCGCTAGCGGGATCATGAAGTATTTGGCTGCTATCTTTGGCTCTTGCCACAAAACTGAGGTGAAAGTTCATAAGATGAAAAAGGCAAGAAAAGAGCAAATGTGATACATGAAGGACAATGTCAAAGCCATTTGTCAAAAACTGGAGATTGAGCCTATTGGGTCTCCAGTTATCTCAGAGGACTCCGCTTCCGACTTCTCAGTGCTTCCACCTCTCTCTTTTTTTGAGCTTGCCTACTTTGGCCTTCGGGGCACGACGAGTGGTTATTCTCATCCTCCTTCTCGGCCTAATGAAGAAGATGAAGAAAGTACCAACAGCGCAGATGAAGGCGGCGATGACGAGTAGATACCTCCTTCTCTTCCTTTTTTGTTCCTTGATGCCAAAGGGGGAAAGATTGAGGGGGAGTCTTAGGTCGTAGCATTAGTTTGATAGAGAGAGTTATATTCCTCTTATGTGTTTTGTTGCTACTCTGTCATGCTTTTAATCTTGTAAAACCTTTAATTATGCTCTCTCATGCTTTTGGACATGTGTTGTGAAATGATGACTATGTTATGCTTATGATCAATGGTTTATGTTTGAAACTGCTATGTATGCTTGATATTCTTGATGTTATTATGATTATGTCTCTTATGATATTCACATCAATATTATTGCTCACACACATAGTTTTGCACCCCACCATAATGAGTGCACATATGAATTGCTCTTACATTTGCTCCTTTTTCTCAAAATTCATATGTGCACAATTTATGAAAATCTGAAATTTTCATCATATTTGTGTAATCTCAATTGCTTGTCATCAAACACCAAAAACTGGGAGATTGAAAGTGCATCTAGGCATCCCTTGTTGGTTTTGGTTGATTAATGACAAACCAATGAGATCCTAACAAAATAGTTGAGATGAGCGCAGGTTTTGAAGAAATGAGGAAGAAAGCACAAAAAGGAAAGAGAATGAGGATTTAAAGCGAAAAGAGCTTAGGAGCTGAAAAGATTAGATTATTTTGTTTGGATTGTGTTGGAGAAACACACCCGACGAGCTCAAGGGAAAGAGATTACACTCACTGCACAGAAATCAATATGTGCGGACTAGTCTGATATACACCGGACTAGTCCGATATCTCTCTAACTAACAGGGACAAGTCCTTCCCCAGGGCGGACTTGTCCACGACCCTTCACATTTGCAATACACCGGACAACTCCGATATCAACCGAACCAGTCCGATAATCCTCTGACTAAAATCGGACAAGTCCTCCGAGCGCGGACTTGTCCCTAGGCCTACAATTTTTCACTATACCGGACAAATATGATATCCACCGGACTAGTCCAAAAACTCTCTAACTAAAATCGGACAAGTCCCTCCAAGCGCGGACGTGTCCTTAGTCCTACATGGTGTTCATCACACTGGACCAGTCCTATATCTACCGGACTAGTCCGCAAGGTTTCTGACTAAGGTCGGACTAGTCTGCACCTCAACGGACTAGTCCGGTATCCATCAACACATAGGGTTTCTCGCATACACGCACATCAGACTAGTCTGGTGTCCATCAAGGACTAGTCCGGACATCGCAAAACCTAACGGTAACTTTCAGAAATCCTAGTATAAATAGAGGTGTGCAGCCATACATCAAACACTCTCGACTTCCTACGCCGTCACACCTTCCAAGAGCCCAAAATTCACATCCGTCCACACATCCTAAGCCTAAAAAGATTAAATCTTTGAGGATTAGCAATTGAACATAGGAGAGACTTTTCTAAACATCTTGTTCTCTTGGGTTTGATCTCTCGCACACTCTAATTGTTTTATTGTATATCTTTTGAGTGTGTTTGGTTGTGTTCATCGCTGTAATTCTTGGGGAGCCCTCAACTTGTGAGAAGGCCACTTGAACAAGTTATTTGCCCCTTTGTGGTTAGTGGAAGAGAATCGGCCTCCGTGGTGATTCAACAAGGATAGGGTTGGTGAAGACCCGGTCCTCCGTGTACTCCTCAACGGGGATGTAGATTTCCTCCATGGAATCAAACCTCGGGATAAAATCTTGTCTTGCACACTCTTGTTTCATAATTCATCATATTATAGGGTTTGCTTTAACTTGTGTAACTCATATTGAAACATTGTATCATACTTGATCATTGCAATATATTGGTTTGATGGCTCAATACATTTTACTCATAATCTAATTTCCGCTGCATAGTGTGTCGTAAGTATAATTGTCAATTTACTTGATCTTTTAGTCCGCGCACACCGAACTAGTCCGCGCCAGACCGAACTAGTCTGGCCTTCCCTGTATTTGATCAATTTGTTAAGTGTTTTAGGGATCGACAAAGTTTCAAAAAGCCTATTCACCCACCTCTAGGCTACATTCAGCAACGATTGTGTTATGTAGCGATAGAACCTAATGCCACAAACTAGTCAATCGTGGCAAAAGTTCCCAATGCAACGATTGTGTTCCGTGGTGACAGATGCTAAAGCCACAAACTACTGAATCATTAAAAAAGTTCCAAATGCAACGATTGTGTTTTGTGGTGATAGATCCTAACGCCACAAACTGGTGAATCGTGGCAAAAGTTCCTAATGCATCGATTGTGTTTTGTGGCGATAGATCCTAGCGCCACGAACTAGTGAATCGTGGCAACAGATCCTAATGCAACGATTGTGTCATGTGGCGATAGATCCTAACGCCACGAACTAGTGAATCGTGGCAACAGATCCTAATGCAACGATTGTGTGTTGTGGTGATAGATCCTAATGCCAGGATCTAGTGAATCATGGCAACATGTCCTAATGCAATGATTGTGTTCCATGGTGATAGATCCCAACACCACGAAAAGTTAATCATGGCAACAAATCCTAATGCAATGAATGTGTTCCATGGCGATAGATCCTAATGCCACGAATTAGTGAATCGTGCGAAAAGACCAAGCTTACTGCAACGGTTTAGTATTTGTTGCAGTACAATCGTTGCGACAGGGTGGAATCCTTGTAGTGCTTATGCAATAAAAATAGATCAATAGGTGCAATTGCAAAACATAGGTGAAATATGATCAAGGAGTTAGAGCTTGCCTTTACGGTGTTTTATCAAATTCTTTGACTTGTTCTTTGTGATCCGAATCTTGAATATCCACTTCACAGACGCTCCGGTTACTAAGTACGTAGCTACATGAATAAAATATGATTCAATGATAAAGATTCGAGAAATCCAAATAAAACTCCAGTAATAGTAAACAATCATTTGATTACACAGTTTGCTAAGAATCTTATAAGGCTTATCAAGGAATACACCATTCTACTAGTGGCTTATTTGGGAACATTACTATTTCATCGGTCATCTAAATGGTCACTGAGAAACTAAATTAGTTTTATCAGTTCTCTTAGTTTATTTGTCTAACTCTACATTTTCTTACACTACATGTTTCTAATAATGTGTGACACCCGTTTTCGATAAAGAACCAAGTGAACACATATGTGTGCCCAGGACGTTAAACACACATACACGAGTGCATTCACAAACGAGTATACAGAAAATTACCACAGAACAAGATTAATTGATCATTTTTATTACACACTTCATAATATCCTCGAATACAAGCACTAATGAAATCTTAATGACAAGTTTGAACTAATGCAGCGGAAATGACTAAACTGGGCAAACTAAGCAACTAAGCAGCATAAGCAAAGGGTATAGCGCAGCTCCAATCAACACCACAGGCAAAGCCGACGGCAGACATGGCCTAGAACTCTGCATTATCATCGTTAAACTCCCAATCCTGACCTGCAACTGTTGGTGGGGGAATTACAAGGTTGAGTACATGTCCTACTTAGCAAGTGTGGAAAGTATGACATGTAGCTTATTCAAATGACGAATATAATAATGGCTAAGTGCTGAAAAGTACATTAAAACATTTGAAAAGCAACATATTATATGTATGTGAAATAAGCCCATTATAAACCATGTAATCATCATAATACCAGTCCATATTCATCACCATCATCCATATTCCAGATTTCTCATTACCAATAACCATAATCAATATCAGAAATTAATTCATAACCAGCCATAACCATATTATTAACTATAACCATTATCAAACCATCCCAATACCAAGTTCCATCTAATCATGTGAGGGTCCAGGTTGCTCATAATCGAGAGCATGGATATCATGATAGTCTTATTAGGCTCTGTAGAGTTTGTACCACTTTACCCACGTGTTTGTGATTTCATCACCCGTCGGCGACTAAAGAACCTCCCTTATGCCAATTACACTTCCTTTGGTGTATGGACAGAGATCACAATGTAGCCTTTACAAAGGAATTACTAGCCTATTTAGATCCCACTCAGGTCTCACCGGTGGTGATGCCTCCAACTGAGCACATCTTCAACCAAGGGCCCCTCTTGAGCCATTCGGATCTCAGGGTAGCCCCACAAATCATCAACAAACCCAATCTGACTACCCCTTCCCCGAGCGTCCTTAATGCTCCAAACAGCACTAGCAAAGCCCTAATTAATCTGCTACACCGCACCCATACTTGGCCTCGTGGTGGCACTGTATATCCTGGATGGTCACTCCACGAACCGATCCTTAGATCTAAAGCAAGCGAAACCACCATAACATCCAACCCATCCACATACCATGCTTGCTTAGATCGCCCATTACCACATCATATTAACCAGTTCATATAACCATGATCTCATTAATGCATAATTAAATGGTATTGTTGTTTTCCCATCCCAATTAATTAAATGAAGCCAAAAGGTAAAAAGTCCTTCCCGACTCTTTACCATGAATTCCAGATGATAAGGGTGGTTATACAACGCTAGTAAACGTCCTATCATAGGATTCCCATCAAATTGACACAAGCATGCAGTTTTGCAAACAAAACATTTATTTCAAAACATGATCAATATGCTTCAAGGACACTTGCCTTGCTCTTGGGCTTGATTCGGGTCAAAGCCTTCAAACTCTTGGTGCTGGTGATCCTCCACGGCACTCTCTAGCGCAAATATGTCTAATCCGCACAATAAACAAACAAGACAAGAATTACAATCAAAAAGTGCACAAATATTACTCAATATGACATGATATACATGATTAATGCAAATGCAAGGTGGAACTTGTTTATGAGTTGTTTTTAATGATCACTAACTAGTTCTAATAGCTTTTAACAATTTTATACAGGTTTGGAATTGGTTTGAAAAGTTTTTAGAACTAATTCAACACAATTTAACCAGGAAAATCGGACTAGTCCGCTAGGGAGAGGACAAGTCCGCACTCTGCAGAATAGGTTAATGCAGTTTTCTAGATCGACGTGAATTTGGGGGATTTTGGGTTGAATTCACGTAAGGAAAATGAAGTAGAAGGTATACCAGGTGTCCAAGACTCCAATGGATCAAGGGTTTTGGAGGCAACACTTGGTTGTTGACGATCTAGGGTTGATGATGAACTTGATGGTTAATTGTTGACGAAGAACGCAAAGTTGATGGAGATCTTGATCCTCTTTCATTTCCTCCTCTTCTTCTTCTTGTTCTAGATCACCTTCTCCCTCCTTGGTGGTAGCTATTCACGATCTAGGCTTTGGGTGAGGTTGGAAAAGTGGCAAATAGATGTCAAGCCATGGGGTGGGGTTGTTTATATAGAGGTGGAGGCTAGAGTTAGATGGATTTCAAGTTTGAGATGAGTAGGGGTCGGTTTGGAGTCCCACATGGGCTCTAAAAGAGTTAGGCACGACGTCCCTGGGCCCACTTAATGTAAAACCCAAGAAACAAGTCATGAAATAAAAGATCAACTCGGAGTCGCGATTTATTGGACAAGTCCAAAAACGGCACGACTAGTCCGAAGTTGGACAGAGAGAAATCGGACAAGTCTGCACTGGACATCCGACAAGTCCGAACTTATCCAGAGGGGAAAAACAGACAAGTCTGGCCAAAATCGGACAAGTCCGACTTTAGTCAGAGAGGAAAACGGACAAGTCTGCTGAGATACCGGACAAGTCCGGACAAATCTAGGGACTTAGCAAAATTTACAAGGAATTGGAACACCGGACTTGTCTGCACAGGACCAGACAAGTTCGAAAGTTTCCAGAGGCAAAACAGACTAGTCTACAGAAAAACAGACAAGTCCGAGCGAGTTCAAAGAGAAATCGGACTAGTCCGCACCGAAATCGGACTAGTCCGCACTTCCCAGAATCCTTAAGTGTGGTTTTGCTATCAATTCATTTTAAACATGTTCCTTTTTATGTTGCTCAATGTTAAACATATTTAATGATGGATGCAGGGCATGATGCATGAAAATGAGGGTGTTACAAACCTATCCCCCTTAAAATGAATCTTACCCTCGAGATTCGACGCGGAAGAGAAAAGATAGGGAAATTCCTTCTTGAGATCATCCTCCAGCTCCCAAGTTGCCTCTGATTCTGTATGATGCTTCCATTGTACTTTAAACCATCGAATAACCTTGTTCCTTGTGACTCTCCTTGGTTTCCAAAATTTTGACCGGTTCCTCAGCATAAGTCAAATCTGCCTCTAATTTCAATTCTTCCTTTGGCACTTGTTCTTCCGGCACCCTTAAACACTTCTTGAGCTGGGAAACATGAAACACATCATGAACATCTGAAAGATGAGCTGGCATCTCCAACTTATACGCTACTTCTCCTCTTTTGTCCAAAAATCTTGAATGGCCCAATATAATGAGGTGCTAGCTTGCCTCTGATATTAAACCTCTTATGACCTCTCATTGGTGACACCTTGAGGTAAATGAAGTCTCCTATTGCAAAGGCTAATTTTCTTCTCCTATTGTCCGCATAGCCTTTTTGTCTTGATTGAGCAGCCCTCAAATTTTTACGAATTATTTGGACTTGCTTTTCAGTTTCTTGCAACACATCGGTCCAATTACTTGAGTTTCTCGTGTCTCATTCCAAAACAAAGGTGTCCTACACTTCCTCCCATATAGTGCTTCATAAGGTGAAATCTTCAAACTTGCTTGGTAGCTATTGTTGTATGACAATTCTGCATATGGAAAGCTTTTGTCCCTACTTTTCCCATGCTTCAAAGCACAAGCTCTTAACATGTCCTCTAAAATCGGGTTGGTCCTCTCAGTTTGTCCATTTGTTTGAGGGTGATTTGCTGAGCTGAAATTCAACCTTGTTCCCAATGCTTCATGCAATTTCAAACCGTGAGGTGAATTGAGAACCTCTATCTGATACTATCTTCTTTGGAACTCCGTGCAATCATGCTATCCTTCACATATATAGTTCATCTAGTTTCGCTCCATTGAAGGTGGTCTTGACGGGAATAAGGTGAGCTGACTTGGTTAACTGATCCACAATTACCCAAATTGAGTCATAACAAGATAGGGTATGCGGTAAACCAACTATGAAGTCCATTCCAATTTCTTCCCACTTCCATTCCGGAATCTTTAATGGCTGTAATAATCCTCTTCCTTTGATGTTCTGCCTTGACTCGTTCGCACACATCACACAACGCTACATATTCAGCTATGTCCTTTTTCATGCTAGCCCACCAATAACACGCCTTCAAGTCCTTGTACATCTTCGTACAACTGGGATGGATTGAGTATGACAAGTCATGTGCCTCCTTTAGTATTTCTCTCGAATATACTCCACATTAGGCACAACAATCCTCTTTCCAAACCATAGGGTACCATGTTCATCTTCATCAATTCATAATTCTCTTCCCTCTTGGGTCCTTTCCTTGATCTCCTAAATTCCCTCATCCTTTGTTTGGCCCTCTTGAATTTCTTGCTCCAAGGTTGGATTTAACTCCCTTACTTACATCTCATTGACAAATCCAAGATCCAACCATTCGAACTCCCTACATAGCTCGGATGGCAACTATCGAACTGTGAGTTGGTGACTTACTTCTTTTCTACTCAAGCCATGAACCACTACATTGGCTTTTTCCGGGTGATAATTGATTCCCTAATCATAATCCTTTATGAGCTCCAACCATATTTGTTGCCTCAAATTCAGGTTCGTTTGTGTGAAAATATACTTAAGGCTCTTATGATCCGTATAAATTTCACACCTATGTCCAAGGATATAATGTATCCAAATCATCAATGCGTGTACCACGGCTGCAAGTTCCAAATCATGGGTTGGATAATTTTGCTCATGTTTCTTAAATTTTCTCGACGCGTAGGCAACCACTTGCCCTTCCTGCATAAGCACACATCCAAGTCTTGTCTCGAAGCATCACAATAAATATCAAAACTCTTGCTCACGTCCGGCAATATCAAAACTGGGGCTGTTGTTAACCTTTTCTTCAACTCCTCAAAACTTTCTTGACAAGCTTGAGTCCATTGGAATGCTTTAACTTTCATTAGCAGCTCCGTCATTGGCTTGGCTATTTTGGAGAAATCCTTGATGAATCAAAGGTAGTATCCAGCCATCCCAACAAAACTCCGGATCTCCTTTACATTCAGCGGGGGTTCCCATTTCAACACGTCTCTCACTTTTTCTGGGTCAACCGATACTCCTCCTTCCGAGATGATATGACCCAAAAAGGACACCTCTTTCAACCAAAACTGGCACTTGCTGAATTTAGCGTACAATTGATGCTCTATCAACTTGTAGGATTGAAGAGCACGTGAAAAGCTACCAGAGGGGGGGGGGTGAATGGTAGATTTAAAAATCTTACGCAGCGGAAACAATTAAACCCCAAACCCTTTTGGCAGAAAAACGATCTATTAAAGAAATCGTGTGTGAGACTAATCTAAGTGTGTTTCACCATGAAAAAAGTGATAGATATCAGATAGAATCAAGTCACAAAGACAACACAAAAAGAATCACTCAAATCCGACGAGAAAAACTCAAGTTATGATCGAAAGATCAAACAATGGTCAATCTGTCCTACCCTAGAAAAAACAGTTCTGGAACGCTGCAAAGAAACTCGTGTAGATCATAGACCACAAATCCAATGACCGTAAAATTTTGAAAGGTGATAGATAATCAAGTTGTGAAGACAACCCAAAAAGAATCACGTCAATTGGATCTGTAAAACTCGAGTTATGATAAAACCACCAACGAAAGGTAGTGCTGTCCAGAAACTTGACGAGTAAAACTTGTCTGGAACAAGTCGGACGAACAAGGCACAAAAGTTCCTTCAAACTACGAATGTTATTCAATAGAACACAAGAGGAAAAGCTCCAAAGTCGTGCACCACGAGCTCTGGGCTCCCTTGCTTATATAACCAGCCCTTAGGCCAACCCAATATCAACTAGGACTCCAATCCTACTCAGATCACGAATCGTAACTTTCCATAACTGCTCAAGATTCTTCTATACGCAGATAGAAGCAATATTAAGACTTCCAAACACCTTAGGAACGTATCCCACATTCCTAAACAACTCAAATTCGTGACCCACACGAAATCATATCATAATCAACTCAAATCTTTCCATATTTGAGTCAAACCCGACTCAGCCGCAGCCTGAGTCCATAACCTAGTCGGTTGGACCTTTCCGACCAATTCTTTACGTCCACATCTCTTCATCACGTCCCAGAACCATGTAGCCACGTCCATGCACTCCTTGCACACGTGCAAACATCTTCCAATGATGTTCACGATACCTTCATATACACCGCCCTTGATTCAATCATCCTTCGCGACCTCCTGATCAGCTCAACCACAGTTCCTTCCGAACTTGGTTGTTGGAACCTCATCTCCTCCCTGAGACTAGTCCAAAGGATCCCGTCACCAGCCATGTCTTGAACTCAAGCAACACCTGCACATGAATAAACAACCAATCCATACGAGCCCAAGTCCTCGACTTGACTCAAGTTAGTTCCGAACACAACACCCTATGTGAGAACCTCACATAAGCATGTTGCAAAACCACAGTAACATGATATCATCCATATCATCCAAAACGCACCAAAAACTTAGCAAATGAATTAAGCAATCTTTCCAACAATGTAAAGCAAGTACGAAACATTGCAAATGAAAAGTTGAAGCACTGCAGTCAAGTTCCAGACCTTGCCAGAGCATCCCGGATCTTGAGCCGGGGCTAACAAAAGCTAGTAGAACCTAGCGCCGGAGCTTACCAAAACTAGTACAATGAAGCACCTATCGGAGCTTACCAAAACTAGTAGATCCTAGCACCAGAGCTTACCAAAAACTTGTCAAAACTAGTCAACCCAAAACCAGAGCTAGACAAAGTACGTCAAAGCTTAGCAAAAAACATTCCGGAGCTATCAAATATATGCCGAAACTATCAAAGACATGCCGGAGCTAAACATAAAGCTCACCGGAGCTAACCAAAGCTAGTCGGACCTTACCAAGAAGTCGGACCTAGCTTCGAACATAGTCGGAGCTACCCAATACAAGCCGGACCTACCGTCGGACCTTGCTGTAGCTTGGAGCTAGAGTCGGACCTTGATAAAAAGGTGTTTTGGTGATATTCGAAACTTTTATCATCAAAGCCAAGTATATTCACTACAGGCCAATGTATTCAGCACATATAGGCCTCACAATCTCCCCCTTGATGAATGCATTGGCAACACCATTTAAAATCTGAACATTGGCTTATTCTCATTAAATGTTTTGAAGAAAATTTCTCCCCCTTTGTAAATCAAAAGTAAAATGAGAATAAAAAATTATCCCATATTATCTCATATTATCTCTCCCCCTTTATTATCTCTCCTTATGCACATATTCTCTTTCTCTTCATGCTTATCTCCCCCCTTTGACAATGTATTCAGCAAGTCATGAGCATGTAAACAAATTATCTCTCCCTCTTTAGTTGTTATGAGCATATTATAACATATTCATATAAACAAAGCTCATCCAAGTCATACTATCAAGTACTTTACATTATCACATCAATGAAATACATAAAGTAGTGTAAGCCATGGTAGAGATCATATGTAATTTTCAATTTAAGCAAGTCATGATCTCACAAACTTAACTATTTCAAAACCTGAAAGCATGACACTAGTTGCTGCATTTTATTATTTTTCAAAGCATAAATTTAGATCATATGATATTTCCAAGAGATTATATGTGCATCTGCCTTATTCTAACCAACCAAGCCAAGCCTATGTCATTTGACAATCAGAAGCTTAAGGACATGGTTTTAGTCATACACAACTTCTTCCAACTTCATATCTAAGTGCAATGACAAGCCATCTCAAAAGAAGAAGTGTGATGCATGCATATTCTCTTGATCTTTTCTCAATTTATATTTGTTCATAAAAACTCAACATGTGAGTTGATTACTTGATGAATTCTTAATGATTAAAAGCACTTGTGAACATGCAACAAGTTCAAAATAGCAAGAAAGTTCGACCATGACCAGATTTAGTGTAAGTAATTATTCCAATTACTAGACATGGCAAAAACTACAAAATGTATAACACGAGTAATGTAGTAAGAACTTTCAGCATGTAAAAGGAATCACAAAGTCATATATGTATGAAATACTATGCTCATATTATTTTAATTTCATATTCACACATAGACTTCCCAAGTTTCAAAAACTCCCCCTCAATTTAAGCCATGAGGATGCATAACCCCTATTTCACTACGAATGAAACAAAAACGAGTGAAATCCAAAGGTTTTGTAAAAATGTCAGCCAATTGATGTTCGGATCTACATGGTGAAGCACAATGTTTCCTTTTTCAACGTTATCTCGAAGAAAGTGATACCTAATATCAATGTGCTTAGTTCTAGAATGTTGCACGGGGTTTTTGGCAATGCAAATAGCACTAGTGTTATCACAAAACAGTGGAACACTATCTAGATCAACCCCATAGTCCTTAAGTGTTTGAACAATCCAAAGAGTTTGTGAGCAAGCACTAGCAGCAGCTACATATTCAGATTCGGCTGTGGATTGTGCAACTGAATTTTGTTTTCTAGAGGACCAAGCAACAAGAGAATTACCAAGAAAATGACAAGCACCGGAAGTACTTTTCCTATCAATCCTACAACCCCCAAAATCAGCATCTGAAAAAGCTTTCAAAGTAACAGTTGAGGAAGAAGGAAGAAAAATGCCAAATTCTTGGGTTCCATGTAAGTACCTGAGAATCCTTTTTACGGCTTGACGATGTGAAGCACGTGGGGAAGCTTGAAACCGTGCACAAAGACATACGCTGAATTGTATGTCTGGTCTTGATGCCGTGAGGTACAAAAGTGATCCGATCATGCTTCTATATTCCTTTTGATCAACGGATTCACCATCTTCATCAAGTTCAAGTGTTGTTGCTGTTCCCATTGGTGTCCGAAGAGGCTTGCATTTGTCCATGTTGAAGCGCCTTAGGAGGTCTTTAGTATACTTCGTTTGATGCACAAAGGTACCCTCCTTGGTTTGCTTGATTTGTAGCCCCAAAAAGTAAGTGAGTTCACCCATCATACTCATCTCAAATTCGGAACTCATCATTGCTGAAAACTTGGACACAAGATCATGAGAAGCACAACCAAAAATAATATCATCCACATACACTTGAACGAATAATGAGTCATTGCCATGCTTAAGCACAAAAAGAGTTTTATCAACCTTGCCCATGGTAAACCCCTTTTCAAGTAAGAATGTTTTTAACCTATCATACCATGCTCTAGGGGCTTGTTTAAGACAGTATAAGGCTTTGGACAGTTTGTAAACATGATTAGGAAAATCTGGATTTTCAAAACCCGGTGGTTGTTTGACATAAACCTCCTCATCTATGTAGCCATTAAGAAAAGCACTTTTAACATCCATTTGATATAGCTTAAAACCTTTAGATGCTGCAAAAGCTAACAAAATTCTTATGGCTTCTAATCTAGCGACAGGAGCAAAAGTTTCATCAAAATCTAGACCTTCAACTTGAGTGAAACCTTGAGCAACCAACCTAGCCTTATTCCTAACCACAACCCCATCCTCACTTTGTTTGTTTTTAAATACCCATTTAGTTCCAATTAAAGTGTGACCTTGAGGTGGAGGTACAAGTTTCCAAACATTATTTCTTTCAAATTTTCTAACTCTTCTTGCATGGCAATAATCCAAGATTCATTAGTGAGTGCGTGTGATATATCTTTGGGTTCAAAAGAAGCAACAAAAGCAGAATGAGCATGAGAGTTTGGATCGCAAAACCTAGACCGTGTGACTCGTTCGTGCAAGCTTCCAATCATCTGTTGTGGGGGATGATCTTTGTAAAAACGTAGAAGAGCAGATGTCTCACAAGCTTCTTCTTCATTAGGTTCATCGTAGATTGATGAGCTTGTGACTTGTGGATGATCAGGACCAGCATAGGTGATAGTCGGAGCTTGTTCAATGTCCGGAGCTGGACACGTGTCAACTTCGGAACTACCAGGCAGTATCACCGGCTCTTCTTCATCTTCAAAAATACCCTCCCCCTGAGGATACAGATCTGGTCCTGCAACACTGGAGCTAGTACCTGGGCTAGCTTCATCAAAAGACACTTCACAAGTCTCCACAATTTTGTTAGTGTCAAGTAAAAGCACACGATAGCCTCTCGTATGAGATGGATAACCAAGAAACATGCCATCAATGGATCTAGGTTCAAATTTATCAAGATTACCATGTTTCTTAACAAAGCATTTGCAACCAAAGACCCGAAAGTGTGTAACACTAGGCCTATGTCCAAATCGGAGCTCATAAGGTGTTTTACCTAGCTTAGCACGCAAGAAAACACGATTTGAGACATAACAAGCGGTTGCTAACGCATCAGCCCAAAATTTCCTAGGAGTTTGATATTCATCAAGCATAGTCCTAGTCATCTCAACCAAGGTTCTGTTCTTTCTTTCTACAACACCGTTTTGTTGAGGTACATATGGTGAAGAGAATTGATGATCTATTCTATTTTCAGCACAAAAGTGATCAAAAGATTGATTTTTAAATTCAGTTCCGTTATCACTTCTAATTGCTTTTAATGATCCTGGGTGATCAATTGATAATCTAAGAAATAAAATTCTAAAATGACTAAAAACTTCATTCTTAGACGCCATAAAGTAAACCCAATAGTATCTAGAATAATCATCAACAATAACAAGAACATACCATTTACCTCCGAAGGATTGAACACGTGAAGGTCCTACGGTGTCAAGATGCAAAAGTTGACATGGTTCAGTTGTCATGATCATTGTGAGAGGAGTATGTGAACCTGCAACCATCTTAGCATGTCTACAAGAAGAGCACACAATTTCTTTGTCCCCTCTAAGCTTAGGCAGCCCACGTATGCGATCAAGAGCACTAACACGCGTTAGGTGATCAAAGCCTACGTGACCAAGTCTACGATGCCAAAAATATAAGTCCTTTGAATCATTAGCAACTATACACCTATGCTTAGAGGAAGACATATAAAAATCAGCTTTAAAAACTCTTCCAAACCGAGACATGTTAAAAATAAGCTCACTATTTGAACCTACAACTTTGCAATAGTTTT
Source organism: Tuctoria greenei (assembly GCA_036927565.1). NCBI lineage: Eukaryota > Viridiplantae > Streptophyta > Magnoliopsida > Poales > Poaceae > Tuctoria > Tuctoria greenei. Next base: position 54,213,801 of record JAYESD010000007.1, on the reverse strand, counting down.
TATTGAAAATAATTTCTAGATTTTCATCTAGCAATTGTGCAATAGAAAGCAAGTTGTATTTCAAATTTTTGATAAGTACCACATCCTTCAAAGTGTAGTGATCATTTACTCTAACCGAACCCTTAGCAATTATAGGAGTTGAAGAATTATCGGCAAAAGTAACATTCTCTACACGTGACACAAAAGAGAGGGAGGAGAACCAATCTTTGTTACTGGTCATGTGGCGTGAGCAACCTGAATCCACAATCCAAATGTTCTCCTTCCTCAAACGTGTAACCTACATAGAAGCACAATACGTCGATGACTCAATACTGGGGTTAGTCAAAAGGTATTTAGGAATCCAGTACTGAGTCACGCGACGTGCAGTAGGAAAAACACGCGAAAGCTGAGATAAAATAGCAGGTTTATGAGTCAAAGATTGAGGTTTTCTGTTCTTAACAATTGATTTAGAAGTTGTTACTTGTTTAGAGTGAAAACCAGTAGCTCCGGAGGTAAAAGCAGAAGGTTCGGAGGCAAAAACTAAAGCTTTGGAGGGAACAACAGAAGATCTGGGAGCTCTCGGAGCTATGAGAACTACCGGAGCTGCCTTTGTAGATTTCTTGCCAAAAGTTCCGGAAGCTACCTTTTCAAATTTGTGACTCATTGAAGCAGGTTGTGTTTTTCTAATTGCATGAAAGTTATAAGATCTAGCAATCATCCTTTCCTTTTTCTGTTGTTTAGCTAGTCTATAACAAAAAATTATGACATGACCATCTCTACCACAGTAGGTACAATGAAATTTAACTTTGTGTTCATGTCTAGATGAGCAATCAACATTTTTATTTGAAACCGAATGAGGCAGCACTCCTGCAGATTTGAAAACCACTCCTTTTTGTTTAGGAACTGTTTGAATCAAACCACTTCCTAATGACTTTACAATTTTAGGTGGATGTGCCTTAGCATGAGCATGAGAATCAAAACCTAAACCAGTTTTATCATTGCAAGACTTGGAAGAATTTAGGAGTAAGTTTAGGTTTTTATTCCCATTACAAAACCGATCTAATGTCCTATGCATGTCATCAAGTTTATTGGACAAATCAAGGCAATTTTCACATGAAGTTTCTCCTTTTAGCTTGCAATTGGAACAAAATTTAACTTCATGAGAATGTAAAGCATTGTTCAATATAGAAATTTCATTCATAGCATCCTGTAGTTTCTTATCAAGATCATCACAAGTAGAACAATGCAAATCAATTGTAGAACAGCTAGCATCTTTCAAGTTTTTATCATTAAGTGCAGCAAGCTCTTTGTTCTTTTCAATTTCTAACTCAAGTTTATCAAGTGTGGAGGTGTGCGCACTTCTTAATGAGGACAATTGTTCATATATTAACTCACATGAGGAACATGCATCATCACTAAGAATCAATGTTTTTAAACGGTTGATTTCAGATACTAGTGATTCAATTTTAGCAGCACTATCCCTAAGCTTTTTGTCCTTTTTCTTGACAATAATAGTTGCACGAGAAATAGCATCACACATTTCATTACAGGTAGAACATACCTCATCGTCTTCACTGTTGTGTTATGCATCCTCCTGACTTGATCTTGATCTTGTTTTGCCCGCCATGAAGCATAAGTTGGCCAGGTCGTCATCATCTTCATCACTTTCAAAGTCTACATCACTTGAACTAAGTTCTTGAAGTGCGGTGATGAAGCTTTTAATCATCTTGCGTCCTATGGTACCCTTCTTTTTCTTTTTGTTGGAATTTCCAGAGGAGGTCCGGACCTTGCTTTGTTTTTCTTCCCGGGTGGTCGGACCTGAAAGGTTATGGCATTCTGTATGAAAGTGTCCTGTTTTACCACATTCAAAACAGCGTTGAGGTCCGGAGCTTCCTCTCCTTCTAGTTCTCACATTTTGCAATGCTTTTGAGAATCTAGTAGAGATGAGTGCCAACTCCTCTTCTGGAAATTCTTCGATCTGCTCCAGGGTTAGTGAGGACAATAAAGCAAGGGTATTGCAAGATGATGATTTGCCGGAGCTAGACATATCACGTTGTGAAACAAATGCAATAGACTTATTTGGGTTCTTACGTGCTACGGTGTCAATTTCATGACTTTTTAGTTTAGAATAGAGTACATCTAATGTAAGAGAATTCATGATAGTAGATTCACGAATAGATGTGACTTTCATCTCCAAAATTGACATGTCTAACGCACTAAGAAGTTGCCTAGCATTCTCAGCATCAGAAAAATTTACATTGACACTACGTAAGTTGCTGAGAATTTTATTGAAACGAGCAAAAAGGTCATCGATAGACTCACCTGGTTGCATCTCAAAACGCATATATTCCTTTTTCAACATATCTTTTTTTACCTCCTTGATTGTGTTGGAGCCTTCATGGTAATCACAGAGAGCTCTCCAAACATCGTATGCTGATCGGAGGTGCGCGACACGATCAAAGTCGCTTTGAGTGAGTCCTTGGATGATCAAGTTTCGGGCTTTGTTGTTGTTGTCGACGTCTCGTAGGTTTGTGGTCGTGACTTGATCATTGGGTGGCACTTCATAAGGCTTATACACATTCTCCCATATTGCAAAGCCTTGTGCCTGGATGAAAGCCTCCATGCGTGCCTTCCAAACCTGAAAATCAATACCAGCAAATACACAAGGTTTGGCAGAGTACTTCTCCATGATGATTAGTCAAAAACACGTGCAAATCACAAAGATTAGAGCAACCGTGGCTCTGATACCAATTGTAGGATCGAAGAGCACGTGAAAAGCTACCAGAGGGGGGTGAATGGTAGATTTAAAAATCTTACGCAGCGGAAACATTTAAACCCCAAACCCTTTTGGCAGAAAAACAATCTATTAAAGAAATCGTGTGTGAGACTAATCTAAACGTGTTTCGCCGTAAAAAAAGTGATATATATCAGAGAGAATCAAGTCACAAAGACAACACAAAAAGAATCACTCAAATCCGACAAGAAAAACTCAAGTTATGATCGAAAGATCAAACAATGGTCAATCTGTCCTACCCGAGAAAAAACAGTTCTGGAACGCTGCAAAGAAACTCGTGTAGATCATAGACCACAAATCCAATGACCGTAAAATTTTGAAAGATGATAGATAAACAAGTTTTGAAGACAACCCAAAAAGAATCACATCAATTGGATCTGTAAAACTCGAGTTATGATAAAACCACCGATGAAAGGTAGTGCTGTCCAGAAACTCGACGAGTAAAACTTGTCTGGAACAAGTCGGACGAACAAGGCACAAAAGTTCCTTAAAACTACGAATTTTATTCAATAGAACACAGGAGAAACAGCCCCAAAGTCGTGCACCACGAGCTCTGGGCTCCCTTGCTTATATAACCAGCCCTTAGGCCAATCCAATATCAACTAGGACTCCAATCCTACTCAGATCACGAATCGTAACTTTCCATAACTGCTCAAGATTCTTCTATACGCAGATAGAAGCAATCTTAAGACTTCCAAACACCTTAGGAACGTATCCCACATTCCTAAACAACTCAAATTCGTGACCCACACGAAATCCTATCATAATCAACTCAAATCTTTCCATATTTGAGTCAAACCCGACTCAGCCGCAGCCTGAGTCCATAACCTAGTCGGTTGGACCTTTCCGACCAATTCTTTACGTCCACATCTCTTCATCACGTCCCAGAACCATGTAGCCACGTCCATGCACTCCTTGCAAACGTGCAAACATCTTCCAATGACGTTCACGATACCTTCATATGCACCGCCCTTGATTCAATCATCCTGCGCAACCTCCTGATCAGCTCAACCACAGTTCCTTCCGAATTTGGTTGTTGGAACTTCATCTCCTCCCTGAGACTAGTCCAAAGGATCTCGTCACCAGCCATGTCTTGAACTCAAGCAACACCTGCACATGAATAAATAACCAATCCATACGAGCCCAAGTCCTCGACTTGACTCAAGTTAGTTCCGAACACAACACCCTATGTGAGAACCTCACATAAGCATGTTGCAAAACCACAGTAACACGATATCATCCATACCATCCAAAGCGCACCAAAAACTTAGCAAATTAATACTAAGCAATCTTTCCAACAATGTAAAGCAAGTACGAAACATTGCAAATGAAAAGCCGAAGCACTGCAGTCAAGTTCCGGACCTTGCCAGAGCATCCCGGATCTTGAGCCGGAGCTAACAAAAGCTAGTAGAACCTTGCGCCGGAGCTTACCAAAACTAGTACAATGAAGCACCTGCCGGAGCTTACCAAAACAGGTAGATCCTAGCACCGGAGCTTACCAAAAACTAGTCAAAACTAGTCAACCCAAAACCAGAGCTAGACAAAGTACGTCGGAGCGTAGCAAAAAGCATTTCAGAGCTATCAAATATATGCCGAAACTATCAAAGACATGCTGGAGCTAAAGATAAAGCTCACCGGAGCTAACCAAAGCTAGTCGGACCTTACCAAGAAGTCAAACCTAGCTTCGAACATAGCCGGAGCTACCCAAAACAAGCTGGACCTACCGTCGGACCTTACTGTAGCTCGGAGCTAGAGTCGGACCTTGATAAAATGGTGTTTTGGTGATATTCGAAACTTTTATCATCAAAGCCAAGTATATTCACTACAAGCCAATGTATTCAGCACATATATGTCTCACACAACTTCTGCAACATGAGCCTCAAGTGTTCCTCGTGTTCCTTCTCTTCCTTCGAGTAAACCATAATGTCATCAATGAACACCACAACAAACTTGTCCAAGTACTCCATAAAGACCTTATTCATCAGGCACATAAAGTAGGCAGGCACATTTGTCAATCCAAAGGACATCACGGTGTACTCATAGGATCCATATCGTGTCCTAAAAGCTGTCTTGGCTATGTCCGTTGGTCTAATCTTCATTTGAAAGTACCCCGACCTCAAATCGATCTTAGAGAAGACACAAGCACCCTTCATCTAATCAAACAAGTCTTCTATGCGTGGCAAGATGTACTTGTTCTTGATGGTCACCTCATTGAGAGCTTGGTAATCCACATACATCCTTTGTGATCCATCCTTCTTATCCACAAATAGAATGGGCGCTCCCCAAGGTGAAGAACTGGGGCAAACAAAACCCTTCTCTAGTTGCTACTGAATCTGCTTCTTGAGCTTCGCTAACTCCTTAGGAGGCATCCTATACGGCCTCTTAGCTACAGGTCCAGTTCCAGGTATTAAATCAATAACAAATTCAATCCCTCGATCAAGTGGCATACCTGGCAACTCATCTGGGAACACGTCCAAAAATTCGCATACCACTGGAATCTCCTCAATTGCGGCACCGTCTAGGTGATTCGGCTCCAATTGCTTCGGTGCGTGTTGAGATGCTTCAAATTCTACGGTGATCCCTTCCTCATTGGTCAACTTCACCGTCTTCGTGGCACACTCAATAACTCCATTTTGCTTCCTAAACACTTCCATACCAAGTATAATGTCCAATCCTTGAGAATCCAAGACAATGAGGTTGGTGAAGAAATCTAGCCCCCTTATTCTAAGGCTTACTTTTGGACATACTATATTTGTCCTCATCTCTCCTCCAGGAGACTTAACCAATAGATAAACATGACATGAGAGATAGGCAAACTATACTTTGCAACATATTTCAATGCAATGAATGAATGTGAAGCTCCAGAATCAAATAACATAGTCGCCAGGTTGGAGTTTGTGAGAAACATACCAATCACCACGTCATCCGCTTGTTTATCATCCTCCGTAGAGACATGGTTCACGTTGACGCGAGCAAAATTCTGCTGTCCACAGTTCCCTTGCAGCTGACCTCCATTGGATCTTGGGTTCTATCTTGGCGCATTGCTTCCTTGACCAAGGCCTGACTTAGGACATTGATGCGCAAAGTGTCTCCACAAGTATAGCACTCCTTTACTCCAGCAGAATTATTGGGGCGAGCTTGGTTCTGAACATTTGCACCATGAAAATTTGCATGAGGTGCAAAAGGCATTGGAGGCCTAGGTGCTTGCAAAACAGGGCACTGCTACACAAACTGAGTTGGGCGTGGTGCATATCCAAAGCGATGAGCAGGCGCAGAAGAATTGTAGTATGACGCATTAGGTGGTGCCAAGCAAGGGCGCACATTACTTCCTTGCTGTTGTCCTTGATATGGCGCCTTCCTCTGTTGTCTTGCTCCATCTCACGGACCTTGTTCTCCACAACAATTGACTTGTCCACAAGCTTCTGGAAGTTGGCATAGTCAAAACTTAGCAATTGCACTTGGATTTCATTGTTCAAACCTCTCATCAACAAATATTGCTTCCGGCTGTCCCGACTAACATCTTCAGGGGCATACCTTGAAAGTTGAGTGAATTTATTGAGATATTCACCCACGCTCGATCTTCTTGCCTCAAGTTTTCAAACTCTTGCCTCTTCAAAATCATACTTCTTCGGGCACATAATGAGAACGGAAGCTTTCTTTGAACTCAGCCCAAATAATCCTCTCTTGATTCTCATGAGCGTTGCAATAAGCATTGCACCAATCCGCAGCGGCTCCAACAAGTTGATGAGATGCAAATAGCACCTTCTCCCGGTCACTGCGTTGGACAATAGCCATCTTCTTCTATATGGACATGATCCAATCGTCAGCATCCATAGGATCAACATCTTGAACAAAGGATGGTGGCCTAGTCCTCATAAACTCCCCCAACCGGTTATGAGAAGGTGGGGGTGGCGATGGAGGCATGTGGAGCTGATTGTTGATGTTACCAGCCTGAAGCTGTCTCATAGTATGTATCATGGTCTGCATGAGCTGGTTGTGCACGGCCAAAAGCTGCTCAATATTGATAGCTCTCTAAGAAGATCCTTGTCCATTGTTGTTCTTAGTTGCTCCATTGATCTCCTCCTCATCATTGCCATGTCTCTAGTTGCGAGTCCTCACCATCTGAAGAAAAGCAAGAGATAAGAATTCAGAAGACGACCCAACTATATGCATCAAGGGATATGAAACAAAACAACTACGTACACTAGCCTACATGGACATGGCAATGCTAAAGCATCCCAAAATCCTCTATTAAGCACACAAGCAAACAATATATAGCAAACAACACACCAAGCAAAAACACATCGCTTCTTGAGTGATCCTATGTGCTCTAAAGTGCCCATTCTATCTAGGTTGCGTCCTACGGTCAACATGTGGCTCTGATACCAGTTTGTGACAACCGGTTCCAAAAAAGAACCAAGTGAACGCATATGTGTGCCCAGGACGTTCAACACACATACACGAGTGCATTCACAAACAAGTATACAGAAAATTACCACAGAACAAGATTAATTAAACATTTTTATTACACACTCCATAATATCCTCGAATACAAGCACTAATGAAATCTTAATGACAAGTTCGAACTAATGCAGCACAAACAACAAAATTGAGCAAACTAAGCAAATAAGCAGCATAAGCAAAGGGTTTAGCACAGCTCCAATCAACATCACGGGCAAAGCTGACGCTAGACACGGCCTAGAACTCCGCATTATCATCGTTAAACTCCCAATCCTGACCTGCAACTATTGGTGGCGGAATTGCGAGGGTGAGTACATGTCGTACTCAGCAAGTGTGGAAAGTATGACATGTAGCTGACTCAAATGACAAATATAATAATGGCTAAGTGCTGAAAAGTACATTAAAACATTTGAAAAGCAACATATTATATGTATGTGAAATAAGCCCATTACAAACCATGTAGTCATCATCATACCAGTCCATATTCATCACCATCATCCATATTCCAGATTTCTCATTACCAATAACCACAATCAATATCAGAATTTAATTCATAACCAACCATAACAATATTATTAACCATAACCAATATCAAACCATCCCAATATCATGTTCCTTCTAATCATGTGAGGGTCCAGGTTGCTCATAACCGAGAGCACAGCTACCACATTACCCACGTGTTTGTGATTTCATCACCCGTCTGCGACTAAAGAGCCTCCCTTATGCCAATTACACTTCCTTTGGTGTATGGCCAGGAGATCACAAATTAGCCTTTACAAAGCGATTACTAGCCTATTTAGACCCCAATGAGGTTTCACCGGTGGCGATGCCTCCAACTGAGCACATCTTCAGCCAAGGGTCCCCTCTTGAGCCATTCAGATCCAAGGGTAGTCCCACAAATCATCAACAAACCCAATCCGAGTACCCCTTCCCCGAGCATCCTTAATGGTCCAAACAACACTAGCAAAGCCCTAATTAATCACTTACGCCACACCCATACTTGGCCTCCTGGTGGCACTGTAAATCCTAGATGGTCGCTCCACGAACCGGTCCTTAGATCTAAAACAAGTGAAACCACCATAACATCCAACCCATCAACATACTACGCTTCCTTAGATCGCCCAATACCACATCATATTAACCAGTTCATATAACCATGATCTCTTTAATGCATAATTAAATGGTGTAGTTGTTTTCCCATCCCAATTAATTAATTGAAGCAAAAAGGTAAAAAACCCTTCCCGACTCTTTACCATGAATTCCAGGTGACAAGGGTGGTTATACAACGCTATTAAACATCCTATCATAGGATTCCCATGAAACTGACACAAGCATGCACTTCTGCAAACAAAACATTTCTTTCAAAACAGGATTAATATGCTTCAAGGACACATGCCTTGCTCTTGGTCTTAATTCGGGTCAAAGCCTTCAAACTCTTGGTGCTGGAGATCCTATGTGGCATTCTCTAGCACAAATCCGTCTAGTCCACACAATAAACATACAAGACAAGAATTACAATCAAAAAGTGCATAAATATTACTCAATATGACATGAGATGCATGATTAATGCAAATGCGAGGTGGAACTTGTTAACGAGTTGTTTTTAATGACAACTAACTAGTTCTAATAGCTTTTAACAAGTTTATACAGGTTTGGAATTGGTTCAAAACAATTTTAGAACTAACTCAACATAATTTAACCAAGAAAATTGGACTTGTCCGCTAGGGACCGGTCAAGTCCGCACTTCGCAGAACAGGCGAACTAGGGTTTTCTAGATCGACGTGAATTCAGGGGATTTGGGGTTGAACTCACGTACGGAATAGAAAGTAGAAGGTATAGCAGGTGTCCAAGACTCCAAAGAATGAAGGGTTTTGGGGGCAACATTTGGATCTTGACGATCTAGGGTTGATGATGAACTTGATGGTGAATTGTTGACGAAGAACGCGAAGTTGATGGATATCTTGATCCTCTTTCGTTTCCTCCTTTTCTTCTTCTTGTTCTAGATCTCTTTCTTCCTCCTTGGTGGCGGCTATTCACGAGCTAGGGTTTGGGTGAGGTTGGAAAAGTGGCAAATAGATGTCAAGCCAAGGGGTGGGGTTGTTTATATAGAGGTGGAGGCTAGGGTTAGATGGATTTCGAGTTTGAGATGAGTAGGGGCCGGTTTAGAGTCCCACATCGGCTCTAAAATAGTTAGGCACGACGTCCCTAGGCCCACTTAATGTAAAACCTAAGAAACAAGTCATGAAACAAAAGATCAACTCAGAATCGCGATTTATCAGACAAGTCCGAAAAGGGACGGACTACTCCGAAGTTGGACAGAGAGAAATCAGACAAGTCCGCACTGGACATCGAACAAGTTCGAACTTATCCAGAGGGGAAAAATAGACAAGTCTGGCAAAAATCAGACAAGTACGGCTTTAGTCAGAGAGGAAAACGGACAAGTCCGATGAGATATCGGACAAGTCCGGACAAATCCAAGGACTTAACGAAATTTCCAATAACTAGTCCGCATCGAAATCGGACTAGTCCGCACTTCCCAGAATCCTTAAGAGCAGTTTTGCTATCAATTCATTTTAAATGTGTTCCTTTTTATGTTCCTCAATGTTAAACATATTTAATGATGGATGCAGGGAATGATGTATGAAAATTAGGGTGTTACATAATGCATTCATGACTCCCATATTTGGTATATAGCACAGTTTTCTTCAAGCTTCTAGTCATTTACATGACACATGTCAATTATGGTTAACTCACTAATTCATACCATAGATAATATCTGTTGTGGTCAACGGGTCAATCACTATTTATATGGGTATTCTCAATAATTATCTTATTTAATAATAATTTCACTAGAGGGTGCTTAATGTAAATGTCATTTATTCTTGGGACTAATCAAAATTCTAACATGTTTCAGCTAAAACAACATTTTTAATGAAGACTAGTTTATGACTTGTTATTTTATATCACCCTTATCTGCTAATTTGTTAATATGTCTTGAAAGTCATGAACTTCTTCTATAACTTCTGTAGTATATGGGTATTAGCATTCTTAAAGATTTATCAGTGAAATTATTATTCAATTGGAGCTTGTCTGACTATTTAAATAGTTTTATAATGAGAACGACAATTATTTCACTATTCATAATTTATTTTAGCTAAAAATACAATTTGCATTATATTCTTGAAGTCCAATAATATATATTTATTAATTTTTATATGATCCTCTATGAAACGGATATCAATTTTGGAGACTAAATATGGGATTTCTTAATTTCCCAATTATTTGAATGAAATTTCCTTAGTCAACAATAAATCACATGATTGTGCAATTACTTTGTGACAAATATATCTAATTCATGTTCTAGTACTCTTATTTGTACAAAGGTTTTTCATTTTAAAGTCTAAACATGATTTCTTTTTAATGGTTTAATTTATATTTGAAGGCCGATATTATTTAATACCATATCTACAAATAAAGTATACAATTAATCACTCCTCGGATGATCTACAAGTAACTAATTACTTGTAGAGAATTTTCAACAACTCTCCTTTAACCAGAAATGTATTTGTTTATATTCTAGGGTACACTAACGTGTATACCTAACATTTTCATGTTGAGCTGTGAGGCCGACTGTGGGTCTGGTTGCTCAATGGGTGAGTTTAGTATTTTCATTTAGGTTCTCAGGCTTACTAGTGGGCCCGAGATGTCAGTGGGCGCGTGTCTAGTAAACCTCAGCCCGTGTGTGGCTGACAGATGGACCTCGGTGGTCAGTGGGTGCACTAGAAGTTTTCCTATTTTCCTTATGGCTGAACGGCGGGCCCATGTGTCAGTGGGGCACAGGTCAGTGGTTCATGTGGATTAGGTGCACACGATGGGGTCCAGTGTCTACATGCAAATGTGGCATGGCTGCGCATAGGTGGCGTTTAGGTGGCGGCCATCTGTGCGCCATGTGCGCGCCATGTAGGTGACACGCTTGGCAAGAACAGGGGAAGAAGCGGCAGCAAGCCGGAGGGGCTCGACGGCGGCGGCACAGCGCGTGCATGCTGTAATCTAGCAGATAGATTGTCGAGGCCATGTTCCAGCGTGCAGGGTATGTGATGGAGCCATCGGACTGACCAAGGTGTGCTAATGGCGGCCGGTGACGGCGCGCGGCGGCGAAAGGCAACAGCGAGCTTCGCGGAGGCAGGTGGGTACGTGATAAACTGAAGCGCACACATGCACTAGGGTTGAGAGGAGCGTGGCGGTGCTCCAGGCTGGACCGAGGCGGTGTCGGCGGGTGCCAGTGGCAGGCTGTGGTGGCTACGCTCGGCGGTGCGCGGCCGATCTACCCGTGCCCGCGAGGGATCGACCAAGTAGCGTGTCAGTGGCATGTTCCCGTGTGCTAGGAAGGACGTGGGGTGCTCGGCCTTGCCAGAGTGGTGCCCACGGTGGCTGGCAACAGGGGCTACGACGACCATGGCGGCGACTAGCGAGGTCCGCCTTCCCTTTTGCTGCACTTCCTAAACTAAGTGTCTTACCATGTACTACATGTCAATACTAAGATTACGGGCAAGGTTTAGTAGGCCAGAAGGGCCCTAACTCGCTGGCGACGATGGCATGCGGCGGCGCCGGTGACGGGCCATCGGGGTCTAGGACACAGTATGCTAAGTGACCAAAAACAAGTGTTATATGCGTTCCACAAAATGGGTAAGGAATGGGAAAGGTTAATTGGATTACGTAGACTCCGATGCGTCGGAATGGGCGAGTTGCCGGAATCGGGGAAGAAGGGGGAAGCACAGAAATTGAGTTCAGAGGAGAGCTTGGTTGCGCCGGACTCTTGCCCCAAAGCGTGCACGAGTGGTTTGCGAGTCGTATGGTGCTCAAATGGAAGAGCAGGGCATGCTTTATAGGCGGTAAAAGGTGGTTTACTGTGAGGCGGTGCCCCAAAGCTGGCCCGGCGTATTGCCGCAGGCGGCACCCAGGCGACATCTTGTCCACGGAGAACCCGGAGCCGTGTCGGGCTGAGAAGGGAAGTCAGCGGGGGGAGGAAGAAAGGTGGGGGCGGTTTGCTCTGGGCCGAATTGGACCGGGCCGCACGTGCTGGAGAAATGGAGAGGGCCACGAGGTATCAATGAGAGAGAGAGGGCGCTGGGCCGCACGGGGAGAATGGGAAAATGGGCCGCGCCCAGTTTTGGTTTCCAGATTTCTTTTTCTAATTTCAGTATGAATATGATTCAAATTTGTTTTGCTTTGTTCTCAGGGATCTTTTGTAGGTATGTTATTTAAATATTTCCACACCCAAATTTTTATGAGGTTAGATTCAAATATGGATCTAGTATAGCATGTTTTTGGATTATGACTTTCATTAATTTTGAAGTTATATATTTGGTTTGTTTCCCTTCTAGCATTTTGATAGTCACGCACTCGATTTGTTTGTTGTGAATAATTTATTATTTGGCACCCATATATGTGTGTGTACGTATATGCGACTATATATACATATATTGTTTTCAATTATTGTGTTTAGTTAGTATTTGCACACTTACATGCCTCAATTTTCATTGATGGATAATGTGTGTTCATGTTTTTTCAAAAAATAATTCAGGCTGATTTTTATCTTTTGTGAAATTTCGGCCTGTGACATTTAATGACCGCCTGTTATAATGGTTTTCACTGGCGGATATTTTCTCCGCATGTGGAAATGGCATATTTTCACAGGCTCTTCGTTTTAGGCGGTTTTAAAATCCACTTACGATAATATGTTTAGAGCCGCTTGAGAAGAAGCTTTTTTAGTAGTGTGGCCTCCACTCCCTTGATGAATGATGATAACCTTGTTGGTATTGTCTCGCTTTGGCACTTGATCTTTAGTTTCCTGATTATGTAGCTGTTGAAAAACCTCCTTTTTTGTGTACAAGTTAAGATCGCAGCATACGATCTTGGTTGTAGATACTTAAGACGAATAGTTTCTGCTAACCTCATGATCACAAAGCTTCATATTGACTTGGACATAGTTACATTTAATTTAATGAGTAACCTAATCATCTATTATATCAGTCCTCTAGATACTCCTCCAATAGCCAAATCCACACTACCAACCCTGACTGACATTTTTTGTCGGTTTTTCTCCTGTACTGGTGCGTGTCTTTTGGTTAATTTCTTCCTTGCTTTTGACACGATATACCTGTTTTGCAACAAGAATATTCTTTTATACTTCAATAGATCTAACCAGTTTTGAAAACTATTCTGACCGATTTGAATGCTGGTCCAATTGCGAATTAACACACCTCTGACCTGATCGATAGCAAGATACTTGATCGCCATGTTTTGAATAGGTCTTTAACTGCTTTTTAATAACCGATCCTTTGAAACAGCCATTCATGGGATCGAGCAGGGGCTCAACTGGCCAGCACGGTTGGGACCAGCTGCGCCGGCCCGGGTTTGAGCGCTGCTCGTACCGGGTGCCCGCCTCCTTCTTAAGATATCACCCCTGGCCATTCGGACCAGGATGGCTTTGAAAAAAAAAAGAAACAGCCTTTTGATTGACATATTTTGATAAAAGAGTCAAAAGTCAGTTTGATGTTTACTTTTTGTTCCACAGCTTTGGCTCATTCATCTTCCACCTCTCCACTTTAGCATTCTTCGTTATGAGCATTTTTTGTCTATCAAACCAAAGCCGATTTGACCGATTTCCGAAACCAGTCTGACCTATTTGGACACATTGACCTGACAGATTTCTAAACTGGCCCGACTAATTTGGTGTGTATTTCATGCAAAAGTGACCATAAATTTGAATTTGAACGTCCATCTAGCCCTCTGAGTCTAGAGGCTTTCACTACAATCTTCAGACACTTTGTCCTTAGGAGATCTCTCAAGCACATCTCCTTGGCCTCTCTTCATCGATAATTACATTCTTGTATTTATTCAATCCACCTAGTTCAGATCTGAACATAACTATTGCGTTTTGTAAGGAAACATGTGTCTACCTATATTTCCTTAAAAGGCAAATATCCTTCATTATTGGCTGACTAAACTTATGGGCGCAATGCATTAGAGTCATTGTGATAGGGACAGGGGTAGTTTGCTGCCAGATCTTTCCACGAGAGATAACTTCAGTTTGAACTGGATAGATGTTCACGGCCCGACTACAACTTTTGAAAGATGTTGCGCCTTACTGATTGATACACTAACCCTAGAGGTTGATCATGATCTTGTGATAGGGTGAAACCCGACGGTGGACCAATCTTTACGGTAGTATAGGTACAACGAAAGACAATTGTGAAGATCGGGCAGCCCGAACTATTATTTGAAGTACAAGGATCACTAACTAAGGTTTGTTTCTTATTTTGTTCATTATTAGCTTATAAAAGTACATAAGAAACATGAGAATCGAACGGAACCACTATCATTTGTTGCACCCTATTGACCATAGATGCACTAACAACCTGATCTACCAATATTAGCAACATCTCCATGAGATAGGGGAAAGGAACTCGCACTATCTTCTACTGTAGATTTTCTGAAGGCGTGAAGCTTAGGTTATTATTTATTGATCGCACTATTTCTTGTCTTTAGAAAGCACCAAGCATACCCTCAATGTTGTTTTTTAATTTAAGCGTTAAGCAGTTGACGGTCCTCCTATGAGAGCCCTTCAAATGTCATGTTGATGACGTTATCCTTGTCAATACACTACAGGAATCGCAACAATAGACGACGGCCGGAATAATAGACGACGGCCCCGTCGTCTTTTAAATAATTGACGACGGCTAAATCCAACTGTCGTCAATAATCCCCTAATTGATGACAGTTGACCTAGTACGGTCGTCAATGGCTTAAAGACGATGGTGGACCGTCGTCAATTAGGGCCCGTCTTTAATTTGTGCATAAACCAGGCCCACCCGAGCCGTAATGGACGACGGCCCAGTTGTACCGTTGTCAAAAGTAACTTATCGAAGACAGTTAACCTAGAGCCGTCAACGATAAGCCTTCGGGCCTTATAGAAGATGGTTCACCATCGACAACAAAGGCCTCATCAAAATGGGCCGAAAACCGGGCCCACCTAAGTCGTAATCGTGGATAGTGACCTAACACTGTCGACTATAACGGACTATTTTCTGCTCCTGCGCGACCAAGTCCTCATTTGCCTCCTTCCTCATTCGCACTGAAGCCGCCCGCCGCGTCGCGTTTGGAGCACTGTCGTCGCCCATCATCGAAGCACTGTCGTCACCCAGAGGTACGCCGCCCCCTCCCACCCGCCTTCTCCCCACCGCCTCTGCCCTCCGTACGCTGCCCCTTCCTCCGTGTGCCGCCTCCCCACAATCTGCTCCCACCGTGCGCTGCCCCTTCCTGTCGTGCACTGCCCTCTTCCAACACCAGCACCTCCTCCCCAGCGCCTCCATGCAGTGCCAACGTTTGCCGCCCCCTCCCCACTCTGCCCCACTATCGATCTCATTTTCCATTATTTTTTTCATTTTGTACTTGAGTTTGCTGTTGTGTGCATTACATGATGAGCTTTGCAAATGATTAGAGAGAGAGGAGAGAGGTAAAGGTAGAGGAAGAGTGTCACGACGGCGCCGTCGGGATGGAGAACTAGCTAGGGTTTGAGTCAAAGATGTCACCGCTAGACTTGCGATATGAGAGAGTGGAGTTTGAGTTTCGTCGCTGGTGGCCACTTCTCTGCTCACTTCCCTGACGATGGCGTGTTGAGGGCCAAGGGTTGTGACAGTGAGAGAGAAAGGGAGGGAGGGAGATGAGGAGAGAGGGAGAGCGGAGATGACCACGATGGCTAGCCCGGCATGACCCGATTAAAAGGTAGCCCAACAAGACCAATAGTGGGCCCGTAGATGATGGTGGGCCGGCTCAGCACGGCATGACCACACTAGCCCACTATCGGTTACCTCACATATAAAATATTTTTTCTCTACCGAGTCCAGTCAAACCCTAGCCGCCACTCGGTCGTCTGCCTCCTCCCGATTCCCCCGCCTCCTTCTTGCCTCGACCAATCTCCTTCCTGCATCCTCGGATTCCCCTGTCTCTCTCCTCTGGGCCGTGGTCGCGTTGTCCCCTCTGTTTCTCTCTCACATGGTCGCAATATCGCGCACTCCCCTCCGGTTCTCCTTCCTGTGGTTGCAGCATCGCACCCTCCCGTTGCGTGGTTGCACCTCTGCCCCACCGACAAAGGACGGTGCCCACGGGTCTCGACCCAATGGCCAGAGCGGCGACGACCTCTCACTCGACCAACAATTTGCTAGGGGGAACTCATGCAGAGCAGAGAGACTAGAGACCGGGGTGGTCCATGCCTGTGCCACAATTTTTTGAAAACTAGGTAGCCTCCGGCCAAAACGATTCAAAACGGAATTGTTGTGTCTTTCGTGGATGTGCCTGAGGACGAAGCAAAAGCGGGCATTGGTCTAAGAGAGATGATGATAGCGATAGCATGCAGTAATTCGGATAAGCCAATTCCCACCCCAGTGTTGCAAAATACATGGTACCAGCGAGCTAGGGTTGGATTCCGTAGCTCGTTGCTCCAAGTATACCTTCGTCCTTGAAGCGGCAACTCAATAAACTCACTCGACCATGACCCTCTATTGTGGAATCAACCTTCTCTCCCTCTCTCCTCATCTCCCTCTATCTGTCTCTCCCTCTACCTTTCCCTCTCGCCTCATCCCCATCTCCCTTTCTCTCTCTCTCCCTCTCTCCATCACTCGGCTCCTTTCTCGGCGACCTCACGCCGGTCATTGAGGTAGTGCTGGTACATGTACGAGAGGAACCCTCACAAGGCCTTGATGCCCGTCATCTTGTCCCCAAACAGCACCACAGCAAACACAAGCACCACCGGTAGCGCCACCATGCTCATCACTTTTGTGAACAGCGACGACACCTTGCTCGTCACCGTATGACTGCTATAACCGTATAGCAGTTAGACCCCTTTTTACTTTAAGGACTACACCAAATAGGGGGGGTGTAGTGTTAAATAGGCGGCGTCATGAGCACGCTCTGCTCGGTCACTCTTGGGTGGGTTTAGGACCTATATGCTTAGTTGTAGGGCACTGACATGACATAACAATAAAACTTATAATGATTTGTATGCTTTGAAGGTGTACTCTCAAACATGGCTGAAGACCACACTTGGATGTATACTGGTTGGAAAAAAGAATGGAAGGCACTCAGAGGAGTGGTTCACCACGATGAATGCCTTCATAGAACGAGCTTTCTCGTTGTCAAACAACAGCAAGGTGCGGTGCCCATGTATCAAATGTCAGAATATGAAGTGTTTCAACAAAGTGATGTTGACGTATCACTTGTGTGGAAACAGTTTCGTACAACGTTATGAGTTGTGGACATTTCATAGTGAGACACCTTCTCAAGTCGTAGAAGATCGAGATGAGGATGACAACACTGGGGTTGATAGGATGGACGAGATGCTTGAAGCCATAAATCCTGAATTGACAGAGGATCCTCCTACCACAAAGGTTAAAGAGTTCTTCTAGCTTGTCGAAGCTTCTGAACAGCCATTGCATGAACACACCATAGTGACAATCCTCAGTTTCTTGACTAGATTTATGGCAATTGAGTCTAAGTATTCCTTCTCCAAAAACTGCTACAACGATCTCACCAAATAGATCAGTGATGTCCTTCCACGGCCTCATAAATTGCCTAAAGATATGTATCATTCTAAGAAATTGATTTCTGGGCTTGGTATGGACTATGAGAAGGTTGATATATGCCCAGACAACTGAATGATTTTCTGGAAAGAGCATGCCAATGAGAACAGGTGTTTAAAATGTGATAAAGCAAGTATTGTCGAAGTTGTTAATGACGACAGTACAAAAGTAATGACTGAAGTCGCACAAAAGCAGCTTCGCTACTTGCCTATCACACCTAGGTTGAAGCGCTTGTTTCTCTCAAAAGAAAACAGCCAGACACATGAGGTGGCACAAAGAACGTCGACATGAGAACGACGAAATGATGGTGCACCCATCCAACGGTGAGGCATGGAAAGCGCTTGACTGCTTCGATCCAGATTTTGCCAATGACGCGAGAAATATTCGCATCGAGTTGGCGATAGATGGCTTCTCACCATTCAGTACAAACGCAACACCATACTCTTCTTGGCCCGTGTTTGCAGTTCCATACAACTTACCACCATCTCTTTGTATGAAGTATGAGTTCATGTTCCTTTGCCTTATTGTACCTGGACCGGATCATCCTGGTTCACGACTGAACGTGATGTTGAAGCTGTTGATTGAAGAGTTAAAAGTGTTATGGACAGGAGTCGAAGCGTATGACTTTTACAAAAAACAGAAATTCAACCTTCTAGTTGCATACTTGTGGTCTGTCCGTGATTTTCCAGCTTACGACATGGTTTCTGGCTAGAGCACTCATGGTCGTTTGACATGTCCGATATGTTCTTCGGATATAGAATGTTTTCGTTTAAATCATGGTGGCAATATTTGCTACTTTGATTGCCACGGATGTTGGTTACCGCCCAATCACATATTTAGACAACAGAAAGATGCCTTTAGGAAGGACACTGTTGTCAAAAAGGACCACCGCAATGTCTCAATGGGTCGGAGATTGCTGAACAGATGAACAACTTAGTGGCAGATGAAGGCCGTCCTGGATATTTTGTTCGTTACAATGAGGACCACAATGGGACTCATATATGTGCACTATAGGAGCTACCGTATGTGAAGTACTTAATTCTAATGCATAACATCGATGTCATGCACTAGGAACGTAACATGAGTGAATGCATAATAAGCACATGCTTCGATTTGACAGGAAGAACAAAAGATAATATAAAGGCTCGTAAGGATTTGGCAGAGGTTTGTAAACGTCCAACTCTTGAGCTAACCGAATCTAGTGGCAAACCACGTGCTTCTTTCCGTCTTCGACAAAAAGAAAAGAAAGAAGTCTTCGAATGGTTGAAAACGTCAAAATTTCTAGACGGTTATGCTGCTTGCCTGAGACGAGCCGTAAATGTTAGGACCGGAAATCTCACAGGGTTGAAAAGTCATGATTATCACATAATCATGGAAAGACTTCTGCTGGTTATGTTTTGGGGCTACATTGACGATGCGGTGTGGAAGGTGTTAGCCGAGCTTAGCTACTTTTATATTCAGCTTTGTGCTAAAGAAATCACAGCCGAGATGATGGAGAAGTTGGAAAAGGAGATACCAGTGCTTTTATGTAACATGGAAAAAGTTTTCCCTCTAGGGTTGTTCAATCCAATGCAACATCCCCTAATCCATCTTCCATATGAAGCTAAAGTGGGTGGCCCTGTGCAATATAGGTGGATGTATCACGTTGAAAGAGCACTCAGGTGTCTTAAACCAATTATTCGCAATCACGCAAGGGTTGAAGGATGCATCGCCGAAGCATACGCCATTCAGGAGATAGGATACTTTTCAAGCGTCTATTTTGCAGAAGAACACAATGTTAATGTTTCTACATTGCAGTACAATATGGATGAAGCACCCCCTTGTAGCAGCCTCTCCATTTTTAAAACGAGGGGCACCACTATTGGTAGTGGCACGAGCTACGATGCTGAACCAATGAAAGGACGGCTGCTTTGATGTACATGTATGCTAATATAGAGGGGATGGACAAATATTTTCGGTAAGTGTTTGTTCAACATCTATAATAATTAGCGTGTTGTGTTATACATTTATGCTAATCATTATGTTTTTCCTTATTTAGTGAGTTTGATCAACAAAATTGGAAATCTAAGCAGCAACCTACAAGCAGACAAATGCAAGCGATGTGATATTATGGTGTACATGGAGGGCTTAACTTCCTATCTGGTTTCATGCACAATGCAAGAAAGAAGTCGGTGTCCATGAAGAATTATGACAACTGTCCTACGGTTCTATTAAAATTAAAAGCTACGTTCGATACGACGTCAATGGGTTTCGATTTCGTTCAACTGAATTTGAAGCTCAACGTCTTTTCAGAGCAACATGTAACATCGGAGTTGTGAATAGGGCAGTTGACGACCAAGGACGTGAAATTAATTATTATGGGATCATTAAAAACATCATTGAATTCAGTTTTGCAGGGAATAAGTTCCTTAATGAGTCTTCTTTGACTGCGATTGGTTTGATCCTAACAATGGAACTCGACAAAACCAATTTGGCATGGTAGAGGTCAAACACAAGGACCGGCTACGAGGCTGCGACACCTTTGTCCTTGCACACCAAGTTGAGCAAGTGTATTATCTACATTATCCATGCGAAAAGCTTAAAGCTTGGTAGGTTGTACACAAGGTGAATCCTCGTGAGCGGTTATATACACCAGACGATGCTGGATACCTTGATGATGAGGTTGATGTTGTTTACCAAGAACAAGAGTTGTCGGACTCTTTCATCGTCGAGCCTGATTTAGGACTCGATGACTTAGTTGGAGATGCAGAAGACATAGAGACTAGTGAGATGCAAAAACAAAAACAAAAACGTACAACTACCACGACAGAAGATCGATGGTCCAGTTTACATAGTAGAGTACATCGTGATGCTGATGGATTTTAAAATTAAGTACAAGTATTTCATGTCTTCTTTTCTTTTATATATTTCCATTAAATTCATTAGATAATTTTCCTTTAAACAGGATGTCGTCGAGCAGCAGTAGACAAGGAGGGGCAGGAGCGTAGAGCTTTCTATCACTGACAGTCACGAGAGGAGAGGCCTTCCACGGCACTTAGCTTAGCGGGGGTAGACAGGCTCAGTTGGTAAGCCATCTACTGGAGTTTTCACAACAGCGGTCACGACAGGTAAAGAACATTTAATTACTTAAATGCTATAAATAATTCTTTATTCTATAATATGAATCTTTAAAATTGTCAGAGCGACTCTATGCCTGAGGACACAGAGACTAGTGTGCCTCCTTCGGTGCCTTCTTCTATGGAGCCTCCTTCTTCAGAGCCAGTGCAGTCGGATGACCCCACCTCTGAGCCTGTTCCACAACGGCGGACTAGGAGGAGCCCCTGCGTGGCTCCTCCTCTGGCTGATGCAAATCCAGCCGATCGGATCATTATTCGTCCGATTGGCGATAGGTAAGTAAATCTCTAACAATTCAATTTAGATACTTTTAGACTTATATATATATATATATATATATATATATATATATATATATATATACTATTTGAGAATCATGTATCAGGACTTGGGAGGATGCTTCGTTCACGAGCCAGGGACGCCACTCTCTGGTGAACGGTGTCCTGGGCCGTCTAGCCCATTTGCACTAACCCAGTGTAGTGAACGGACGCGCTGCTACGTCTTGGGATGACTACGATAGGGCCCGGGACGTTATCCATGGCAACCACCAGGAGGCTGTTTGGCACGACTTCATGGTAAGAATGAACAATACTTGTGTAATACAAATCTAATATAAGTTATATACATTTACTTGTATATTTTTTTAGGCACGGTATCGTTTGGAGAACGAGGTCGAGCAGATGGATCAAGCTCGTCTCGTCTTCCAGAACTGCGCTAGGAAGATCATGACACAGTCAGTATCATCGGTTCGCACTCAAGCTACGAACGAGTACTTCAAGTTGCATAAAAACGAGCGTGAGCCGGGGAAGGACTCTTCCGACACGTACTTGATAGAGGCGCAATATGCAGAGGTAAAGTTTTTAGCTTATTTTGCTTCATTATCTGAATATGATCAATATTTTCATTCAATAATAAATTTGTGCAGGTTAGCGTAGCGTGGCTTCTCAGCCATCCGGACGCGTACCGTGCCCTGTGTGCTCTTTGGTCGAGCGAGGGCTTCCAGGCACTTTCTAAAACCCATCGAGAGAGTAGAGGGACGGATGGAAAACATCGATTAGGTGGGGATGGCTACGTATGCCTCGCTAAATGGATGTAAGTGCGACTCGCATTCTATTAAGTAATTTTATAATCCTAATTGTGCTAACATGTATCAATAGGAGTACAAGAGCGGTCAGCAGCCGGCACCTATCGAGGTGTGGAAGAGGGGTCACTTGGGAAGTGACCCATCGCAGCCTGACCAACTGCCTTCTTAGACGGTGACACAGGCTTTGGTGAGTTATTTTTTCAACTTAATTGAATTATTTTTAATAGTTCTAATGACATTATTTTTTTGTATTTTCAGGCAAAGTACGGGAAGGAGGCACGGAGGCTTCGAGGCGAAGAGTTCGATTGGCAGAGCATGACAATTGTTCACGAAGCTGCGTACGCAAGCGGTGGTGGGAAACCTCACGAACGGTGATCTTCGTTATTTTTAATTTATTGTTACCAACTTCAGGATACAAAGATTTAATAGTCTTGCTTCGTTGTGCAGGTTAGCCATCTTCGATGGAGTGGTCGACTCAAGGCAGGCGCGGGCTTCCTCGAAGGCTTCTTCATCACATTAGGGTGGGTCCAGCAGCAGCTGTGCGAGCCGAAATTTGGAGCTCCAGAGTCCTTGAGAGGAGCTCCAGAGGACTCATGAAACGCTCAGGGCTAGGGACGAGGCGCAGAGGGCTAGGGACGAGTATCAAAACTCGTTCATGCTACAGATGCAAGCTGCCATGCAGGTACATTCTAGATGTTGTACTTAACATTTTAATATATAAATGACATGTATAATGATTTGCTTTGTGTTTGCAGGCTATGTTTCCAGGACAACAGCTTGTCCTTCCGCAATGGGCGCTGCCAGCAATACAATAGCCGCTGGTGCCGACGACAGCAGTTCAGGTACAAAATTTAGTAAAATATGCATTTTTTACTTGTAACATGTCTAACCACACTTGCACATCACAGAGATCGTGAACTGAGGCTCAAACTCTGTCACCTCAGATTTCGGCGCTTGGACGACTGCAGGAGGACTTTCCGAACTCCGGTGGCAGCGGATGTGGTAGCGTCTAAGAGTCAGGTCAGCTCCTCGCTTGTTACTTTCAGTTTTCAGTTTCAAAAGAATCAAAACTGATCGTACTCATAGCAATCTTGCCTCGCTTGTTACGGACGGGGTACGTAATCTAATCTTGAGTTAGTTACATAGTTATTGGAAGTCATAAGTTGGCTTTTATCCATTTATCAGATTATTTGGCTAATTATCCCATTATATATTCCTAATGGCAGTTATTGCAAAGTATCTAATAAACGGATGATGGTAGGTCAACTTGGACTAAATTTGTATTGTACGTTACAGTGCATATGAAGATCCACTCAGCAAATTTTTAAAATTTTCTAAGGATTCTAGCTCTCATACTTAATTCTAAGGATTGATAAATGCTCACACTTCATCCGATAACATTTTGCCTAATTTACTAGCTAGCAACTAAAGTGTTATCTGTTTTCAGGAATTTCGAAGGCAAGGAGGCAATGCCAGTGCCAGAGCCGGAAGCTAGGGACTTCACCAAGCTCTTTATGTTTTGCGGTTGTATTTTGCTTCGTCCGAACTCGCAAAGTGTGTAGTGTGTGTGTGTATGGTGTTCTGAAATGCTTATATGTCTATTTTGAAGTGCCTGTGTGATCTGGCCATCGAGCCAGGGCAGTATTTTCTGTTTTTTTTATTGCATGTCTTATCGACGATGGTTTCGCGGCAACCATCGTCAATACTGGCAAATTATGGACGACGGTTGCCCAGTAACCTTCATCGATAAGCGTCCACTGTTGTCGACGGTTTCCATTATATCGTCGTCGATAAGTGTGTCATTGATGAGGTTAACAGGACCGTCGAGGATAAGGTTACCCCGCTGTCATGTGGACGAAGGCCCTTATCGACGACAGCTAAATACGGTCATCGTCAATAAACTAATAGACGATGGTATCCGTCGTCGATAATGTTATAGATGACAAATTGTCGTCGATGGCTGGAAAACGTCGTCGATAGCTTATAGACGATTGTATTGTGCTTATAGACGATGGTTTCTAGCTGTCGTCTATTATCGTGATTCCTGTAGTGATATGAGTGTTATAACCCATTATTGGCATAGATGAATTGAACCCTAGATTAGCCAAAATCTTCTTCCCCAACGGACTTGTCAAAAAGTGTGTTGACTCGAAAAGAGACTGTTAAACAAGAACACACCCTTTTGCATTGCAAATAGGCCTTAGGAGGATCTGTCTACAAAAAATCAGTCAGACGTATTTCAATAAATCATTCAAGACAAATTTGTCAAGTTCACTTAATGAACTAAGGAAAACATGCATGAGAGGGAGTCCATCAAGGGAAGCTAACCTTGGATTGTGCTAGCATCGGTAGACTAGCTAGAACAGATTCAATCATTGTCAAGACGAAGAAAAAACAACATTTAGGATTTTAGGGAGAGGACTAAGGTTTGTAGAAAAAAAAAAGATAAATCGGGTTTCGGTTGATTGGCTTAGCTCTTCAAACTCTTTCATATTTCATGTCAAACATGGGCTCACCACTGGAACTACCCAAAACCAGTCAGACTAGTTTCTATGCACCTGGAATTTTCTAAATGGTACAACTTTTGCATCTCAAGTCCAATTTATTTATATTTTTTACAGAAGAAGGCAGGTGCTTTGCCGTTTCATTATAGAAGGATCAGAGAACTATAATCCTGATAGAGTACAATGATTGCAAAGCGATACAAGAAATTGAGCGGCTTTAGCAGCCTCAGCAAAAAAAAAAAAAAAAAACCTGAGGAACAACAATTAGAATCCCAGTTGATGGGGAGGTCCCATCAGGAGAACAAACGAGCATGTGAGCCCGAGCTCTGCCTTCGGGCACGGAGAGTGAGAGTGTCACAGCCAAAAATTTTAACAGACAGTAAGAATCACTTCGAATTAAAATTTTTAAATAAATCTCGGAAGATGAGTAATTATCAAACTAAAATGGCACATAGATGTGTATGTGTGTCCAACCAATAATTTAGAATACGACAAATAGATCAAACCGGAATATATTTTTTGAAGAGGTAACTAAATATCAAAAATATAAGTTTAATCAAACAAGAATTAATATCTATAAATTAAACCCCAATTTAAAACTAAAATTCTATTCAAACGTGTAAACGAATAAGGGAGATTATGAAGACACCCTATAGAACAACTCAAATCATATATTCTATATATATACTAATAAAATAGGAACTAATAACAAAGTAGAATTTATGCGTAAATATAAACACATGTATGTCAACTTTAATATAAACCCCATAAAAAAATAAATAAAGGAGGACGAACAATTGATCAAATACTATAACCTATAATATGATAAAGAAATTAACAAATCAAGTGGCAAATCAAACACAAGTTAAGTGCAAATGAATTAATGTAAACTCAATTCAAAGGCAATTCAGAGACTAAATCAGGATTCAAATCCAAATATTAGCCAAGCATGGAAAATACCCTAAATAAGAGCATGTGTGCATAGAATAATTTGGGTGCAATTGAGTTCAAACCAGATTTGAATTTAAAACCAAATAGGAAATTTCAATTAGAAAAGGAAGGAAAACAGATAAAAATAGAAAGGAGTGAGCAGCCCATTTTCCCTAGCTGGCCCAACTCTCTCCTCCTCCCCTTTTTCCTTTCCTCTTCGCCAGCCCAGCCGCTTTTTCCCTTGGGTCGCGGCCCACATCCCAACTCGCTCTCTTTTTGTCCCTTGCGTGCGCAGCCCAGCGCCCTCTCTCGTGGCCCGGCCCGGAGCAAACCGCCTCCGTCCATTTGCTCATCCCCGATCGAAGCCGACCACAGCTCTAGGTTTCCCGCGCTGGGACACTGGCGAGGTGCCACCTGTGGCACTGCACTGCGCCAGCCAGCACCGCCTCGCCATCATTTTGCCCCAAAGACTGAACGCCCCGATGTAGCGCGCGCGCCGCGGAACCAAGCCCACCGCCTCCACGAACCGCCCTTGGCCACAGCCTCACCCCGCCTATAAAATGGGGCTCCCACTTCGCCAATTCGCTCGCGCGCTCCCCCTCTCACCGCCACAGCATTCCACAGAGCTCAAGCGGCCTTCTCCGAGCAAGAATTTGTCGTTCCCCTTTTCTCGCCCGGCGCCAACCACTGTCCTGGTTCCCGCTCCGACGTTGCAAGGTAATCCAATTAACACCTATCATTGCTACGTCATAGCCTAGAAAGCATAGAACACTTGATTTTTGGTCACTTAGAACACCAAGGAGTAGATCTCGACGGCCTTTCGTGGGCGCTGCCGCACGCCATAGCCGCCGGTGAGCTAGGGACTCCATAAACCCGATACACCTTGCCATACTTATTCGTATTAGCTCCGAGAACACGTAGGTTCACTTCATTGGAATAAAAGACCACTGGAAGTTTGTTCCCGACACGTCACGACCAAGACCGCCGCCTTTCCTCGTTGTCGGCCGTCGTGGCCGTCGTCCCGACCTGTACGACCACCCCAACACCTTCCACACATGCTAGAACACACCCTTGGCCAGTTATCCCGTAGTTATAGCCCACACACGCGAGTTTCCCCGAGCGCCGCCTCCACCGCCGTCTACGCCGTTCTCGCACCGCCCTTCGCTGTTGCTGGCTGCTGTAGGGACCCCTCGCGACCTGGCCGAGTATTTCTCAACCTTCCTAGCACGATGGAACACGTCCTTGGCAATCCGTCCCGCTGTATTGTTGCACACGCGCATAGATTGCCAGCGCACCTCCGTGCGCGACCGCCACGACAGTCACCAGCCGCCGTTGACGCCACTCCTGCCTAGCCACGCTCGCTAGGAGCTTCCCCCACACGTAGGCACGCGCCTTGCTTCCCATCTCGACGAGCAGCCCGCGGAGTTCCGCGCTCAGCCGCCGCCGCCGTCGGCCCGACGCTCCCCATCACGTCCCCTGTTATGCGAGCCCGCCACCCACGTAGCGCACACATGGCGGCCACCTAGACGCCACTTCAGCCTCCCTAGCCTACGTATCCACCACATTGTCACCATGCAGGCGCATACAAGGGCACAACACCAGCCATAAACCGTGCCTCCTCTCCCCTATAGACCGTGTCCACGTGAATTGTGGACCCATCCGCTACTGATGAGTGGGCTCCTTTTGCTAGCCATACAGAGAGAGAGGTAAATTGCTAGGTACACACACAGAGTAAGGTCCACAAGTCAGCCACTATCTGGTACTATAAACTGCTAGAGCCACACGCTTAGTGCACACAGACAGTTAGAAAATGCATCTCTTGATACAAGAAAATTCTGTAAAAATTCATAAAAATCATTAATTGCTTGTATGAGATAATAGGAATGATTTATGGTATTAATTGCATGTATATATTGTTTAAATAATATGGGTTCACAAAAAAATGAACTAATCAATAGGGAGACTAATGAGGAATTATGTTTAAGCTCTAAAATGATAAACCCCTTATTAATAACTTCAAGGAATTCCCCAAAAATTATTTAATGACTATTAGAGAACAAACTAGTAATTAGTGACACAAATAAGATGTAGGAAATGTTAGACTTATTATTAACTAATGAAAATCATTCAATTAAATAGAAAATGGGGAAAATCTATATATAGCCTCCAATCTGATAAACAAATCAAAATAAATATCTAAAAACTATTAGGGGATGATTGGAATTAATAATGTAATATAGTGTTCCACCAATATAAGATATGGGGTAGTAGAATAATTATCCTCCATATGGAAATTAATTAAATTGCCAATAGTTAGTTGAAAGCTTAATAAACAAACTCCCTCGCGGATAATTACCTAAAAATCTCTAGAAGGTATTGCTAGGAATATATAATATAATGTAAGTAGAAATTGACTAATATGTGATATAGAATAGGGAATTAGTTGCCATTCCTATAGGGAAATCAAGTGAATAATCATAATTAATAGAATACACATAGAAGCTCCCAATTAAGTGTATAATCTCTCTATAAATGACTTTTGAAATATTCCTAAGACTTTAGAATAGTAATTGACTAAAATAACATATAGGACAATGGACTAACTAGTGTCATTGTAGAAAAGTAGTTAGCCTATCGGGTAACAGAAACTCACATGCAAACCATAAATAAAATAATAATTTCACTAGTAATTTCCAAAGAACCTAATAGCTATACCCTAAAGAAGTTATAAAATGAGTTCCCAACTTTTAGAAGACAATAGGAAAGTAATAGATTAAGAAATGATATAAGTTAATGATCATACACTAGTCATTATTAAAAATATTGAGTTGGCTCGAGAATAATAAAACCTATGCTTAGATTCTAAAATAAGTGAGTCTT
Source organism: Tuctoria greenei (assembly GCA_036927565.1). NCBI lineage: Eukaryota > Viridiplantae > Streptophyta > Magnoliopsida > Poales > Poaceae > Tuctoria > Tuctoria greenei. The sequence goes on along the minus strand of JAYESD010000007.1, from coordinate 54,185,415 downwards.
ACATTAGAAGAATTTTAATGAATATACTATTGCGAAGATAGATAATTATAAAGAAGTCTCGTACATGTTATAGCTAACTCGTTGATCGTAACATAAGTAATGTATAACATAAACTAGTGAATTAATCATAATGGTCATAAACCCTGTAAATAACTAGAAGACCGATAAGATCGTCATAACCTTCCAATGACCATTTGGTTGACCAAAGAAATAGTAATGTTTCCAGATAAGCCACCAGCAGACTGACGTATTCTCCGATAAGCCTTCTCAGGATCTTAGAAACCGTGTTAATGAACGATTGTTTGTATTTATCGGAGTTTTATTCGAATTTCTTGGATCTTTATTGATGAATTATATTTTCTTCGCGTAGCTATGTACTAAGTAATCGGAGAGTTCACGAAGGAGATATTCAAGACCCGAATCATGAGGAACAGGACAAAGACTTCGATAAACCACTGCAAAGGCAAGCCCTAACTCGTTAATCATATTTCACTTATGTTTCACAATCGCACCTATTGCCAGAATTCATTGCATGACTGTATGTATATTTTAAAACGTTGCTATGCTATGAACCACTTGAAATGTGGTAGCATGAGCTATGTCGATGACTGAATATCAGTGTTAGCTACTAGCCAACGATAAACAGTAACCCAGTAGTTACACAGTATCAATGGCTTGAAACAAGACACTGTATCAGTTATGATGATAGCAGTGACTATCACAATCCCCTACTTGACCTTGACAACATAACCCCTTGACAACCTAACAGCTTCATCACTGCGCTATAGCAGCAATGTAAGCACCTCCTTGTTAGTACTATGCTTAGGAACCCCTGTGATTTTCGCATCGCGAACCACTACACACTGTATATATGGTTGTGAAATGTGTTAAAAGGTGTTTGGTGGTGTGAGTTACGATATGGGTGGGAGATTAATGAACTATGTGTGTGAAGAGGAAGTGTGGTCGAGGCGGGTATGGTGATGGGATGTCGATGGCTCCCTAAGAGGTATACCAGCTACGGCCGTGTATTCGGTGTAACCACCGATCGGCACTGAGTGCTTCAGTAGTAGTCCGATGACTATGTTTTCTGGACTAGCCTTATGCTGAGTACTTCAGTTTAGTTCGATGTTGTGTGTTCCAAACTAGTCCTTTTGCCAAGGACGGATGGAGTCGCCTCAACAATATAAGGACCGATTCATTTGACCTTAACATAGTGATTTCGTACAACCACAGAATCTTTATCGGCGGGACTCGCCCTACCTTTCTAGTAACTGCCCCAAGAGAAAACCTGGAGAGCCATATAGGGCATGGTGATGGCACAAAGACCGAGGGTCGTCTGATGTCTGGCTAGATAGGAATTGCCCGAATAGCCCCAGCGTCGGGCCGAGGTGTGATTTTGGGGTTACGCGGGAAGATGGGATGAGCGTCATGTCATACCCTTGATAAGTGTGCATAGCCTGTGGATAAAGTGTACAAACTCTACGGAGTCTTAATCTATCTGGATAGCTGTTGTCACAATCTTGGCACACTACGCTTTAGGCTCCTATTAATTAGCATTAGTGCATCTCCTTGAAGTGTGTGTGTGTGGGTGGCTGAGGCCACCGTGTTTTGGGAAAGTGTTGGCATGTGTGCTGGAGTCATATGGGTCATGGGTCTGAAGACTCATCTAAAAGTGAGGGAACTAGCGGGATGGTCTGAAACTCTCCCAGGGCCCGCCAACTATAATAATACTGATTCAACTACTTCTCCCTCTTATTGCAAAACTCTTTTCAAATAGAATCTTGCATAAAATGCTTTTCGTCAAAACTAAGCCATATGACCTCTCCTTCCTACAAGCCCCAATGCATGAAACACCTCCCCTTGAGTAGTGTTAGGGCTTGCGGAGTACCTTATGTACTGACGCTTGCTTTATATGTGGTTTATCAGAAGAAAAAGAAGCTGAAGTGTGTGAGGATGACGATTGGGTCTGGTCCTACTTCCCAAGTCTGCCTGTTGGGCATGGCGTCGTTCTACTCCGTTGTTTTATGGATTTCATCTATTTTGGTAGTCGTCTCCGACCACAACCAATGTAATCTAGATTATGTTTGTAAGACTTATATTGATTATAAATTAATAATCGTTGTATGGATCTTGATCTATTCTGTTGTGCATACCAACTACTGATCCATGGATTGGTACGAGATGCATAAGTGGACCCTCGAAAGGCGGGTCCTGATAGTGAGGCAGAGTCTCCATAGCGTATCTGTAACTATCTATTCCCTCTTTTGCTAGCAATGCCATCTGCGTCTCAGTTCTTTCCTCCCCATTGAAAAATCCTCATATTCCTCTCATTCTAGATGTTCCACCACAGATAAAAGATGGTTCCCATTTGCCTTGTTGCCTCTCTTCTATCAAGGCTGTTGATCGCCTTTTAGATCCATTCTTGAAAAATGCTAGCACTTGTTGGCCCAGCTCACACAAGAACTCAGAAAGAAGCACACTGAAGCACTGATCACTTCTTGACCTTCACTCATCCCACACTAAAACACAATCACTGTTGCCTTCACTTTGCATTCTTTCCCAACACTCACAGCACAGCACACACTGCACCTTGCACTCACTGCACTGCACTTACACTAGCACACGCTTAGCTCTGCACTCGACACTACACGCACAACACTGGACAACACTTCTCATCACTGCCGGATTATCACCCGCATATGCAATGGCAAGTTGTGGCACGCCATCCACATTCTTCTTCACCACATCACACTCATCGGCGAAGCGACCAAACTCACCACACTTACGACAGTCGATCTTGGACTTATCAAACTTGCAGCGAATTTTTTCTCACCACTATTGTTTCCGCTGCTACAGGAAGCCATGTCGTGCGCTTCTCTTTGGCAACTATACTCCGCACGAGTGAGTCGTGACTCTGCATTTGCCACCAGCAGCTTCTCCACATCACCATCACGTTGTCGCCCTTTGAAAGACTCCTCAAACACTGTAGGCGTCTGACAACTTCAGCCACCGACATCGCTGCCACATCGCCCCATTGCTCTTTGGTGCTCACAATGGGTAGGAACTTGTCGGGGACGGAATGCAGGATCTTCTCGAGGACTGTAGCCTCTTCCACTTTCGTGTCGAGAACACGAATCTCGTTCACGACGGTGGTCACCTTCAAGGCACACTCATTAAATTTTTTAGAATCACCCATCTACATACCATCAAGCTATGTCTTGAGAGTTTGTACGCGGTCCTTCTTGACACAATCTTCACCCACACGGATTTCCTTGAGCGTGTTTCACGCCTCCTTCGACGTCTCCTTCTCCGATATGGCCATCACTAAGCCATTCAGCACAGCTTGGACAATGGCAGCGAGAGCAATTTGGTCCATCTTCTCATCAGCACCGAGCTTGCCCTCCACGGCTGTCCACACACCTTGGGAGCGCAGGAAGATCTTCATCTTCAATGCCCACACGCCGTAGTTCTCCTCCGAAAGCATGGGGTAACATAATGTCACCCCCGCCTCCTTCACAACAGCCTCATGGCAGCTGTCTCCGCTGTTGCCACCAATGCGATGATTTGGCGGCGTGTAGACTCCCGAATTTTCGACGGACATGGCTGCAACACTCAACTATGGCTCTGGCACAAATTGTTGGTCCAACTCAAACAAGAACTCACAAAGAAGCACACTGAAGCACTGATCTCTTGTTGACCTTCACTCAGCCCACACTAAAACACAATCACTGTTGCCTTCACTTGGCGCCCATTCTCAACACTTACAGCAGTGCACACACTGCACCTTGCACTCACGGCACTGCACTTACACTAGCACACACTTATCTCTGCACTCGACATTACATGCATAACACTGGACAACACCACTCCTCATAGCACACAAACTACTGCACTTAAATAGTATGCGCTTCTGTGGCCAGCACTTACCAGAACTCCACTATGTTAGGCAACAACTCAGCACAAACAAATCTGCAGCTAGTGATCCGCATGACCCAGCTAACTCCTTCCCATGCTGCTGTGATCCGCATTATCTGGACCACTCTGCCCGTTACTCAAGATTCGTTCCATGGCTCGGCTCCACTTCGGCCTTCACTCCATGAACCGCAAGACCAGGCGCTGCTAACAAACACACGGTCATGAATGGCCTGATGAAGCAACTGCCCCCATCTGAAGCATGCACCTGTGCGTTAACACCAAGACACACACAACACAAGCTCTGCACTTGCTGCCCATCACATCCGAACAATACAACCGCATGCACACTCGCCCACTATTCAGCTCTACCACCACGACACACTAGCACGACTTATTATTATTTGTTACTTCATACAAGATTAAACACACGCACTAAACAAGATTAGACGCAACAGCACTCTGTAGTTGCAAGCTTATTCGTTGCTGTTGAAGCCAAGACAAGGCAGTTGTTACAGTTTGAGCTGCAAAGGACCAGTGTAGGAGCAGATGTGGACAGTTTCCACCATTTCCAGACACAACGAACACATAACATTAATCCATTTGACTCAAGTCCAATTTGGATAGTCCACATATCCATCTTAATTGATTTGACGAGAGCTACATATTGGTGGAGTCCAGTTGGACATTGGACACACACATTTCTGAAACTGGTAGGACGGGTCGAGTGAAACCGGTCTGGTCGGTTATTGGTCGGTTATACCAGATCACCGGGTTTGGCCAATTTTGATCATCTACACGAGGCCAGGACTTTTAGTCTTTATTTGGCAGCTCGTGCTGCAAAAACTAGGGCATCGAATCCCTGGATGGGTTTTCCCTGTCACCCTCCTTTCCCTCGGTGGACTTCCCACTAGGGGTTTATTTTTCCTGCATCTGTTTGGAAACCAAGGGATAAAAATCCAAGATACAGAAAGAGTTAAAATTCACAAAAAAATAATAAAACACAAAACTGATGTCGATCACATATACGGTGTCCGTCTGCACGAACACTTGCTATCATCGGATCATGCCTGCAAGCCAACAACCCTCCATAAACAATCAACTTTCCACCCAAATTCCCCACCACCAAGCACCTAAAACATCACAACTTTGCAATGATCTCAGCATCAAAATCGAACTATCTCGCCCATGAAAAGCGAGAATTCAGATGGAATGAGACAAGCGTGATTAAATCTCAGTGCTGACCATGGTATTGTATGGTGGGATGGAGATGCGGGCGAAGGGGATAGCATCAATAGCAACAGGGCTTAGCGATTGGCGACCGGGCGGTGGCAGCGCGGTGCAGAGCAGCGGAGCAGATCCCGGTTCCTCAATCCATCTGCCTCTTGCTCCCCAGGCCCCGATCTCTGTCCTCTTCTGCACCTCGCGCACCAGCTTCCTCGATCTTTAGGCGGCTGGCGATGGGCTTGGAAAGCATCCGGAGGGCCAGGGTCCCTAGCTTCGCCACCGGCAGCACCATTCACCTCCAAAATCGAATCGAGGGTGGAAAGGGGAGGAAGGCTAGGACACTGATTGCTTGCTTCGCTGAATGAATCCGAATGGGACGAGGTGACCGACGGGATCTCGCTCGGAAGGCGGAGGTAGTGGAGGCGACAAGAACGATGGAGGGAGGTCGTCGGGGAGAGGAGGCACTGTTGACGGGAAGCAGGGAGGTCGGCGAGGTGGAGGAAGATGGGGGTGGTAGGAGGCGAGCGATTGGAGGCGGCGAGAGGGAAGATGGGGGCAGCAGGAGCCGAGTGAAGCGGAGGCGGCGAAAGGTGCGAGGCGAGAGGCGTGGATTTCCAGCCCGACCTAGTGAGGTCGGAGGAGAAATCCCGGTGATTCCCCTCAGTTTGGACTGGGAAAACGGGTTGCCAAGTGCACATACTTTCCGTTTTGGGAAATTTCAGCTCTAGGTTTTCTTGGTCGGAGATTGGGCTGGGAACCCGCCAGGATCCCGGGCTACCAAAGGGGCCCTTAGTGTAGGATATGGCCATGTCCGTGCTTTTATATGCATTTGCATGGCGGTTTGTCTAATCCATCTTCTACGGTAGAGGTTATCTGAGGCAGAGCTAATAAAATCTTGGCACATCGTCGCAAATGACAAACGATCATATTGACGCCCGCGACTAAGATCTGAGGTGCGGACAAAGAAACCCATGTTACTTTTTGCACTAGTGGATAGACAGCTAATGGAACGAGATTTCATATGTGCTTGCTATTTCAGCCACTACAGGAATCCCGATGATTTGTGACGGCCAGGGCTATCGCAAATAAACTATTTGCGACTGTCGAAGTCAGGTTCTGGCAATTCTCCCGGTACTACTGTTGGCATCCCGCAGAGTTTCTTAGTTCGATTGGGGCGTGCGGCAATTCAGAGCAAGATGGCGACTTGACACGAGGATTTACGTGGTTTGGGCCGCCTGAGCGTAATACCCTACTCAACGGGTGTGTGTTGTTGTTGTATTGAGCGTCTGAGCGCTTGTGTGTGAGAGAGGCCAAAAAAAGTCTCTAGCCAGTCTCAGCCGGTCTTGAGCCCCTGTCCCCCTGGGTATCGCTCGGCCAGTCCATATAAAAGGACTGGCCGTTACATCATCAGCCTGGCCCGACATGTGGCCCTGGCGGTTACTGATGCTTAATACACAATTATTGTGCTTAATTCCCCTTAATAGCGTGATAACACCCGTTAATGGTGGCGTTACTGGTATTAAGGGTCATCCGATCGTGTGTCATTAAGACAGCATTAATGACACATAAGCGGGTCTTGAAGTCTTTAATGTTCCTTGAAGGTCCGATCCGTTGGAGGTCCACCAATCTGCCTATTGAGGTTGAAGGTCCAGCGGTTGGACGCGTGGTAGCTCCGGAGCTTATCGTCTTGGATGAGTAGGTCCGCTGCTGTTGTACACGTGTCGGTACCTGAGCTTCCCTCTGTCGGGGGTGCCACACAGGTATCTAGCCAGAGCATTCCCATGTAGGGATTGTAGCTCCGGTTTTATGATACACGTGGCGGTACTAGGACTAACCATAGGAGGGATGCAGGTCCGGTTACGAGTGACACGTGGGGCCTTCGAAGGTCTTGACTCAGATAGGTGGAGTTCCTTTGCACTCTTTGCAGTTCCAAGGGGTATCTGGTACGCAGGGTACCGATAGTGGCCCCCTGGGCCCACCTCTGGGAGAGACCTTTTGGATTAAGTCATTATGCCGGAGTTGGGTTCATCTTTCGATTTTTGCGCCGTGTCTTCAAGGGTTTTTGGATGTGCTGTTGAGGTGGTGGTTCGCAGTTAAACCATCGCAGCGTGGCATCTGCAGGACGTGGCAGGTGAGATCTGCGCGTGCGGATCTCACGCAATTGAAGGGCGCCGGTTCCCAACACAAAAACTGTATTGGTTCCGCGCGCCCTGTCAGGCCGCCGCCCTCGAGTTTCCCGTCTCTCATCATGACAACTGTTCTTCTGGGGTAAGGACCTCGACTTGATCGTTTGGGTGGCCCCGAGCCCCCTTGTCATTGGTAGGCTGAAATTTTTGAACTGTATCCTTGGCCCTTTTGCGGTTTCCATCCAAGCATTACGAGGGCTTACTTAAGAAGGAAAGCGCTCACGGTTTGGGGATTCCTTACGCCATCATTTGAACTTGCGCTCGAATACTCCAAACTTTTGCTTGCTTTTTCTCTCTCGCCCTGTTGTGCTGCGATGGAGTTGGGTCTCCGCAAGAGCCGTCTCACGACCGATGACGATTTGAAGAAGGTCCGGACCTACATGGGGTGGTCCAGCGACTCCTTCAACCACCTGGTTTGCGCCAGCGAGCTCCCGTTCAAGAAGAAGTGCGGTAGCGACATGGTGTACTTTTCTGCGTACGCCATGGTGGGTTTGATCCCACCTTTCTCAACTTTCCTCTTGATTTTGTTAGACTTTTATGGTCTGCAGTTGTACCACCTTGGCCCCCACTCCATTCTTCTTATGTCAACATTCGTCCACATCTGCGAGATGTGGGTGGGTATTTCCCCCTGCGTCGAGCTTTTCCGTACCTTCTTCACCATCCACACCACTGGCAAGAGTAACGAGTATCATGGCTTCTACTATTTTGTGAAGCGCAAGAAATGCCCCTACAAATACTTGAGGTCGTTCCCTTCCAGCAAGTGGGACGACTGGAAGAAGGATTGGATTGTTGTCACGGCAGAGGAGCACGAGAAGTTGGAGCTGCCTGAAGGTCTTCCCAATGTTGACACTGACGCCTGGAGTGAGGTTTCAGTGCTGTCAGAGGCCTTCAACCCTGCCTTGACTGGGATCCGCCAATGTGTGGAAGGAGGGGTGACCCCCCAGACAGTCTTCTACAACTTCCAGATCAACAGGTGGGCTCCGCTGAAGAAGAGGGAGTGAATGTGGCCTAGAGGGCGAGTGAATAGGCCTTTTTGAAATTTGTTGGAACCTACAACACTTAACAACCAAATCAAAACTCGAGATATCAGACTAGTCTGGTAAAGTGCGAACTAGTCTAGTGTATACCGACTAGGTTAATCAAGTTTGATCGATTAATTTGATTCTAGGATGTATGCAGCAGAAATATACTTGTAATTGAGGTGTTGCAAGATTATGAGCTAGAGTATACCACAAGTCAATCTTATATTTTATGTTTCAACGTAAAGTGAGTAAGATTGATTGAAACCCTTGATTGATATAATGAATAAGAACGATGAACATAAAGCAAGAGCACAAGCAATTTATCCCATGGTTTGGTTCCCACAGAGGAAGCCTACATCCACGTTGAGGAGTCCACAAAAGGACCGGGTCTTCTCCAACCCTACCCTCGTCGGATCGCCACGAAGGCCAATCCTCTTCTCTTATCACAAAGGGTAAATAACCAAATTCAAGGGGCCTTCTCACACGTTAAGGGCTCCCCTAGATTACAATGAAAACTCCACCAAAAACACACTCAAAAGATTACAATTAAAATCACAGGAGTGTGTTAGGGAATCAATCCAAGAGCTCAAGAGTGATGAATCGTGTCTCTCTAATGTTCCAAAGTGTATCCTCAAGGGATTGATCTTTGTGGCTTTTGATTCGTGGAGAGATGTGTTTTTGAAGCTCTTGGGAGGTGTGAAGGCACAGAGAGTCGAGAGTTATTAAAGTTGGGCCGTGGACCTCTATTTATATGGGGTTTCTGAAAGTGACCATTAGGGTTTAGAAAGATCGGACTAGTCTGTGGTGGACACCAGACTAATCCGGTGTGCTGTGTGTAGCAAACCCTAAGTGTCCCAAAATATCGGACTAGTCCGGCTAGGAGCGGACTTGTCCGATTTCGCTTCTGGAAATCTTCGAACTAGTCCGATAGTCATCGGACTTGTCTGGATCAGTGAAACCCGAAGTGAAATGGGTGACAAGTCCACGCTTAGAGGACTTGTCCGATTTAGGTCAGAGGGTTTTCGGACTAGTTCGTGCCAATATCGGACTTGTTCGATTTATATCAGAATGATATCGGACTAGTCCGTTGTGTGATCGGACTTGTCCGATTTTGTGCAGCTTGTGAAGTGTTTTGAGGACTAGTCCGCACTGGGGAGGACTAGTCCGATTCTAGTCAGAGAGATATCGAACTAGTCCGTGGTGATATCGGACTTGTCCGATCTTGTGCAGAGATATATCGGACTAGTTCGGTGTCGGTCAGACTAGTCCGGTCCTGTATAAATTTGTGCAATGTGTGTGTTTACTTGTGATTGAGCTCTTGGGGTGTGTTTCCTCAACACACTCCACACACAATGATCTACTACACTTGTTCCTTGAGCTCTTCTCCACATTGCTCTTCATTCTCCCTTCTTTTTTTTGGCACTTTGCTTGTTTTCACATTAAAACCTGGGCTCATCTCAACAAAGTGGTTAGGATCTCATTTGCTTGTCATAAATCATCCATAACCCACAAGGGATTCCTAGATGCACTTTCAATCTCCCCCTTTTTGGTGATTGATGACAACCAATTGAGATTTCACAAAATATGATAAAAAGTTGAGATTTTCATAAAGCATGCACATATGTGTTCAAAATACATCAAGCAATGGAAACATGATTCATATGTGCATTCTTTATGGTGGGATGCGTGACTAAGTGCATTGAAACAATAATCATGAAGAGAATGACATGATTGACATTAACACACCAACAACAAGCATATATGTCATTCTAGGAGCAAAATCACAGATTTCAAAGATTAATCCACAAGTAGTTCAAAGCATTGCACCACAGGACCATTAAGTAACATAGGAGCATATTAAAAAGTTTACAACCAACAAAATAGTCAAAAAAGCATAGAGGAAGCTCTCTCCTCGCATCCTACGGCTAAAGACCTAAGACCTAAGACTCCCCCTCAATCTCTCCCCCTTTGGCATCAAGGCACCAAAAAGAAGGAGAGGAGGGACCTAAAGTCTTCAATCCTCGCTGTCTGTCCTCTCATCATCTTCATCTTCGTCTTCGGGCTGATGAGGAGGAGGAGGAGGTGCGGAGCCACTCGATCCCCCAATGCCAAAGTAGCCAAGCTCAGAGGGGGTCAAGGGCCCGAGCTCGGTGATGTCACGGTCGGAGTCCTCAGAAATTACTGGAGATCCAATGGGGTCGATCTCCAGCTTTTGACTTAGCTGCTTCATATTTGCCTTCACATATCTCATATCTTCCTTTCTCCTTTGATTGAGCTTGTGGACTCTGATCTCAGTCTTGCGGCAAGATTCGAAGATGGTCGTAAGATACTTCAGGATGCCACTCGCAACCCTTTTTGAGAAGCTGCCCTAGTGGTAGGGGCAGCCCCGGCATCTTCACTCCCTCTTGCCGGAGCCTCAGGACTGGAGGCCAAAGAAGGAGCAGCCTGAATACTTGGCTTTTGAGGCATCTGGGGCCTCAAAGGAAGATGCTCCACATCTTTAACAAACTCAATCCCAGTGACCTTCTCTATCACGAACATAAGATACGGAGCATAGCCACACGACCTGTTGGGTGTGCAAGAGATGTTGACCATATCGTTCCAGATATAGTCAGCCACATCAAACTTGTGTTCCTTGCTTATGACCCTCATCAGGGTCCGGAGGTAGCCCTATACACTCCCAGCATCCCCATCCTTAGGGGCAATTGTCTTCCTCAAACTCTGTTCAACACCACAAAGAATGGCCTCATGTTCTTCGTGGAGGGAGGGTTGAAATTGGAGTTGGGCTCATAGAGGAATTTCATCTTATCCTTCTCAATGACACCTATATTGTGGATGACCAAGTTGTCATGGCTTGAGGTGTCAAGGTGCAGCAGGCCTGCAAAGTTTCCATAGGTTATAGTGTACTTGGATCCGTGAGTCATCCAAGTAAAACTCTCATCATCATCACTAGAGAAATGGCAAGTCACAAAGAATTGCGCTATGACCTCATCATTCCAATTGTTCCTGAAGGCAAAAAGGTCCTTCGGGCCATGTCTCTCAACTGCCTCCACCACTTCAACAAATGGTGAGCAGCCCTTCTTCTCGAAGTGTGCCCAATCAATCCACTGGCTTCGCACTACAGGTGTCTTCATGGGGAGGTACACACACTTGTAGAAATATGCATGGAAAATACTCTAAAATCTGCCATCCACAGCTTGCTTTGGACGGCTGTAGCAATCAACATTGCAGAACTTAGCCGCTAAGTCACTTCCCTTCCCATTGAACTTTTCTTCTACCGGATCTCGAGCCCCTTGCTTCGGGGCTGACATCTTCAGGTGGCCAATCGGGCCCGTTGCGATCTCCTTTCCCTTGCCCTTAGCTAGGCGGGCACTTGCCGAGCTAGGGCCACCACCAGCAGTAGCCCTAGAAGCAGGCACCTTGCGTTGAGCCACCCTCTTTTGAGACTGGGGAGGAGAGGGGGCTGGCTCAGAAGGTCGCTTCTTGCTTTGGTTCGTCGAGGACCGAAGCGGGGCTTCTTTGGCCATCTCAGCTTCGAAGTCCAAAGCTTCGTCGTGAGAGCTCGACATGTCCTGAGAATGAATTGTACAAGGTATGGATAAGAATAGATGACAAGGAATTGAATGGATGACAAGAGAGTTTGCATTGAGGAATTAGCAGGTTAGGGTTGAGTTCAAAAAAATCGGACTTATCCGGTGTACAGGCACGGACTAGTCGGGTGACCGGACTTGTCCGTGCATGGACCGGACTAGTCCGGTATTCATCCTCAAAAACCTAACTTATGAGACAAATGGACTTACTCAATGCAAAATTAGCCTAACAGCAATGTAATACATCAAGGACACTAGTATTAGGTGAAAGAAGCTAGGCTATTCGATCAACAATGAAGAAAATAGGGATTTCTAGGGTTTGGGCAAAAATTACTGAAGAAATTGCTTGAAACTTGGAGATGAGGGTGTTGAAGGCCGGACAAGTCCGTGAACTTCAATCCCTATGCGACAACGATCAAAATTCACCCAAACTTGCGAAGTTTCGATGGAGAAATAAAGGAATCGCCTTGGGAGCTCGAGCGCGGAGAGAGAAGCTTGAGGCAAGTTGTGAGCGTGAGGGGATTAGGGTTTTGCGGCAGCTGGGGTTAAGGACACAAAAAATCGGACATGTCCGGAAATGACCGGACTAGTCTGAACTTTTCCAGAGGCTATATCGGACTAGTCCGTGGTTTGTCAGACTAGTCCGGCCTAACCGGCGCTCTACGGACTAGTCTGCATGGGCAGACTAGTCCGAGTAACCACGGACTAGTCCATGGTCACCAGACAAGAACTTATTAGCCCATTCATATATATTTGAAGGTACATATCTAGAAAATAGGGAGGCAAATCAAATCAAATAATCTTGATGAATATGATCAGTAAGCATACAACAATCAAACAATGACCATAATTCACCAAGATCTAGTAATTGACATAGTTTTTCCGAGAAAATTGAGAGAGATGATTTTCACAATCCAATCAACATATTTTGAAGAAATCATACAGGTATGCAACACTTCAAGCCACATTCCGAGCATCAAGAATATTTAGTGCATTTCGAAGCTTGCAAAAGTGTTTTTCATCAAGTGGCTTGGTAAATATGTCGCCCAATTGTTTTTCGGTGTTGACGTGGGAGATGGCTATATCTCCTTTCATGGAGTGGTCTCTCAAGAAGTGATGTCGGATGTCTGTGTGTTTGGTTCTAGAGTGCTCAACTAGATTGTGGGCATCTTTAATGGCACTCTCATTGTCACAAAGGAGTGGAATACGGTTCATATTGTAGCTGTAATCCCTTAGAGTTTGTCGCATCCAATGGAGTTGTGCACAACAACTCCCGGGTGCAACATACTCCACTTCGGCTGTGGATAAGGCAATGGAGTTTTGTTTCTTAGAGGACCAAGAAACTAGGGATCTACCTAGGAATTGGCATGTGCCGAAGGCACTTTTTCTATCTACTTTACATCCGACATAATCTGCATCGGAGTAACCAATGAGATTGAATTTCAAGCCTTTTGGGTACCAAAGACCAAGGTTGGGTGTATGAACTAAATATCTCAAGATCCTTTTTACAGCTTCAAGTGACACTCCTTAGGATTGGCTTGAAATCTTGCACACAAACATACACTCTACATAATGTCTGGCCTAGATGCGCATAAATAGAGTAGAGATCCGATCATGGAGCGATATACCTTTTGAACGATGCTAGGTCCATCTTCATTGAGATCCAAGTGGTCATATGTTGACATGGGAGTCTTTATGGGCTTCCCCTTGTCCATTCCAAACTTCTTGAGTATGTATTGAGTGTACTTCGTTTAGCTTATGAATGTCCCTTCCTTTTGTTGCCTCACTTGAAATCCCAAGAAGTACTTTAGCTCTCCCATCATAAACATCTCAAACCTATCTGTCATAATTTTACTAAACTCCTCACGAAAAGATTGGTTAGTTGAACCAAAGATTATATCATCAACATAAATTTGACAAACAAATTGATCATTGTCACAATTCTTTCTAAACAATGTATAATCTACTTTGCCAATCTTAAAGCCATTTTCAATTAAGAAATCTCTAAGACACTCATACCAAGCTCTAAGAGCTTGTTTGAGGCTGTAGAGAGCTTTACGCAATTTGAATATGTGGTCGGGGAACTCTTCATCTTCAAACCTGGGGGTTGCTCCACATACACCTCCTCCTTGATTGGTCCGTTGAGGAAGGCGCTTTTCACATCCATTTTATAGAGCTTGAAATCATGGTGAGTAGCATATGCAAGTAATATTCTAATAGATTCAAGTCTAGCTACGGGAGCAAAGGTTTCATCGAAATCCAAACCTTCGTCTTGTGAGTACCCTTGGGCCACAAGTCGTGCCTTGTTCCTTGTTGCCACCCCGTGTTCGTCTTGTTTGTTGCGGAAGACCCATTTGGTGCCGACGACATTGGATTTGGGTCTTTAGACTAGTTCCCACACCTCATTCCTTTTGAAATTGTTGAGTTCTTCTTGCATGGCCACTACCCAGTCCGGATCCTTCAATGCATCCTCAACCCTGCGTGGTTCCAAAAAGGACACAAACGAGTAATGCTCACAAAAATTAGCTATGTGAGATCTAGTAGTTACTCCCTTTTGGATGTCACCAATGATGTTGTTAATCGGGTGATCCCTTTGGATGCATTGGTGTACTCTTGGGTGTGGTACTTGCTGTATTAAATCTTCATGATCATCTTCTTCTCCCCCTAAGTGGTTGCCCTCATTGACATGTAGATTATCTCCACTTTCTTGAGGTTGATCTTGTATGGAAGCTCCCCCTTGATCATTGGTCTCCTCTTGTGGTTCGTTTTCCTCGTGCATATGTAGAGGTGGCTCTTGTGGTTGAACTTCGCCTAACGCCATTCTTCTCAATGCTTGAAAAGGAGCTTCTTCTTTATCTAGCACACATGGATCAACTTGCTCCTTTTGAGATCCATTAGTTTCATCAAACACTATGTCACGTGCTACTTCAACAAGTCCAGAGGTCTTGTTGAAAACACGATAGGCGTAGGTGTTCGAAACATAACCAAGCAAGAAACCTTCATCGGACTTTGAAGTCCTAGGCTTCTTGTTTAAAATATAGCATGGGGAACCAAAAACTCAAAAATATGAAATATTAGGCTTGTTACCGGTAAGTGGCTCATAGGATGTCTTCTTGAGTAGTCGATGAAGATAAAGTCAATTTATGGCTTGGCATGTGGTGTTAATCACTTCCACCCAAAATGATCCAAAGTCTTGTACTCATCGAGCATTGTTCTCGCCATCTCTATGAGAGTTCGGTTCTTTCTTTCGGCAACTCCGTTTTGTTGAGGGAAGTATAGAGCTGAAAACTCGTTCTTTATGCCTTATTCATCTAGGTACTCCTCCACTTGTGTGTTCTTTAACTTCGTGCTGTTGTCGCTTTGAATGTTCTTGATTGTCAATGAGAATTCATTTTGAGCTCTCTTGAAGAACTTCTTGAGTATTCCTTGTGTTTCTGACTTATCATGCAAAAAGAAAACCCAAGTGAAGCGAGAAAAATCATCAACAATGACTAAACCATATTTGTTATCGCCAATGCTTATGTAGGCGATTGGACCGAATAAGTCCATGTGAAGTAGCTCGAGCGGTCTTGTTGTAGTCATGACATTCTTTGCGAGGTGAGGTGCTCCAACTTGCTTCCCAGCTTGGCACGCACTACAAGGCATGTATTTCTCAAAAACAACATCCTTCAAACCTCGGATGTGATCACCCTTGAGGAGTTTTGAAGATTCCTCATATCAACATACGCTAGCCGTCTTTGCCACAGCCAACCCATGTTGGTCTTTGCAATCAAGCATGTGTCAAGTTTGGCTTTATCCTTGTTGAAGTCAACAAGATAAAGCTTTCCCTTTAACATACCCTTGAATACAATGGAACCATCACTCCTCCTAGAGACGGTCACACCCTCGTTAGTGAACAAGCAATTATAACCTTTGTCACATAATTGAGATATGGACAGCAGGTTATAACCTAAGGAATCAACATGTGATACATGAGAAAGGGTGTGTTGTGGTGATATGGCAATTCTACTGGTACCGAGCACCTTTCCTTGACTATTGTCTCCAAAGTAGATGCCCTTGCTTGGATCCTCATTTGCTTCATAATCAACAAACATCCTTCTTTCTCCGGTCATATGGTTGGTGCAGCCACTGTCTAGCACCCATTTGGATCCACCGGAGGAATAGGCCTGCAAAAACAAATTATGCCTTGATTTTAGGTACCCAAGCTTGCTTGTGTCGTTTTAGGTTTGTCACAAGGGACTTGGGCACCCACACATGAGATTTGGTGTTCTCATGGTGTGGCCCAACATAATGAGCATGAACCTTTCCATAATTACTTCTCATTAAGACATAAGACGCATCGAAAGTTCTGAATAGTAACTTTTGTTGTTTATATACAGGACTAGTCTGGGAGGCTGGACTTGTCCGGAGTACCGGACTTGTTCAGGCCGTGACCGGAGTAGTCCGGTGTTCATGTGTATTCAATGTTAAAACTTTGGGCTTTCCAGTTTGAAATAGTCATCCCTTTACAAAGACATTGCTATCCCTTTTATTATTATGGCTCCTAGCTTGTTGCTTTTTACCATAAGAGTAACCAATGCCATATTTGAAATTTGGAGGTCTTGTGACCAAGTATGCACTACGTGCATATTTCATCTTCTCCTTGTCAAATATGCCATTTTGTGCAGGATGCTTGTCTTTCAAACTGGTGTCCACCATACCACATGTACAAGTGGAAGCAACTTCAGTTTTAATGGGTTGGGAAGGTGAACTTGAAGAGGATGAAGGGTCACCTTGCTTGAGTGACTCAACTTGCACTTCAAGGATCTTGTTAACCTTGATTAGGTTAGCAAGTTCTTCCTTGATTGCAGCATTTGAGTTGTTTAACTCCAAGCAATATTCCTTGCTTGAAGCTAATTCAACCTCTAGTGACTTGCTTCGCTCCTTTTCAAGCTCTAGAAGTTTGTCAAGTTCGACATATTCCTCCTTTTGGGAGACAATCATGTCTTCTTGATGGTGTATTAACCTCTCCTTCTCAACAAGTTGATCAAGTAAAAATTTTATTTTAGTGGACGTTTTCTTATCTAATCCAATAGGCATATCTTCATTATCACTAGCAATGTCACTATCACTAGAATAGGAATGCATGGAGGAGGGTTTCGTTGTTACCTTGCGTTTACCTTCCTTTGCCATGAGGCAAGTGTCATTCCCCTTCCATGCGCTGAGTGTAAGGAAGAGAGTAGACTTCTTGGATGTCTTTTCGATGGCTATGCTAGCCATCTCTTCTTCTGATGATGATGAGGACTCATCATTTGAGTCCCACTCTTTCCCTATGTGCGCTTGTTCGGCTTGTTTCTTCTTCTTGAAGAACTTCTTTGGTTGAGGCTTTGCTTCTTTGGTTTTCTTCTTGTTGTCTTCATATGGGCAATCAACTATAAAGTGGCTATACTCACCACAATTATAGCATGCCTGCCTCAATTTTGACTTTGATCTTTCCTTGTATCTTCCTTCACTTGATTTGGCGCCTTGTCTCTTCTTCATCATTTTCTTGAATTTTTTCATGAATAGTATCTTGTCATCTTCATCCAAATCACTGCTCTCATCATCACCGTCTTCATCTAATTGAGCTTCTCGTGATTCTTTAGATAAGGGCTTGAGGGTGGACTTCAAAGCAACCCCTTTTTTCTTTGCCGAGGTAAGGTCGGCAATTTCCTTGACATGCTTCGCTTGCTTTTCCATCATCTCAAAATTGATGATTTTTCCAAGTAGCTCATCCGGAGTCAATCTCTTGTATTTGGGGCTTTCTCTAATCATGGAGCATAAGGTGACGTTGCGAGGCATGAAAGGTCTAAGGATGAGCTTCACCACCTCATGGTCGTTCCACTTCTTGCTTCCGTAAGATCGAACCTTGTTGACGAGCGTCTTAAGTTTATTGTACATATCTTGAGGTGACTCATCTTCTTCGATTGCGAATCTTCCCAATTCACCCTCGATCATTTCGATCTTTGCGTCACGCACATGACGATCACCTTCATGTGTAGTTTGCAATGTGTCCCAGATCTCCTTTGCAATCTCGAGTCCATCCACCTTGGTGAACTCGTCTCGACTGAGTGAAGAGGTAATCACTGCCGCGGCTTGAGCATTTCGATGAATTGCCAGCTCTTGGCTTGGTGTGAGCTCTTCGCTGTCGTCCGGGATATCTATCCCTGTGCACACAATATGCCATAACTTGGATTGAGAGAAATTAGATGCATTTTCATATTTTGACTCCACATTGAGTAATCACTTCCATCGAAGTGTGGGGCTTTTCCTAGAGGGATAGATAAATACTGATTATTGCTGGAATTAAGACGATCATAGTTGAAAGGATTTCGGGAGTAGTCGGTGTGACTACTCCCCTTCTTCTTCTTTTCATCTTCGACTTTCACTTTTCCTTTGGAAAGATTCTTCTTTCTTAGGAGCACCTTTAGTTCAAGCGTCTCCTCATCGTCGTCCTCGATGTCTTGAATGGCTTCAAGGAACTTTTCCACTTTCTGATTCTTGTCATCATCAACCTTCTCTTGGTTGTTTCTCTTGTGTACGTCCTTCATGTCTGACATGATCTCTTCGAGCGATTAGTCTCTTTCTTGAAGAACCTGCTCTGATACCAATTGAATGCGGCCTAGAGGGGGGGTGAATAGGCATTTTTGAAATTTTTCGGAACCTGCAACACTTAACAACCAAATCAAAACTCAAGATATCGGACTAGTCCGGTAAAGTGCAGACTATTCCAGTGTGTACCGACTAGGTTAATCAAGTTTGATCGATTAATTTGATTCTAGGATGTATGCAGTGGAAATATACTTGTAATTGAGGTGTTTCAAGATTATGAGCTGGAGTATACCACAAGTCAATCTTATATTTAATGTTTCAACGTAAAGAGAGTAAGATTGATTGAAACCCTAGATTGGTATAATGAATAAGAACGATGAACACAAAGCAAGAGCACAAGAAATTTATCCCGTGGTTCGGTTCCCACAGAGGCAACCTACATCCACGTTGAGGAGTCCACAAAAAGGTCGGGTCTTCTCCAACCCTACCCTCGTCGGATCACCACGAAGGCCAATCCTCTTCTCTTATCACAAAGGGTAAATAACCAAATTCAAGGGGCCTTCTCACACGTTGAGGGCTCCCCTAGATTACAATGAAAACTCCACCAAGAACACACTGAAAAGATTACAATTAAAATCACAGGAGTGTGTTAGGGAATCAAACCAAGAGATCAAGAGTGATGAATCGCGTCTCTCCAATGTTCCAAAGTGTATCCTCAAGGGATTGATCTTTGTGGATTTTGATTTCGTGGAGAGATGTGTTTTTGAGGCTCTTGGGAGGTGTGACGGCATAGGGAGTCGAGAGTTATTAAAGTTGGGCCGTGCAAATCTATTTATATGGGGTTTCTAAAAGTGACTGTTAGGGTTTAGAAAGATCGGACTAGTCTGGTGTGCTGTGTGTAGCAAACCCTAAGTGTCCAGAAATATCGGACTAGTCCGGCTAGGAGCGGACTTGTCCGATTTTGCTTATGGAAATCTTCGGTCTAGTCCGATAGTCATTGGACTTGTCCGGATCAGTGAAACCCTAAGTGAAATGGGTGACAAGTCCGCACTTGGAGGACTTGTCCGATTTAGGTCAGAGGGTTTTCGGACTAGTCCGTGCCAATATCGTACTTGTCCGATTTAGATCAGAATGATATCAGACTAGTCCGTTGTGTGATCGGACTTGTCCAATTTTGTGCAGCTTGTGAAGTGTTTTGAGGACTAGTCCGCACTGGAGAGGACTAGTCCGATTCTAGTTAGAGAGATATCGGACTAGTCAGTGGTGATATCGGACTTGTGCGATCTTGTGCAGAGAGATATTGGACTAGTCCGGTGTCAGTCGGACTAGTCCGGTCCTGCATAAATTTGTGAAATGTGTGTGTTTATTTGTGATTGAGCTCTTGGGGTGTGTTTCCTCAACACACTCCACACACAATGATCTACTACACTTGTTCCTTGAGCTCTTCTCCACATTGCTCCTCATTCTCCCTTCTTTTTTTTAGCACTTTGCTTGTTTTTACATTAAAACCTGGGCTCATCTCAACAAAGTGGTTAGGATCTCATTTGCTTGTCATAAATCATCCAAAACCCATAAGGGATTCCTAGATGCACTTTCAGGGAGAAGCTCGCCTGGGCCCTCAACAGCGTGATGGACGATGACCGGATTGAAACCGGTTTGAAGTCCAATTTGGAAGGCTCTGCTTTGGAACTTCATCTCAAGAAGTTCCAGCATGGAATCGACGTTGAGGGCGACGACTTAATTCCGCCAGCGGCTTTCCTCCCTTTGAACATGGAGGCGGAGTTCAGCAGGGAGCTCCGGCGGAAGATGTCGGTACTTGACGACTTCGGTGAGGTAGAGAGGCGTCCGACCACCAGATTGGTGATTCTCGGAGCTTTCGAGGGTGTCCCTGCTTCCACCCCGAGACAAAGAGGTGAAGTCATAGGCAAGGACAAAGAGTTGGCAGAGCCCTCCAGCCGAAAGAGGAAGTTGAAGCACTCTAACGGGAGGCCCGTCAGATCTGATCCTTCCACAACAGCTCCTTCTCCCCGGCGGGGGAGGTCTTCAACGGCGATGTTAACTACATCATCGGCGTCTCCCCGAAATGTCAGCTCCGCCCAGGTGACTCCGGCACGAGGGCCAGCTAAGGGCTCTAGGTCCGAGGGTCCTTCCCAGTCGAGGAAGGCCCCAATCAAGACGTCGCTGACGGCGGCAGTAAGCTCTGAAGAGCCTTCCAGAGCTACTACCCCAGTTGTGACTGGGTCGGGCTCTGAGCATCCGGCGAAGAGGTTCCACGCTAGCTAGAGCGGAGGCCTCCCATGGTCAATTTTATTTTTTACCTCAGTTGATTGTTTTTGTTGTAACACCATATTTTTAGTTTCTTTGTCCTTCATCCACAGGGTCTCCAAAAGATGGGCTGAAGCTCTGGTTCCTGCGACAGCAGCTGATGCTATACAGGTGGAGGCTCCGGCTCCAATTCCAGTGCCACCCCAGGTGGTGGCTGAGGTCTCGATAGCTCCGGTGCCAGCTGTCGAGGTTTTAGACCTTGACTCATCTCCCGAAGCTTCCATGGTAGCGCCGGACCATGGGAATGAAGACGTAACAGTGGCACCAGCTCCGGAGGCTGAAACTCCAGTTTTGGATGCTGCGATGATGGATGGTTCGGCTTCAGAGCCGGAGGTAGCTGCATTTCTGGCCTTAGGGCCAGATGTTATTGAAACCACGGCGATGGAGCCAGTGGTTCATGAAGTTTCGGCGCCTGATCCGATTGTCATGGAGGTGCTGGCACCCGAACCGGTGGAGGTCAGAGCACCGGCGCCTGAACCGACAGTGGAGGAGGCACCAGCGCTGGAGCCGAAGCTGGCCTCAGCTTTGGCCGAGTCTTCAATGGCTGCCCCGGAGGTGGTAGTTCTGGAGGTGCCTGAGTCAGGGTGTCAAGACGAAGCAACCGGTCCTCTCCCAGAGGGACCAGTTGCCGATGACCTGGCGGCGGGACCTTCGGAGGCGACTCCGGAGGTAGAAGCTCCCGTTGCCGGACCTTCCTCGATGACGATTGAGGCACTCCCGGAGGGCGGCCCTACTGCCGCAGAAGCTCAGGGGACCACTCTTGTAGAGTGGGACCCAATTTTTGTTATGGAGAACCCGCTGGAGTCAGCGGAGAGGACCCTGGCAGGTCCGGAGCCAATCCCCCTGTTGTTATACATCGACAACGCCTGCTCCAGCCTTCGTCAGGTCCAGCTTTCCTTTTATCACGACAGCAAGGCCCTCGAGGAGGAGCGCCAAACCCTTAGGAGGTGGCGCAACCGGCTCCAATTCGAGACCAAGCTAGCGCAAACAAGGCTCGCCTACGACAAGGAGTGGGTCAAGATGGAGAAGGCTCGGATGGAGTACTAGGGCCAGCTGCTGGACGAGAGGGAAGTCATGGTGCGATCCCTCGACAATAAGTCTCAGGCTATACACGAACAAGCCGTGGCTACTAATGAAGTAGCGAATGATCGCCAGGAGAAGCTCAATACCATCCACGAAAGCCTCTTCAAGCGTTGGGAGGCTCTTGAGGAGCGAGAGAAAAAGCTCGAAGATGAAGAGCAAAAACTCCTGGAGCTGAGGGATGACCTCGTGAAGAGGGAGGAGGAGCTCGCCCAAAGGCTGGCTCTAGGTGACAAGAGCCTTGCGGAGTGCACCCAAAAGCTGGAGGAGCGCTGCAAGAGCGAGGAGGAGAAGGCCTGGTAGCGGGGACAGGACCTTACCAAAAGAGAGGACGAAGTCGCTGCCAGGTATAAGAAGGTGTGAGGCCGGAAGAAAGACATGGTTGACTGCCAGAAAAAGATCCATGTCCGGGAGAAGGAGCTTGCCAACCTTGAAAAGCAAGTTGCTGAAAGGATTCAGCAACATGACAAAGAGGTCGAGCGCCTTGCCCGAGAGGGATTGGAACTTGCGGCGGCCAAGAGGTCCTTGGAAGAGATTCGAGGCTAAAGGGTTGCGGAGTCCCAACAAGTATGGGACTTCTTGGGCAAAACCAATGACGCGCTGACGCTGCTGGGCTTTAGTCCCGTGCGTCCAAACGATCCAGAGCCGAAGCTGGACCATGCGTTGAAGGCATTGAGCTCGGCTGGCAACAAACTCAATAAGATGGGCGATGTCATCGCGGATCAGTTGGAAACTGAAGGAAAATCCCTTGTGCAGAACGTCGCAGAATACATGCTGACATGCTACACAAGTCGGGATCCTCATTTCCCACTAGATCTGGTGCTTGAAGGTCCCATCTATGGAGAGGGAGATGCCACCAAGACCAGCGTGTCGGAGGTTGCCCAGAAGGTTGCCTCGTTCTTCCGTAGGATTTAGGACTTTCTCCTTGTAGCTCCCACTTGTATCTTCTCTTTTTTTTTCTCCAATTTTGTAATCTCTTATCTTCAGATGAATGAAATCCAAGAAATTTATGAGTTTCATTTTTTGTTTTCAACCTTTGTCTCACTTGGCCCCCTGGTAGATGTACACAATTTGATTGCGAACATGTACCAAGAGGATGTAGCATTTTGTTGAAGACTTGTGTGCTTTGAACTTGTAGAGTGTAGGTCCGAAGTCGTCAATAGCAGGGGCCCCCTTAGGTTGTCAGAGCTTAGTAGCTCTGGTAGCGACCTTTGTCAACACGTAGAACGTCGACAGCTGGTCCTCTAGGGTTGTCAGAGCTTAGTAGCTCCGGCAGCGTCCACTGTCAACACGTAAAGCGTCGACAACAGACCCTATTAGGGTGTCCTTCTACCATCTTTTCTTCACGTTGACGGCTGGCCCTCTAGATTTGTCAGACTTAATAGCTTCGGTGATGCCTACTATCAATGTTTAAAACATCGACAACGGGCCACCTTAGGGGATGTTGAAGCTTTAATAGCTCCGGCATCATCCACCATCATCATGAGATTTTTATTTTTCCTACACACTGAAGTCAAGAAAAACAGTAAAATCCGTTTCTTATCTATAACTCATTTGCGGCTTACTATTCCCGAAAGAAATTTTTAGGTCAACCGCAATTCTCTATACAATCAAGTGCATTTGCTTATTTTCTCCAGGTTCGATCACTCTCTAGACTCACCTTAATCAGGCCTGCCGGGGTGTAGGTAGAGTGGCGTACTTAGGGTGCAGGACCAGGCTAAGTCGATAGCACACTCCGGACTTAGATTGGCTTGGCGTTCAGGCGAGTAGGCCATTCAACAATGTTAAGACCCGAAAGAATTAACAATGCAACTTGAATTATATATGAATTGTTCGAGCTAAAGTTTCTTGAGAATTGCACAACTTTGCTATAGACAAGAAAGAGAAAAATAAAAAATAATGAGCTTGTATAAAATAAATGCATGTGGAATCTGTTTTCACATAATGATGTCTTTCATTATAGGTCCGGGGTACAGGGGAAACAAGTACACTCTTATGGTACGGAACCAATCTAAGTGTGTTGCATTTCTTGTTTGACCTACACTTTTAGTTCTGAGACTGTGTCAAGTGTTGCTTGAACTTTGCGGACCTTACGGGAAAGGTCTAGCTGTCCTCCCGGAGGAGCTACCCGACTTTGTACAATATCGCTATTACATACATCATATGTAATTATAGACTCACCTCCATGATATTAAGCGTAGAACTTACGGAGGTGCTCAATGTTCCAAGGATTAGGGAGCGGTGTCCCATCCTCGGTTGCCAAGCGAACGCATCTGGGACGGGATACTTTGATCACTCGGAAGGGTCCTTCCCAGCTGGGGGAATGTTTGTTTAACCCTTCTCGAGTTTGTATTCTCCGTAGCACCAGATCGCCTTCCTCGAGCTGTCAGTTATGCACATGCCTTTGGTGATAGCGCCGGAGCGCTTGGCTGTATCGTGCATTTCGAACAGCTGCTCGACACCTTGCCTCCTCAACGAGGTCAAGGTCTTCACGCCGGAGCTGGTCCTGCGTGGCTTCGTCGAAGGTCCGGACCCGGAGCGACCCCAAGGTGATTTCTGGAGGAAGGACTGCTTCAGCTCCGTACACCAGGAAGAAGGGTGTCTCTCTAGTTGACTGGTTTGGAGTTGTCCTGTTTGCCCACAAGGTGGGCGGAAGCTCTTCAATCCAGTTGGCTCCATGTTTTTTTAGGCGCTCATATGTGCGCATCTTGAGTCCTTTTAGGATTTGCATTTGCTCTCTCAGCTTGGCCATTGCTTGCTGGGTGAGCTACGGAAGCGTAGCTGACTTGAATGCCGAGGTCTTCGCAATATCCTTGGAATGCAGAACTTGTGAATTGGGTCCCATTATCAGTTATGATCTTGTTTGGGACTCCAAATCTGCATACTATGGACTGCAAGAAATTGATAGCTGATTGTTTGTTTATTGTTACAACTGGGGTTGCTTCCGGCCACTTGGTGAACTTGTCGATGGTGACATACAGGAACTTGTAACCTCCGACGGCTCTTGGGAAATGTCCCAAGATATCCATACCCCACACGGCGAATGGCCATGTCGGAGGTATCATTTGTAGAGGTTGAGCTAGTGTGTGACTTTGCTTCGCATGAAACTGGCATGCTTCACATTTCTTCACTAGCTCGGTTGCATCCTGGAGTGTTGTAGGCCAGTAAAAACCATGCCGGAAGGCTTTACCGACCAACGTGCGAGAAGATGCGTGGTTCCCACACTCGCCTCCATGGATTTCCACGAGGAGCCCGTGGCCTTCTTCCCTTGTAATTCACCACATTAGGACGCCATTAGCACCACGCCGGTAGAGATCCCCTTCTACCAGTGTGTATCTTTTAGCCAATCTGACTATTCGGTCAGCAGATACATTGTCTTTAGGAAGGATGTTGTCTTTCAAGTAGCTCCGGATATCTGAGATCCATGCATCGGAGCTAACTTGATCTTCTGAGTCTTGCGTGATGGGTTGCTCGGAGCTTCCTGCAGCACCTACGACCCTTGATGGACGCCATGGTAACAGGGCCATCGGGACCGCCAGCTTCGAGGTGCTGGTCTCGCCCCCTTCGCTCAGTTCAGCAGGCTAAGCGGTTGGTCTTGACAATCTCCGGACGAAGGTTCCGTCGAGAACTGGAGCTCCGGTTGAAGCTTTCATCAAGAGTTCGTTAGCTTCAGTGTTGTTGAGACGCTGGACATGGCAAAGATCCAGGACTTCGAAATCCTTCTGAAGCTTCTTGACTTCAAGTAGATATGTAGCTAGTTGAGGGTTGTTGCAGCAGCATTCACCTTTGACTTGTTTTATTATGAGCTGTGAGTCACCCTTTACCAACAACTGCTTGACACCATATGATAGCACCACCTTGAGCCCATAGATTAATGCTTCATACTCCGCCATGTTGTTGGTCGCCTTGAACGTATTTGACCTTCTCCTTGGTCGGAGCGAGAAGAAAGATTCTAGCTCTGGCCCCCTGCTTCTGCACGGAGCCGTCGAAGTAGAGAGTCCAATGAGGATCAGTGAAGACCAGAACCTTTGGTTTCGGCTTCTTCTCATTGGGGCCCCCGAGATTTGATAAGGAGGGGGTCCATTCCGCCACAAAGTCTGCGAATGCTTGACTCTTGATCGCTTGTCTTGGGATGAATTCAAGATCAAACTCGGCCAATTCCGCTGCCCACTATGCAATGTTCCCAGTAGAGTTGGGATTATGCAAGATTGCACGCAGTGGATAAGAGATTACCACTGAAATCTTGTGAGCTTGGAAGTAGTGACGAAGCTTCCTAGAGGCAATAAGAACTGCATAGAGCAGCTTATGCACCTCTAAGTACCGAGTCTTGGCGACATGAAGTACCTCGCTGATGAAGTACATTGGGCGCTGGACTGTCCGGACCCTCCCAGAGGGGCCCGAAGCTTCCTCCTCATCAACCCAGACCCTCCCGTAGGGGTCCGAACCTTCTTTGGAGACCTCCAGGTTCTTGCTAGAGGAACCCGAAGCTTCTTCTGATGTGACCCGGACCCTACGGAAGGATCTGGATCTTCTTGTTCAGCAACATTAACTCCTTCATTTGAAGAAGGTTTATCCTCTGGCGTCTCACCTCGAGGATTCGGGTCTGAGGGCTGGGACCCAGACTCGCCTTCAGGTAGCTCTGGACCTTCCCGGAGGGATCCGGATTCCTGAACTGGGTATGGTTCTGGTCTTTCTGCAACCAGGACCATGCTAACAACTTCGTCAGTTGCTGAAATGTAAAGCAGAAGTGGCTCACCAGGATTCGGAGCTACCAAAGTTGGTAGAGTGGTGAGGAGCTGCTTCTTCTCTTGGAATGCTTTTTCTGCTTCTTCAGACCATTGGAATGGTCCGGACTTCCTCAATAATTTGAAGAAGGCAAGCGCCCGTTCCGCTAGTCTTGAGATAAATCAACTGAGGGCAGTTAGACACCCAGTCAACTTCTAGACATCCTTGATGCAAGATGGTGGCCGCATGTCTTCAATAGCTTTAATCTTCGCCGGATTTGCTTCTATTCCTCGGTGGTTAACAAAGAATCCAAGAAGCTTTCTGGAGCTAACCACAAAAACACACTTGTCTGGGTTCAACTTTGTGCGTGTGATTCACAACATGTCGAAGACAGCTTGCAAGGTGTCAAGAAATGACTCCATGTTCTTGATCTTGATGACGATGTCATCGACGTACACTTCACTACATCTCTGATGAGCTCTCCAAAAGTTTTGTACATAGCTCGCACAAACGTTGAAGCAGCGTTTTTGAGACCAAATGGCATGGCAGTGTAACAATATAGCCCATCTACTGTGATGAAGGCGGTATGCTCTTCATCTTCCCTAGAAATTCTGATTTGATGATACCTAGAATATGCATCTAGGAAACACAGCAATTCCCACCCGGAGGTGGAATCCACTATATGATCTATTCTAGGTAGTGGAAATGGATCCTTTGGGCATGCCTTTATCAGTGTTGTGTAGTCAATACACATCCGAAGCTCCCCACCGGACTTAGGTACAACGACTGGGTTTGCCAGCTATTTTGGATGGAATACTTCCCAGATGAATCCAGCTTCAAGCAACTTCTTTACTTCTTGACATATGAAGTTTTGTCGCTCTACTGATTGCTTCCGAGGCTTCTGATGTATAGGACGAGCGTCGGGATAAATCTTCAGATTGTGCTCAATCACCTCCCTGGGGATCCCAGGAATTTGCGACGGTTGCCAGGCAAACACGTCGACATTAGCCCGGAGGAAAGTGATGAGCGCGAGTTCCTATTTGTCATTCAGACCTCCTGCTATACGGGTGGTCTGAGCAGCGTCAGAACCAATTTGGACGACTTTGACAGGAATGTCGGTGTCGCCGCTTGGTTGCACACGAGGTGCGGAGGTTGAGCCTCGATGACGAATGCTTGGAGGCTTCAGAGCTTGCTCCTTTCTGTATTCTTCCTCCTGCGCTGTAGCAAGCGTGTGGAGTTCTTCCAAAGTAGTAACTCCGGTGGTGTGATCTCCGCGGATCCGGAGAATGCCTGAGGGTGTTGGCATCTTCAACACCAAGTATCCATAATGAGCGGCAGCCATGAATTTGTACAAAGCAGGCCTGCGCAAGATGGCGTTGAATGGCAAGTTGATATGCGCCACATTGAAGACCAACTTCTCGGTCCTATAATTCTCCTGAGTTCCTAAGGTCACTGAGAGAGTAATGGCACTGAGTGGAGTTATGGCCCCCGGACCTACTCCGGAGAAAGGTCGAGAGGGGCAAAGATCCAAAGGTCGGAGCTAAAGCTTCACAAAGGCTTTGAAGCTTATGAGGTTCAGCCCCGAACCTCTGTCCACCATTATGTGGTGGAGCTGGATGTTATTGATGGTTGGAGATACCATCAGTGGAAGTTGGCCAGCTCTGATCATGTTCCGAGGGTAGTCCAAAGCATCAAAGGTGATGGCACTATCCATCCACTTCCGATGAGGCTCCGCCCTGGTGGTGGGAGCTACAGAGGCCATGTCCCGCGGCATTGTCTTGAGGACACGGTAGGAAGTGATGTCCCACGAACCACCAAAGATGGTGTTCATGGTCTTCCGACGCTCGTTGTCAGAGACGTCGGAGTCGTTGTCAATGGAGGTGTAAACAGCCTTCAAGACCTTTTGGGGGTACTGAAAGCCTAACTCCTCTTCATTCAGAGCTTCGTCGACTTTTTGTTTTCCTTCCCTTTGACGGAAAGGAGCTTCTTCCCAGCGCTTGTTGTAGCGCTCGGCAAGGTTCTGGACCTCTCGGCAGTTTTCCAGGTTGTGGCTGTCCGTCTTGTGTATGGGACACCACATCTTGGAGCTACCACCGTCTTCAGACGACGGCCACGATCGTTTCTCATGGCGTGGCCCCCAGCCACCCGGAGCTGCAGCAGCTGCAGTAGTAGGTGTGCTGGACGACGGTTTCTTCTTGCCTTTGGACATTTTCTTCTTCTTGCCACTCCCAGAGGTAGTGGCTTCACCCTTGTAGGATTTTTTGTTGGCCTCCGGAGGTGGTTGGGAGTGCATTTCACAGCCCTCCGCAGCCTTGGCACACTTGTCTGCTAAGCTAAAGAGTTACTTGATGCTGATGACTTCCTTGGTCGCCAGCTTTTCCAGCATCTTCTTATCTCCAACGCCCTGCCTGAATGCTACAATAACAGAAGCTCTTGAGATAGAAGGAATGGTATTTCGTACTTGGGAGAACCTCTGGATGAAAGATCGCAAGGACACTCCCCCGTTTTGCTTGAAAGCAAAAAGATCCAGTTTTGTGCCTGGTCGGGTGTATGAGCTCCCGAAATTGGCGGTGAACTGTTGGCACAACTCCGCTGAACTATTGATGAAGTCAGGCGGAAGGCTCATGAACCAAGACCTAGCGGTCCCAGTCAAAGCCACAGGGAAATGATTGGCCATCACGACCTCATTTCCCCCAGCCGCAAGGATAGTGATGGAGTAGATTTGGAGAAATTCAGCAGGGTTAACAGTCCCGTAAAATTTCTCCGGTAAATGAGGCCAGAACTTTTGCGGCCATCTGACCATGCATAGGTGCATGGTCAAGGAAGAACAGCCTCCTCCTACTCCCTCAGGAGCAGGACTATCCCAAGCCTCTCACCTCTTGCAAACGCGCTCAATGTGGACGCGGCCGTTCTGTTGCCGGTAACGATGATTGAGCTCTGCCCGGAGGTCATGAGTCGAAAGCCTCGTTATCGTGTGAGTATGCCGCGCCCCGTAAGGCAGCGATGTCGCCTGCTGACATGCAACACGTCTCATGTGCTGCGAGGCTTGCAGACCAAGTCTACCTGACAAGACCTGACACTGCGATGGGGCCCGCCCCGAGGGGGGGAGGACCTTGATTGTTGATGCCATCGGCTGCTGCTGCAACCAGATGATCCACATAAGCTCTCCACTGCTCCATTGCACCCTGGGGCTCTCCTGGAGGTGGTGGACGTTGGAGAAGGGCACGCGTAGAATTAAGCGCGTGTTCGGGGTTGTTGTTCACAGATGAAGTGATCGACGCGGACACCCCATCTCGCTATCCAGCTTGATTCACCGGAGCGGATGGTGGCAGTGGTGGCATGACTCCTGCTGGGGCTACGACATCTGCTGGCTGCTGTATGTTGGAGGGATTGCGTCCAGTAGGTTGCTCAGCGTGGTTACCGTTGGATGATCCAACAGCAGAATTCATCATCTTTGAATCTCAGGCTCCCCTACCTAGTGTGCCAACTGTTGGAGTCTGGTTCTGGTAATTCTACCGGTACTACTATTGGCAGCTCGCGGAGTTTCTTAGTTCGGTTGGG
Organism: Tuctoria greenei; assembly: GCA_036927565.1. Classification (NCBI taxonomy): domain Eukaryota; kingdom Viridiplantae; phylum Streptophyta; class Magnoliopsida; order Poales; family Poaceae; genus Tuctoria; species Tuctoria greenei. The sequence goes on along the minus strand of JAYESD010000007.1, from coordinate 54,155,217 downwards.
GCGCGCGGAGATTCAGAGCAAGTTGGTGACTTGACACAAGGATTTACGTGGTTCGGGCCGCTTGAGCATAATACCCTACTCCACGGGTGTGTGTTGTTGTTGTATTGAGCGTCTTAGTGCTTGTGTGTGCTAGAGGCCAAAAAAGGTCTCAAGCCAGTCTCAACCGGTCTCGAGCGCCTATCCCCCTGGGTATCGCTCAGCCAGTCCTTTTATAGTACAAGGACTGGCTGTTACATCATCAACCTGGCCCGACATGTGGCCCTGGCGGTTACTGATGCTTAATACATAGTTATTGTGCTTAATTCCCCTTAATAGCACGATAACACCCTTTAATGGTGGCATTACTGGTATTAAGGGTTATCCGATCGTGTGTCATTAAGAGAGTATTAATGACACATAATCAGGTCTTGAAGTCTTTAATGTTCCTTGAAGGTCCGATCCGTTGGAGGTCCACCAATCTGCCTGTTGAGGTTGAAGGTCTGGCGGTTGGATACATGGCAGCTCCGGAGCTTATTTTCTTGGACGAGTAGATCCGTTGTTGGTGTACACGTGTTGGTACTGAAGCTTCCCTCTGTCGGGGGTTAGGTCTGGGGGTGCCGCAAAGGTATCTAGCCGGAGCATTCCGATGTAGGGATTGTAGCTCCAGTTTTATGATACACGTGATGACACTAGGACTAAACATAGGAGGGATGCACGTCCGGTTACGAGTGACACATGGGGCCTTCGGAGGTCTTGACTCAGATAGGTGGAGTTCCTTTGCACTCTTTACAGTTCCACGGGGTATCCGGTACGCAGGGTACCGACAATGACAGCTTCTCTTATTTGCGACGGTTTTCGGCAGTCGCAAATAATTCGTCGCAATTAAGCTTATTTGCGGTGGCCACCATCACAATTGAGGCTATTTGCGATGGCCTTTGAAAGCTGTTGCAAGTTATTGATTGGGGGCTGTTGGGCCCTACCCATGTATTTGCGACGGCTAGGCCATTGCAATATAGTTCCTATTTGCGATGGCCAGGCCGTCGCAAATAGTTTCAGCCGGCAGGGCCCCACGTCGCAAATAATCTTCCGTTGACAACGAAAATGCTCGATCCAAAAATTTATCTAACTTGATGTACCACTCATCCGAGTGACCACCAGTTCTGCTCTTCCAACCAGTATACATCCAACTGCGGTCTTCATCCATGTTTGGCTCTACAATTTAACGCCAAAGAAATTGTCATTAATGTATACAGAATAGGTTATGTTGCTCATTTTCATTTTGAAGTCATTTAAGAGAGAGGAATGAACTAGAGAAAGAGTGAGAGGAAAGTTGGTCTTAGATGACAATTCCACATCCATTTTCACCGTCAACGCAATCGCGGATCATTGACGTCCTTACCAACCCGTTCGCTTCCTTGTCGCCTTGACGCATACGGTACCACTACAATGGTATACACGGCACGATCACACTTATTGCGTGTCGTGCCCTTCTGGGTTGATCTCTTAACCCTAACATTCATCAATGTTTTATTATCATCCGTCTCACAAATCACGAAATTTCGGCAGCATAACGCCGCCTATTTAATACTACGCCACCCTATCCGGTGCAGTTCTTAAAGTACAAAGGGGGACAACTGGTTAGCTGGGAAACCTGTTACCTTACGGATGTTGCGAGTCAAGGACACATACTCGCAACATATGTTTTTGGAGTTTTCATCGGCTTATACGTACTCACAAACACGCGCGATGTGAACGGGGAGTCTTGCGGTGGAGAGATACCTGGTTACAGACTTTTAGTGTTAGTAATGGGCCGCCCAACCCATATATACTTAGCCCTAACGATTCACCTCATGTCACCAGTCAGGGTCACCATCGTGACCCACAATGCAGTGGCGTCGTTCTCTCTTTGTCCGACCTCGAATGAAGGTTAGGGTTGGGCCCGATAGGCCGTATATACACTACATATATGATGCCTACTTTACGTACGATGGCCCTTTTATTTAGTCATTTCTATATATAACACATAAGCATCAAAAATATTAACAAAAACATAAGCAACTGTATTTTAATCACAAAACAATAAACGAGAGCAATAATACAAATCTTAAACATTATTAAATAAAACCTAAGCATATATAGTAACATTAAAATCCAATTAATAACTAACTAATAATTAATTAGAATGGTCAACTATTAACAACTAACTAACAATTAATTGCAATTCAAACCTAATTAGCAACTACTAACAATTAATGAGAATCAACAACTAATTAACAACAACCTAACAATTAATCATCAAGAACAATTAATAACTAAATAGCATAACAACTAATCATCAATTAACAATTAAAAACTAATTATATAGAAATTAACAACTAAATGCCTACTTTACTTGTGCCGCGTGGAGCAGCGGGCCGGCGGCGTCGGACAGACGGCGGAGGCGTTGGAGGAGGCCGGCGGCGCTGCTTTCCGGGGTCGTGGGCGGCTGTGGCGCGACGACGTCAGGCGCGGGGGCGCGGCGGAGCCGAGGACGCATGGGCCAGGGGTGCAGGGGCCGGGGGCGGCGGGGCCGGGGGCGCAAGGGCCGGGGGCGGCGGGGTCGGGGGCGGCGGGGAGGCGGGGCGACGGGGCCGGGGGCGATGGGGGGCCGGGGGCGGCGGGGGCGCGGCGGACTGGCGGCAGGAGCCGGGGCGCGACAGGGCAGCGGCGGCGTATTCGGGGCGTGGAGGAGAATGAGGTGTCGGGGGTCGATGGAGCCGATATTAGCTCTTATTTGCGACGGCTCTATTAATTGCGACGGCCTTATATTATGACCGTCCCAACTGAACTTATTTGCGACGGTTTTTTTATTTTCGACAACACTAGTGTTGGCCGTCGTAAATTAGTCCTTATTTGTGACGGCCTTCTTATTTGCGATGGTCACAGAGATGCCATCACAATTTAAGTTATTTACGATGGCTTGCCGTTGCAAATAAAACTAGCCGTCGTAAATGATCGCGTTTCCTGTAGTGAGCGACAGATCTGTGGGCTTGCAATGCTATCCGTTCAAGAATACACGAATTCAGGCAAGTCCATACTTCGCACATTGCTACTTAATTATGAGCCACGTGCTAATTCACGTCACGATGGCAATAGTATTAGTCATATCAGCCACGTACATGGCTAATCCACGTCACTTGTCTGCACATCCAAGTTCCAACACACGATGCGTTTTAGTACATAATTATTACCCCCGGCCCCGTTATGCAGGGGCAGATCCTGCGCTGGCTCGTGTGGATGTGGCACTTTCAAGACGTGCCTCCTCCCGGCCAAGCACGACTCCTTCACGAGCACCCGCCGCGGTGTGTTCCTCCCAACAGTGTGGCGTCAATGTATATGTATTCCATGGTCGGTGTCGATACTGGCCGTAACTTCAAGGAGTCTACAAGCTTATTTGGTTTAATGCCTAACTTGTCTAAGCTTAATATTAAGTATGCTACACTATTTTAGGTGAACGTTTGATTGTTAACTAAGGTTAGCATCGTATACTGTCATCCATCACATAATAAAGTCAATTTGCAGCATATACTGTTGTTTTTTCATGAAACCTTTTAGGGAAAATTGAACATATGCTAAACATCGATGGTCCTATCAAACTTATGCTTCCATCTACAAAAAAATAATCTTGCTTTGATGTTCCTTAGCCTCATTGTACCAGGATTGGATCATCCTGTGTCACGTCTCAATGTGATGTTGAAACCGCTGATTGAAGAATTCAAAATGTTGTGGACATGAGTCGAAGCGTACGAGAGTTACAAGAAGTAGAAATTCAACCTTGGAGCTGCTTATTTGTGGTCCTTCCATGATTTGCCGGCACACGGCATGTTTTCCGAATGGAGCACACACAGCAGCCCACACAGGTAAATTTCACTAGTTTTGGATAAATTCTTCAAACTCAAATTACAATTAAACTTACTTATGAATCATTTAAATGTTGTAATCCTCACCGACTGACTCGGAGGCTACGGTTCCAGTTGAGCCTAGCTATGCTTCGACCAGCCAACACTCGGTTGGCGAGCCTTCTGTTCTTGAGCCCTTTGGCTCGGCTGGTGACGAGTAGAGGCGGCAGATGAGGAGGACTCACTTTGTCGGTCCTCCTCTGGTCACTGCACATAAGATCCTTATTCGTCTGGTCAAAGATTGGTAATAAAATCGTAGTGTCCAATTCTGGTTTTTTTTTGGTTAATCTATAAATATCTTGCAGAGTTTGGTTTGACACGTCTTTCACCGGTGACAGACACCATAGACAGGTGAACTGTGTACTTGGGTCCTTAGTGCGTATGCACTATCCCGGGATCAACGACGGGTTTCCTCCTACTTCGTGGTAGGAGTACACACGTGCCCCTCAGGAGGAGCACCGCAACATTCAGAAGGCCGTATGGGTCAATTTTATAGTAACTATATTAAATAAAATTTCTATTTTTTAAGTGTTAAACTCTTTTAATGAACATCTCTTCAAAATATTTTTTATCACAAGAAAGGTATATTTTAGAGGACTCGGACGATCCTCGCATGTTAGAGGATGCAAGAAAAGTCTTTCACTTCAACACTGCGAAGGCGGTTCGACAAGCTTTGTCGAAGTATCAATGAGTACTTGAAGGCGAACCAGCACGACGTGCGACACTTCTAGCAGGAGAGAAACAAGCACCTGATGGAGGACGAGTACGCGCAGGTACATGAGGTGTAGTAAATATTTTTTATCATAAGTTTCTCAACGGTATTTTAACGACCTACAACTATGTGCAGGGCCATGTGAGCTGGTTGCAGGGTCGGTCCGATGCATACCGGGCCCTTTGTACTGGGCTAGCAATGAGTTTAAGGCTAAGTCCAAGAAGGCTCGGAGGTGCAGAGAGGTCGACGGAAAGCACAACCATGGCCAAGATAACCACTTGCGTTTATATAAATGCATGGTAAGTGTGTCTAACTTATGTTTATATATTCATAATATACTATTTGTACTAACACGTATTGACAGGAGCGCGAGACAGGGGTGTTATTGACCCCTGTTGAGGTCTGAAAGAGAGGTCACAAGGAACCTTCTCAGCCTTTGGGTGCAGTGAGGCCACAGCTGAGCTGTTGGTAAGTTTAGGAATCATTCATATTAATTATAACTATATGGATTGTTGAACTTACACGGTTTTCTTATTTTTCAAGCTAGGTACGGGAGGAGGCTAGGAGGATACACAGTGAATGTTTCGATTGGGAACATGAACCAATCGATCATCAAGTCGCATATGCAAGCGGAGGTTGAAAATCCCACGGAATGTGAGCTCATAATTCATTTTATCATTTTCAATCCAAGATATTTCGATTCTATATTACTATTTCTTTTTTATAGGCTCGCTATATTCGACGGAGTTGTGGACTCGAGGGCGACGCGACCTGTGAGATGCAGCTCCATGCACGCTCTGTCGGCGGGCCCGAGTTGCCGTGTCCTGCAGGTGGAGACTCTCGCCCGTCAGGTCGAGGGGGGCAAGGTGGAGATGGAGGCGTTGAAGGCGGCGATGTAGGCAGCCATCTCCTACCAGCAAGCCTACATGGAGCAGATGCGGGAGGCGATGGAGGTGCAAAGGTAGGCGATTGCGGTAAGTTAAAGTAATTTAAATTCATCGCATTATTAATAATATGTAATAACCTGTAACATTTGTAATGACAAAGTTTCTTTCAAGGCCAGGGAGTCCTGGGGTTGCAGCTCGGGCTACCTCCACTGCCACTGCTAGTTCCACCGCCACAAGTGCACGTACCGCCGCCGGTGCACACTTCTCTGGATTTTCAGGTAATCAAAAACGTTCTTACTTAGTCTTAATTCATCAAACATAGGCAAATCTGATTCAACTTAGTTATTGTAGTCTTACTTAGTTTTAAATAATCAAACATAGCCAAATCTAACTCAAATTATCTAAAGTAATTTCAATATGATCAACTCTAGCTTGTTTATTCAATTCTAGTCAAAAATGAAGTTCCAAACTAATCAATATGTCAAACAACTTTTATGTGTTGCAGAGATCGGCGACGGAGGCTCAAACTCCATCGCCGTCTATACCGACGCCTGGACTAGCGCGCGGCGAGGACGTTGGCAGCTCGGGAGGTAGTGGACGCTAGCGGATAGCCTCTCTTCTTTGTTTTTTGTTCTTGTGATGAGATGTGAGACGCTTTTGTGATGTGGTGATTGTTATATGTGTTTTTGTTGTGATATGATGTCTGTTATATGTGTTTCTATTATATGCTGTCTATTTCGGCCATCGAACTAGGTAGCATTTTTTGTTTTTCTAAAAAAAACTGCAAAACCTTATTTGTGATGACTTTTATATATTATCGTCACAAATAAGACCTCTACTATTTGTGATCGTACATTATAATAGCCGTCGCAAATTAACCTAAACAATTTGCGATGGCCTGCAAAAGCCGTCGCAAATAAGGTAAATGGTGGCGGCTGCGTTTAGTCATCGCAAATAATCAGGTCGTCGCAAATAAGTTTTATTGCGACGGAGACCGTTGCAATTAAGCTAAATTTCAACGAAATTCAAGCGGCGGCCGAAAACCATCGCAAATAAGTAATATCATCGCAAATAGCTTATTTGCAATGGCTTTTCGCTTATTTGCGACGGCTCAGGATTCCTGTAGTGTCGTTTAACAGACCTATATTTGTGTATATCATTCAATCATGAGGCAATGTCTTAGACAAGTACCATATGTGTACAAAAAGAAGATGCAAGGATGAATGGTTCAGGTCTTACGCCTTAGCAATTCCAAGAATGACTTTCATCCGGGCTTCCCAAGTAAGAACACCGTGTTGATGCATGGCACCATGAAGTTACTGCTTTAAGTTCCATTATTCACATACTCATACACAGGCATATTGGAATGAAGAGAACATTCAAACTGGTCAGTTTTAAACAACAGTTCTATTAGTTAGAAACAAATTCCACAGGAGGAAGAACATTAATAGTTAGAAGCAAAAGAAATATTATTTATGCAAGTAACTGAATTTGACAACGAAACGAGGACGGTGATGGTAGCGAGAGCGAGGATGACAAGGGGAGGACGGTGGCGCATCGAGGGCAAGGACAACAACGGCGACAACAGCGAGGACGAGCGCGACGAGGGTGAGGACAGCGCTCGGCGGCGAAGGCAGCAAGAGCGACTATGGCGAGGGTGAGGACGGCGCTCGACAACGATGGTGAGCGGAGGAGGGCTTGGCGGCAAATAAAAATATTCATAGGCTACAGACTTAGGTTTGCGTGGTGCGGCCGAGAGGCTTTACCACAGACGATCCTTCTAGTAAACATGGATTGTTAAAACTTTTAAATAATTTGTAAATATAATTTTCATAGGCGGCTGCTAATTAAAAACCGCCTATGAAGCTGAGGAGTCGCGATTATAAATATTATTATCACAGGCGTCTTTTTGTTAAGAATCGTATGTGAAAACTTTGCCACGAATTATGACCAACTTTGTCATCAACTAATACAACTAATGCCAGAAACACATCCATTCGATGATCGATGAAATTTAGCATATTGATATATATGGTTCATTAACTTAAAGCGACATTATAAAACAAGAAAAGAAAACAACAAATAGAACAGATGAACAACGTTAAGTTCATTAACTTAAAACAACATTACAAAATAAGAAAAAAAAACAACATCAACTAAAAACAAGAAAAGAAAAACAACTAATACTACTACTACTACTACTCCTCATCGGGCTCCTGGGGCGCCTCTGGCGGAACCGTGAAACCAAGTTTTCTAGCTGCCGCCGCCACCAGGTTCCTGCGGCCATCGAACTCGAGCTCCTGAGTCATCGTCTCCAACATAGCGTTGAGACGACTGACCACTTTCGTTAACCAGAACAAATAGTCTCCCACTCTGCCCATTCAAGCATATTATAGAAGGGCACCAAGACCCAGGAGCCACATGTAGTGAGATGTACTGGTAAATACATCATACGCCATCACAAGGCGCAAGTCCTCCAAACTCCGGGCCGGGTGGGGGGGTGGCGGTTACTTCGCCGCTGACTTCTTCAGTGAAGAAGAAGAGTAAGACTGGTTGTCAGCCATGGTGTAGTGAAGAGCATGGGGCGCGGCGGAGAAAGAACAGGAAGACTACGGTGGTGTTTCGAGGAAGACCATCAATGGTGCTGAGAAGAGGAACGCGTGTGTGTCTTTATATTATCGTATGGCAGTTCGCATCTGGGCACGCAGTGATGGGATGCTTTGAATTTAATACAATATTTGTGTGTTCCTCTCGGTAACAGCAAAACCGTGCGCCCGATCGCTTCACAGGCAGTCCTTTATTAAAAACTGACAATAAGAATTTAAAATTACAGGTGCTAGTTCAAAAGACCCGCATGTAATAATGGTGAATATCATAGGTGGCTTTTTTATAGACCGCCTGTAAAAATGGATATCTTTACCCCGATGGTTTAGTTTTGGGAACCGCATGTGATATTTTATCATCGTGTTGGCACGGGGAAGAAGATGATGGTTCGCCTCTCGACGCGCAGTGATGGGACGCTTCGAATTGAATTCGATTTATGTGCATTTTCCTCGGTAATCGCAAAGGACGCACAGCAGGTCACTTCAAAGGCAGTCCTTTAGTAAACCTGCCTTTGATATTTTATCATCATAGACGGCTATTTAATTCATTAGACATCACAAACGTATTTTTTAACTAACAGGCTGAGTAAAAAATGAGGCACATGTAAAAATGCTTTTTTTTGTAGTAGTGCTACATCGCACGCGAGCTCTAGTCTAGCGCGATGATGTTTAGGAGTTAGACAACATATCGATGATGTGAAATGCGGCGTGTAGAAGTATATTTTACTTGTTAGGTGACAGGATCACATATATTTACAGGATATGCATGAGACTCATCGTAGTCGTGGACCTCAGTCAGCCTTTAAAGAAATATTCTCAGTTTTTACAGTGATCATGTAAAAACTTTGAGTTTAACAGTTGCATTTTCCGCACTCATTCACCTCTAAATCAGACCACTATATGAAGTATCACATATTTGTATCATGTCAAACTACCTCTTATTTTTAAATATAAATACAAATATTTCAATAATCCACTTTACAAACCAGCATCAAATTCAATTTTTCCTTTTTTTAATATATTTTCTGTCTTTATTTTGTTTTTTCATTTCCTTCTTTCCCTCTTATTTTCTCCTTTCTTTTCTCCATTTCACACACTTCTTTTTTTCCTTCTTTCACTCCTTTTTTCGTTTCTCCTTTCCTTTCTTCCTGTTCTCTCCTCCTCCTTCCGGGGCTATGGGAACTCGCAATATATTGCGCGCCCCTGTGTGGACCGTGTGGGTAGCCAAACACTGTATGATATCACCTAGGCTAGGACAGCGTAATGATGTTTAGGAGTCAAATTATGATGATCAAATGCGAGACTGATTGTACTCGTGAACCTTTATTGGTCCTCTAAAAAATATTCTAAGTTATTTACAGTTTCATTATCCGTACTTGTTCACCTCTAAATCAGACCTCTATATTAACTATCACCTATTTTATATCATATCAAGCAATAACCTCTTATTTTGAATTATATCATATGAATACTAATATTTCACTAACATTATGTTCACAACTTACAAAACATCATCAAATTCTTTTTTCCTTTTTGTATGTTTCATAATTTTATTTTGTTTTCATTTTTACTTTTTCCTTTCCCCTTTTTTCCTATGTTCTTTTTTCCCTTCCTTTTTCCATTTCTCTCTTCATTCTCGTTTATTTTTTGTCACTTTTTCCTCTTTTCTGTTGTCCTTTCTTCCTCCTCTTCTCTTCCTTTCTGTCTCCTTTCCTTCCAGCGCTACTCTTCTCTTCCTTTATCTCTCCCTTCCTTCCAGCGCTACAGGAACTCACGATATATTGCACGTCACTGTATGTCCGTGCCAATAGCGAAATACTAACCGACGCCGCTGCGGATACCCACGGCTATAGGTGGCTAATGGGTCGTGTCGGGCTAGCTTGGCACAAATATTAAACAGGTTGTGCCGGGCTGTCCCGAGAAACATTTTCCTCGACTCAGGCATGACACGGAGCCTGATTAATCAGGCCATGCTGGGGCCGGCCCACTCCGGGTCTAACATGTCGTGCTGGCCCGAGGCCCGGTGGCCGTTCCTTTTGATGCAAGGTGGACTGGATATCGACGGGCGGCAGGGAGAAGCCAAGACTGGATCTCAGCTGGCGGCGGCACCTTCGCGTAGAGGAAGACCGAAGGCGGGCAAGGCGTAGGCACAAAGACAGAGGGATAGGCACAAGCGACAGCGCGCCGGGGGGAAAGGAGCAGACGGCACCGCGCAGAAGGGAGAGGAGCAGGCGCCAGCGCGTCGGAGAGAGAGCTGAAGCCGTTAGCCGGAGGGAGAAGCGAGCGATGGTGGAGCAGATGGAACCACACCAGAAGAGGAGGAGAGATCGACGAACGACAGCACGACGCTTGGGTGAGAGGGAGATGCGGCTGGTGGCGGCTACGGTTTTGGCGGTTAGGGCACGAGGTGTAGATGTTGCTGAGAGACAGAGAAACCAACCGCTAGCGGGAAGCGAGGAATAGGGAGGAACAGCCGAGCGGGCAATTAGGGTTGGGTTGGGGAGGGGAGGCCAGAGGCGGAGGGATAGGGATGGCCCGTAAGGTTCGGTTAGGCCGGATGTGGAGATGGAGAGATGACCCGTTAAGGGAGTACAGGACTTACATGGGCCGTGCTCATGCCGGGCCAGCCCAGACAGGCTATTCGAGCCAATGTCCAAGCCGATCGGGCCGTGTCGGGCTGGCAAGTTGGGTTGAAGATTATATGATGCAGACAAGTTTATCCATCAATCACAGTGGCGGGATTTTAATTTATTGCTAATGTATTCCAGATAGGTGTAGCAGGATATGTCGACTCTAATCTTGTTTAATATTGTTAGTGCGTATGTTTAATTTTGTGTGGAGTAAAAAACAATATGTGCATGATGTGGCCCACGCAGCTTCTGCATGTATGCGTGAGTAAGGCTGACTCCAACGCCTAACCTATCCAACGACGCAAAACGGAAATGCGTTCTCCACATGTGAAAAACTGCTTCCAACGGTGTAACGCATACCACCAGCAAATCTGCATGTCCCGCTCGCAAGGACGCATAAATGAGTCTGCTCCGAACGGCGACCAAACACTGTTGAAGTGACTGGGCAAGTGATTTCGCGCACAGGAGCGGCCGTGCAGCGCGTTTCCCGCTCAAACGCAGACTGCTCTCGGTGTTTTCGCATGTGTTTTGGCGCGCTGGACCTCTATTCCAGTGCAGTGTAAGCTGCGTTCACGATAGTATGTGCTGTTTGCGTTGGAGACGGTCAGCTTTAGGTGCCGCACGTGGGCTTTCGTCGATACGCAAAGATCAATATGGGTGGCGATCAATATGGGTGCTCCTTCCTCGGATGGTGTACGCTGCAAATGGCAGTGCTAGGTGTGACAGGATCGGACCCCAAGTGGCAGGCTGCATAGGCAATGGAAAATCTGCTGGTCAGAGGCAGGGGTGTGGGCAACGATGCTGGACGTCAGGTCAAGTCAGAGCAAATGATGCATGTGGCTTGCGAGTAGTGCCCATGCATATCATGCAGGGGTAAGCGCAATTTAAGTTGTGGTTATCCTAAGGAGCGGGTCGTTCACTATTTGAGAAATGCTCATCACGGCTAATCTAAATTTGACCAATCACGATAAAACAGTATAGATTGTGAAGAATCAAGTCACGAAAAAATCACAATAAGAATCACGAAAAACCGTCAAGTAAAACTCAAGTTATGATCAAAAGATCGAACAAGGATCAATCTGTTCTACCCGAGTAAAAAATCAGATCTGTAACATTGCAAAGAAACTCGGGTAGATAAGAAATCACGAATCTAATGATCGTGCAATTTTCATAGATGAAAGATAATCAAGTGTATAGACAAGCCAAAAAGAATCTTATCAATTGGATTTGTAAAACTCGAGTTATGATAAAAATATTGAAGCAACGTAGTGCTGTGGAGAAATTCGACGAGAAAAACTTGTCTCAATCATGTAAGACGAACAAGTCACAAAAACTCATCTAAACTATGAATTTTATTGATCAAAACACAAGAGGAACAACCCTAAAAGTCGTCACTTCACGAGCTCTGGCCGCTCTAATTATATAATCAGCCCTAAGGCCAACCCAATCCGAACTAGGACTCTAATCCTACTCAGTTTCAACTGAAACTTTCTATAACTGCTCAAGACTCTTCCATAAACATATAGATGCAATCTTAAGACTTCCAAACACCTTAGGAACATATCCCACATTCCTAAAATAACTCAACTTCATGCTCACTATGAAATCTAACAAAAACAAACTATAAACCTTCCATAAACAAACCATAACCACCTCAGCCGCAGCCTAAGGCATAATCAAGTCGGTTGGACCTTTCTGACCAATTTTTTACATGCACTTCTCTTCATCACGCCTTGGACCCATGTTGCCACGTCGATGTGCTCCTTTCACATGTGCAAACACCTTCCAACAACATCCACGACACCTTCATATGCATTGTTCTTGACCCAAACATGTTGTGTGATCTCCCGATCAACTCAACCACAATTCCTCCCGAACTTGGTTGTTGAACCTCATCTTCTCCCTAAGACTAGTTCAATGGATCCCGTCACCAGCCATCTCTTGACCTCGAGCAACACATGCACATGAAATAAACAATCAATCTTTACGAGCCCAAGTCCTCGACTTGACTCGTTAGTCCGAAAAACACGCACTACTACAAAAAGCATTTTCGCAGGTGCTTCTTAATTTTTTTACAAGCGGTTCATAAAAAAAGAACGCCTGTGGTGTGAAATACATTAAAATTTGCCTGTGACAATAATATATTATAGGCGGACTGTAACTAAAAACTGTCTGTCAAAAATTTTGATTTTCACAGACGGTCAGTGGTACAAACCGTCTGTGATAACAGACAATATCACAGACGGTTGTACAATAAAAATGCCTGTGAAAAATATATATATCCGCGCTTCAACTTCTGCACCAATTAGCACTCTTCATGCGGATCCACCCATCCAACAGTCTCCCTCCTCAATAAAATACTTCACCCACCCGTCTCCTTCACAATCCTCCAGTCCAAAATCGAAATCCCCAATCCTCCTTCGACTTCAAAGTTCAGTGTCTGCCTCCGCTCCTACGTAGCCGGCGAGCCACCGCTCCCTCCTATGCTGCGCTGTCGTCCCATCCTCCATTGTGGCGGCGGCAGCCACCAGCCGCATCTGATGCTCTCCACCGCAGCCCACGCTCCTCCCCACCGCGTCGGCCAGGGAGCCGGTGGATGTGTGCCAAGGGCGTTGGCGGATGCTCGTGCCTCGGGACTCCACCAGACGAAAGCTGCCGCGCGGATCTGCATGCCTCTGGTAGCGCAAGCACCTCTGCAGGTGGGCTGCTTCTCCCTCTTTTCCGTCCGTTCGGTTCTCATCCTCGAGGGCACGTTCGGTTCTCATCCGTCTGTCGTAGGAAGTACAGCGCCTCGAATCCTCAAAGCCTCCATACAAGCTGCAGTGCTTCGAAGCCTCCATACAAGCCCAAGCCTCCATACAAGTTGCGCCTCGAATCCAGGGTGGATCTATGTGCCTCGAAGCCTCCGTACAAGTTGCCGAGATTTGTGTGTACATCTGGGTGTAAAAAATGAGATGTACAAGTTGCGGAGTACGTCTGTGTAAAATGAGCAAGTTGCGGTTTTGCTTGAATGCGTGCCTTACTTGTGGATGCAAAAGTATATGATAACTGCAACTTTCTAGGAACGAGCTTTGCCAGCGCCGGGGCCCATGAACTGTTCCAGCTGCTGCTGTCTAAATCTTATTGTTTCTTGCATTCTGATTTGGGCCAGCCACGAACAAAATGCATACAGATGGTCTTTTATAAAAATGGCCAGTGATAATACATTATCACAGGTGGTCGGTAGTAAATAACCGACCATTATAATATATTATCACAGGCGGTCGGCATTAAATAACCGCCTGTGGTAATGCATTTTTGCAGGCGGGTAGTGCTACCGCATGTGATAATCGGCTATTTTCATAGACTATTTGTTACAAGCGGTTTTTAAAACCACGTGTGATAATATGTTAAGAACTGCTTGTAAAAATGTTTTTTTCTAGTAGTGACAACACCTTATGTGAGCACCTCACATAAGCATGTTGCAAATCATAATAAAATGATATCAGCCAAAACACAACAAAACTTTGTCCAAAAGTACTAAGCAAATCTTTCCATAAGTGTAAAGAAGGTTTTAAACATTGCAAATGAAAAAGAATAGCAGTCACACAATTATTTCAGCACATAGAAAGATCAGACAGTCCAAAATAGCCGCCATGCATGATACAAGAAAAGTTCGAACATTCCAGAATGCAAAACATGTGCAACTCACGTGCAAAAAAAGTTCAAACAGTGCGAAGTGTGTGTCTCAGGTATATTCAAAACTTTGCATGTAAACCTACACATATAACATATTTGTCATTGTATTGAACACATAGGTCTCACAATCTCCCTCTTGATGAATGCATTGGCAACACCATTTAAAATCCCAACATTGGCTCATTCACATAAAAAATTTTGAAAACAACTTTCTCGCCCTTTTGAAAATAAAATGAGAATGAAATTTCAAAAACAAATATTTCTCCCCCTATACATATTCCCCCTTGGACATTGCATTCAGCAAGGTTTAAAAGAGAAATTTCAATACTTATGAGCATATTATAACATATACATATAAATAGAAAGCTGATGCAAGTCATACTATTAAGTAATTTACACTATCACATCAATGAGATACATAAAGTAGTATAAGCCATGCTAGAGATCAAGTAAATTTTCAATTTAAGCAAGTCATGATCTCATAAACTTAACTATTTACCGCCAAAAGATTGAACACGTGAAGGACCTACGATGACAAGATGCAAAAGTTGTCCCGGTTCAGTTTTCATGGTCATTGTGAGAGGAGCATGTGAACCTGCAACCATCTTAGATGTCTACGAGAAGACCACACGATTTTTTTTGTCCCCTTTAAGCTTAGGCAGCCCACGTATGCGATCAAGAGCAATAACACGCGTGAGATGATCAATGCCTACGTGACCACAAGTCTACAATGCCAGAAATATAAGTCTTTCGAATTATTAGCAACTAGACACTTATGCTTAGAGGATGACATATCAAAATCAGCTTTAAAACTCTT
Source organism: Tuctoria greenei (assembly GCA_036927565.1). Taxonomy (NCBI): domain Eukaryota; kingdom Viridiplantae; phylum Streptophyta; class Magnoliopsida; order Poales; family Poaceae; genus Tuctoria; species Tuctoria greenei. The sequence goes on along the minus strand of JAYESD010000007.1, from coordinate 54,139,973 downwards.
CACAACTGAGACATGTTAAAAATAATCTCACTATTTGAATCTACAACATTGCAAGAATTATTTCCAGATTTTCATCTAGCAATTGTGAAACAGAAAGCAAGTTGTAATTCAAAATTTTAACAAGTGCCACATTCTTCAAAATTTAGTAATTATTTACTCTAACCAAACCCTTATAGGAGTTGAAGAATTATCGGTAAAAGCAACATTTTCTACACGTGACACAAAAGAGAGGGAGGAGAACCAATCTTTGTTACTGGTCATGTGGCGTGAGCAACCTAAATCCATAATCCATATGTTCTTCTTTCTCAAGAGTGTAATCTACGTAGAAGCACAATACGTCGATGACTCAATACTGGGGTTAGTCAAACGGCATTTAGGAATCCAGTGCTGAGTCACATGACATCCAGCAAGAATAACACGCAAAAGTGGAGATAAAATAGCTGGTTTATGAGCCAAAGTTTGAGAATTTTTGTACCCAACTACTGACCTACGAGGTGTTACATGTTTAGCACTAAAAACAACAGGTTTGGGAGCAAAATTTGCATGTTTTTGACTCATTACAGCAGGTTAAATGTTCCTAACATTTGGTTTAGCACGTGCAACAAATTTTGCATGAGACATATGAGATCTAGCTTGCATTCTTTCCTTTTTCTATTTTTTAGCTGGTGTATAACAAAAATCTATAACGTGACCATCTCTACCAATGTAGATACAATGAAATATAACTTTATGTTCATGTCTAGATGAGCAAATAACATGATTATTAGAAACCGAATGAGACAACACTCCTGCAAATTTGAAAACCACTTCTTTCTGTTTATGAATTGTTTGAATCAAACTACTTCCTAATGACTTTACATTTTTAGGTGGATGTGCCTTAGCATGAGCATGTGAATCAAAACCTAAACCAGTTTCATCATTGCAAGATTTAGAGGAATTGAGTAGCAAGTTCAGATTTTTATTCCCGTTCCAAAACCGCTCTAGTGTCCTATTCATGTCATCAAGTTTTTTGTTAAGACCTCTCTATTGAGTACAGATGTAGTATATGTTCATGTGTAAACACACTCACACACACCACCACACACACCCACACACAATCAGCCCTACAACTACACACAACTTGTAAGAGCGTCCTTAGAAAGATCACCGAAATCCACCGGAGTCTAATGTGCGATGGGGACGTTGCAATACCATTGTGTCTTCACGCTTGAGAGGTACCTGAAATTATTTGGGAATAAATTCTGGTGAGACACCAGGATTCGATTCTAGGAATCGAACCCGGGTGGGCGCGCTCACTACCGGATACGCTAGCCACTCGGGCAACCGCCCGTTCTCTTCATGTCATCAATTTTCTCAGACAAGTCTAGGCAATTTTCACATGAAGTTTTTTCTTTTAGTTTGCAAGAAGAACAATATTTAACTTCATTAGTACATAAAGCATTGTTCAATATAGAAATCTCATTCATAGCACCGTGTAGTTTCTTATCAAGATCATCACAAGTAGAACAATGCAAATCAATTGTAGAATAGCAAGCATCTTGTGACACCCGGTTCCGAAAATGAACCAAGTGAACGCATATGTGTGCCCCGGATGTTCAATACACATACACGAGTGCATTCACAAAAGAGTATACAGAAAATTACCATAGAACAAGATTAATTAACCAAATTTTATTACATAAACCACATTATCCTCAAATACAAGTTCTAAAGAATACTAATAACAAGTTCAACTAATGCAGCGGAAATAAACTAAACAAGCAAACTAAAAAGCTTGGCAGCATAAGCGATAGGGTAGCGTAGCTCTAATCAACACCAGTGGCAAAGCTGACGGTAGACACGGCCTAGAACTCCGCATTATCGCCATTAAACTCCCAATCCTAACCTGCAACTGTTGGGGGGGATTGCAAGAGTGAGTACATGTTGTACTCAGCAAGTGTGGACAGTATGACATGTGGCTGATTCAAATGACGAATATAATAATGGTTGAGTGCTGAAAAGTACATGAAAACATTTGAAAAGCAATATATTATTTGTATGTGAATAAACCCATCATAAACCATAAGTAATATCATAGTACCTGTCCGTATTCCATATCCATCATCATATACCAATATCCATATTCAATACCAGAATTCAATTCATAACCATCCATAACCATAATACCAACCATAACCATCCCGAGTCCCAATTGTCCTCTAATCATGTGAGGGTCCAGGTTGCTCATAACCGGAAGCACGGCTATCATGATAGTTCTAGACACACTCTGTAGAGGTTGTACCACTTTACCCACGTGTTTGTGATTTTATCACCTTTTGATGACTATTGAATCTCAATTATGTTGTCTCACACTTCTGTTGGTGTGTGGCCAAGAGATCACAAAATAGCCTTTACAAAGGGATTACTAGCCTATTTAGACCCCACTGAGGTTTCACCGGTGGCGATGTCTCCAACTGAGCACATCTTCAACCAAGGGCCCCCTCTTGAGCCATTCGGATCTCAGGGTAGTCCCACCTATCATCAACAAACCCAATCCGACTACCCCTTCCCCGAGCATCCTTAATGGTCCAAACAGCACTGGCAAAGCCCTAATTAATCAGCTACGCTGCACCCATACTTGGCCTCGTGGTGGCACTGTAAATCATGGATGGTCGCTCCACGAACTTGTCCTTAGATCTAAAGCAAGCAAAACCACCATACATCCAACCCATCCACATACCAGGCTTGCTTAAATCACCCATTACCATATCAGATTTAACCAGTTCATGTCAACCACAATCTCATTAATGCATAATCAAATTAAATAGTGTAATTGTTCTTCCATCCCAATTAATTAAGCGCAAAAAGGTAAAAATCTCATCCGGACTCTCTACCATATATTCCAGGTGACAAGGGTGGTTAAACAAATCTAGTAAACTTCCTATCGTAGGATTCCCATTAAATTGACACAAGCATGCAGTTTGTAAACAAAACAATTACTTCAAAACGGGATCAATATGCTTCAAGGACACTTGCCTTGCTCTTGCGGTTGATTCGGGTCAAAACCTTCAAACTCTTGGTGCTGGAGATACTCCGCGGCACTCTCTAGCGCAAATCCGTCTAATCCACAAAATAAACATACAAGACAAGAAACACAATCAAAGAGTGCACAAATATTACTCAATGTGACATGACATTCATGATTAATGCAAATGCAAGGTAGAACTTGTTAATAGATTGCTTTTAATGATCACTATCTAATTCTAATAGCTTTTAACAAGTTTATACAGGTTTGGATATGATTAGATCAAATTTTAGAATTAATTCAACACAATTTACCCAGGAAAATCGGACTAGTCCGCTAGGGACCGGACAAGTCCGCACTTCGCAGAATTGGCGAACTAGATCGACGTGAATTTGGAGATTAGGGATCGAATTCTCGTAAGGAAAAGGAAATAGAAGGTATACCAGGTTTTTAGAACTCCAATGAACCAAGAATCATGGAGGTAACACTTGGATCTTGATGATCTAGGGTTGGTGATGAACTCGATGATGAATTGGTGATGTAGAACGAAAGCTTGATGGAGATCTTGATCCTCTTTCGTCCTCCTCTTCTTCTTCTTGCTTGGGATCTCCTCCTCCCTCCTTGATGGTGGCTCTCCACGAACTAGGGTTTGGGTGGGTGGAAAAGAGGCAAATAGATGTCAAGCCAAGTGGTGGGGTTGTTTATATAGAGGTAGAGGCTAGGGTTAGATGGATTTCGAGTTTGAGATGAGTAGAGGCCGGTTTATAGTCCCACATGGGCTCTAAAAGAATTAGGCACGACATCCCTAGGCCCACTAAACGTAAAACCCAAGAAACAAGTTGTAAAACAAAGGATTAACTCGGAGTCGCGAAATATCGGACAAGTCCGAAAAGGACCGGACTAGTCTGAAGTTAGTCAGAAAGAAATCGAACAAGTCTGGCAAAAAATTAGACAAGTCGAACTTTAGTCAGAGAGGAAAACGGACAAGTCCATTGGAACACCAGACTAGTCCGGACAAGTCCAGGGACTTAGTAAATTTTCAAGGTGTGAGACCTATGTGTGCTGAATACATTGGCTTGTATTGAATACATTGGCTTTGACAATAAAGTTTCGAATGCTGTGGTAACATCTTTTTAGCAAGGTCCGACTCTATCTCTGAGCTTCTGCAAAGTCCGACATAAGGTCCGACTTGCTTTGTCTAGGTCTGACATGTTTTTGGGTACCTCCGGTGAGCTTTGTCTTTAGCTCCGGCATGTCTTTGTTAAGCTCCAATATGATTTGCTAGGTCCGACTTATGTTGGTTAGCTCCGACATGTTTTTCTAGCTCCGACTTTTGGGATGACTAGTTCCGACTAGTTTTGGTAAGCTCCAGCGCTAGGTTGTACTAGCTTTGGTAAGCTCCGACACTAGGTTGTACTAGCTTTGGTAAGCTCCGACTCAAGCTCCGGTTAGCTTTGGCAAGGTTCGGAGCTTGATTGCAATGGTCCTGCTTTTATCTTGCAATGTTTTGAACTTGCTTTATATTGTTGGAAAGATTGCTTAGTATTCATTTGCTAAGTTTTTGGTGCGTTTTGGTTGATATTGATGATATCGTTTTGATATGCTTTGCAACATGCTTATGTGAGGTGCTCACGTAAGGTGTTGTCTTTGGAACTGACTTGAGTCAAGTCGCAGACTTGGGCTCGTACGGATTGGTTGCTTATTCATGTGCAGGTTTTGCTTGAGTTCAAAACCTGTCTGGTGACGGTATCCATTGAACTAGTCTTAGGGAGAAGATGAGGTTCAATAACCAAGTTCACGAGGAATTCTGATTGAGTTGATCGGGAGGTTGTGCAACATGTTAGAATCAAGAACAATGCATATGAATGTATTGTGGACGTCATTGGAAGATGTTTGCACGTGTGCAAGGAGTGAATGGACATGGATATGTGGTTCCGAGGCCTGATGAAGAATATGTGGATGTAAAGAATTGGTCGGAAATGTCCAACCGACCAGGTAATGGACTCAGGCTGCGGCTGAGTCGGATTTGACTCAAATATGGAAAGATTTGAGTTGGTTATGATAGTATTTCATGTGGGTCACAAATTTGAGTTGTTTTAGGAATTTTGGATACGTTCCTAAGGTGTTTGGAGGTCTTAAGGTTGGCTCTATCTGCTTATAGAAGAGTCCTAAGTAGTTATGGAATGTTTCGATTTGTGAACGGAGTAGGATTAGGGTCCTGATTTGAGTTGAGTTGGCTTTCGAGCTGGTTATATAAGCAAGGGAGGCCAGAGATCGTGGTGCACGACTTTGGGGTTGTTCCTCTTGTGTTCAATTGAATAAAATGCGTAGTTTAAAGGAACTTTTGTGCCTTGTTTGTCTGACTTATTCCAGATAAATTTTACTCGTCGAGTTTCTGGACAGCACTACCTTTCGTTGGTGGTTTTATCATAACTCGGGTTTTACAAATCCAATTGAAGTTATTCTTTTTGGGTTGTCTTCACAACTTGATTATCTATCATCTTTCAAAATTTCACGGTCATTAGATTTGTGGTTTCTGATCTACACGAGTTTCTTTGCAGTGTTCCAGAACTATTTTCTCGGGTAGGACAGATTGATCTTTTATCCGATCTTTTGATCATAACTTGAGTTTCTCTCGACGTATTTGAGTGTCTCTTCTTGTGTTTTCTTCATGACTTGATTCTCTCTGATATATATAACTTTTGTCACGGTGAAACACGTTTATATTAGTTTCACACATGATTTCTCTAACAGATCGTTTTTTTGCCGAAGGGGTTGGGATTTAATTGTTTCCGCTGCGTAAGATTTTTTTTAAATCTACCATTCACCCCCCTCTGGTAGATTCTCACATACTCTTCGATCCTACAATTGGTATCAGAGCAAGGTTGCTCCAATCATTATAATTCGCACGTGTTTTTGACTAATCATCATGGAGAAATACTCCGCCAAACCTTATGTGTTTGCTGGTATTGATTTTCAGGTTTGGATGGCACGCATGGAGGTTTTCATCCGGGCGCAAGGCTTCGCAATATGGTAGAAGGTGTACAAGACTTACGAAGTGCCACCTAACGATCAAGTTATGGCTACAAACCTACGGGACGTCGACAACAACAACAAAGCCCAAAACTTGATCATCCAAGGACTCACTCAGAGCGACTTCGACCGCGTTGCACATCTCCAATCAGCATACGATGTATGGAGAGCACTTTGTGACTATCACGAAGGATCCAACATGATCAAGGAGGTAAGGCAAGACATGTTCAAGAAAGAATACATGCGCTTTGAGATGCGACCTGGTGAGTCCATCGATGATCTCTTTGCTCGCTTTAACAAAATTCTCAGTAACTTGCATAGTGTGAATGTTAATTTTTCTGATGCTGAAAATGCTAGGCAACTTCTTAGTGCATTAGACATGTCAATCTGGGAGATGAAAGTTACATCTATTCATGAATCTACTGTCATGAGTACACTTACTTTAGATGTGCTGAATACATTGGCTTGTACTGAATACATTGGCTTTGACAATAAAATTTTTGAATGCTGCGGTAGCATCTTTTTAGCAAGGTCCGACTCTAGCTTTGAGCTTCTGCAAGGTCCGATGCAAGGTCCGACTTGCTTTGTCTAGGTCCGACATGTTTTTGGGTAGCTCCGGTGAGCTTTGTCATTAGCTCCGGCATGTCTTTGTTAAGCTCCGATATGATTTGCTAGGCCCGACTTATGTTGGTTAGCTCCGACATGTTTTTCTAGCTCCGACTTTTGGGATGACTAGTTCCGACTAGTTTTGGTAAGCTCCGGCGCTAGGTTGTACTAGCTTTGGTAAGCTCCGGCGCTAGGTTGTACTAGCTTTGGTAAGCTTCGGCTCAAGCTCCGGGTAGCTTTGGCAAGGTTCGGAGCTTGATCGCAATGTTCCTGCTTTTATCTTGCAATGTTTTGAACTTGCTTTATATTCTTGGAAAGATTGCTTAGTATTCATTTGCTAAGTTTTTTGTGTGTTTTGGTTGATATTGCTGATATCGTTTTGATATGCTTTGCAACATGCTTATGTGAGGTGCTCACATAAGGTGTTGTGTTTGGAACTGACTTGAGTCAAGTCGCGGACTTGGGCTCATACGGATTGGTTGTTTATTCATGTGCAGGTGTTTCTTGAGTTCAAGACATGGCTGGTGACGGGATCCATTGAACTAGTCTTAGGGAGAAGATGAGGTTCAACAACCAAGTTGAGGAGGAATTGTGGTTGAGGTTATCGGGAGGTTGCGCAACATGTTTGAATCAAGAACAATGCATATGAAGGTCATGGACGTCATTGGAAGATGTTTGCATGTGTGCAAGGAGTGCATGGACGTGGCTACATGGTTCCGAGGCGTGATGAAGAAGATGTGGACGTAAAGAATTGGTCGGAAAGGTCCAACCGACTAGGTTATAGACTCAGGCTGCGGCTGAGTCGGGTTTGACTCAAATATGGAAAGATTTGAGTTGGTTATGATAGGATTTCGTGTGGGTCACGAATTTGAGTTGTTTTAGGAATGTGGTATACGTTCCTAAGGTGTTTGGAAGTCTTAAGATTGATTCTATCAGTGTATAGAAGAGTCCTAAGTAGTTATGGAAAGTTTCGATTCGTGAACGGAGTAGGATTAGGGTCCTGATTTGAGTTGAGTTGGCTTTCGAGCTGGTTATATAAGCAAGGGAGGTCAGAGCTCATGGTGCACGACTTTGGAGCTGTTCCTCTTGTGTTCTATTGAATAAAATTCGTATTTTGAAGGAAATTTTGTGCCTTGTTCGTCCGAGTTGTTCAGATAAGTTTTACTCGTCGAGTTTCTGGATAGTACTACCTTTCGTCGGTGGTTTTATCATAACTTGAGTTTTACAGATCCAATTGACGTGATTCTTTTTTGTTTGTCTTCAAAACTTGATTATATATCATCTTTTAAAATTTTAAGGTCATTGGATTTGTGGTTTATTATCTACACGAGTTTCTTTGCAGCGTTCCAAAACTGTTTTTCTCGGGTAGGACAGATTGACCTTTGTTTGATCTTTCGATCATAAGTTGAGTTTCTCTCGAAGGATTTGAGTGTTTCTTCTTGTGTTTTCTTCGTGACTTGATTCTCTTTGATATATATCACTTTTTTAATGGTGAAACACGTTTAGATTAGTTTCACACACGATTTCTCTAACATATCGTTTTTCTGCCGAAGGGGTTGGGATTTAATTGTTTCCGCTGCGTAAGATTTTTTTAAAAACTACCATTCACCCCCCTCTGGTAGCTTTTCACGTGCTCTTCGATCCTGCACAAGTATTCTTGGAACACTGGACTAGACTGCATAAAAATGGACAAGTCCGAAAATGTCCAGAGGCAAAATCAGACTAGTCTGTAGCAAAAACGTACAAGTCCGTTTGAAGTCAGAGAGAAATCAGACTAGTCCTCACAAAAATCGGACTAGTCCGCACTTTTCAGCATTTTAAGTGCGGTTTTGTTCCAAAACAATTTTAAACTCGTTCCTCTTTATGTGGGTTAATGTTAAACATGTATATGAATGTATGTAGGGCATGATGCATGAAAATGAGGGTGTTACGCATCTTTTAAGTTTTTATCATTAAGTGCAGCAATCTTTTTGTTCTTTTCATGTTCAAGTTTGTCAAGAGTGGAGGTGTGCGCACTTCTTAATGAGGACAATTGTTCATATATTAATTCACATGAGGAACAAGAATCATCACTAGGAATCAACGATTTTAGACCATTAATTTCATATTCTAGTGATTCAATTTTAACAACATTGTTCCTAAGTTTTTTGTCCTTTTTCTTAAGTATAACAAGGGCACGAGAAATAGCATCACACATTTCTTTGCATGTGGGACATACCTCTTCATCGTTGCTATTGTGTTTTGCGTCCTCCATACTTGATCTTGAGTCGCCAGCCATGAAGCACATGTTTGCCAAATTCTCTTCATCTTCTTCACTTCCGATGTACAAACCGCTCGAGCCAAGTTCTTGAAGTGCGGAGACAAAGCTGTTTACCAATTGGCTGTAAAATCCCAGTTTTTCCTTAAATAAAGAGGTCAGTTACCAGTTTGTTATCAACCATAGTGAAGATCAATTATGGTTGTACAACATGAAGTGATATCATAAAAAATCTTCTTTTTCTCTCATGCTTATATTTTATTAACATGGGGAATAGACTTTACCAATGACCTTAGGATAATTCAAGTGACCTTTCTGCAAATTTTGGAATTTATTGAATGGAAATTTGCTAGGGCAAGACAATATGCAGTACTAAATATATTTGAATTATTTCAAAACTTGAATATAGCTACTGTACATTTAGGCCCTGTCAAAAATATTCAAATCTGAGGCTATACATTTTTCCATGGCCTCATAATATTCCAAATAGCCTTCCTGCAAAATTTTAAGATTTTTTATTTCAATTTGCTATTTTATTTGAGATGCTTAGCAAATTCAAATCTGAATTTTTAATTTTTTTAAACTTGTTTGAACATAAGATCTGAGAACATCATTGTGTTCAGCATATTTCACTTTCCATACCCACAAAGTTTCACAATTTTTAGAGCTCATCTACTATTTTAATTTGAATTTACAAATGAGCTGAACAATGAGGTGGCTGGTGGGACCACCTAGTCAGCATCTACCCACGTGCAGCCGCAAAACAGAGGCTGCTGCTTGCGCCAGAGCGCGAGCTGCATGCTCCAGCGCGACGGCGCACAAGCGGCGCCCTCCAGCTGCCTACAACTCACCCCAGAGCCCTCCTTATCCCCTCCTCTCTGTTCCCTGCCAGTTTCTTTCTCCCCCGTCGAAGCCCTGCTCCAGTTTGCTCCCGTGCGCGAAATTCTGACCGCCGGCGCTGCGCAGCCGTTGCCGGCGAACCGGAAAGTCCTCTCGCCGAGCTCTCAACAGCGAAGTTGTTCCCCACTCCCTCCTCTATCCTCTTGTTCAATCCCTACGCCATTTCGTTGATATTTTGGCCGGTATTTTGAAGCCAAAACGGAGCTCGGCGCCGAAGTCGCCGTGCGCCGTCTCTGTTCCACGGTGCCAAGCTGCTGCGAGCCGTTTCGGTCTTCGACTCCAACAGCAAGAAGGTGCGCCCAGGCACCCTATAACTAACGGTGAAATCCGTTCCGCATTTACGTGAGTATCGAGCAAATTATCCAAGTTTTACTCTCAGACGAAGCTTATGAACTAGCTAGCTTTTCCATTCAATTCGGTTTTCACACTTAATCACTCTTCACAATTGCTAGCAAATAGTTTCTTCACTCCCTTGCACACCATCTCAAACTGGAATTACAAAAAATGGTAGACCGTAGCTTGAGAATCACGAGTTCTCCCCTCTGCCATTGAAAAATCGCCTCTATCGCCGTCAACGGTTGTTTGCCGGCCGTTACACGATGATTTCATCCCCCTATCACTTCCCTCATGGTTCAAGAAGACTTCCCCAGCCTTTTCCAAAGATTTTAAGCCACGGGGCAGCAGTTCCGACATGGCCAGAACCCTAGCCGCCGCCGCCGATGCGCCGCCGTTTCCGGCCGTCGGCAAGCTTCACCGACCCCACCATTGTGCTCAGCGCATGATTTTAGGATTGGGCGCCCAAAACTAGGCTCTGCGATGGCCGGGAACTCGGTTCCGGTGAGGCTTGCCGGAGCGCCGCCCGCGTGCCTCTGGCCCGGGGAAGACGAAGGTGCGGCAAGGTCCACACGTCAATGAGCGTTTCCCTTTGGTTCGCGGATCTGCTGTGGCTGCGGGATTCCATGTGACTACGTGGGAAAAACCGTGTGCACCCATGTGTTGCTTCGACCAGAGCATGCCATGTCAGCTGGTGGGGCCCAGGTGCCATTGTTTTGAATTCAAAATAATTCAAACAATTCCAGATTAAGTTCAAACTTAGAAAATCCATAACTCTCTGTATATTTATCCAAAAATCTCCAAACAAATTTTGTTTAAAAGCCCTTGAGCTCTAGTTTCTTTAAGTGCCAATTAATGTCCATGAAAATCATTTTTCATTTTTGGATAAATATTTTTCTCCAAACATTCCTGGAATTTTTATGACAAATCCTTCTACTGGAAAATCCCCAAAATTTACATAAAATACATTTCCTGTTCTTGGCTACCAGAAAAACTTTGGGAGCAATTGAGCCTGTATAACTTAACCAAATTTCAAATTCTTCTCTGCTATTCATTTATGTAACAAAACTGTAACCAGCAATTAATTCAAACTGCTAAATTCAATTTCTTCTAGTAGCCTGGCTCTAAAAATCTCAAGTAAAATCCTGAATGACTTTTATGCTCTGAACTTTCAAGTTGTACAAGTGGTTTGGTATACAAGCCTGTATAACTTTCTGTATAATTCAATTACCTTTTTCAATCATTGAATTATTATAGATATTCAGTTTCCTTGTCATGTCCCAAATTTGACCTAAATATTCCTTTAGTCATTTACCAACTCCAGTAAAAGTTTCAGATTTAATTGACATAATATTCTAATAAAAATTCAGTTCCAAAACTAGATAAGAACTAAAAGTCTAATTTCAATTATAAAATACTTCCAGGAATTCTTAGCAACTTTGAAATCCAATATGTCACTCATATATGCTTACAAAATTATGAAACCAATTTTGCTAAAACCAGCACAACCTCCTCTATCATAATCATCAACTGATGGCTATGTTAAAGCTACAATTTCCCCTCTAATATTCTAGAAATGTTATTGGTTGCCATAATTTTATAGACAAAAAACCTCCTTGATCATCTCCTGTTCTTTGCAAGAGTCTCCATTATAGTCCCTAATATCTACCATAAAAATCCCAAAGCCATCTAAGATCATTCACTCACTATAACCATAGTTAGAAGCTTATGAACTATATATACATTATAATTTCACTAGCATTCATATAGATTCTATATGCATGTCATGTAGTGATCGATATTGACGAGAAGTGTCACTTGGAGGAGAAAGCCAGGATGTCCACTTGAAGTCCTTGGTGCAGTCTTCAGAGGAGGACCACTAACAATTGACATTTAATCGAGTCGCAAACTAAGGCAAGCCCCAGTTTGCATTTAAGAGCATTTCAGAATTTCTCCAGTTTTATTCACTTACGTTTTCAGTTGATATTGTGCATTACTTATAAGCTGTTTGATACTCCACTTGCATATCCACAAATCCTATGGGGGGGGGGTTGAAAACGTTACAGCTTGACGTGTAGAATTGCCAATGCTAATAGTGTAGATATACCAATAGAAGTCGAGTAGTTGGAATCTACTCACAAGATAGGAATAACAGTTTGTATGAGGGTGGAAGATGAAATAATGGCTTATGAAATGAATACGAGACCGGGCAGGGGAAATAGGAGTCGACGAGATAGAGTCTCGGGCGCATAGCCCTGCCTGTGTCGCTTGAGGACCGTGCCATATGCGGCACCGTTGGGCAAGCTTGAACTGTACCAGTTGCAAAACAGGATATGGGCTCAATAAACTAATGTAACTCCATACTGTAGAGTGGATACTCCTCGGTTGTCCTTGAATGGAGATGCGAAGGCATAAAGGTGTAAATCTTCTAGCGGGCAACTTCGACGTGTCCGTGTAGGGGACCTTTTGCTCGGGATGAAGAGGTTTGTCGACATTGGGGTCTTGGGTGAAAGGTGGCCACGTATGACGCGGGAAGGAGAGCACGTAGGTGTCTCCCACGCGGGTGTGCGTGTCGTGTAGCCGTGTGTGTCCTGATTGCAATCACCGTCCCTCGCGGTTATTTGAGTACAACTTGTCCGTCGCTGTCGTGACGTAGTAAATATTGAAGAAGCCAGAAGAATATGATGCATTGAATTATAATTGTTTTGCAACTTGTGTGGCTTAGAAATAGCACAATTAAAAATTTACAGTTTCCAAATACTTACCCTGTAATAGCATTATGTTCTTTGGGCATGTCATATCATCGGCAAAGCATTTCTTGTTTGATTGTGGAGTCTATGATGTGCTGTGCCCGAAGAATGGCAGTTGCTACTTTAAACATGATTATAAGGATCTACTTGTAGGCGAGTCTATTTATGCTATTCGTTACCTATGTTTAGTCTTTACCTTGCATATGTCTAGTGAGATGGGTCAGTCTTGCTGAGCCTTATGCTCACGTTTGCAGTTAACGAGTTTTTGCAGGTTATACCTTTGATTAAGGGCCTAAGGACGACGCCTTATACCCTTTAGGGTTCACGACTGAGTGGAAGCCCTCAGTGAGTGTTGCTAGTGTAAAACGTCCGAGGGCATGGACAGCTTTACTCATGCATAGCTAGTGCTGAGAGCGTAGTATGATGTATAGACTTCTTTACTACGTTATAAATTGTAAAAACTCCGCTGTGTTTATAAATAAAAGACTTGGTATTGTATTTCATTCTCATTCTTTTCTTGTATACTGTTGGGTGTCGCATCGCACGACACCACCCAATGAGATATTTGGATGTCGGGACTCCGGTCCCCACAGACGTGGTATCAGAGCATCATTGGGAACAGTGTGCTTGATAAGAGCATATTTTCAAAACTTAGGATTATTGAGTGAGGAATTAGCTATATGCCCATATAAGGAGTAATAACAGTATATGATATAAAGGTGGTAAATTAACTATATGTTATTATATTCTGTAACAACACTCCGACGTCAGGTAAGAGGTAAGGTACGCCACCGCAAGCGGATCAATTGTGGTAAGCTCACCATGCGAGAGGTAGCATGGGAGTCTTTCTGTGGCTTGGCACGGAAATGTTAATAGGAGTCTCTGAAATTTTCCATGTTTCTGAGAACCTATGACACGCGGTATCCCAGCGTGCTTCAAAGTTAGTGGGAGCCCCCATCGGGTGGTCAATAACCCGATAGTATGCATCTCTAGAACTATTCATGTTCTATGGGAGCATGTGAAACACGTATGCCCGAGAGTGTATAAGTCGGTTCGTGCGGGAGTCTTTGTTGTACAGACGTAGTACAGCCATGTACCTTGAGACATGACATCGCTCGAGGGCGACTCACACCTGAGTCGTATGCATTTACTTTTATATATATTATTATTGTGACTGCTTGTCATGTTTCCTCGTGCCGCCCTTGAGGTGTGAAGGTGTGAAAGGGGATTGTTTGTCTTCTGCAGCATTAACTAAAGTAGCGACCCGTGTAGAACACGTTTGCGAGTGAACGATACTAAGGCCACCTATAAACGTATCCAGATATACCGGTTAGAATTTTCTTTGGTGAGGCACGTAGTACCGTCAGTATCAGATTTAATAATTGACCATTCCCCACAACAAAATGGATGCATTGTGTTTTAAAGTCCGACTACCTGTTGCTGGTAGGTTTTGGATGCAAAGTGAATTTCCATCATAACTAGAGAAGAATCAAGGTTCTTTATTTCTGGCGGAAGTTTGCTCAACTTTGCCAGGTTGAGACCTTGATTAGCTTACAGAAAACATAGGCTTATGCTATATGGATGGAAATATCATCCAGTCCACTACAAAGTTTATTTTGGTCATTAGGACTGAAAATGATCCTACCTTGGTGTAAACTGAACTCCAAAAAAACTATTATAAATGTCTTACCAACTACACAGTCTCTGTATTATCACCATAAATTTTTGTATAAATATCTTCTGACCTATTGTGATACATATCTGGAGAGGGTAGAAGCATCACTACAACATTGTAAATTCAAGTATTTTCTAATTCGACACTGAACCAATCCAAATTCCAGGTTGAAACTGGTACACTGCAGAGCTGCTGGCAGAAAACCAGTCAGCTCATCTGTCAACTTTAGACAGTCATATCTTCTAATATTAAAACTTGACATAGTCATATATATACATTTATGGAAATACAAGGAGGTCCTCTATCAACTTCCTATTCAACTCCTGTTCTAAATCTTTCATTGTCAGATCCTAATTCCATTTGTCGCAAACGCTGTTCTGGCAGTCCAGAACCAGAAATCATTTGTGCATAGTTGGAATTTGCACGCTTTGATCTGAATAACAACTTCATAAGTCTGAACCAATTTAATTCTGGAATGTTAACATGATAAGGTACCATGTTTAGTTTGTCATTACCTCAAGATATTGTTTTGATATACCTATATAAACTGTGGAAAAAAACCCACATATACAGGGGAGGTTCTGTCAAAATTTCCAGGAAATTTTAGTCAACTTCAAACCCCTATAACTTTTAATCCAAAGCTCACCTGGAGGTGTTCAAGTACAATCTGGAAAGGTTATGAAGTGCTATAAAACTTTTGTATTCAACTCAAATCTTATTCCTGCCATTTACTGGTATCAAAAATTGTATACAGGATGGTCCGCTGGAACAGAACTGAAGTTCATATTCCAGATTTGAACCGTCTTGTAACCGTTAATCAAACTTCTATATCTTCCATTACAGAATTGATAGAGGACAAATGAATACATTATGGAAAGGTATTTGAGTTTACTACACATTGGTAGTTGAACTCCAGATCAAATTTTGCATTTAACTGTGAGAAATAATTAGATTTCTACAGACTGGTCTGATGGACCAGAAACTGGACAGCATACCAGTGTGCGATGTTACCAACTCAAATTGTTTTAGTTTCACCTTCTTATGTCACTCATCATGTCTAGGGTTGATTACTCCACATGGTTGATTAACGTAAAGTTGAAACACCATGTTAAGTAATTGGTGGGCAGTATCACTTATTTGGGTCTAGTTCAATGTTCTAATCTTTATTTATACCTTGCCTACTGCATTGTAAAGTGATTCATATTATGGTCTTTATCATGATTCCAGTTGGTATTGCAACTTTGGATCTTAACCGTAATGCTCACTCTTGCAGCATAGATCACACTCATTTTGAGGGTGAACCAGGTATTTCTGCTCATGGTGGAGATGACTCAACTATAACACAAGTGCCATCCTCAACCGGATTGGCAGAAGTCTTAGCGAGGATGGTCGAGTCTCTGAATATGTTGGTACAACAGAGTGTACAACCTGAGGCTCGACCACTTGATCAACCTCAAGTCACGTATCTGGATTTCTTGGCAACTCAACCACCAGTTTTCACAGAAGCCTTGGAACCATTGGAGTCTGGTCATTGGCTCCGGGTGATTGAAGCCAAGTTTGAGTTACTCCAGTGTGACGAATATCAGAAGGCTTTATTTGCCACTCAACAACTTCACGGATCCGCAGGAGCTTGGTGGTCTGAATATCTCACCACTCTCCCTGATGGTCATCGTGTGACCTGGCCGGAGTTCCGTGATGCTTTCTGTGCACGTCACATATCTTATGGGATGATTAAAACTAAGTTGGAGGAATTTGTGGAATTGAAGCAAGAAGAAATGAGTGCTTATGAATACTTCAAGGCGTTCAATCGTTTGGCTCAATATGTGCCTGAGTATGTGAATACTGAGGCATTGAAGTGTGGTTGTTTCTTTTGAGGATTGAACGTCAAGCTTCGAGCTCGACTGGCATTATTCAATAACGACAACTACAATGACTTGGTTGATGCCACTATTGTTCAGGAGGATGCAACTCTTTGCTATCAGGCGGAGAAGAGGAAGAGAAAGACATCACAGGAGATTATTAGTGACATTCCTCAGGAGGATCGAACGGTATATTGCTTACCATCCGGTCGAGAGCTGTTGTCAAGTGAGCAACCACAACAGATTCGATATCACTCCTATCCAGTGGAGGTTTTACCTACACCTCAGCACAACGTGCAAGTGTGTCCTGGTCCTCCACCACAGCAGTATGATCTCACTCTTGCAGCCCCATCTCTGCAAGATGTGCAGGTTGTTTGTCCATCCCAATTCTGTGGAAAGCACAAAATGCATTTAGCACGGGAATGTTGCAAGACAAAACATGACTGTGTCCACTTGTCCTTTTCCAAGAATTCTGATCAGCACCATAAACTTAAAAAGAAAGCTTCATCGAAGTTTGCCAGTGTTAATTATGCTGCAATTGAGGACATTCCAAAAGGAAAGCTTGTTTTAGCAGGCATGTTTACTTTACATGATCAACCAGTAGTCGTTCTATTTGACTCTGGAGCTACTCATAACTTTGTGAGCAAGTCTTTTGTGATGAAACATCAAGTGCCATTATTGACTGTCTCACATCCTTTCCGTATCAGTTCATCGGGAGGCAATATTTCAGCTAATGAGGTTGTTTCTCGAGCACCTCTGTGCATGGGTAGAAGTACCTATCCAGTGAACCTCATCATTTTGGAAGGTCAGCAGATTGACCTCATCTTGGGGATGTCATGGTTGACATATCATGGAGCTATCTTTGATATCAGCTTGCGGACTGTCCAACTGAATTCTCAATCCCATGGTAGCAACACTTTAAATCTTTTGAATACCGCACCAAGAGTCTCAGTGGTGCATCACACAAGTGTCAAGAGGCTTGAGGATATTCCAGTGGAGCGTGAATATCCAGACGTGTTTCCTGACAATCTTCCAGGCATGCCACCAGAACGTGACGTCGAGTTCAAGATTGAACTTGCGCCGAGAACCATGCCAATCTCGAGGAAGCCGTATAGGATGGCACTAAAGGAACTTGCTGAATTGAAGGAGAAGTTGAAGAACTTATTGAGCAGGGGTTTTATTCGCCCAAGTCATCACCTTGGGGTTGTTCCGCGTTATTTGTGGAGAAGAAGGATGAGACTTTGAGGTTATGTGTGGACTATTGTCCACTGAATGTTGGCACCATCAAGAATAAGTATCCACTACCACACATTGATATCTTATTTGATCAACTAGCGGACGCTAAGGTATTCTCCAAGATGGACCTTCGTTCAGGTTATCATCAGATTAAGATTCGACCTGAGGACGTTCCAAAAACCGCATTCTCGACGAGGTATGGGCTGTATGAGTATCTCGTCATGTCCATTGGGTTGACTAATGCACCAGCTCACTTCATGTATCTCATGAATTTGGTGTTTACGCTGGAGTTGGACAAGTTTGTCATGGTATTCATTGACGACATCTTGGTGTATTCTATATCTGAAGAAGAAAACACTAAACACTTGCATATTGTGTTGCAACGGTTAAGAGATCACAAACTGTACACAAAGTTCAGCAAGTGTGAGTTTTGGATCCGCCAAGTGTCTAGGGAACATCATCTCGGCTGATGGTATTGCAGTTGATCCAAGCAAAATTGTACAAGTCCTAAATTGGAAATCTCCCAAGTCCGTACATGAAGTTCGCAGTTTCCTTAGCTTAGCTGGTTATTATCGGAGGTTCATTCCGAGTTTCTCAAAGATAGCTAAACCAATGACGAAACTACTGAAGAAGGTAACAAAGTATGTATGGACTAAAGAATGTGAAGAAGCATTTCAAGCCTTGGTGAAACACCTCACCACAACACCAGTGTTGGCTCAACCAGACACAACCAAACCATTTGATGTCTATTGTGATGCATCTGGCATTGGTCTTGGTTGTGTGCTCATGCAAGATATAAGAGTGATCGCTTATGGATCTCGGCAGCTTTGAAACCATGAGCAACATTTTTTGACTCATGATCTTGAGCTTGCTGCTGTGGTGCTTGCATTGAAGATGTGGAGGCACTATCTATTGGGCAATCTAGTGCATTTCTACACGGACCACAAGAGTTTAAAATACATCTTCACCCAAAAGGACTTGAATATGCAACAACAAAGATGGTTGGAATTGATCAAAGACTATGAGATTGAGATCCACTACCATCCTGGCAAAGCAAATGTGGTTGCAGATGCGCTAAGCCGCAAGTCTCATGTCAATCATTTGTCGATCACTTGAATGGAAGAGGATGAGCCGAGTTTATACTTGGTTCCATATGGAACGCTCTACAACCTGTCTCTCATTCCTACCATCAGGAAACATATTGTAAAGGCTCAGAAGGAAGACAAGGGAATGTCACACATTTGGCGAAGAATGAAGAAGGGGGAGATGAAATGCTTTCGATGTGATGATCACGGTACTATTTGGTTTAAAGACCGTATAGTCGTACCCCATGACATGGAACTTCGAAAGAAGATCTTGGATGAAGCTCACTTATCCAAGTACTCTATTCATCCGGGTAGCAACAAGATGTACCAAGATCTGAAGAAGAAATTCTGGTGGTCCCGGATGAAGTGAGAGATAGCAAAGTATGTATCCGAATGTGATACATGTCGGCGAGTGAAAGCCGACCACTTGAGGCAAGCCGGATAGTTGCAACCTTTGAACATATCGACATGGAAGTGGGAAGACATCAGCATGGATTTCATTGTAGGGTTACCTCTCACTTTCCGTAAGCATGATTCGATTTGGATGATAGTTGATCGGTTGACCTAGTCAGCTCATTTTATCCCTGCCAACACCAACTATCGTACTCCCAAGTATGCAGAGTTGTATATCACAAGTATCATGTGCTTACATGGAGTACCCCGCACTATTATTTCAGATCGTGGAGCCTTATTTGTTGCTCGATTTTGGGAGCAGCTCCACACATCATGGACAAGTCCATGGTCTTCAATCCCTGAGCAATGGAGGTCGTTTTCCACAAAAACACGAAGAGATTTGATGGGGGATGAAGGAAATTTCCTTTGGGAGCTCGAGCGAGGAGAGAGAAAGCTTGAGGCAAGTGTGAGGGTGAAGAAGATTAGGGTTTGGCGGTGGCTAGGGTTATGGAGTCGAAAAATCGGACTTGTTCGAAAATAACCGGACTAGTCCGAACTTTTCCAGAGCCTATATCGGACTAGTCCGTGGTCTGTCGGACTAGTCCGGACTAACAGTCACTCTACGGACTAGACTGCAGGGGTGGACTAGTCCGGGTATCCACGGACTAGTCTGTGGTCACTAGAAAAGAAGTGCTTAGCCCATTCGTATATATTTGAAGGTACTTATTAAGAAAATAGGGAGTCAAAGCAAATCAAATAATCTTGATGAATATGATCAGTAAGCACACAACAATCAAGCAATGATCATAATTCATCAAGATCAAGTAGTTGAAATAGTTTTTGGAGAAAATTGAGAAAGATGATTTTCGCAACTCAAACAATATATTTTGAAGAGTTCATACAGGTATGCAAGTTTTTAAGCCACATTCCGAGCATCAAGGATATTGAGTTTATTTCGGAGCTCGCAAAAATGTTTTTCATCTAGTGGCTTGGTAAATATATCAGCTAGTTGCTTTTCGGTGTTGACATGGGAAATGGCTATGTCTCCTTTCATTGAATGGTCCCTCAAAAAGTGATGTCGGATGTCTATGTGTTTTGTTCTAGAGTGTTCAACTGGATTATGACCAATTTTGATGGCACTCTCATTATCACAAAGAAGTGGAATACGGCTCATATTGTAACTGTAATCCCTTAGAGTTTGTCGCATCCAAAGGAGTTGTGTACAACAACTCCCGGCTGCAACATACTCCGCTTCGGCCGTGGATAAGGCAATGGAATTTTGTTTCTTGGAGGACCAAGAAACTAGGGATCTACCTAGGAATTGGCAGGTGCTGGAGGTACTTTTTCTATCTACTTTGCATCTGGCATAATCTGCATCGAAGTATCCAATGAGATTGAACTTGGAACCTTTGGGGTACCAAAGGCCTAGGTTGGGTGTATGAACCAAATATCTCAAGATCCTTTTAACGGCTGTCAAGTGACACTCCTTAGGATTGGCTTGAAATCTCGCACACAAACATACACTCAAAATAATATCAGGCCTAGATGCACATAGGTAGAGTAGGGATCCAATCATAGAGCTATATACCTTTTGATCCACGCTTGGTCCATCTTCAATGATATCCAAGTGTCCATTATTTGCCATGGGAGTCTTGATAGGCTTCGCCTTGTCCATCCCAAACTTCTTGAGTATGTCTTGAGTGTACTTAGTTTGGCTTATGAATGTTCCTTCCTTTTGTTGTCTCACTTGGAATCCCAAGAAGTACTTCAGTTCTCCCATCATGGACATCTCAAACCTATCTGTCGTAATCTTACTAAATTCTTCACAAAAGGATTTGTTAGTTGAACCAAAGATAGTGTCATCAACACAGATTTGACAGATAAAAAGATCATTGTCAAAATGTTTTGTTGTATAATCTGCTTTTCCAATCTTGAAACCATTTTCAATTAAGAAATCTCTAAGACACTCAGACCAAGCTCTAGGAGCTTGTTTGAGGCTGTAGAGAGCCTTACGCAGTTTAAAGACGTGGTCGGGAAACTCTTTGTCTTCAAATCTGGGAGGTTGCTCCACGTACACCTCCTCCTTGATTGGACCGTTGAGGAAGGCGCTTTTCACATCCATTTGGTAGAGCTTGAAATCACGGTGAGTAGCATATGCAAGTAATATTCTAATAGATTCAAGTCTAGCTACTGGAGCAAATGTTTCATCAAAATCCAAACCTTCGACTTGTGAATACCCTTTGGCCACAAGTCGTGCTTTGTCCGTTGTCACCACCCCGTGTTCGTCTTGTTTGTTGCAGAAAGCCCATTTGGTGCCGACGATGTTAGCGTTAGGTCTTTCGACGAGTTCCCACACCTCATTCCGTTTGAAGTTATTCAGTTCTTCTTGCATCGCCACCACCCAGTTCGAATCTTTCAATGCATCCTCAATCCTGCGTGGTTTCAAAAAGGACACAAAAGAGTAATGCTCACAAAAGTTAGCTATGCGAGATCTAGTTGTTACACCCTTTTGGATGTCACTGATGATGTTGTCGATTGGGTGATCTCTTTGGATGCATTGGTGTACTCTCGCGTGTGGCATTTGTGGTCTTATGTCTTCATGATACTCTTCTTCTCCCCCTAGATGGTTGCCCTCATTGACTTGTTGATCATCTTCATTTTCTTGAGGTTGATCTTGTGCGAAATCTCCCCCTTGATCATTGGCCTCCACTTGCGATTCATCTTCCTCATGCACATGTAGAGGTGGCTCTTGTGGTTGAACTTCACCCAACGCCATTCTTCTCAATGCTTGACAAGGAGCTTCTTCTCTATCTAGCACACATGGATCAACTTTCTCCTTTTGGGAGTCGTTAGTTTCATCTAACACTACATCACGTGCTACTTCAACAAGTCTGGAGGTCTTGTTGAAGACACGATAGGCGTAAGAGTTCGAATCATAACCAAGCAAGAATCCTTCATCGGACTTTGAAGCGAACTTTGAAGTCCTAGGATTCTTGTTCAAAATATAGCATTTAGAACCGAAAACTCAAAAATAAGAAATATTTGACTTGTTACCGGTGAGTATCGCATAGGATGTCTTCTTGAGTAGTCGATGAAGGTAGAGTCGGTTTATGGCGTGGCAAGCGGTGTTAACCGCTTCTGCCCAAAACCGATCCGAGGTCTTGTATTCATCGATCATTGTTCTCTCCATCTCTATGAGGGTTCGGTTCTTCCTTTCGGCAACTCCATTTTGTTGAGGAGGGTAAGGTGCTGAAAACTCGTGCTTTATGCCTTCTTCGTCTAGGTACTCCTCAACTTGGGTGTTCTTGAACTCTGTTCCGTTGTGGTCGAATGTTCTTGATCGTCAATGAAAACTCATTTTGAGCACACTTGAAAAACTTCTTCAAGGTTCCTTGAGTTTCTGTCTTATCATTCAAAAAGAAAACCCAAGTGAAGCGTGAAAAGTCATCAACAATCACTAAACCATATTTGTTACCGCCGATTCTTATGTAATCAATTGGACCAAAAAGGTCCATGTGAAGTAGCTCGAGCGGTCTTGTTGTAGTCATGACGTTCTTCGCAGGGTGAGGTGCTCCAACTTGCTTCCCGGCTTGGCACACGCTACAAGGCCTGTCTTTCTCAAAAACAACATCTTTCAAACCTTGGATGTGATCGCCCTTGAGGAGTTTTTGAAGATTCCTCATACCAACATGCGCTAGCCGTCTATGCCACAGCCAACCCATGTTGTTCTTTGCAATCAGCATGTGTCAAGTTCGGCTTTATATTTGTTAAACTCAACAAGGTAAAGCTTTCCCTTTAATATGCACTTGAATGCAATAGAACCATCGCCCCTTCTAGAGACGGTCACGCCCTCATTAGTGAACAAGCAATTATAACCTTTGTCACATAATTGAGATATGGACATCATGTTATAATCTAAGGAATCAACATGTAACACATGAGAAAGAGTATGTTGAGATGATATGGCAATTTTACCGGTACCGAGCACCTTTCCTTGACTATTGTCTCCAAAATAGATGCCCTCGCTTGGATCCTCATTTTCTTCATACTCAACGAACATCCTTCTTTCTTCGGTCATATGGTTGGTGGAACCACTGTCTGGCACCCATTTCGATCCACCGGAGGAATAGGCCTACAAAAACAAATCATGCATTGGTTTTAGGTAGCCAAGCTTGCTTGGGTCCTTGGAGGTTAGTTACAAGAGATTTGGGCACCCACACATGAGACTTGGTGTTCCGATGGCGTGGCCCAACATAATGAGCATAAACTTTACCAAAAGTACTTCTCATTAGAACATAAGATGCATCGAAAGTCCTGAATAATAGTTGTTGTTGTTTATATACAGGACTAGTCTGGGAAATCAGACTTGTCCGTGCCCGGACCGGACTAGTTCGGTGATCATATGTGTTGAATGTGTTGACTTTGGACTTTCCAGCTTGAGAGGGTTTTCCATTCACAAAGGCAATGCTTTCCTTGTAATTTTTATGGCTTCTAGCATATTGCCTTTCACCATAAGAATAGCCAATGCCATATTTGACATTAGGAGGTCTTGTGACCAAGTATGCACTACGTGCATATTTGATCTTCTCCTTGTCAAATATGCCATTTTGGGAAGGATGCTTGTCCTTGGTAGAGGTTGACTTGTATTTCAAGCTAGTGTCAGTTTTAGCACATGAACAAGTGATAATAGCATCAGTTTTAAGTGGTTGACAAGGTGAGCTTGAAGAGGATGAGGGGTCACTTTGTTTGAGTGACTCAACTTGTACCTTAAGGATTTTGTTAACCTTGTATAGCTTAGCAAGTTCATCCTTGATGGTGGTGTTTGAGTCGCTTAACTTCAAGCAAGCTTCCTTGCTTGAGGCTAACTCAAGTTCCAGTGACTTGCCCCGCTCCTTTTCAAGTTCGAGAAGCTTGTCAAGATCAAGATATTCCTCCTTTTGGGAGATAATCATATCTTTTTGACGGTTGATCAGCTTCTCCTTCTCAACAAGTTGATCAAGTAGAAATTTTATTTTTGCTGCTGTTTTCTTATCTAAACCAATGAGCATGTCTTCATTATCACTCGCAGCTTCACTATCACTAAAATAGGAATGCAAAGAAGAGGATTTGGTTGTTACCTTTCGTTTAACTTCCTTTGCCATGAGACAAGTGTTGTTGCCCTTCCATGCGCCCAGAGTTGGGAAGAGGGTGGACTTCATGGATGTCTTCTCGATGGTTATGCTAGCCATCTCCTCTTCCTCTTCGGACGAGGACTCGTCATTTGAGTCCCACTCCTTACCTAGATGCGCTTGTCCAGCTTGCTTCTTTTTCTTGAAGAATTTCTTGGGTTGAGGTCTTGTTTCCTTTGTTTTCTTCGTACGGGCAATCAACTATAAAGTGGTCACATTCACCACAGTTATAGCATGCCCACTTCAACTTTGGTCTTTACTTCTCTTTATATTTTCCTTCACTTGATTTTCCCCCTTGTCTCTTCTTCATCTTTTTCTTAAATCTCTTCATAAAGAGGATCATGTCCTCTTCGTCGATGTCGCTGCTCTCATCATCGCTGTCCTCTTCTTGTTGAGCTTCTCAAGCTTCTTTAGACAAGGGCTTGCAAGTGGACTTCAAAGCGACCCCTTTCTTCTTTGCCGAGGTGAGATCGACAATCTCCTTGACATGCTTCACCTGCTTTTCCATCATCTCAAAATTAATGATTTTCCCAAGCAGCTCATTCAGGGTCATTTTCTTGTACCCGGGGCTTTCTCTAATCATCGAGCACAAGGTGACGTTGCAAGGCATGAAAGCTCTAAAGATGAGCTTCACCACCTCGTGATCGTTCCACTTCTCGCTTCTGTATGCTCGAACCTTATTGATGAGCGTCTTTAAGCGGTTGTACATGTCTTGCGGCGACTCGTCTTCTTCAATGGCGAATCTTCTCAATTCGCCTTCGATCATTCCGATCTTCGCCTCTCGCACATGAAGATCGCCTTAATGTGTAGTTTGTAGTGTATCCCATATTTCCTTTGCAATCTCGAGTCCATCCACCTTGGTGAACTCGTCTCGACTAAGTGATGTGGTGATGACTGCTGCATCTTGGGCGATGGATTGCTTGCTCTTGGCTAGGCGTGAGCTCCTCATCATCGTCGGGGATATCTATTCCTATAACCACAATGTGCCACAAGCTTGGATTGAGTGAGATCAAGTTCATTTTCATGTTTTGCCTCCACATTGAGTAGTCATTGCCATCAAAATGTGGGGCTTTTCCAAGGGGAATAGATAGGTAATGATTATTGTTAGAATTTAAGTGATCATAATTAAAAGGATATCGGGAGTAGTTAGTGTGACTACTCCCTTTCTTCTTCTTCTCGTCCTCGACCTTCACTTTCCCTTTCGAGAGTGCTTTCTTCCTTAGGAGCACCTTGACTTCAAGCGTCTCCTCATCATCGTCCTTGAAGTCCTGGATAGCATCAAGGAGCTTTTCCAATTTTTGAGCTTTCTCGTCTTCAACCTTCTCTTGGTTGAGACTCTTGTGCGCATCCTTCATGTCTGACATGTTCTCTTCGAGCGATTAGTCTCTCGCAAAGAAACCCGCTCTGATACCAATTGAATGTAGCCTAGAGGGGGGTGAATAGGCCTTATTGAATTTTGGTCGGAACCTGCAATACTTAACAAACTGATCAAATCACGAGATATCAGACTAGTCCGGTAGAGTGCGGACAAGTCCTGTGCGTGTGTACTAAATTGATCAAGTTTGATCAATGATCTCAATACAAACATAGTACGCATCGTAATATAGTATGTAACTTGCGAGTATTGAGTCAACGCAACCAAGTATAATGCCAACCAATTCTTGTTTCAAAGTTTTAACGTAGTTTATGCAAGATTGACAAAACCCTAGAATACAATATGAAAATTAAGAACAAGTTTGACACACGATTTTATCTTGTGGTTTGGTTCCCACAGAGGCAACCTACATCCACGTTGAGGAGCCCACGAAAGGATCGGGTCTTCACTGACACTAACCTCATCGAATCGCCACAAAGGCCAATTCTTCTTCCACTATCACAAAGGGGGAAAATCACCAAGTTCAAGTGGCCTTCTCACAAGTTGAGGGCTCCCCAAGATTACAATTCAAACACCACAAAGGACACACTCGTAAGATCAACAATGAAACAACAGGAGTGTGTTAGAGATCAAACCCAAGAGCTCAAAAGTGTAGAATTGTGTCTCTCCTTTTATCCAAAGTGAATCCTCAAGGGATTGATATTTCTTGCGATGGATTTCGTGGGGAGATGTGTTTTCTAGGCTCTTGGAAGGTGTGACGGTGCAGGGGGTCGAATGTGATGATAGTTGGGCCGTGCACATCTATTTATATTAGGGTTTTCAAAAGTTACTGTTAGGGTTTCGAGGGTCCGTACTAGTCCGTGGTGGAGTCCGGACTAGTCCGGTGTGCGGCGTGCAGGAAACCCTAAGTGTCCAGAAATATCGGACTTGTCGGGCTAGGAGCGGACTTGTTCGATTTTAGTCGGAACGGTTTTCGGACTTGTTCGTGCTGATATCGGACTTGTCCGGTGTGGTGATGCCCTTAGTGAATATAGGACAAGTCCGCACTTGTAGGACTTGTCCGATTTTAGTCAGAGGCATTATCAGACTAGTCTAGACTTTTTCGGACTAGTCTGGTGCGGACAAGTCGCATTGGCTGGGCTTGTCCGAACCTGTCCAGAGAGGATATAGGACTAGTCCGGTGTATATCGGACTAGTCCGTTTTTCCAATGAAATGTGAAGTGAGTGAGGTTGTTTATGTTAGAGCTCTTGGGAAGTGATACACAAACACACTCCCTACATAATGATTTGTTCTATTCAGCTCTTGAGCTCTTTTCCAAATTGATCCTCATTTTCCTTTCTTTTTGGCACTTTCTTCATTCTTTCATTAAGACCGCCGCTTTCTTCATTCTTTCATTAAAACCTGTGCTCAACTCAATATTGTGGTTAGGATCTCATTTGTTTGTCATAAATCAACCAAAACTCACAAGGGATGCCTAGATGCACTTTCATAACCAGTTTCCAAATCAGCAGCAAAAGAAGTCGAAGCTATGCAACGTTCACTACATTTCTATTGAGGATGTACCGGAAGGAGAACCCGTGTTAGCGGGAATGTTCACTCTCAACCATATACCTCTATTGATTATCTTTGATTCCGGTGCTACACATAATTTCATAAGTAAATCTTTTGTGATCAAGCACCAACTCCAAAACAGTACCACAAAACATCGTTATCTTATATCTTCACCTGGAGGTAATATTACCGCAAGTGATGTTATGTCTCGAGCACCATTATGTCTGGGTGGTAGAATATATCCCACTACTCTTATCATCCTTGAAGGTCAATAGATTGATGTAATCTTGGGAATGTCGTGGTTAAGCAACCACGAAGCTGTTCTAAACATCAGTCCTCACACCGATGAGTTCAACTCTTCAACTCACGGCAACCACACCTTAATTATTGAGAACATGGTTCAAGAAAATGCAGCAGTGAAGTGGTCTGTGATTTCCCAGATGTATTCCTTGATGATCTGCCAGGTATGCCGCCCAACCGAAATGTGGAATTCAAGATTGAATTAATACCATAAACTACACCTATCCCTCGCAGACCATATAGAATGGCACCCAAGGAGTTAGCAGAATTAAAGGAGCAGCTGAATGACTTATTGAGTAAAGGTTTCATTCGTCCGAGCTCATCACCTTGGGGATGCTCCGCTCTCTTTGTCAAGAAGGACAAGACATTGAGACTATGCGTGGCTTACCGTCCGCTTAATGCCGTGACCATCAAGAACAAGTATCCACTACCACGTATTGATCTGCTCTTTGATCAACTAGTGGGTGCTAAGGTATTTTCTAAAATGGATCTTTGTTCTAGTTATCATCTGATATAAGACCGGAAGATATACCGAAGACGACATTCTCAACTAGATATGGACTTTATGAGTATTTGGTTATGTCTTTTGGTCTCACAAATGCCCCAGCATATTTCATGTACTTGATGAATTCAGTATTCATGCCAGAGTTAGACAAGTTCATCGTGGTGTTCATCGACGATATTCTGGTCTACTCCAAGTCAGAACAGGAACATACCGAACATCTCAAGATCGTGCTTCAACGACTGCGTGATCACAAGCTATATGCCAAGTTCAGCAAATGTGAGTTCTGGATTAATCAAGTTCCATTCCTTGATCATATTATTTCAGCGGAAGGCATAGTTGTGGTTCCGAGTAAAGTGATACAAATGCAAAAATGGCAATCTCCCACATCCGTACATGAAGTTTGTAGTTTCTTGATTTTAGCAGGCTATTATCGGAGATTTGTTCCAAGTTTCTCAAAGATTGCTAAACCTATGACAGATTAATTAGAGAAGGGCAGCGAGTATGTATGGAGTGAATCATGTGAGAAAGCCTTCAAAACTCTAGTAAAGCATCTCAAACCATCCTTGAACTTGGCTCAACCCGATACGACGAAATCTTTTGATGTTTATTGTGATGCATTTGACATTGGATTGGGATGCGTACTTATGCAAGATGGAAAAGTAATTGCATATGGATCAACACAACTTCGAAATCATGAACACAACTATCTGACGCATGATTTAGAGTTGGCAGCAGTAGTTCTTGCACTAAAGATGTGGAGACACTACTTAAAGAGACATCTAGTGCATCTCTACACAGATCATAAAAGTTTGAAGTACATATTCACTCAGAAGGAATTAAATATGAGACAACGGAGATGGTTAGAGTTAATCAAAGACTATGAACTTGAGATTCACTATCATCATGGCAAGGCTAATGTGGTTGTCGACACACTTAGTCAAAAGTCTCACGTTCATAGTTTAACCATTGGTCCTACAGAACAAGAAGAACCAAGTTTACGCATGGTTCCTTATGGAACTTTATATAACCTTGCTCTCGTACCTACAATCAGAGAGGAGATTGTAGAGGCTCAGAAGAAAGACAAGGGAATGTCTCATATTCAGAGGAGACTTAAAAGCGGAGAAATGAAATGTTTCCGGGAAGATGAACAAGGAACTCTATGGTTCAAGAATCGAATAGTGTACCCCGGGACATGGAACTGCGGAAAAAGATTTTGGATGAGGCTCAATTGTCCAAGTATTCAATCCATCCAAGAAGTAATAAAATGTACCAATATCTCCGTACTAAATTTTGGTAGACACGTATGAAGAGAGAAATAGCAAAGTATGTGACTAAGTGTGACACGTGTCGGAGAGTGAAAGTTGACCATATGAGGAAAAGCGGACTGTTGCAACCATTGAAAATACCGGCATGGAAATTTGAGGATCTGAGTATGGATTTCATTGTTGGGTTGCCTCTCACCTTTCACAAGCACGATTCCATTTGGGTGATCATTGACCGGTTAACTAAGTCAGCACACTTTATTCCAGTACATAACTCTTACAATGCGAAGAAATATGCGGACTTATACATATCAAGAATTTTGTGCTTACATGGAGTTCCCCGCACCATTATGTCGGATAGAGGATCGCTGTTTGTTGCATGTTTCTGGGAGCAGCTACATGCATCATTGGGGACGAAGTTAATTCGTAGTTCCGCATATCATCCTCAAACCGACCGACAAACTGAGAGGGTAAATCAGATACTGGAGGATATGTTACGAGCATGTTCCATACACCACAGTAAAAATTGGGATGATCATTTACCGTTGGCAGAATTCTTGTACAACGACGGATATCAATCTAGTATCAAAATGGCACCCTATGAAGCTCTCTACAGTCGTAAGTGACGCACACCACTCAATTGGTGTGAATCTGGTGAACGAGTTGTATATGGAATTATTTGGTAAATGAAGCAGAATAGCAAGTTAAACTGATTCAAGCAAATCTCAAAGCTGCTCAGTCTCGGCAAAAGAGTTATGCGGATAAAAGATGTTGCCCTTTACGCTTCAACATCGGAGACCACATCTATCTCCGTGTCTTTCCAATGAAAGGAATTCATCGATTCGGAGTAAAAGGAAAGTTCGCTCCGCGATTCATCAGTCCATTTACTATCACAGAAAGATGTGGTCCCATTGCTTACAGATTGGAGTTACCAACAGCTCTAGTTGGTGTTCACGACATTTTCCACATATCCCAATTACGGAAATGTCTCAAGCCCTCTACTGACATCAGCATAGAAGAAATGGAAGATTTGAAACCGGATCTCACCTACGTCGAGCATCCAATCCGGATTATCGATGGAAAAGCTCGCATCACAAGAAGTCAAAAGATGTGGTTTTATGAAGTGCTATGGAGTAACCACACCGTCGAGGAAGTGACATGGGAGAGTGAAGAGTATCTCCGCTAATAGTATCCGGACATGTTATCGTCATATCTTCGGTAATCCCTCTATCTTTTCGTCTCTCTTTTGCAATCTCGGGACGAGATTCTTTTGGGGGGGGGGGTGTAAAACCCAACTACAAGTGTGCGTTTCAGTCTTGAAAAATAAGCAGAGAAGGAAATAAAACTAGGATTCACTCAAGTGATGTTTTAAAAGAATTATATTGTATAGACCCAAAAATGTCAAACTTAATTCAACTTCAAGTCTAACTCAGCAAATGTAAGACTTTAGACCAGAAATTTATTAATGTAGTTCATTTGAGGTCCTTGCTGTCTTTCGAAAATACGGTGAAGGTTTAAAGCAAGGACTTTATAGATGTATTCAAAATCATATTTGAATGTTCAAATTCAGCATGGCAATAATTTAAATTTAGTGCATCATAATTCTTCTCAAACTCAAATTTATGTCCTGTTGAATTTAACCTAAATTACTGTGTTGTTCTGGAGATATTTTACACTGGAAAGGAGGGGATAAGGAGGACTGGGGTGGGACCCACTTTTCATCCAGTAAAAGAGCTCAACAGAGCGTGCTCCATTTATCTGCTCTTCCCATGGCGCCACCACACCTATTGCATGTGCCACATCCCCATCAACTAGCCTGGTCCTAGAGAGCAGAACCTTTTCCCCTTATCGTCGCTAAGAAATCCTTCATCAACTAACTCCTTCGCTATGCTCAACGCTAGCAACCAGTGCTCTGTTTTCCTGCCACTTTCTCTGGTCCATGGCGACAGCTCTCTTCCTCGACATTGCAACTCGGACGAAGGTTCTATAAGCTGCGCAAGCATCCTCCCTACCTCTCCGGCAAGTCGCCACTGCTTCCTCGTCGCCGCTGTACTGCCACCCCGGCGGGTGATTTGTTTCTTCCTCTGTTTCAACCCGTCACGATGATTTCCACGGTGCTCCAGCACTTCAGGCTTGCTCCCGACTCACTCCGGGCGCAATAAGGTTCCCCCCAACCTTTCCATGCTGTCCCCAGGGTTGCAAGTCCATTCGTAGCACCGTTTAGCCGGAGCTCGAATTTTTGCTTCGGCCGTTCATAAGAACAGATCATTTTTAGCTAAGCAATTCAGATTTTACGTGTATTTATTGTTTGATCCAGTTAAGAAATATCTTCCTCATGCCCCTAAGTTCATCCTGGATCAATAAACAAAGAAAATGATTAATTATATCCACTGTTCATCGAGTTCTCGTCGTCGTCGGACCTTTGGACCTAGGTCAAAGGTGGAATCCCAATTCCAGCCCTGTTCTCCTAAATTTGGTTCCAAAATCGTGCTCCTCATCGATGACTTGTGCTCCACGATCAATTTCTGAAGGGAATACTGCAGTCTGTGCACCGGGCGACCTCGTCGGAGTGCGGTCGTCCGCCGCCGCCGTGGGGACGCTACTTCCGGCCATCTTCGGCCTTTCCTGACCGCACCAGCAATCTTCCCAGACGGATTTAGGCCCTGGCAGCCATTTTTAGGTGGGGAGGCGCAGGGGGAAGGGCAGCCGGCAAGGGGCGCCGCCCGCTCGCCATGGGCTGATGGAGGAAGAAAGAGGCCGGGCCCCACCTGTCAGTGAGAATTCCACCGGATCCATTGTGGCACCGATCGGGTGTGGCTGCGCGAATGTTTTTGTGGCCCATTGTGTTGCTTCATTGCCAATGCCCCATTTTAAATTGGGGGCCCACTTTCAACAGTTCAGCCAATTTCCAGTAGAAAAATAATTGCAGAAACTACCCAATCTTTGGAAATTCACCATTTCCTGTAGGAATTCCCAAAAATTGTGAAACAATTTTGTTAGATTCCTCATATAAAGTACTATGCAGTGCTGCATATTATTATCTATGAAAGTCCCTGGTGACTCCCTAATAATTCCCACAAATTAAATCATTGTGAATTTATTCCAGGTGATTCCTTTTATGGAAAATTCTCAAACTTGGCAAAAATCTTCCGTTGCATATCTTTGGTGTTCAATAAAAATTTCAGAATCATTTGACTTCATTTACTAGAGCAAATTGTGTTTCCTTCTTCTATGTTTCTGAAAATTGGAAAAAAAAACAACAGAGACATTTTCAGAATATTGTAGGAACTTGTAAATTTCATATCTCCCTGTAGATTGCTTATAAAAAATATAAAACCAAATGTGTTGGACTCTATATGAATCCCTCTATCCAGAAAACCTAGTTTGACCTATACGAAAGCCTCTGTTTGGCCATGAAAATTCAGAGAAGGATAAACACTTAAGAAATTTTATAGACCAATATATTCCATTGTTGTATCTAAAACTTACCTGGTTATTCCTCCATTACCAACTCACTATAATTTTCTCTCAGGCTCAGGGGTTCTGTTGAACCTAAATTGAGATCACATCTCTATGTCCAAAATAATATCTATTTCACTTCATATTCCCATTGCCTAAGTTCATCTTATTTCCTCTCTGTTGATGTGCATTTCCAGAAACAGAACTTCTAGTCCTAGCTGGTATTAATCCTTCTTGAGTTATAATCAACTTCAATTGTTATTTTAATAAATTGCATTCTCTTATTTGCATATCATTTCGATAGTGCTTGCAATGAAGGTGGCCAACAAGAAGCACAACCCGGAGCAGAGGATTTCTCTATTGGTTCTGTTGTGGCATGATTTCTTGACGGAGTATAATAACTGATCGTCGCTGACTTTAAATGTCAACTGGAAGGCAAGCCCCGGTTTGTATTTAAGAAATCTTGCAAAGTTTTCATTTCTACACACTATATGGATGAGATGTATTGAGCATTAGGTCTTGTGCAATGAAACCCAATTGCATGACCAGATTATCCCTGAGAGGTTTGGGTAGAGTAATACTCCACGTTTCTATATGCTATGCTTAACTGTTTATTGAAAGATTCGGTAGAAGTCGAGTGGTTTGGAACTACTCGCGATACTAGCACGTGGATTATCACTGGGTTGGAATCATGAGTCGAATTGTGAGGATTTACCTTAATGAATTGGAGACTAGGCAGGAGTGTAGGATCCAGTAGTACATGGTCCTGGGTGTGTAGTCCTGCCTGTGTCGATTAAGGCTCATCTCGTGCCTGGCCCAGTTGGACATGTTTGAATTGTACTGGGTGCATACTGGCTATATGGGACCCAGGAAACCGATGTACCTTGAAGATCCTATGTTGAAACATTTTCAATCGTCTTAAGTCGTTGGCTGTTAGTACAGTGGGAGGCAACTCGCTCATGAACATCTCACAGCGAAGGTGCACCTTGAGGGAGCTCGCTGTTCGGGTCGATCGAACTGTTTTGATGTAGTTGAATCTTGGGAAAGGTGGTTGCGTGCGACATCAGTGGAGTATGCCGTAAAACTCCGAGTATGGGTGTACGTGTTGTGCAATCCGGGTGTCTACTGGTTGCAATCACCGTCGCTCGCGGTTATTTGAGCATACTTGGACACTGAGTTTTGACGTAGTAAGAAGTAAATATGGTTTATTGGAATTTGATACTTCTTGATATAAAATTTTATTGCAAACTTGTATGCAGTAGTTGTAGTGCAAATTAAATTTACTTTCTATGAAGCCTTAACTTGATGCTAAAAATGAAATTAAGGATTCACTTGTAGGCGTGTCCTTTATGCAAATTCAGCTTCCATTATTTAGAGTTTCCAGCATGTAGAGTTCCATGCCTTAGGAGAGACGGTTAAGTCTTGCTGAGCGTCAAGCTCACGGTTGCTCTATTGTGGTTTTTGTAGGTATTATTAGCTTATACTTATGTTGTGGTTGTCCGTGAGACCTTGAGCCTGTCGAGATGTATCTCTCACGGAAACCTTGTCGCTGCTCTCTTCTTTGTGTTGCTAGTGAGAACAGTCCGCAGGCATGGACGGCTTCTCTTATGCATAGTTAGTTGAGGGTGTGAGTATAAAATATTCCACTGCGTTGTATATTATGTTGTAAAAGATAATCATCTTGTGAAATAGAAATAGTTGTGTTGGTTATTTTGTGTTGTTTTTCTTGTGTGCTATTAGGTGTCGCATCGTACGGCACCACCCAATGCGATTTCTAAAATGTGTGGATCCCGATCCCCACAGTCCATAATTTTGATTTGAAACTCATTTATGCATGGATAACTAAATTTCAATTTCCTAGGCAAGAATTAAAAATGTTCACAAGGATAAAATTGAGAATCTTATTTGCCATGACCCAAATAATAAATATTTGCTCTTGTAAAAAAACTATGTTGGTTAGAAAATTTACAAGATGAAGGGATCAATATAGTGTATTTATATCACTTGCATTGCTATGAGTAGGAGCTTTAGAACATGTGCAAATTGATTTATCCATAAAGCCCCACTCCTAGCTATGATTCATACATTGTTCATGGAAACACTAGAAATTGGACCCAATGCATCTTTGGTCTTGTTCTTCCCCCTATGTACAAATGAAGATTCAGTTACCTAACCCGAAAATTCATTTGTACAAGTATCGGCAACTAACCATCCCTCTCTATCATAGAGGGGAAGTTTGCAGGAGTAAAATAACTATGTAGGCATTCAAAGATTCGATTGTTGGAATCCCTAGAGAATTCTATTTCAGCATCTCTTGGCCAAGGAGTAAATTAGGATGGTTGCCACCTATCAGAAATTAAATTCGAAGGTCAACCATAACTATATGAGGCCGGAGATTTGAAATGGTAACCCTCTGTGAGCAACCAATGGGCTGCTACGAATATGTGAGAACATTATGCTCTCAACTATTCTAAGCACTCATTCAAGCTCAAGGGAGTTGCCATCATCATTAGGTGTAAGTTATTCCTTTGCGGTTAAAGGGTATGATGTACCTTAACTAAGGAATGATGAGATCACATCCAATGTATATTGGGTGCAAGTTATTCCTATATGGCTAGAAGGTATTTTATACCTTAGCCAAGGAACAATGGATCACACTCAACCCATGTTGAGTGCACATCATCCCTTTGTGGTTATAGGTGTGTTGCACCTTACCCAAGGAATAACAGGATCGTACTCAACACATATTGGGTACATGTCACTCCTTTGTGGCTAAAGGTTATCATTAACTTAAGCCAAGGAGTGAGGGATCACACCCAATACATGAGAGGTACAAGTTATTTCTTTATGGCAAGAAGGTATGATACACCTTATCCAAAGAATGACGAAACACACTCAACCATGTTGAGTGGAGGTCATTTCTTTGTAGCTAAGGGTTATCATTACCTTAGACATGGAATAACAAAGTACATCCAACCTATGGGAACATTGAGGTGTTGATGAACGACATCGACAGCACTCTTCTCGACCACACTCATGGAACCCATGGAAGGCAACCCAACATTGACACTCAAACCTCCAAAGCCATGCTACAAATAAGGTTAGGCCAACCTCACAGCCTACATCCGTCATTAGGGTTTCAGCCCCTAACGCGGACCTTGACCAAGAACAAGCTTGGGGGAGGACCCCCACTTGAGGTAACTGGTATCAAACATCTTAACATATTTATTTTCCATTCACCCATCATCCACCTTGCATATATAAAAAAACTTCAAGATAAGTAGAGTAGATTTGCTTTCAAAATAAAATAAAAGATGTGAGGTAAGAATGGTTTGGAATTCACATAGATGAAATGATGAATAGTTGCTCTGTTTTAATTTTCGTAAGTCCCTAGTTTACAACTTACTACTCTCCAAAATATTGCTTTGATTGGCTAGAATTACTTTTGCCTTGACTTAGAAATTGTGGGTCGCTAAATCTTAATCCATTCTAAGTTGTTGTGAGATATGATATATTGATAGGGCTACTATTCCTAGTTTGAAAGTGAAACTTAGATTTCTGGAGAAATTATAAAAAGATTTAAGTTACTCTCATTTGATTGAAAATACCTACCAAAGTCATATGATACATTACATTAATAGACCTTATGCATATGCTATTTGTCTTCACATTGAGCTTTGTCAAACTAGTATAGACCTAAGTGAGATTTCATTCATTACTTTTTGAATTCAAGACTTCACTTGCACATGCTATACTTCTACACTAGAAGTAAGCAAAATCCCATCATACCATCATTCCAGAATAAAAAGATAAACTCCATACTCTTCATGCTTAGTACTGTCTCCATGTTTATTGCATAAAAAGGGGGTAGAAGACATGGCTACAAGAAAAATAAAAAAAGAAAAAGAAAATGCATGCTTACATCATAAGCATTAGAAAAAAAGAAAAAAAAAGATAAAAGTAGCCATGTTTCATCCCTGCAAAATAAGAGAGTCCACGCAAAAGGAGTCATCTCAAATATCCACATCCACCTTCATTCAATCACACATGCACAAGTCATGAATCAAATAGTTTTGAATTGATTTCTCCTAACGCTTTCTTTTTTTGACTTAGCAATATTATGTGTTGCAAATACGCCTACTATATTCCCTACCAAGCTCAACATACAAGCCTTATGTAGAGGTAGGATGAATTTAGGCAAAATGCTTTGGAGAGGAAATATTTCCACTACACACAAAGGAGAGACCAAGAGAATCAAATTGAGGTACTTATAATCTAAATTGAACTCTTCGGGATTTAAGTAGAACTTGATTTGTAGGGTATGTGTGCTCCATTTGTTGTTCTATCTTTCAACCATCCATGAATAGGAGATGGCATGAGTCCTATAATGACTTAAGATGGGTGAAGTACCATACCAATTTTTGCAATACTAGGTAGAGTATTTTGTTGTGCACATGGTACTTTTGAAAAATAGAACATTATAGGAACTCCTGATCATCAACCTAAAGTCTTGACTTTGCTCGGGACGAGCAAAGGATAAGCTTGGGGGGGGGGGGGGGGGGGGGTTGTTGACGGCTGTTATATACCAATTTCACCCGTCAATATAAATCAACTATGTGAAGGAAATATCATTTCTTGCACACATCAGCTTTCTATTTAACCTATTTCCACTTGTACTTGGATAAATTGGTGCATGCAGGTATTTTATATAGAATTGAAGTGAAACAAGGGGATGGATCCTATAAAATATCCTCCCAGCCAATCAAGTGCCGATATGTGACACCACATGGATCAAATAGCCCACAAACAGAAATATCTGAGGCCATCCAATGGTGTAGCACCCATATCAGGGGATGGGACCCACCTGGAAGTCACCCCAAGAAAGCACAGACCGTTTGGAGCACTTATCAGGTCGGCCGACCCCCCTAGTCGGCCGACCTGGTCTTTCCTCCAAACTCGGTCAGCTTTCACGTGTTGACTCCTCACGGCTTGAAGAAGTCAGTGGTGACCGACTCGTGCACTTTTGGTGGCAGGAACCGACCCTTCTCCAAGCTATAAATAGGACCCCTCACTTCAACACACACCACTTGAGCATCACTCTATTGTATACACTAGTTCTCCTAGTTCCTTAGTGGAGGATAGGTTGTAGAGAGGAGCCTCTAGTCCCAAGTCCAAACTGGGAAAGGTATGGCTCATGTATCTTCTCTTGTATTTGTGACTTTGTGCTTTATAATAATATCATTATTAGTCTTTATTTACTTATATACTGGGGCAAAGTGTTCCTTGTTTGGTTGTGGAGTCCATGTATGCGCTAGGTATAGATGTTGCTATGATCTATCCATAATTCCATTATCATGTTATCATAAACATCATATACCACCACTATAGTCTAATTAGGTAATAATATGATAATGTTAATATGAATATGTTAGTGCTTGGTCCCAACATTGGTTCAACGATGTTTAGTCATTGCCTTAGATTGGCTTGTGCCGCGGCCCCTTAGATATTTACTTAATATGCTAGCATGGTGCTAGGATGGTTAGGTAGCGTTGGATGTCTTGTAGACCCACGGATTGAAGAGATAGGCAGTAGGCGGTAACAACCCTATATGTCATTTGTAATCCTCCACATTCGGCTATGCCACAGGCTCTTGGCGGGAGTCACCTAATATTGCTAGGGGTAAACCCATGCCCAATATGTTGGACCACTAAGCCATAGTATTCACTATTAGCATATTCATGTGTACTTCATGAGTAATTAGAGCATAGTAGGAGTATCTTCGTCTCGTAGTTTAACCCTTGCTAAGACAATCTTAACCTTAGAGTAGATTGCTTAAGTATGTGTCACACTATCCATATTATCAACTTACTCCTGTCTTGATAATTGATTATGTCAAAGTGTTTGATACGACACTTCCCCCGGACCTGCTTAGAAGCAGCCCGCAGAGGTTATTTTATGGTTGGGGCACGCAAAGATCAAGATCAAGATGATGACCTCAGGGATTTATGTGGTTCGGACCACCTGAGCGTAACACCCTACTCCACGGGGTTTGTGTAATTGTATTGAGCGAGTGCGTTCGCTAGAGTCAGGTCGAATCAGCTTAGCTTCGATTCAATTCAATCAGCTTAGCTTCGATTCCTCCCCCTTCTATTCGTGTGGTGCAGCCCTTTTATAGTTCTAAAGACTGACCGTTACAAAGCTGGACTGGCCCGACATGTGGCTCTGGCGTGCTTAATGACCTAATATGCTGTATAAAGGGTATTAAGTACAATTGATAGTGTGGTAACGTGCCTTCATGGCAGCATTACCCCTATTAATGGTGCACTGATCGTGTGTCATTAATATGGCATTAATGATACATTATCAGACCTTGTAACTGCTACTTTAACCGTCCTTGAATGTTTGTAACGGATGTGATCTGCTCGTATTTCTGTTGGCGATGAAGGTCCGGAGGCTCCACACGTGGCAGATCCAGAGCTTTCCCTTGCGGGAGGGTAGGTCCGGGGTTGTTGTATACGTGTCAGAACCGGAGCTCCTCTGTGACGGGGGCTAGGTCTGGGGCTGTTGTAGACGTGTAGTCGCCGGAGCTTCCCTTGGTTGGGAGTTTTGTTCCGGTCTTATTTTACACGTGTTAACCTGGGAGCCAGCCATGTGAGGGAAGCGGATCTAGTGCAATGTGACATGTGGGACTTGCAAGGGCCTTCAACTCTGACGGGTGGAACTTTCTTGTACTTCTTGCGATATCGTAGGGTACCCGGTACGTAGGGTACCGACAGTGGCCCCCGGGCCCACCTCTGGGAGAAACCCCTTGGGTTAAGTTGTTCTGCCGAAGGTGGGGCCATTCTTGATTCCCGCGCTTTGATTTTCAAAAAGTCCTTTGATGCGCCGATAGAGTGACGGTCCGGGAGTGAACCTTCGACGTGTGGCTTGTTATGAATACGGCAGATGAGATCTTTGAGTGTGGATCTCACGCAATTGAAGGTCACTGGTTCCCAATACAAAAACCGTATCAGTTCCGCGTGCCCTATCGGGGCGCCGACTTTGGGTTTCTCGCCGCTCATCATGGCAACGGTTGGCCTTGTGTAAGGACCTCGATCTCTTCGTCGGGGTGGCCCCAGGCCCACTCTTCATTGACTGGGTAGGTTTTTGAAAAGTTCTTTCGATCTCATTGTGGTTTCCATCCAAGCATCGCGGAGGCTTACTTAAGAAGGAAAGTGCGCATGGTTTGAGGACTCTTTACGCCTTCAATCATCTTTGCGCTCAGAGCCTCCAAAACTCCGCCTAACTTTCCATCCTTTGCTCCACTTTGCCGCGAAGGAGTTGGGTCTCCCCAAGAGCCGCCTCAAGAGCGATGATGATCTGAAGAAGGTCCAAACCTATATGGGATGGTCCAGTGACTCCTTAAACCATCTGGTCCGCACCGACAAGCTCCCGTTCAAGAAGGAGCATGACGGCGACATGGTGTACTTCACAGCGTACACCATGGTGGGATTCATTCCACCTTTCTCGACTTTCCTTTTGATGCTATTGGACTTCTATGGTCTACAGCTATACCACCTTGGCCCCCATTCTCTTCTTCTTTTGGCGACATTCGTCCACTTCTGCGAGATGTGGGTGGGTATTCCCCCCTGCGTCGAGCTTTTCCACACCTTCTTCACCATCCACACCACCGGCAAGGGGTCCGAGTTTCTTGGCTTCTACTATTTTGTGGAGCACAAGAACTGCCCCTACAAATACTTGAAGTCGTTTCCTTCTGGTAAGTGGGATGACTAAAAGAAAGATTGGATCATCATCACGGCAGAGGAGCACGAGAAATTTGAGCTGCCCGAAGGTCTCCCCAATGTTGACACTGACGCATGGAGTGTGGTTTCGGTGCTGTCAAATGCCTTCAACCCTGTCTTGACCAGGATCCACGAGTGTGTGGAAGGTGGAGTGACCCCCCAGATGGTCTTCTGCAACTATCTGGTCAACAGGTGGGCTCCGGTGAAGAAGAGGGAGAAGCCCGCGTGGGCCCTCAACAGCGTGATGGATGAAGACCGGATTGAAATCAGTCTGAAATCCAACTTGGATGATGAATCCTTGGAGTTTCATTTGAAGAAATTCCAGAATGGGATTAATGTCAACAGTGATGACTTGGCTCCGCCAGCAGCCTTCCTCCCCCTGAACATGGAGGCGCAGTTCAGTAGGGACCTCTGGAGGAGCATGTCGGTGCTTGATGACCTTGGCGAGGTAGAAAGGCGTCTGACCACCAGATTGGCGATTCTCAGAGCTTCCGAAGGTGGTCCTGCCCCCGTCCCGAGCCGAAGGACTGAAGACGTCGGCAAAGGTAAGGGCAAAGATCCAGCTGAGCCTTCCAGCCGGAAGAGAAAGTTAAAGCACGCTGACGGGAGGTCTGTGAGGCCTGCTCCTTCCACGACGGCTGCTTCTCCCCAGAGGGGGAGGTCTTCTGTAGCTACCCCTACTCCAGTGCAAACGTCTTTAAGAGGCGTAAGCTCTGGGCAGGCGACCCCGGCCTTAGTGCCGTCTAGAAGCTCCAGGTCCGGGAGTTCTTCCCGGCGAAGGGAAGCTCCAGCCGAAGGAACTCCAACGGCTGCAAGTGTTCCTCAACTGAGGTCTGAAGCAGTTGTCTCACCGGATTTGGTGGGCTCTAGCTCTGGGCCTCAGAAGAAGAGGTTCCGAGGTGACTGGGGTGGTAGTATCCCGAGGTAAGCATTGACTGCTCACCCTAAAATGCTAGTCTTGTTTTTGATGTGTTCTTAATCTTCTCTTCCCATTGTTTCCAGGGTGTCGAAAAAAGGACCCGGAGCTTCAGCGCCTGTTGCAACGACTGGGGCTGCACCTGTCGAAGCTCCGACTTCGATCGCTGAGCCTCCTTGTCAAGCGGAGGCGGAAGTCACGGCAGCTTCGGCACCAGCCGTCGTGAGCTTGGACTCGGAGTTCTCACTCGAAGCTCTTGTGGTAGTGCCGGAGCGCAGGAGGGAAGTTGAAGATGTACCTCTGGCGGCGGAGGCTAATGCTCCAGCACCAGCGATGCCAGAAGTTCCGGCTTCCGAGCCGGTAGTTGCCGAAGCCCTGGCTGCTGAGCCAGAAGTAGCTGAAGCCCTAGCTATTGAGCCGGAGATCACCCAAGCTCCGGCCCTTGTGCCGGAAACAGTTGAAGATCTGGCGGCTGAGCCGGAAGTGGTAGAGGGTCCGGCTGCTGAGCTGGAGGTGGTTGGAGGTCCGGCGGTTGTGCCAGAGGTGGTCGTCGTGCCGGAGCCCGAGCCAGCAGTGGTTGAGGCATCAGTCGAAGCTTCGGCTGCTTCTCCAGAGGTGATGGTTCCAAAGGTACCTGGGTCGGAGCCAGAGCAGCCCGAATAGAGGGCGGCAGGTCCCCCGACTTCGGAGCCATCGACTGAAGACCTGGAAGCGGCACCTTCAACTGCTCCGGAGGTGGAAGTTCCCCCAACGGGTTCTTCTGCTGCCGCTGAAGGGTTCTAGGAGAGCGGCCCTAGCACTGCGGGAGTACAGGGGACCACTATTGTAGAGTTGGACCCAGTTTTTGTGACGGGGAACCCGTTTGAGCCTGCAGAAATGATCCCGGCAAGCCCAGAACCTATCCCTCTAGAGTTGTCCATAGACAACACCTGCTCAAGCCTCCGACAGGTCCAGCTTGCCTTCGATCATGAGAGCAAATCCTTGGAGTTGGAGCGCAACACCTTGAGGTGTTGGCGCAACAAACTCCATTTTGAGACCAGACTTGCTCAGACAAGGTTGGCTGACCAGAAGGAATGGATCAAGGGGGAGAAGGCCCGGTTAGAATACTGGAATAAGTTGATGGAAGAGAAGGAGGCCGCCATCCGGGCGCTCGATGCTAACTCTAGGGAAATCCTAGAGAAAGCCAAGGAAAGATGTGACGCTACTAACGAGCGTTACGAAAAGCTCGCAGAATTGAATGAAACTCTTCTAAAGCGCCGAGCGGACCTGGAGGTGAGGGAGGAAAAGCTCCTGGGGCAGCGGGAGGATGTGGTGAGGAGAGAGGCGGAGGTCACCCAGAAGTTGACTCTGGGTGAGAAAAATTTGGCAGATCGCAGCAAAAAGCTGGATTTATGGAAGGAGGAAGAGAGGAATAAGAACTGGAAGGTGGGGCAAGATCTCTCGAAAAGAGAGTCTGACGTTGTCATTAGGGAGGGGAGAGTCAAGGGTAGGTAAAAGGACCTAGCTGAGAGGAGGAACCGCATCCACCTCCAGGAGACGGAGATGGCCGACCGAGAGAAGCATGTTGCTGAAAACATGCAGCAGCATGCTAAGTTGGCCGAGCGGCTTGCCCATGAAGGTTCGGAGCTTGCGGCCGCCCGGAGGTCATTGGAAGAGCTGCGGAGCTCGAAGACGACTGAGTCCTTGATGGTATGTGACTTCCTGGGGCATGCGGACAGTGCCCTTGTGCCTCTTGGTTTTAGTCCAGTACGCCCAGAGGACCCAACACAGGAGCTAGACCAGACGCTAGCGGCACTTGGTTGTGCTGGCAGCAAACTCGATGCGATGGGTGACGTCATCGCCGATCAACTGGAGGCGGAGGGTAAATCCTTGGCCAAGAACGTCGATGAGTATGTCTTGGCATGTTACTAGAGCCGAGACCCCCAGTTCTCCCTTATCCAGTCTTTGAAGGAATCATCGCGGAGGAGGAGGATGTCGCCAAGACTAGTGTCCAAGAAGCTAC
Source organism: Tuctoria greenei (assembly GCA_036927565.1). Lineage (NCBI taxonomy): Eukaryota > Viridiplantae > Streptophyta > Magnoliopsida > Poales > Poaceae > Tuctoria > Tuctoria greenei. The sequence goes on along the minus strand of JAYESD010000007.1, from coordinate 54,096,522 downwards.
TGAGAAGGTTACTTCGTTTTTTCATAGGACCTAGATCCTCCAGTAGCTAGGACTTTACTCCTTTTGTCCCTTGTAATATCAATTTTGTAATCCAGTTCTTTTGATTAATGAGATCCTCCTTTTTGCCTTGACTTTCACTTTGTCTTCAATATATTGTGTCGTGTCTTGTTGGCCCCCTGGTACATTGTACAGTTGAGGTGTGTACATGTACCAAAGGTTATGACAGTATGTTGATGACTTGGTTACTTCGCACTTGTAGATTTTAAGTCTGAAGTCTTCAATTTTGAAGCGTCGAAGACAGGCCCCCTGGAATGGTCGGAGCTTGGTAGCTCCGACGTCAACATATTAGATGTTGACAGCGGACCTATCTTGGGAGATGTCGGAGCTTAGTAGCTCTAGCGTCGTTCGCCATCGCTTTGAATTTTTGCTTTTCTTTCACATTTAAGGCAAGAGAGAAAGTAAAATTCGTCCTCTTGTCTAAAATTGGTTGTGACTTATTATTCTTATTTGGACTTTAGATCCGAAGAAACTCAACATGATAACAAGCGTTTTGGTAAAATCTTCCTAGATCTACATGCCTTTTTAGTACTCACCCTACTAAGGCCTGTCGGGGTGTAGGTAGAGTGGCGTACTTAGGGTGCAGGACCAGGCTAAGTCGATAGCACACTCCAGACCTATGTTGGCTTGGAGTTCAGGCAAGTAGACTATGTAGCAGTGTTAAGATCCAAAAAGACTATCAATAAGGCTTGTAATGCATGTGAATTACTTTGAACAAAGCTTAAAAATATTTGCACAACTTCATTATAGAAAAGTGAGGTAAAAATAATTTGATATATTGAGCCTTGTAAAAAAAGTATGTGCATGTGGAGTCTGTTTTCACACAACAATGTCTTTCATTATAGGTCCGAATTACAGGGGAGACAAGGACACACTTAGGGTGCTGGACCCTGCTAAATGTGCTATACATCTTGTACTAGCCCAGAGCAAGTAGTTACACTTTTAGTGTTGTGACTGTGTCAAGTATTACATGAACTTCCCGGACCCTCCCGGTGGGGTCCAAATGTTCTCCCAGAGGACATGCTCGTCTCTATATAATGACACTAAAACCTGCATTGTGTGTAATTGCAGACTCACCTCCGTGATTCTAAGTATAAAACTTACGGAGGTGCTCGATGTTCCAATGATTGGGAAGTGGGATCCCATCCTCAGTTGCCAAGAGAACGCACCCTGGTCGGGATACTTTAATGACTTGAAAGGGGCCTTCCCAGCTGGGGGAAAGTTTGTTCATCCCTTCATGGCTTAGTATCTTCCGAAGCACCAGGTCACCTTATTCAAGCTGTCAATCATGCACATGCCTTTTATAATAGCGCTGGAGCGCTTGGCGATAACGTGCATTCGGAACAGCTGCTTGGCCCCTTCCCTCGTCGACGAGGTCAAGGTCTTCACGCCGGAGCTGGTCCTGCGTGGCTTCGTCGAAGGTCCAAACCCGGAGGGACCCCAAGGTGATCTCCAGAGGAAGGACTGCTTCAGCTCCGTACACCAGGAAGAATGGAGTCTCCCCAGTTGACCGGTTAGGTGTTGTCCTATTCGCCCATAATGTGGACAGAAGCTCTTCAATCCAGTTAGCTCCATTCTTTTTCAAGCGCTCATATGTGCGCGTCTTGAGTCCTTTTAAGATTTTTGCATTTGCTCTCTCGTCTTGGCCATTGCTTGCTGGATGAGCTACCGAAGCGTAGCTAAGCTTAATATCGAGGTCTTCGCAATATTCTTATAATGAAGCACTTGTAAATTGAGTCCCATTATCAGTTATGAATTTGTTTGGAACTCCAAATCTGCATATAATGGACTTCAATAGCTTGATTGTTGATTGTTTGTTGATTGTTACTAGTGGAGTTGCTTTCGGCCACTTGGTGAACTTGTCGATGGCGACATATATGAACCTGTAACCTCCGACGTCTTTTGGGAAAGGTCCCAAGATATCCATGCCCCACACAGCGAATGGCCATGTAGGAGGTATCATTTGTAGTGATTGAGCCGGTGTGTGAATCTGTTTGGCGTGAACTGACATGCTTCACATTTTTTCACTAGCTCAACCGCATCCTGAAGTGTTGTAGGCCAGTAAAAGCCATGCCGGAAGGCTTTACCGACCAGCGTGCGAGAAGATGTGTGGTTCCCGCACTCACCTCCATGGGTTTCCGCGAGGAGATTGTGGCCTTCTTCCCTTGCAATGCACCGCATTAGGATGTCATTGACACCGCGTTGGTAGATATCCCCTTCTACCAACGTGTATCTTTTAGCCAATCTTCGAGGTGCTGGTCTCACCCTCTTCGCTCAGTTCAACAGGCTGAGCTATTGGTTTTGACAACCTCCGGACGAAAATTCCGTCAGGAGCCGGAGCTCCGGTTGAGGCTTTCGTCAAGTGTTCATCGGCTTCGGAGTTATGAAGGCGTTGAATATGATGGAGATCCAGGACTTCGAAGTCCTTCTGGAGCCTCTGGACTTCAAGAAGATAAGCAGCTAATTGAGAATTGTTGCAGGAACATTCACCTTTCACTTGTTTGATGACGAGTTGTGAATCTCCCTTTACCAACAGGTGTTTTACACCATAAGATAGTGCCACCTTGAGTCCATAGATGAGGGCTTCATACTCCGACATATTGTTGGTTGCCTTGAAATCAAGGTGTACCATGTACTTGACCTTCTCTCCGGTTGGAGCAAGGAGAAGGATTGCAGCTCCGGCCCCCTGCTTATGCACGGAGCCATCGAATTAGAGGGTCTAGTGAGGCTTAGTGAATACGGAACTTTGAGCTCTGGTTTCTGCTCACTCTGGCCTCCAGGGTCTGACAAAGAGGGGGTCCATTCTGCCACAAAGTAAGCCAAGGATTGACTTTTAATTGCTTGTCTTAACATGAATTCTAGATTGAATTCTGCCAGCTCCACTGCCCACTTTGCAATATTCCCAGTAGAATTAGGGTTATGCAAAATTGCACGTAGTGGAAAAGAAGTTACCACTGATATTTTGTGGGCTTGGAAATAGTGGTGAAGCTTTCTTGAGGCAATAAGAATTGCGTAAAGCAGTTTATGCACCTCAATGTATCTTGTCTTGGTGTTATGGAGTACTTCACTGATGAAGTATCTTGTCCGGACCCTTTCAGAAGAACCCGGAGCTTCCTCTCCATTGACTCGGACCGCCTAGAGGGGTCTGGATCTTCTTGTTCAGCAGCAGTTACTCTTTCGTTTGAAGGTGGTTGATCCTCCAGCATCTCGCCTTGAAGATTCGTGCCTGAGGGTTGGTACCCAGACCCGCCTTCGGGTAGCTCCGAACCCTCCCGGAGGGGTCTTGACTCCTGAATTGGGGATGGCTCTGGTCTTTTCGCGACCAGGACCATACTGACAACCTTTGTAGTTGCCGAAATGTAAAGCAGTAAAGGCTCACCAGGGTTTAGAGCTACCATGATTGGTAGTGTGGTGAGGAGCTGTTTCAGCTCTCGAAACGCCTTTTCTGCTTCTTCAGACCAATGAAATGGTCCGAACTTCCTCAAGAGTTTTAAGAAGGGTAGCGCCTGTTCTGCCAGTCTTGATATAAACCGGCTGAGCGCGGCTAGACATCCAGTCAACTTTTGGACATCCTTAATGTGGGCTGGGGGCCACATTTCTTCTATAGCCTTGATCTTCGTCGGATTTGTTTCGATTCCTCGATGGGTCACCAAGAACCCCAGAAGCTTTCCGGAGCTAACCCCGAAGACACACTTGTCTGGGTTTAGCTTGGTGCATGTAGTACGCAGCTTGTCAAAGACGGCTTGTAAATTGTCAAGGAGTGACTCCTTGTTTTTTATTTTCACGACGATGTCATCAACATAAACCTCCACCAAGTCTCTAATTAGCTCTCCAAATGTTTTGTACATGGCTCGCACAAATGTTGAAGCGGCATTTTTAAGACCAAATGGCACGGCAGTATAACAATACAATCCATCTACTGTTATGAAAGTGGTGTGCTCTTCATCTTCCTTAGACATATGGATTTTATGATATCCAGAATATGTATCTAATAAACACAGTACTTCACACCCGGAGGTGGAGTCCACTATCTGATCTATTCTAGGTAGTGGAAATGGATCTTTTGGACAAGCTTCCCACCGGTCTTAGGTACAACAATTGGGTTTGCCAGCCACTTGGGATGGAAGACTTGCCGGATGAATCCATCTTCGAGCAACTTCTTGATTTCCTATCGGATGAAGTTTTGTCGCTCGATTGATTGCTTCCGGGGCTTCTGGTGTACAGGTCGTGCGTCTGGGTAAATCTTCAGATTGTGTTCAATCACCTCCCTAGGGATCCCAGGCATTTGTGACGGTTGCCAGGCAAACACGTCGACGTTAGCCTGGAGGAAAGTGATGAGTGCGAGTTCCTATTTGTTGTTCATTCCTCCCGATATACGGGTAGTTTGAGCAGCATTGGAACCAATTTGGACGAGTTTGACGGGAATGTCGGCGTCACCACTTGGTTGCACATGAGGTGCGGAGGTAGATCCTTTGTGACGAATGCTTGGAGGATTCGCAGCTGGCTCCTTACCGGATGCTTCCTCTTGTGCTGTGGTAAGCGCATAGAGTTCTTCCAGTGCAGTAACTCCCGCGGTATGATCTCCGCGGATCCGGAGAATGCCCGTTGGTGTTGGCATCTTCAACCCCAAATAACCATAATGGGCAGCAGCCATAAACTTGTAGCTGGCCTGCCCAAAATGGAATTGAAAGGTAGATTTATTTGCGCTACGTCGAAGATCAATTTCTCGGTTCTGTAGTTCTCCTGGGTCCCGAAGGTCATCGGAAGTGTAATGGAACCAAGAGGAGTAATGGTTCCTATCGGTGGTTTTGATCCGGCAGATCTCCCGACACTACTAAAGTGTTAGAGGAGTTTGAGGTTCGGTGAGGGCGCGCGGAGATTCAAGAAGGTGAAGTGTAAATGACACAATGGACACGAGGATTTACGTGGTTCAGGCCGCCTGAGCGTAATACCCTACTCCACGGGATGTGTTGGTGTTGTATTGGTTGTCTGAGCTCAAAGTGAGTTCAGGGTGTCGAGTGAGCGTGTCACTAGAGAGTGTATGAGCCTGTCCTATGTATCGTTGGCCTGTCCTTTTATAGTACAAGGGCAGGCCGTTACAATTTAGCCTGGCCCGACATGTGGCTCCGGCGGTTACTGATATTGATACACATTCAACACGTTTAATTTCCCTTAATGACCGAGTTATGGGCTTTGACAGCACCATTACTGGTAATTAAGGTCGTCCGATCGTGTGTCATTAATATAGTATTAATGACACTTGATTGGGTCTTGAAGTCCTTGATTCCCCTTTGAAGATCCGGAGCCGTTGTGGAGTCTTCCAGAGGTTAGAGGCTGAAGATCTGACAGTTGGACATGTGGCAGCTCCGGAGCGTACTGTGGGAAACAGAAAGCTCCGGAGCTACCTGACACGTGTTAGTTCCGGAGCTTCCCTCGGTCTGGGGTTAGGTTCGGGGGTGCCATTTCGGTACATAGCCCGGAGCTTCCCCCTTGTGGGCGGTAGCTCCGGTTTGATAGTACACGTGGCGACCCTGGGACTAACCATGTTGGAGAAGCGGGTCCAGTTATGTCTGACATGTGGGCCTCTGAAGGTCTTCAAATCAAGTAAATGACTTTCCCTCGAGATCTTTGTAATCTCAAGGGGTGTACGGTTCCCAGGATACCGATAGTGGCCCCCTGGGCCCACCTCTGGGGAAGACCCCTTGGGTGATGTCATTCCGTCGGAGGTGGGTCCATCCTCGCGACTTTTGAACTGAGTCTTCAAAGGTCTTCGGATGTGCCGTTGGCGATGGTTTGGAGTTAAATCCTCGCCGCATGGCGTATCCCGTGTACGGCAGATGAGATCTTTGGCGTGCGGATCTCACACAATTGAAGGTCGCCGGTTCCTGATATGAAAATCGTATCGGTTCCGTGCGCCTTGTCAGGCCGCCGCCTTCGGGCTTCCCGTCTCATGATGACAACCGTTCGCCTAGGTAAGAACCTCGACTTGATCGTCGGAGTGGTCCTGGACCCTCTTGTCATCGGCAGGGTAGGATTTTTGTGTAGTATTTTCGACTTCCATGCGGTTTCCATCCAAGCGTTGTGAGGGCTTACTTAAGAAGGAAGGCGTGCACCGTCTGGAGTTCTTTACGCCTCTCATCTGATCTTGCGCTCAAACTCCCAACTTGTGCTCGCTTTTCCTCTCTTGCCTTGCTTTGCTGCGATGGAGTTGGGTCTCCGTGAGAGCCGTTTGAAGACTGACGGTGACCTGAAGAAGGTCCGAGCCCTCATGGGATGGTCCCCGGACTTCGTCAACCGTCTGGTCCGCGCCGGGGGAGAGCTCCCGTTTGAGAAGGAGCACGCCGGCGAAATGGTGTACTTCTCTTCGTACGCCATGGTGGGGTTGATCCCACCCTTTTCTTCCTTTTTCTTGATGCTGCTAGACTTTTATGGTCTGCAGCTATACCACCTTGGCACCCACTCCATTCTTCTTGTGTCTATCTTTGTCCACTTTTGTGAGATGTGGGTGGGCATCCCCCCCTGCATTGAACTCTTCCGGACCTTCTTCACCGTCCATACCACTGGTAGGAGCAATGAGTACCTTGGCTTCTACTACTTTGTGAAGCGCAAGAAGTGCCCATTCAAGTACCTCCGGTCGTTTCCCTCTGGGAAGTGGGATGATTGGAAGAAGGACTGGATAGTTATCCGGGTGGAGGAGCACGAGAGGCTGGAGCTGCCCGAAGTCCTCCCCAACATCGACACTACAATCTTGGAGTGAAGCTCCGGTGCTGGCGGTCGCCTTCAACCCTGCTCTGACCAGGATCCGCCAGTGCGTGGAGGGAGGATTAACCCATCAGGCGGTGTTTTGTAACTTCCTGGTCAACAGGTGGGCACTGCTGAAGAGGAGAGAAAAACTCGCTTGGGCCCTCAACAGTGTGATGGGCGACGACCGAGTCGAGACCGGGCTAAAGTCCAACATGGCGGGGACAACCTTGGAGTTTCATCTCAAGAAGTTCCAGCACGACATTGACGTCGCGGGTGACGACTTGACTCCGCCATCAGCTTTTCTCCCTCTGAACGTGGAAGTAGAGTTCAGCAGGGAGCTCCGGCGGAAGATGCCTGTGCTTGACGACCTTGGTGTCGTCGAGAGAAGATCGATCTCCAGGGTGGCGATCCCTAGGGTTTCCGAAGGTGGCTCCGACCCTGCCCCGAAGCCAAGGGTTGAGGTCGTCGGCAAGGGCAAGGAGCCGGCGGACGAACCCTTGAGCCAGAAGAGGAAGCTGCAGCATGCCGACGGAAGGTCCGTCAGGCCTGCCACCTCTGCATCGGCTCCTTCTCCTCGGAGGGGGAGGTCTTCTACAACCACGGCGACTGTACCCGCAGCGGCGTCCTCCCGAGGTGCTAGCTCTGGGCATGCGACTCCAGCACCAGGGCCGGTTGACGCCTCTAGGTCCGGAGATTCTTCCCGATCGAGGGGCACCTCGACTAGGGAAATGCCCGTGGCTGCAACGAGTTCCGGGGGGCCTTCCGGAGCTTCCACGCCGACGGCGGCTATGGTTAGCCCAGAACGCCCGAGAAAGAGGTTCCACGCAAGATGGTGCGGAAGCCTCCCAAGGTAATTTTTAATCTTTACCTCAAACAGTTGTTTTGTTGTAGTAACTATTTTTTAAGTTTCTTCATCCATCATCTGCAGCGTTCCCAAGAAGAGGAGTGAGGCTCCACCCTCAGCCACAGCAGCTGAAGTTGTGAGGGCGGAAGCTTCTTCTCCTGTTCCAGTGCCGCCCCAAGTGGTGGTTGAAGCTACGATAGCTCCGGCGCCAGCTGTCGTGGTCATGGACCTCGACTCATCCCCAGAGACTCCCGTGCTAGCGCCGGACCACGGGAGAGAAGATGCGCCAGCGGCACCTGCCCCGGAGGTTGAAGCTCTAGGTCCTGGTGCAGAGATGATGGAAGCTCCGGCCGTTGAGTCAGAGGAAGCAGTGATTCCGGCTCCGGAGCCGGAAATTGTCGAAGCTCCGGCGGTTGAGCCAAAGGTAATTGAAGTCCCGGCATGTGCGCCGAATGTTGAGGAAGTCCCGGCGGTTGGGCCGGCTACCTCAGAAGCACCGGCCACAAAGCCGATTGTTGTTGGAGCTCCGGCCGCAGGGCTGGTTGATGTTGAAGACCTTCCGGCTCCCAAGCCGGTTGTTGCAGAGGCGTCAGCGCTCGAGCCCCAGTAGAGGAGGTGCTCAGGCCAGAGCCAGAAGCAGCTCCTGCTCCGGGAGTGACAACGCCGGAGGTACCCGCGGCTGAGCCGGAGTGCTCAGAAGAGGTTGCTGGCCCCCTGCCTGAGGGGGCAAATGAAGACCTGGCGGTGGGGCCTTCGGAACCACTTCCGGAGGTCAGAACTTCATCAGCGGGACCTTCCTCGATGGCGACTGAGGATATCCCGGAGGACAGCCCTAGTGCCATAAAGGCTCAGGGGACCACTCTTGTGGAGTGGGACCCAATTTTTGTAACTGAAAACCCGCTGGAACCAGCGGAGGAGACCCCAGCAGGTCCGGAACCTATCCCGTTGTCGTTATCTATTGACAACGCCTGCTCCAGTCTGCATCAAGTTTAGCTGGCATTCTTCCACGACAGCAAGGCTCTTGAAGAGGAGTGCCAAACCCTTAGGCGGTGGCGTAACCGGCTCTACTTCGAGACCAAGCTGGCACAGTCGAGGCTAGCAGATGACAAAGAATGGATCAAGCGGGAGAAGGTCCGCCTGGAATACTGGGGCAAATTATTGGATGACAGGGAGAGCATGACTCACGCCCTCGACGCTCAATCCCAGGCCATTTATGAGCAGGCCAAAGCAGCTAATAGTGCAGCTGATGAATGCCAAGAAAGGCTGGAAGCCATTAACACTACTCTCATCAAGCGCCGGGAGGCACTTGAGGAGAGGGAGAAGAGGCTCGAAGATGAAGAGCAGAAACTCCTTGAGCCGCGGGATGACGTCCTGAAGAGGGAGGAGGAGCTCACCGAAAAGGTGGCTCTGGCTGACAAGGGCCTTGAGGAGCGCACCAAGAAATTGGAAGAGTGTTGCACTGAGGAGGAGGAGGAGAAGGCATGGGTGCGGGGGCAGGAACTCTACGAGCAAGAGTGTGCCATCGCAGCCAGGGAGAAGAAAGTGAGGGGCAGGGAGAAGGACCTGGTTGATCGCCGGAACAAGATTCACCTTCGGGAGGAGGAGCTCGGAAAACTCGAGAAGCGAGTTGCTGAAAAGATTCAGCAAAATGCCAAAGAAGTTGAGCGCCTCGCTCGTGAGAATTCTGAACTGGTGGCGGCCAGAAGATCCTTGGAAGAATTGAAGGGCTTGAGGACTGCGGACTCCCTACAGATTTGGGAGTTCCTGGGCAAGGCCAATGACGCGCTGACACCGATGGGCTTCAGTCCCGTGCGTCCAGATGATCCGGAGCCGAAGCCGGACCTAGCGTTGCAGGCGTTGAGCTCGGCAGGTAGCAAACTCTCCAAGGTGGGCGACATCATCACGGACCAATTGGAGGTTGAGGGGCAATCCCTGGCGAAGAACGTCGCAGAGTATGTGCTGACGTGCTACACCAGCCGGAATCCCCAATTCCCTCTGGACTCGGTGCTTGAAGGTCCCGTTGAAGGAGAAGGTGAAGTTGCCCGAGCCAACGTGTCGGAGGTTGCCCAGAAGGTCGCCCAGTTCTTCCATAGGGTCTAGGACTATTTCCGTAGCTCCCACTTGTATTCTCTCTTTTTCTTCCTCAATTTTGTAATCCCTTGTCTCCAGATGAATGAAATCCCCAAATTTTTGTGAATTTCACTTTTTGTCTTCAACACTTTTGTCTTCACTTGGCCGCCTGGTAGATGTACACAATTTGATTGTGAACATGTACCAAGAGGATATTGTGTTTTGTTGAAGACTCATTTGCTTCGAACTTGTAGAGTGTAGGTCTGAAGTCTTCAATAGTGAAGGCCCCCTGAGGTTGTCGGAGCTTAGAAGCTCCGGCATTGTCTATCGTCGGAGCTTAGTAGCTCCGACAATAGTCCCTATCAACGCGTAGAGCATTGATAATTAGTCCTCCGGGGTGTCGGAACTAGTAGCTCCGGCAGTGACCTTTGCCAACACGTAGTTTGTCGGCAGCAGACTCCGTTTGTGGGGTCTTCTCACCATCTTTTATTTAGCGTCGACGGCTGGCCCCCTAGCTCTACCGGAGCTTGGTTGCTCTGGTGATGCTCGTTTTCAATGCTTAGCATCGATTACAAGCCACCTAGGGGAGTCGGAGCTTTGTTAGCTCCGGCTTTTCTCCATCAACGTAGATTTTTTTATTTTTCCTGCACACTGAAGCCAAGAAAAATAGTAAAATTCGTTTCTTGTCTATAACTTCGTCGCAGCTTACGATTTTCAAGAAAATTTTAGGTCAAACGCGATTCTAAATACAACCGAATGCGTTGTCTTTTCTTCCAGATCCAATTGTACTTGGATCCGCCTTACTTCGTCCTGCCGGGGTGTAGGTAGAGTGGCGTACTTAGGGTGCTTGACTAGGCTAAGTTGATAGCACACTCCGGCCCTAGGTTGGCTTGGCGGCATTCAGGCGAGTGGGCCATGAACAATATTTGATCCAAAAGAATCGACAATACAACTCGAATCGTATATGAACCGGTCGAACTAAAATTCCTTAAGAATTGCACGTCTTTGTTATAGATAAGAAAGAAAAATAAAAAATGTTGAGCCTGTACAAAATAAATGCACGTGGAGTCTGTTTCACATGAAGATGTCTTTCATTATAGGTCCGGGGTACAGGGGAAACAAGTACACTCTTAGGGTACGGAACCAGGCTAAGCGTGTTTCATTTCTCGTTTAACCCAGGGTAGCTAGCCACACTTTTAGTGTTGAGACTGTGACAAGTGTTGCATGAACTTTTCGGACCTTCCAGGAAAGGTCCGACTGTTCTCCCGGAGGAACTACCCGACTTTGTACAATGACTCTATAACATACACCTCAGGTTACTACAGACTCACCTCCGTGATGTTAAGTGTAGAACTTACGGAGGTGCTCAATGTTCCAAGGATTTGGGAGAGGTGTCCCATCCTCGGTAGCCAAGCGAATGCTTCCAGGACAGGATACTTTAATCACTCGGAAGGGTCACTCCCAGCTGGGGGAGAGTTTGTTTAACCCTTCTCTGGATTGTATTCTCCGTAGCACCAGATCGCCTTCCTCGAGCTGTCGGTTGTGTACATGCCACTGATGATAGCGCCGAAGGGCTTGGCGGTATCGGGCATTCCGAACAGCTGCTTGGCACCTTCCCTCCTCAAGGAGGTCTAGGTCTTCACGCCAGAGCTGGTCCTGCGTGGCTTCATCGAAGGTCCGGACCCGGAGTGACCCCAAGGTGATTTCCAGAGGAAGGATTGCTTCAGCTCCATACACCAGGAAGAAGGGTGTCTCTCCAGTTGACCGGTTTGGAGTTGTCCTGTTGGCCCATAAAGTGGGCGGAAGCTCTTCAATCCAGTTGGCTCCATGTTTTTTCAAGCGCTCATAGGTGCGCGTTTTGAGTCCTTTAAGGATTTCAGCGTTTGCTCTCTCGGCTTGGCCATTGCTTGCTGGGTGAGCTACGGAGGCGTAGCAAACTTGAATGCTGAGGTCTTCGTAATATCCTTGAAATGCAGAGCTTTTGAATTGGGTCCCATTATCAGTGATGATTTTGTTTGGGACTCCAAATCTGCATATAATGGACTGCAAAAAGTTGATAGCAGATTGCTTGTTGATTGTCACAATTGGAGTTGCTTCCGTCCACTTGGTGAACTTGTCAATGGCGACGTACAGGAACTTGTAACCTCCGACGGCTCTTGGGAAAGGTCCCAAGATGTCCATCCCCCACACAGCGAAGGGCCATGTAGGAGGTATCATTTGTAGGAGCTGAGCCGGTGTGTGAATTTGCTTTGCATGAAATTGACATGCTTCGCATTTCTTCACCAGCTCAGTTGCATCCTGGAGTGTTGTAGGCCAGTAGAAGCCATGCCGAAAGGCTTTACCAACCAGCGTGCGGGAAGACGCGTGGTTCCCACACTCGCCTCCATGGATTTCTGCGAGAAGCTCGCAGCCTTCTTCCCTTGTGATGCACCGCATTAGGATGCCGTTGGCACCGCGCTGATAGAGATCCCCTTCTACCAACGTGTATCTTTTAGCCAATCTGACTACCCGGTCAGCGGATACATCATCGTCAGGAAGGATGTTGTCTTTCAAGTAGTTCCAGATCTCCGAGATCCATGCATCGGAGCTAACTTGAGCATTTGAGTCTTGCGTGCTGGGTTGCTCGGAGCTTTCGGCAGCACCTACGACCCTTGATGGCTGCCATGGTAACAGGGCCATCGGGACCGTCAGCTTCGGGATGCTGATCTCGCCCCCTTCGCTCAGTTCGGCAGGCTGAGCTGTGGGTTTTAACAACCTCCGGACAAAAGTTCCGTCAGGAGCCAGATCTCCGATTGATGCTTTCGTCGAGAGTTCGTCGGCTTCAGCGTTATGGGCACGCTGGACATGGTGGAGATCTAGGACTTCGAAGTCTTTCTGAAGCCTCTGGACTTCAAGGAGGTAAGCAGCTAGTTGGAGATTGTTGCAGGAGCATTAACCCTTCACTTGCTTAATGATGAGCTGTGAATCTCCCTTGACCAGCAGTTGCTTGACACCGTATGACAGTGCCACCTTTAGTCCGTAGATGAGTGCGTCGTACTACGCCATGTTGTTGGTCGCCTTGAAGTCAAGGTGTACCATGTATTTCACCTTCTCCCCGGTTGGTGCGAGAAGAAGGATTCCAGCTCTGGCCCCCTGCTTTTGCATGGAGCCATCGAAGTAGAGGGTCCAGTGAGGCTCGGTGAAGACTGGAGCTTTGTGTTCCGGCTTCTGCTCACTGGGCCCCCAGGGTTTGATGGAGAAGGAGTCCATTCCGCCATGAAGTCCGCTAATGCTTGACTCTTGACTGCTTGCCTTGAAATGAATTCGAGATCGAATTCGGCCAATTCCGCTGCCCACTTGCAATATTCCCAGTTGAGTTGGGATTATGCAAGATTGCTCGAAGTGGGTAAGAGGTCACCACTGAGATTTTGTGAGCTTGGAAGTAATGGCGAAGCTTCCTGGAGGCAATAAGAACTGCATAGCGCAGCTTATGCACCTCTAGGTATCGAGTCTTGGCATCATGTAGTACTTTGCTGATGAAGTAAACTGGGCGCTGAATGGTCCGGACCCTCCCGGAGGGGCCCGGAGCTTCCTCTTCACTGACACGGATCCTCCCGGAGGGATCCGATTTTCTTCGGGGACCTCCGGGTCCTGGCTGGAGGATCCCGGAGCTTCTTCAGAAGCGACCTGGACCCTCCCGGAGGGGTCTGGGTCTTCTGAAGTAACTTCTTGTGGCTTCGAGTCTGGGAGCTGGGACCCAGACTCGCTTTCAGGAACCTCCGAACCCTCTCGAAGGTGCCTGGATTCCTGAGTATGGGGTAGTTCTGGTCTCTCCGCAACCAGGACCATACTAACGACTTCGTCAGTTGCTGAAATGTAAAGCAACAAAGGCTCACCAGGGTTCGGATCTACCAGAATTGGTAGGGTGGTGAGGAACTGTTTTAGCTCTTGGAATGCCTTTTCTGCTTCTTCAGACCATTGTAATGGTCCGGACTTCCTCAATAACTTGAAGAAGGGGAGTGCCCGTTCCGCCAGTCTTGAAATGAACCGGCTGAGGGCTGCTAGACATCCAGTTAGCTTTTGGACATCTTTGATGCGGGCTGGTGGCCGCATGTCTTCAATTGCCTTGATCTTCGCCGGATTAGCTTCTATGCCCCGGTGACTTACCAGGAAACCAAGAAGTTTTCTGGAGCTAACCCCAAAGACACACTTGTCTGGGTTTAGCTTTGTGCGGGTGACCCGCAGCTTATCAAAGACAGCCTGCAAGGTGTCAAGGATTGACTCCTTGTTCTTGACCTTGACCATGATGTCATCGACGTACACTTCCACTATGTCTCTAATGAGTTCTTCAAAGGTTTTGTACATAGCTCGTACAAAGGTTGAAGATGCATTCTTGAGACCAAATGGCATGGCTGTATAACAGTACAATCCATCTACTGTGATGAAATAGGTATGCTCTTCATCTTCCCTAGACATTCTGATTTGATGATACCCAGAATATGCATCTAGGAAACACAGTAATTCACACACGGAGGTGGAATCCACTATCTGATCTATTCTAGGTAGTGGGAATGGATCTTTTGGACATGCCTTATTTAGTGTTGTGTAGTCGATACACATCCGAAGCTTCCCGCCGTCCTTGGGCACAACGACTGGGTTTGCCAGCCATTTTGGATGGAAGACTTCTCGGATGAATCCAGCTTCGAGCAACTTCTTCACTTCTTGCCGAATGAAGTTCTGTCACTCTACGGATTGCTTCCGAGGCTTCTGATGCAGAGGCCGGGCGTCGGGGTAGATCTTCAGATTGTGCTCAATCACTTCCCTGGGGATCCCAGGCATTTGTGACGGTTGCCAGGAAAACACGTCCACATTAGCCCGGAGGAAAGTGATGAGCGCGAGTTCCTATTTATCGTTCAATCCCCCCGATATACGGGTGGTCTGAGCGGCATCGGAACCGATTTGGATGACTTTGACGGGAATGTTGGTGTCGCCGCTTGGCTGCACACGAGGTGCAGAAGTCGAGCCTCGCTGACGAATGCTCGGGGGTTTTGGAGCTTTCTCCTGCCTGGAGTCCTCCTCTTGCGCCGTAGTAAGCGCATGGAGTTCTTCCAGAGCAGTTACTCCGGCAGTACGGTCTCTGCAGATCTGGAGAACGCCTACTGGTGTTGGCATCTTTAACACCAGGTAGCCATAATGAGCAGCTGCCATGAATTTGTACAAGGCAGGCCTACCCAAGATGGCATTGAAGGGTAAGTTGATCTGAGCAACGTCAAAGACCAACTTCTTAGTGCGATACTTCTCTCGTGTCCTGAAGGTAACGGGGAGGGTAATAGCTCCGAGTGGTGTAATGGCTCCCGGACCTACTCCAGAGAAAGGTCGAGAGGGGTGGAGATCCGAAGGTCGGAGCTGAAGCTTGGTAAAAGCTTCAAAGCTTATGAGGTTGAGCCCCGAACCTTCGTCTACCATGACATGGTGGAGCTGGATGTTATTGATGGTAGGAGATACCATCAAAGGTAGCTGACCTGCTCCAACCATGCTTCGAGGGCAGTCTGAAGCATCAAAAGTGATGGTTGTGTCCATCCACTTCCGATGAGGCTCCGCCCTGGCTGTAGGAGCTACAGCAGCCATGTCCCGACGCATAGTCCTGATGACGCGACGGGAGGTGATGTCCCATGATCCACCAAAAATGGTGTTCATGGTCTTCCGACGCTCGTTGTCGGAGACGTCGGAATCGTCGTCGACGGAGGTGTAGACGGCCTTCAGGACCTTTTTGGGATCCTAAAAACCTAACTCCTCTTCAGCCGGAGCTTCGTCAACTTTTTTTTTCCTTCCCTTTGTCGGAAAGGAGCTTCTTCCCGACGCTTGTTGTAGCGCTCGGCAAGGTTTTGTACCTCCCGGCAGTCTTCCAAACTGTGGCTGTCCGTTTTGTGAATTGGACACCACACCTTGGGTTTGCCACTGTTTTCAGAAGACGGTCGAGGTCACTTCTTGGGGCATGGCCCCCGGCCACCCAGAGCTGCAGCAGCTGCAGCATTGGATGCACCGGCCGACGGCTTCTTCTTGCCGTTGGTCTTTTTCTTCTTCTTGCCACTCCTGGAGGTAGCGGCTTCTCCTTTGGAGGATTTCTTGTGATCCTCCGGAGTTGGTTTGGAGTGCATTTTACGGCCCTCCGCAGCTCTGGCACATTTGTCGGCCAAACTGAAGAGTTCCGTGACACTGGTGATCTCCTTGATCGCCAGTTTCTCCAAAATCTTCTTATCCCGTACACCCTGTCTGAATGCCACAATGACAGAAGCGCTAGAGATAGAAGGGATAGTGTTTCGTAGCTGAGAGAACCTCTGGATGAATGATCGCAGGGATTCTCCCCCTTTTTGCACGACGGCAAAAAGGTCCAGTTCAGTGCCTGGTCGGGTGTATGAACTCCCAAAATTGGCGGTGAACTGCCGGCACAGCTCCTCCCAACTGTTGATGGAATTGGGTGGAAGGCTCATAAACCAGGACCTGGCGGTCCCAGTTAAAGCCACTGGGAAATAATTGGCCATTACGGCCTCATTTCCTCCAGCTGCCAAGATAGCAGTGGAGTAAATCTGAAGAAATTCGACAGGATTGACGGTCCCGTCGAACATCTCCGGCAGGTGAGGCCGGAACTTCTGTGGCCACCTGACCATACGCAGATGCATAGCCAGGGCTGAACAGCCTCCTCCTACTCCTTCAGGAGCAGGAACGTCTTGAGCTTCTCGTCTTTCACGAGCACGCTCAATATGGACTCGGCTGTCTTGTTGGCGGTATCGGCGATCAAGCTCCACCCAGAGGTCATGAGTTGAAAGCCTTGATACCGTGTGAGTGCGTTGTGCCCCAGAGGGCAATGACATCACCTGCTGTGATGCAGCACGTCTCCTATTGTTGGAAACGTGCGGACCAAGTCTGCCAGACAAGGTCCGCCGCTACGACGGGGCCCGTCCTGAAGGAGGAGGACCCTGGTTGCTGATGCGGTCGGCTGCTGCTGCAACCAAATGTTCCACATCGGCTCTCCATTGCTCCAGTGCATCCCGGGATGCATCCGGAGGTGGTGGGCGTTGGAGAAGAGCACGTGCTGCATGGAGCGCGTGTTCCGGGTTGTCATGATTTGCTGACACAGTGATGGACGTCGGTGCACCATCGCGTTGTCCAGCTTGATTTGCTGGTGGAGGCGGCAGTGGTGGTAGTGTGACTCCTGCTGGCGCTGAGGCTCCTGCTGGTGGCTGCATATTGGAGGGATTGCCCCCAACAGCTTGAACAGCAGGATGACCATTGGATGATCCAGCAGCTGAGTTCACCATTCTTGAAATCTCAGGCGCCCCCTACCTGGCGTGCCAACTGTCGGTGGTTTTGATCCGGCAGATCTCCCGACACTACTAAAGTGTTAGAGGAGTTTGAGGTTCGGTGAGGGCGCACGGAGATTCAAGAAGGTGAAGTGTAAATGACACAATGGACACGAGGATTTACGTGGTTCGGGCCGCCTGAGCGTAATACCCTACTCCACGGGATGTGTTGGTGTTGTATTGGTTGTCTGAGCTCAAAGTGAGTTCAGGGTGTCGAGTGAGCATGTCACTGGAGAGTGTATGGAGCCTATCCTATGTATCGTCGGCCTGTCCTTTTATAGTACAAAGGCAGGCCGTTACAAGTTAGCCTGGCCGACATGTGGCCCCAGCGGTTACTGATATTGATACACATTCAACACGTTTAATTGCCCTTAATGACTGAGTTATGGGCTTTGACAGCACCGTTACCGGTAATTAAGGTCGTTTGATCGTATGTCATTAATATAGTATTAATGACACTTGATCGGGTCTTGAAGTCCTTGATTCCCTTTTGAAGATCGGGAGCCGTTGTGGAGTCTTCCAGAGGTTAGAGGCTGAAGATCTGACGGTTGGACACGTGGCAGCTCCGGAGCGTACTGTGGGAAACAGAAAGCTCCGGAGCTACCTGACACGTGTCAGTTCCGGAGCTTCCCTCAGTCTGGGGTTAGGTCCGGGGGTGCCATTTCGGTACATAGCCCGGAGCTTCCCCCTTGTGGGCGATAGCTCCGGTTTGATAGTACACGTGGCGACCCTGGGACTAACCATGTTGGAGAAGCGGGTCCGGTTATGTCTGACATGTGGGCCTTCGAAGGTCTTCAAATCAAGTAGATGACTTTCCCTCGAGATCTTTGTAATCTCAAGGGGTGTACGGTTCACAGGATACCGACAGTTCCCGGACCTACTCCGGAGAAAGGTCGGGATGGGCGAAGGTCTGAAGGCCAGAGCTTGAGCTTAACGAAAACTTTGAAGCTTATAAGGTTCAGCCCAGAACCTCCGTCAACCATGTTTGAATATTGTTAATGGTGGGTGACACCATCAACGGTAGTTGTCCAGCCCCGATCATGTTTCGAGGGCAGTCCGAAGCATCGAAAATGATGGGTGTATCCATCCACTTCCGATGTGGTTCTGCCTTAGCAATAGGAGCTACCATGGCCATGTCCTGCCGCATTGTCTTGAGGATGCGACGAGAGGTAATGTCCCAAGACCCACCATAGATGGTGTTCAGGGTTTTACGGCGCTCGTTGTCAGAGCAGCGGAGTCGTCGTCGACAGTGTTGTAGACAACTTTCAAAACCTTTTTAGGGTCCTGGAAACCTAGCTCCTCTTCAGCCGGAGCTTCGTTGACTCTTTGTTTTCCTTCCCTTTGACGGAAAGGAGCTTCTTCTTAGCGCTTGTTGTAGCGCTCGGCAAGGTTCTGGACCTCCCGGCACCGTTCCAAGCTATGTCGATTCGTCTTGTGAATCGGACACCATGCTTTGGAACTATTGTCGTCCTCTGATGAAGGACGAGATCACTTCTCGGGTATAAGATCTATGTGTGTTGAATACATTGGCTTGTAGTGAATACACTTGGCTTTGGTGATAAAAGTTTTGAATATCACCAAAACACCTTTTTATCAAGGTCTGACTCTAGCTCCGAGCTACAGCAAGGTCCGACGGTAGGTCCGTCTTGTTTCGGGTAGCTCCGGCTATGTTCGAAGCAAGGTCCGATTTCTTGGTAAGGTCCGACGTACTTTGTCTAGCTCTGGTTTTGGGTTGACTAGTTTTGACTAGTTTTTGGTAAGATCCGGTGCTAGGATCTACTAGTTTTGGTAAGCTCCGGCAGGTGCTTCATTGTACTAGTTTTGTTAGCTCCGGCTCAAGGTCCGGGTTGCTCTGGCAAGGTCCGGAACTTAACCGCAGTGTTTCTGCTTTTCATTTGCAATGCTTCGTACTTGATTTACATTGTTGGAAAGTTTGCTTAGTATTCTTTTACTAAGTTTTTGGTGCATTTTGGATGATATGGCTCATATCGTGTTACTGTGGTTTTGCAACATGCTTATGTGAGGTTCTCACGTAGGGTGTTGTGTTCGAAACTAACTTGAGTCAAGTCGGGGACTTGGGCTCGTATGGATTGGTTGTTTATTCATGTGCAGGTGTTGCTTGAGTTCAAGACATGGCTGGTGACGGGATCCATTGGACTAGTCTCAGGGAGGAGATGAGGTTCCAACAACCAAATTCAGGAGGAATTGTGGTTGAGCTGATCAGGAGGTTGCGCAGCATGATTGAATCAAGAACAATGCATATGAAGGTATCTGGACGTCATTGGAAGATGTTTGCACGTATGCAAGGAGTGCATGGACGTGGCTGCATGGTTCCGAGGCGTGATGAAGAGATGTGGACGTAAAGAATTGGTCGGAAAGGTCCAGCCGACTAGGTTATGGACTCAGGCTGCGGCTGAGTCGGGTTTGACTCAAATATGGAAAGATTTGAGTTGGTTATGATAGGATTTCGTGTGGGTCACGAATTTGAGTTGTTTAGGAATGTGGGATACGTTCCTAAGGTGTTTGGAAGTCTTAAGATTGCTTCTATCTGCGTATAGAAGGATCTTGAGCAGTTATGGAAAGTTACGATTCATGATCTGAGTAGGATTGGAGTCCAAGTTGATAATGGGTTGGCCTAAGGGATGGTTATATAAGCAAGGGAGCCCAGAGCTCGTGGTGCACGACTTTGGGGCTGTTCCTCTTGTGTTCTATTGAATAAAATTCGTAGTTTGAAGGAACCTTTGTGCCTTGTTCGTCCGACTTGTTCCAGACAAGTTTTACTCGTCGAGTTTCTGGACAGCACTACCTTTCGTCGGTGGTTTTATCATAACTCGAGTTTTACAGATCCAATTGACGTGATTCTTTTTGGGTTATCTTCACAACTTGATTATCTATCATATGTCAAAATTTCACGGTCATTGGATTTGTGGTTTCTGATCTACATGAGTTTCTTTGCAGCATTCCAGAACTGTTTTTTCTCGGGTAGGGCAGATTGACCTTTGTTTGATCTTTCGATCATAACTTGAGTTTTTCTCGA
The DNA here is from genome assembly GCA_036927565.1 of Tuctoria greenei. Lineage (NCBI taxonomy): Eukaryota > Viridiplantae > Streptophyta > Magnoliopsida > Poales > Poaceae > Tuctoria > Tuctoria greenei. The sequence continues at coordinate 54,076,430 of JAYESD010000007.1, read as the reverse complement.
CGGATTTGAGTGATTCTTTTTGTGTTGTCTTCGTGACTTGATTCTCTCTGATATCCTTCACTTTTGTCACGGTGAAACACGTTTAGATTAGTCTCACACACGATTTTTTTAAGAGATCGTTTTTCTGTCGAATGGTTTGGGGTTTAATTGTTTCCGCTGCGTAAGATTTTTAAATCTACCATTCACCCCCCCCCCCCCTCTAGTAGATTTTCACGTGCTCTTCAATCCAAAAATTGGTATCAGAGCCACATTGCTCTAATCTTTGTGATTTGCACGTGTTTTTGACTAATCATCATGGAGAAGTACTCCGCCAAACCTTGTGTGTTTGCTGGTATTGATTTTCAGGTTTGGAAGGCTCGCATGGAGGCTTTCATCCAGGCACAAGGCTTTGCAATATGGGAGAAGGTATACAAGCCTTACAAAGTGCCATCAAACGATCAAGTTACAGCTACAAATCTGAGAGATGTCGACAACAACAACAAGGCTCGAAACTTGATCATACAAGGATTAACACAAAGCGACTTCGACTGTGTTGCACACCTCCGATCTGCATACGATGTGTGGAAAGTACTTTGTGACTACCATGAAGGATCCAACACGATCAAGGAGGTAAGGCAAGACATGTTCAAGAAAGAATACATGCGCTTCGAGATGCAACCCGGTGAGTCAATTGATGATCTCTTTGCTCGCTTTAATAAAATTCTCAGCAACTTGCGTAGCGTCAATGTTAATTTTTCAGATGCTGAAAATGCTAGGCAATTGTTAATTGCATTAGACATGTCAATTTGGGAGATTAAAGTTACATCTATTCGTGAATCTACTGTCATGAGTACACTTACTTTAGATGTGCTATATTCCAAGCTAAAAAATGAAATTGATATAATATCACGTAAGAACCCCAACAAGTCTATTGCTTTTGTTTCTCAACGTGATATGCCTAGCTCCGGCCAATCATCTTGTAGTACACTTGCTTTGTTGTCCTCTCTAACCATTGAACAGATTGAGGAGTTTCCAGAGGAGGAGCTAGCACTTCTCTCTACGAGGTTCTCAAAAGCATTGGAAAATGTGAGAACTAGAAGGAGAGGAAGCTCCGAACCTCAACGATGCTTCGAATGTGGTAAGACAGGACATTTTTGTTCAGATTGCCCTAACCTTTCAGGTCCTACTTCCCGAGATGAAAAGAAAACAAGAACGAAGCACTCCTCTGCAAAAGATACGAAGAAAAAGAAGGGTACCAAAGGACGCAAGATGATTAACAGCTTCATCACCGCACTTCAAGAACTTAGTTCAAGTGATGTAGACTTTGAAAGTGATGAAGATGATGACGATCTGGCCAACTTATGCTTCATGGCGGGCAAAACAAGATCAAGATCAAGTCGGAGGATGCAGAACACAACAGTGAAGACGATGAGGTATGTTCTACCTGCAATGAAATGTGTGATGCTATTTCTCGTGCAACTATTATTGTCAAGAAAAAGGACAAAAAGCTTAGGAATAATGCTGCTAAAATTGAATCACTAGAATCTGAAATTAACCGTTTAAAAGCTTTGATTCCTAGTGATGATGCATGTCCCTCATGTGACTTAATCTATGAACAGTTGTCCACATTAAGAAGTGCACACTCCTCCACTCTAGATAGACTTGATGAAGAAATTGAAAAGAACAGAGAGCTTGCTGCACTTAATGATAAAAACTTGAAAGATGCTAGCTGTTCTACAATTGATTTGCATTGTTCTACTTGTGATGATCTTGATAAGAAACTAAAGGATGCTGTGAATGAAATTTCTATATTGAACAATGCTTTACGTTCTCATGAAGTTAAATTTTGTTCCAATTGCAAACTAAAAGGAAAAACTTCATGTGAAAATTGCCTTGATCTGTCCAATAAACTTGATGACATGCATAGGACATTAGATCGGTTTTGTAATGGGAATAAGAACCTAAACTTACTGCTGAATTCTTCCAAGTCTTGCAATGGTAAAACTGGTTTAGGTTTTGATTCTCATGCTCATGCTAAGGAACATCCACCTAAAATTGTAAAGTCATTAGGAAGTGGTTTGATTCAAACAGTTCCTAAACAAAAAGGAGTGGTTTTCAAATCTGCAGGAGTGTTGTCTCATTTGGTTTCAAATAAAAATATTGCTTGCTCATCTAGACATGAACACAAAGTTAAATTTCATTGTACCTTCTGTGGTAGAGATGGTCATGTCATAGATTTTTGTTATAGACTAGCTAAACAACAGAAAAGGGAAAGAATGGTTGCTATATCTCATAACTTTCATGCAAAATTTGCTGCACACATTGAACCGAATGTACAACCTGCTGTTTTGAGTCAAAAACATTCAAAGTTTACCTCCGGACCTTCTGTTTTTGCCTCCGGAGCTACTGATTTTTGTGCTACACAAGTAACACCTTATAGGTCAGTAGTTAAGAATAAAAAATCTCAAACTTTGACTCATAAACCTGCTGTTTTCTCTCAGCTTTCGCGTGTTTTTCATGCTGCACGTCGCATGACTCAGTACTGGATTCCTAAATTCCTTTTATGTAGGTTACATTGTTATTGAGTCATCGACGTATTGTGCTTTTATGTAGGTTACACGTTTGAGAACGGACAACATTTGGATTGTGGATTCGGGTTGCTCACGCCACATGACCGGTAACAAAGATTGGTTCTCCTCCCTCTCTTTTGTGTCACGTGTAGAGAATGTTACTTTTGCCGATAATTCTTCAACTCCTATAATTGCTAAGGGTTTGTGTGACACCCGGTTCCGAATGTGAACCAAGCGTAACGCATATGTGTGTCCAGGAAGTTCATCAGACATATACGGTTGCATCACAAACGATATACAGAATTTAACCACGTCTTAACTAATAAATAAGTACTTTATTACAATAATCCAATAGTTCACGAATGATAAAACTCTAAACAATGCAGAAATAAACTAAGCAACACGACTCCAATCCACAGGCAATTGACGGCGGTACGCAACCTAGTACTCCACGTGATCCTCAGGGTACTCCCAATCGTCTCCAGTAGCGGTTGGGGGGGATTGCAAGGGTGAGTACATGTCGTACTCAGCAAGTGTGGAAAGTATGACATGTGGCTTATTCAAATGACGAATGTAATAATGGCTAAGTGCTGAAAAGTACAGTAAAACATTTGAAAAGCATTATACTATGTCTATGTGAAACAATCCCATCATAACCATCATATTAGCAAAATATAAACCATATCCAATTATTGCCAACATCATCATTATCCATGTCCAGTTACCAGACCTCAAATTCATATCCATGACCATAATCCATAAACCATCCATAACCATTACCAACCCATAACCATAAAACCAACCATAACCATCCCAAATCCCAATTTCCAACTCTAATCATGTAGGTCATCCAGGCGCTCATAACCGGAAGCACGGCTATCATGATAGTTTTTAACACTCTGCAGAGGTTGTACCACTTTACCCACATGTTTGTGATTTCATCACCTTTCGATGACTAAGAAACCTCCATTATGCCATCTCACACTTCCGTAGGTGTGTGGCCAAGAGATCACAAAATAGCCTTTCAAAAGGGACTATTAGTATGTACGGGCCCACTAAGGTTTCACCGGCAGGCTTGAATCTCCATTCTCCCACCCACGGGCCCCCTCGTGTGCCATGCAGATCCCAGGGCAGTCCTCCTCGACTCCCATTCCCCGCGCCATCCAATGGTCCATACAATACTAGCAGCGCTCCTAAATATTCAGCTACGCCGCACCCATACTTGGCCTTGTGGTGGCACTGTTGACCTGGCATATTCTCGCATGAACCGGTCCTTAGATCTAAAGCAAGCAAACCACCATAACATCCAACCCATCCACATACTAGGCTTGCTTAGATCACCAATCGTATTGACCAGTTCACATTAACCATAATATCATTGATGCATAATTAAATGTGTAGTGTTGTTTTCCATCCCAATTAATTAAGCAGAGCAAAAAGGTAAAAACCTTTCCTGACTCTCTACCATAAATTCCAGGTGACAAGGGTGGTCAAACAAAACTAGCAAACTTCCTACCATAGGATTCCCATCAATTTGACACAAGCATGCAAGTTCGCAAACAAAACATTTAATAAAACAGGATCAATATGCTTCAAGGACACTTGCCTTGCTCCAGCGGATCAGGTTGCTCAAGCGCTTCGAAGTCTTGGTTCTGGAAATTCTCGTATGCGGCCTCTTGAGCACGTTCCTCTACGTGTGATCATACATACAAGAGAACATATACAATCAACATGATGCACCCACATTAATCAACATGCGATGATATGCATGCATGCAAAGATCAATTATTAATTTACTACGGTTGTTTATTAATTAGATGCAACTAGTTCATACGTGTTCATATGATTTTACGGGGGTTTTAGCGGGGATTAATGCTGCTGAAAATAAAAATATGACGCAACTACGATCAATTTACGTCTATTAGATTCAATATGGTCGCTAAAATTCACATCGGGGACATGGCCTACCGTAGATGCGATGGCTTCGATGATCGCGGGATGGGGACGATGCATAGACGAAGTAGATGCGTCCTGCGGCGGCACGACGACGGTGACGCGATGGCGACGGTGATCTCCGGCGAACGGTGGGGCCCTCCTCTTTTTCTTCCTCTCCTTCCCCTCTTTTTCCCTGGTGGCGCAGCTCTCTGGTGCCTCCCTTTTTTTCTCTGTACCGGCAGCTTTTTTTCTTCTCTCGGTGGCGGTTGCTTTCTCCTGCGATCGTGGAACCCTACGGTGTTTCTGGCGGCTGTCTCTGGAATTCGTGGGAAAAACCCTACGGCTGCGGGCGCTTATATAGGCGGGGCTACGCTCGCGATCGGCCAGAGACCGATTCGGTTCGGTCAACGCCAGCGTACGCGAGCGGGAGTCTGCGGTGGGCCCCGGGACACAGCGCTGCATCGGGAGTCGCGCGCGGGCGCGTGCGCTACGGCTCGCGCGGGATCCGGGAATCGGTGGGGTGGAGTGGGGTGGGGTGAGCGCGCGGCGGGTTGGGCGGCTCGGGCGCGAGGCCGGTGCGGGTGGCGCGCCGGTCGGCGTGGGGTGGGGCCAGCAGCGGAGGGAGGCGCGTGGCGGCGGGGCCAGGCGGTTGCGGGCGGGCGGAGCAAGGCGCGTCGGCCGGCTTGGGGGCCGCGCGCGGGAATTGGGCGTGGGGCCCGGGCGGCGGGGCGTCGGTGCTGGGGACGCGCCGTGCTTGGGAGGGAGCTGGCTGGGCCAGCTCGGCCTGGCCAGCGGCGGGTTTCTTTTTTTTCTTTTTTTTCTTTTTTTTATTTAGTATTATTATTATATATTTTATTATTTATATTTTATTTATTTTATTTACCTTATTCATTTTATTTATTTTATATATATATATTATTATATATAGTTTATTCATATATATTTCTTTTAATATATTGTTATTATTATTTTATATTTATTCCCTAATACATGTTTTAGGCTATAATTATTATTTTCTTTTCTTCTTTTGCTACACCATATATGTATGGTTTATCATTTTTCTTTTATTCTATTAATAGTTAATGCATGAACATGTATGCAATGCATGATGCGAAAATTGGGGGTGTTACAAACCTACCCCCCTTAAAGTGAATCTCGCCCTCGAGATTCGATAGCGTGGAGAAAAGATGCGGGAATTCTGCCTTCAGGTCTTCTTCACGTTCCCATGTAGCTTCGGCTTCTGTATGGTGTTTCCATTGCACTTTGCACCAACAGATCCTCTTATTTCTCGTGACCCTTTCCTTCATGTCTAAAATTTTGATAGGTTGCTCGACATAGGACAAATCCTCTTGAAGTTCTAACTCGTCCATCGGCACTTGTTCTTCCGGTACCCTGAGACACTTCTTGAGTTGGGAGACGTGAAATACGTCATGTACATCGGAGAGATACGTCGGCAGCTCAAGTTGATATGCCACTTCTCCTCGTTTGTCCAAAATCTTGAACGGTCCGATGTAACGTGGTGCCAGTTTTCCTTTGACATTAAACCTCGCTGACCTCTGATAGGTGACGCTTTGAGGTATACAAAATCTCCAACTTCAAAAGTCAAACTCCTTCGCCTATTATCAGCATAACCTTTTTGTCGAGACTGGGCAGCCTTTAAGTTTTCCCGTATTATTTGGACTTGCCTTTCAGCATCTTGTAACACGTCGGGACCAAACGCTTCATTCTCTCCAGTTTCATTCCAAAACAAGGGAGTCCTACACTTCCTTCCATACAATGCTTCGTAGGGTGACATTTTTAGACTTGCTTGGTAGCTATTGTTGTACGAGAATTCAGCATACGACAAACTTTTATCCCAACTTTTCCCATGCTTTAAAGCACAAGCTCTTAGCATGTCTTCCAAAATTTGGTTGGTCCTCTTGGTTTGTCCATCTGTTTGAGGGTGATACGCCGAACTGAAGTTCAACCTTGTTCCCATTGCTTCATGCAATTTCTGCCAAAATCTGGAGGTAAACTGAGAACATCTATCCGAGACTATCTTCTTTGGTACTCCGTGTCGACACACAATATGTTCCATATACAATTCTGCTAGCTTCGCGGTGGTATATGTGGTCTTGACAGGGATGAAGTGAGCTGATTTTGTCAACCGATCCACAATAACCCATATTGAATCATAGCCAGACTGAGTTCACGGTAATCCAACTATAAAGTCCATACCAATCTCTTCCCACTTCCACTCCGGAATCTTCAATGGTTGTAACAATTCGGCTTGCCTTTGATGTTCAGCTTTAACTCATCGGCACACATCACAAAGGGCAACATATTCGGCTATGTCCTTTTTCATGCTGGCCCACCAATAGCATGTCTTTAAGTCCTTGTACATCTTCGTACAGCCAGGATGAATTGAGTAAGGCGAGTCATGTGCCTCCTTCAATATTGTTTCCCGAATATGCCTAACATTAGGTACCACAATCCTCTTTCCAAGCCATAAGGTACCCTGTTCGTCCTCATCAAATCTGAATTCTTTTCCTTCTTGGGTCCTTTCCTTGATTTCCTGTATTTCCTTGTCCTTTGTCTGTCCTTCCCGTTTTTCCTGCTCTAATGTTGGGTTGACTTCCATTGTTCCCATCTCATTTATGAATCCAAGGTTCAACCGTTCAAACTCCTTGCATAACTCGGATGGCAGCTCTCGAACTGTGAGTTGATGACTTACTCCTTTTCGGCTCAAAGCATCGGCCACTACATTGGCCTTCCCTAGGTGATAGTTGATTCCCACGTCATAATCCTTGATGAGCTCCAACCATCGGCGTTGCCTCAGATTCAGATCCGTTTGCGTAAATATGTACTTGAGACTCTTGTGATCTGTATAAATCTCACATCGGTGACCAAAAACATAGTATCTCCATATCTTCAAGGCATGTACCACGGCTGCGAGTTCAAGGTCATGCGTAGGATAATTCAACTCATGTTTCTTTAGTTGCCTCGATGCGTAAGCTACCACTTGGCCTTCTTGCATGAGCACACATCCTAGTCCTTGTCTTGATGCATCACAATATATATCAAAACTCTTGCTCACGTCCGGTAATACTAACACCGGCGCGGTTGTCAACCTTTTCTTTAACTCCTCAAAGCTATCCTGACAAGCTTGAGTCCATCAGAATGCCTTCCCTTTCATGAGTATTTTGGAGAAATCCTTTATGAATCGGCAGTAATATCCAGCCATTCCAAGGAAACTCCGAATTTCCTTGACATTCTGTGGCGGTTCCCACTTAAGCACATCTCTCACCTTCCCTGGGTCAACTGATACTCCTCCTCCGGAAATAATATGGCCTAAGAAAGAAACTTCCCGTAACCAGAATTGACATTTACTGAACTTGGCATACAATTGATGCTCCCTCAATTTCTGCAGCGTAAGCCTCAAGTGTTCCTCATGTTCCTTTTCATCCTTCGAGTAGATCATAATATCATCGATGAACACTACAACGAACTTATCCAGATATTCCATGAAGACCTTATTCATGAGATACATAAAGTACGCAGGCACGTTTGTCAATCCAAATGACATGACGGTGTACTCATAAGATCCATATCGTGTCCGAAACGCTGCTTGGGTATATCCGATGGTCTAATCTTCATTTGGAAGTATCCTGACCGCAAGTCAATCTTGGATAAAATACAGGTACCCTTCATTTGGTCGAACAAATCCTCTATACGGGGCAGTGAGTACTTGTTCTTAATTGTTACTTCATTGAGAGACCTATAGTCCACACACATCCTCTGGGTTCCATCCTTCTTATCTACGAAGAGCACTGGGGCTACCCACGGGGATGAGCTTGGGCGTATAAAACCCTTCTCTAGCTGCTCTTGAATTTGCTTCTTGAGCTCTGCTAATTCCTTAGTAGGCATCCTATACGGCCTCTTAGCTATAGGTGCAGTTCCGTGTATCAACTCAATGGCGAATTCTATGTAACGATCAGGTGTCATACCTGGCAACTCATATAAAAACACGTTCGGGTACTCGCGAACGATCGGAATGCTCTCCAATGTCACTTCTTCCACGTGATTCAGCATCGCTTTCTCTCGTGCAGGTTGGGCTGCCTCAACTTCGATGCGTGTACCATGTTCACTTGTCAACTGCACAATCCTCTCGGCACATTGAATGACTCCATTATACTTGCTCAGCCAGTCCATTCCAAGTATTATGTCTATTCCTTGGGAGTCCAATACTATGAGGTTTGCGAGAAAGTCTACCCCCCTTATTTTAATGCTTACTTTCGTACATACTATATTTGTCCTCATCTCTCCGCCAGGAGAACTTACTAGCATAGTTTGCTTCATATGAGATATAGGCAAATTGTACTTGGCAACATACTTTGACGAGATGAATGAATGAGATGCTCCCGAATAAAATAAAACAGTCGCGGGGTTGGAGTTGGCAAGAAACATACCAATCACGACGTCATCGGCTTGCTGGGCTTCCTCAGTAGAGACATGATTCACATTGCCACGAGCAAAATTCTGTTGTCCACGGTTGCCTTGTGGTGCTCCTCCATTTGGTCGCGGGTGATTTGGCCTTGGTGCATTGTTCATAGGTCCATAGTTTCTCCTGGGGCATTGACTTGCAAAGTGTTCGGGTTCTCCACACACATAGCATGTCTTACCGCCCGTAGCATTAGGGAAGTTTGGGCACAACTGGTTTTGAGCATTTGCCGCCATGTTAGGACGCGGCGCAGGTGGCACGGGATAGCGAGGCGCTTGCATGGCGGGGCGTTGCTGCGGTGGCTGATTTGGGCAGGGCGGATAAGTAGCGCGGTATGCAGGAGCAGATGGGTTGTAGTGTGGTGCAGTAGGTGGTGCATAGCAGGGGCGAACATTGCTTCCTTGCTGCGGTCCATGATGTGGCATCTTCCTCTTGTTGTCCTGCTCCATCTCACGAATCTTGTTCTCAACCACAATAGCCTTGTCAACCAGCTTTTGGAAGTTTGGATAATCAGTATTGAGCAACTGGACTTGAATTTCATTGTTGAGACCCCTCATAAATAGATACTGCTTCCTACTATCAGTTTTGATGTCTTCTGGAGCATATCTTGATAATTGAGTGAATTTGTTGAGATACTCACTCACGCTCATCCTTCCTTGCCTGAGATTTTCAAAATCTTGTCTTCTCAGTATCATAACTCCTTCAGGTACATAGTGGGAATAGAAACTCTGCTTAAACTCAGCCCAAGTGATTGCCTCCTGATTATCATGAGCATTGCAAAGAGCTTCCCACCAGTCAGCGGCTGCTCCAACTAGTTGATGTGATGCAAAGAGAACCTTCTCCCTATCAGTGCACTGGACAATAGCAAGTTTCTTTTCAACGGACTTCAGCCAATCATCAGCTTCCATTGGGTCTTTGGCTTGTGCAAAGGTAGGCGGTCTGGTCCTCATGAACTCTCCCAATCGGTTGTGAGGAGGCTGGGGTGGTGGCGGGGGTGGTATATGAGGCTGATTGTTGTTGCCAGCTTGCAGTTGTCCCATGGTCTGTATCATGGTCTGCATGAGCCGGTTCTGCATAGCTAACAGTTGTTCAATATTGATAGCTCCATGAGCATGTCCCTGGTTGTTCTGAGGTACTTCATTGCGCTCCTCCTCATCGTTGGCATCCCTCTGGTTATGAGTTCTCACCATCTGTTGGCGAAAGAAATGTGGGGACAGAAGGATTTAGAATTTGGAAAGAAACGTCCCGACTATATGCATCAAGGTATGTGACACTAAATAATCCTTTATTAACATAGACCTATATTATGAGGATGTGGACAAGTGCCGAAGCATTCCACAACTCTCTACTAAGCACACAAGCACTCAAACAAGCACCAAATAAAATTGACAAAGATCCTAAAAGAAGTAACACAACTCAAGGTCACACAAGTATGTCTACGTCGCTCTTATTTATGTAATGGGGGTGTGCCTATCCTTGAGTCGTGGCATAGGTCGAGGACTACTCGTCGTCAAGCGGAAACTCCTCCGGGTCCTCGTCATCGTCGTCGTCGTCGGGGTCCTCGGGGTCCTCGGGGTCCTGTGGTGGTGAGGCAGTAGGCGGCGGTGGTGCGGCAGACGCCACATTGGAGGCTCCTCGTCAGAGGACTCCTCAGAAGACGACTCACGCTGACCGTTGCGACGGTCTGGAGAGTCTGGGGTCCACGTCGGGGTGTCAGACGCGTAGTCGTCCGGGTCCTCGTCGGTGATCCGACGATACCTCCTGATTATTGCCTCGTGGCGCTGGGCGAGGTCACGTCCATCCTGAATCTCCTACTACGCCCTCTGAAGTCGGGCACTGAGCTGGGCCACGTCGTCAACAGTCTGACGAGACTGCGGGAGGTCCAGGGGTCCCTCCATGTGCCTGGAGACAAAGCTCGCAGTGCCACTGGGACGCTACGGAACGAAGGCGTGCACCGTGTCCTCCAGACGGAAACGGCGGGCGTGGCTTCAAAAGGTGGCTGCTTCCCAGCTAGCATCCTGCTCCACAGATCAGCGGGAGCTCCTCCAAGCTGGACTGATGTGGGTCTTCACCAACTCATCGCCATAGTAGATATAGATCTTGCAGCTCCACTCCATCCTGTCGGGGCGCTGCACTCCAGTGGTGTGGTAGGAGAGCGAGAGGCTGTGGTGACGGTAGCCAGCCTCGCGGAGTAGGGCACGGAGACGATGTCGCAGTTGTCCTGCGGCTTTGCCGTCAGAACGGATCACCACAGGGTGACGAGGGTCGATGGCCGGAGAGCGACTGGCCAACCTACGCGGGGGCACAAGTCCACCGGTCGGCTTACGGGGGGTTGTCTTGGTGCGGGCCATCTACAGAAAACAAGAATACATTAGAAGAAAAAAAATATAACGAAGAACAAATCTGAAAATTTCAGCAGCTAAAATGGCGGAAAAAGAGCGGTGCAGCGGTTCCAAAAGAACGAAAAAAATAGAGAGAAAAATACAGCAACCAACACAATAATTTTACCCACACATAGCAGCAGCAAAACACATTTTTTTCGCGAAAAATTAAGCAGCAAAACAGCAGCACTTAATATTGCTCACTTCTGAAAATTTTTATCAAAAAAAAACTGAGCAGCGATCAATATTTTTTGCGGCTGAAAATAAGGGAACAAAACAGTAGCAAAAATTTTCGAAAATAGCAGATTAGAAGAGTGTTCCTAAGTGTTCTAGAGTGTCCATTCTACCTAGGCTTGCGTCCTACGGTCAACGCGGCTCTGATACCAATTTGTGACACCCGGTTCCGAATGTGAACCAAGCGTAACGCATATGTGTGCCCAAGAAGTTCATCACACATATACGGTTGCATCACAAACGATATACAGAATTTAACCACGTCTTAACTAATAAATAAGTACTTTATTACAATAATCTAATAGTTCACGAATGATAAAACTCTAAACAATGCAGCGGAAAATAAACTAAGCAGCACGACTCTAATCCACAGGCAATTAACGGCGGTACGCAACCTAGTACTCCACGTGATCCTCAGGGTACTCCCAATCGCCTCCAGTAGCTGTTGGGGGGGGGGGATTGCAAGGGTGAGTACATGTCGTACTCAGCAAGTGTGGAAAGTATGACATGTGGCTTATTCAAATGACGAATGTAATAATGGCTAAGTGCTGAAAAGTACAGTAAAATATTTGAAAAGCATTATACTATGTCTATGTGAAACAATCCCATCATAACCATCATATTAGCAAAATATAAACCATATCCAATTATTGCCAATATCATCATTGTCCATGTCCAGTTACCAGACCTCAAATTCATATCCATGACCATAATCCATAAACCATCCATAACCATTACCAACCCATAACCATAAAACCAACCATAACCATCCCAAATCCCAATTTCCAATTCTAATCATGTAGGTCATCCAGGCGCTCATAACCGGGAGCACGGCTATCATGATAGTTTTTAACACTCTGCAGAGGTTGTACCACTTTACCCACATGTTTGTGATTTCATCACCTTTCGATGACTAAGAAACCTCCATTATGCCATCTCACACTTTCGTAGGTGTGTGGCCAAGAGATCACAAAATAGCCTTTCAAAAGGGACTACTAGTATGTGCGGGCCCACTAAGGTTTCACCGGCAGGCTTGAATCTCCATTCTCCCACCCACGGGCCCCCTCGTGTGCCATGCGGATCCCAGGGCAGTCTTCCTCGACTCCCATTCCCTGCGCCATCCAATGGTCCATACAATACTAGCAGCGCTCCTAAATATTCAGCTACGCTGCACCCATACTTGGCCTTGTGGTGGCACTGTTGACCTGGCATATTCTCGCATGAACCGGTCCTTAGATCTAAAGCAAGCAAACCACCATAACATCCAACCCATCCACATACCAGGCTTGCTTAGATCACCCATCGTATTGACCAGTTCACATTAACCATAATATCATTGATGCATAATTAAATGTGTAGTGTTGTTTGCCATCCCAATTAATTAAGCGGAGCAAAAAGGTAAAAACCTTTCCCGACTCTCTACCATAAATTCCAGGTGACAAGGGTGGTCAAACAAAACTAGCAAACTTCCTACCATAGGATTCCCATCAATTTGACACAAGCATGCAAGTTCGCAAACAAAACATTTAATAAAACAGGATCAATATGCTTCAAGGACACTTGCCTTGCTCCGGCGGATCGGGTTGCTCAAGCGCTTCGAAGTCTTGGTTCTGGAAATCCTCGTATGCGGCCTCTTGAGCACGTTCCTCTACGCGTGATCATACATACAAGAGAACATATACAATCAACATGATGCACACACATTAATCAACATGCAATGATATGCATGCATGCAAAGATCAATTATTAATTTACTACGGTTGTTTATTAATTAGATGCAACTAGTTCATACGTGTTCATATGAGTTTACGGGGGTTTTAGCGGGGATTAATGCTGCTGAAAATAAAAATACGACACAACTACGATCAATTTACGTCTATTAGATTCAATATGGTCGCTAAAATTCACATCGGGAACATGGCCTACCGTAGATGCGATGGCTTCGATGATCGCGGGATGGGGACGATGCGTAGACGAAGTAGATGCGTCCTCCGGCGTCACGACGATGGTGACGCGATGGCGACGGCGATCTTCGGCGAACGGTGGGGCCCTCCTCTTTTTCTTCCTCTCCTTCCCCTCTTTTTCCCTGGCGGCGCAGCTCTCTAGTGCCTCCCTTTTTTTCTCTGTACCGGCGGCTTTTTTTCTTCTCTGGGCGACTGCTGCTTTCTCCTGCGATCGTGGAACCCTACGGTGTTTCTGTCGGCTGTCTCTGGAATTCGTGGGAAAAACCCTACGGCTGCGGGCGCTTATATAGGCGGGGCTACGCTCGCGATCGGCCAGAGACCGATTCGGTTCGGTCAACGCCGGCGTACGTGAGCGGGAGTCTGCGGTGGGGCCCGGGACACGGCGCTGCGTCGGGAGTCGCGCGCGGGCGCGCGCTACGGCTCGCGCAGGAGCCGGGAATCGGCGGGGTGGGGTGGGGTGAGCGTGCGGCGGGTTGGGCGGCTCGGGCGCAAGGCCGGTGCGGGAGGCGCGCCGGTCGGCGCGGGGTGGGGCCAGCAGCGGAGGGAGGCGCGTGGCGGCGGGACAAGGCGGTTGCGGGCGGGCGGAGCGAGGCGCGCCGGCCGGCTTGGGGGCCGCGTGCGTGAATCGGACGTGGGGCCCGGGCGGCGGGGCGTCGGTGCTGGGGACGCACCGCGCGCGGGAGGGAGCTGGCTGGGCCAGCTCGGCCTGGCCAGCGGCGGGTTTCTTTTTTTTTCTTTTTTTCTTTTTTTTATTTAGTATTATTATTATATATTTTATTATTTATATTTTATTTATTTTATTTACCTTATTCATTTTATTTATTTTATATATATATATTATTATATATAGTTTATTCATATATATTTCTTTTTATATATTGTTATTATTATTTTATATTTATTCCCTAATACATGTTTTAGGCTATAATTATTATTTTCTTTTCTTCTTTTGCTACACCATATATGTATGGTTTATCATTTTTCTTTTATTCTATTAATAGTTAATGCATGAACATGTATGTAATGCATGATGCGAAAATTGAGGGTGTTACAGTTTGGTTAGAGTAAATGATCACTACACTTTGAAGGATGTGGCACTTGTCAAAAATTTGAAATACAACTTGCTTTCTGTTGCACAATTTCTAGATGAAAATCCAGAAATTATTTTCAATAAAAATTGCTGCAAAGTTGTAGGTTCAACTAGTGAGCTTATTTTTAACATGTCTCGGTTTGGAAGAGTTTTTAAAGCTGATTTTGATATGTCTTCCTCTAAGCATAGGTGTCTAGTTGCTAATGATTCAAAAGACTTATATTTTTGGCATCGTAGACTTGGTCACGTAGGCTTTGATCACCTAACACGTGTTAGTGCTCTTGATCGCATACGTGCGCTGCCTAAGCTTAAAGGGGACAAAGAAATTGTGTGCTCTTCTTGTAGACATGCGAAGATGGTTGCAGGTTCACATACTCCTCTCACAATGATCATGACAACTGAACCATATCAACTTTTGCATCTTGACACCGTAGGACCTTCACGAGTTCAATCCTTCGGAGGTAAATGGTATGTTCTTGTTATTGTTGATGATTATTCTAGATACTCTTGGGTTTACTTTATGGCGTCTAAGAATGAAGCTTTTAGTCACTTTAGGACTTTATTTCTTAGATTATCAATTGATCACCCAGGATCTTTAAAGGCAATTAGAAGTGATAATGGAACTGAATTTAAAAATCAATCTTTTGATCACTTTTGTGCTGAAAATAGAATAGATCACCAATTCTCTTCACCATATGTACCTCAACAAAACGGTGTTGTAGAAAGAAAGAACAGAACCTTAGTTGAGATGGCTAGGACTATGCTTGATGAATATCAAACTCCTAGGAAATTTTGGGCTGATGCGTTAGCAATCGCTTGTTATGTCTCAAATCGTGTTTTCTTACGTGCTAAGCTAGGTAAAACACCATATGAGCTTCGGTTTGGACATAGGCCTAGTGTTACACACTTTCGGGTCTTTGGTTGCAAATGCTTTGTTAAGAAACATGGTAATCTTGATAAGTTTGAACCTCGATCCATTGATGGCATGTTTCTTGGTTATCCATCTCATACTAGAGGCTACCGTGTGCTTTTACTTGACACTAACAAAATTGTGGAGACTTGTGAAGTGTCTTTTGATGAAGCTAGACCAGGTACTATCTCCGGTGTTGCAGGACCATATCCGTATCCTCAAGGGGAGGGTATTTTCGAAGATGAAGAAGAGTCGGTGATACTGCCTGGTAGTTCCGAAGTTGACACGTGTCCAGCTCCGGACATTGAACAAGCTCCGGCTATCACCTATGCTAGTCCTGATCGTCCACAAGTCACAAGCTCATCAATCTACGATGAACCTAATGAAGAAGAAGCTTGTGAGACATCTGTTCCCCTACGGTTTTACAAAGATCATCCCCCACAACAGATGATTGGAAGCTTGCACGAACGAGTCACACGGTCCAGGTTTTGCGATCCAAACTCTCATGCTCATTCTGCGTTTGTTGCTTCTTTTGAACCCAAAGATATATCACACGCACTCACTAATGAATCTTGGATTATTGACATGCAAGAAGAGTTAGAAAATTTTGAAGGAAATAATGTTTGGAAACTTGTACCTCCACCTCAAGGTCACACTTTAATTGGAACTAAATGGGTATATAAAAATAAACAAAGTGAGGATGGGGTTGTGGTTAGGAATAAGGCTAGGTTGGTTGCTCAAGGTTTCACTCAAGTTGAAGGTCTAGATTTTGATGAAACTTTTGCTCCTGTCGCTAGATTAGAAGCCATAAGAATTTTGTTAGCTTTTGCAGCATCTAAAGGTTTTAAGCTATATCAAATGGATGTTAAAAGTGCTTTTCTTAATGGCTACATAGATGAGGAGGTTTATGTCAAACAACCACCGGGTTTTGAAAATCTAGATTTTCCTTATCATGTTTACAAACTGTCCAAAGCCTTATACGGTCTCAAACAAGCCCCTAGAGCATGGTATGATAGGTTAAAAACATTCTTACTTGAAAAGGGGTTTACCATGGGCAAGGTTGATAAAACTCTTTTTGTGCTTAAGCATGGCAATGACTCATTATTCGTTTAAGTGTATGTGGATGATATTATCTTTGGTTGTGCTTCTCATGATCTTGTGTCCAAGTTTTCAGCAATGATGAGTTCCGAATTTGAAATGAGTATGATGGGTGAACTCACTTACTTTTTGGGGCTGCAAATCAAGCAAACCAAGGAGGGTACCTTTGTACATCAAACGAAGTATACCAAAGACCTCCTAAGGCGCTTTAACATGGACAAAAGCAAGCCTCTTCGGACACCAATGGGTACAGCAACAACACTTGAACTTGATGAAGATGGTGAACCCGTGGATCAAAAAGAATATAGAAGCATGATTGGATCACTTTTGTACCTCACGACATCAAGACCGGACATACAATTCAGCGTATGTCTTTGTGCACGGTTTCAAGCTTCCCCACGTGCTTCACATCGTCAAGCCGTCAAAAGGATTCTCAGGTACTTACATGGAACTCAAGAATTTGGCATTTTTCTTCCTTCTTCCTCAACCGTTACTTTGAAAGCTTTTTCGTATGCTGATTTTGGGGGTTGTAGGATTGATAGGAAAAGTACTTCCGGTGCTTGTCATTTTCTTGGTAATTCTCTTGTTGCTTGGTCCTCTAGAAAACAAAACTCAGTTGCACAATCCACAGCCGAATCTGAATATGTAGCTACTACTAGTGCTTGCTCACAAATTCTTTGGATTGTTCAAACACTTAAGGACTATGGGGTTGATCTAGATAGTGTTCCATTGTTTTGTGATAACACTAGTGCTATTTGCATTGCCAAAAACCCCGTTCAACATTCTAGAACTAAGCACATTGATATTAGGTATCACTTTCTCCGAGATAATGTTGAAAAAGGAAATATTGTGCTTCACCATGTAGATACCGAACAACAATTGGCTGACATTTTTACAAAACCTTTGGATTTCACTCGTTTTTGTTACATTCGTAATGAAATAGGGGTTATGCATCCTAATGGCTTAAATTGAGGGGGAGTTTTTGAAACTTGGGAAGTCTATGTATGAATCTGAAATTAAAATAATATGAGCATAGTATTTTATACATATATGACTTTGTGATTCCTTTTACATGCTGAAAGTTCTTACTACATTACTCGTGTTATACATTTTCTAGTTTTTGTCATGTCTAGTAATTGGAATAATTATTTACACTAAAACTAGTCATGGTTGAACTTTCTTGCTGTTTTGAACTTGTTACATTTTCACAAGTGCTTTTAATCATAAAGAATTAATCAAGTAATCAACTCACATGTTGAGTTTTTATGAACAAATATAAATTGAGAAAAGATCAAGAGAATATGCATGCATCGCACTTCTTCTTTTGAGATGGCTTATCATTGAACTTAGATATGAACTTGGAAGAAGTTGTGTATGACTAAAACCATGTCCTTAAGCTTCTGATTGTCAAATGACATAGGTTTGGCTTGGTTGGTTAGAATAAGCCAGATGCGCATATAATCTCTTGCAAATATCATATGATCTAAATTTATGCTTTGAAAAATAATAAAATGCAGCAACTAGTGTCATGCTTTCAGGTTTTGAAATAGTTAAGTTTGTGAGATCATGACTTGCTTAAATTGAAAATTACATATGATCTCTAGCATGGCTTACACTACTTTATGTATCTCGTTGATGTGATAGTGTAAGTTACATGATAGTATGACTTGGATGAGCTTTGTTTTATATGTATATGTTATAATATACTCATAACAATTAAAATTTCTCTTTTACCTTGCTGAATACATTGTCAAAGGGGGGAGATTAATCACACATTGTGTTTCGATTCTTCAAAAGGGGAGAGATAATGTGCTTGGGGAGAGATGATAAAGGGGGAGAGATATGTGAATTTTATTTTTGCTTTTCTTCTCATTTTATTTCTGATTTACAAAAGGGGAGAAATTGTTTTCAAAACTTTTATTGAGAATAAGCCAATATTCGGATATTAAGTGGTGTTGCCAATGCATTAATCAAGTGGGAGATTGTAAGATCTATGTGTGCTGAATACATTGGCTTGTAGTGAATACACTTGGCTTTGATTATAAAAGTTTTAAATATCACCAAAACACCTTTTTATCAAGGTCTGACTCTAGCTCCGAGCTACAGCAAGGTCTGACGGTAGGTCCGGCTTGTTTTGGGTAGCTCCGGCTATGTTCGAAGCTAGATCCGATTTCTTGGTAAGGTCCGACGTACTTTGTCTAGCTCCGGTTTTGGGTTGACTAGTTTTGACTAGTTTTTGGTAAGCACCGGTGCTAGGATCTACTAGTTTTGGTAAGCTCCGGCAGGTGCTTCATTGTACTAGTTTTGTTAGCTCCGGCTCAAGGTCCGGGTTGCTCTGGCAAGGTCCGGAACTTGACCGCAGTGCTTCTGCTTTTCATTTGCAATGCTTTGTACTTGCTTTACATTGTTGGAAAGTTTGCTTAGTATTCTTTTACTAAGTTTTTGGTGCATTTTGGATGATATGGCTCATATCGTGTTACTGTGGTTTTGCAACATGCTTATGTGAGGTTCTCACGTAGGGTGTTGTGTTCGAAACTAACTTGAGTCAAGTCGAGGACTTGGGCTCGTATGGATTGGTTGTTTATTCATGTGCAGGTGTTGCTTGAGTTCAAGACATGGCTGGTGACGGGATCCATTGGACTAGTCTCAGGGAGGAGATGAGGTTCCAACAATCAAATTCAGGAGGAATTGTGGTTGAGCTGATCAGGAGGTTGCGCAGCATGATTGAATCAAGAACAATGCATATGAAGGTATCGTGGACGTCATTGGAAGATTTTTGCACGTATGCAAGGAGTGCATGGACGTGGCTGCATGGTTCCGAGGCGTGATGAAGAGATGTGGACGTAAAGAATTGGTTGGAAAGGTCCAACCGACTAGGTTATGGACTCAGGCTGCGGCTGAGTCGGGTTTGACTCAAATATGGAAAGATTTGAGTTGGTTATGATAGGATTTCGTGTGGGTCACGAATTTGAGTTGTTTAGGAATGTGGGATACATTCCTAAGGTGTTTGGAAGTCTTAAGATTGCTTCTATCTGCGTATAGAAGGATCTTGAACTGTTATGGAAAGTTACGATTCATGATCTGAGTAGGACTGGAGTCCTAGTTGATAATGGGTTGGCCTAAGGGCTGGTTATATAATCAAGGGAGCCCAGAGCTCGTGGTGCACGACTTTAGGGCTGTTCCTCTTGTGTTCTATTGAATAAAATTCGTAGTTTGAAGGAACTTTTGTGCCTTGTTCGTCCGACTTGTTCCAGACAAGTTTTACTCGTCGAGTTTCTGAACAGCACTACCTTTCGTCGGTGGTTTTATCATAACTCGAGTTTTACAGATCCAATTGACGTGATTATTTTTGGGTTGTCTTCACAACTTGATTATCTATCATATGTCAAAATTTCACGGTCATTGGATTTGTGGTTTCTGATCTACACGAGTTTCTTTGCAGCATTCCAGAACTGTTTTTTCTCGGGTAGGGCAGATTGACCTTTGTTTGATCTTTCGATCATAAGTTGAGTTTTTCTCGACGGATTTGAGTGATTCTTTTTGTGTTGCCTTCGTGACTTGATTCTCTATGATATACATCACTTTTGTCACGGTGAAACACGTTTAGATTAGTCTCACACACGATTTCTTTAAGAGATCGTTTTTCTGCCGAAGGGTTTGGGGTTTAATTGTTTCCGCTGCGTAAGATTTTTAAATCTACCATTCACCCCCCCCCCCCCTCTGGTAGCTTTTCACGTGCTCTTCAATCCTACATCGGGGTGTGGCCCCCGGCTTCCAAGGGCTGCAGCAGCAGCAGTTGGAGCACTGGCCGACGACTTCTTTTTGTTGTTGGGCTTCTTCTTCTTACCACTACCGAAGGTAGCGGCTTCAGTTTTGGAGGACTTCTGGTTGGCCTCCGGAGCTGGCTTGGAGTGCATTTCACGGCCCTCCGCAGCTATAGCACATTTGTCAGCTGGGCTGAAGAGTTCGGTGATGCTGGTGACTTGTTTGATTACCAGCTTCTCTAGCATCTTCTTATCTCGAACACCATGTCTGAATGCAACGATAACAGAAGAGCTCGAGATAGAAGGAATGGTATTTCGTACCTGAGAGAATCGTTGGATGAAGGACCGTAGCGATTCCCCCGATGTTTGCTTTACAGCAAACTGGTCCAGTTCGGTGTCGGGTCGGGTGTAGGAGCTCCCGAAGTTGGCAGTGAATTGCTGGCATAGCTCCACTCAACTATTAATGGAGTCAGGTGGAAGACTCATGAACCAACCTTGCAGTCCCAGTTAAAGCCACCAGGAAGTAATTGGCCATTACAGCCTCATCACCCCTTGCTGCCAGTATGGTAGTAGAGTAGATTTGAAGAAATTCAGTGGGGTTGACAGTCCCGTCTAATTTCTCTGGTAAGTGGGGCCGAAACTTCTGTGGCCACCTGACCATACGTAAGTGTATGGCCAGGGCAGAACAGCCCCCTCCTACTCCCTGAGGATCAAGGTTGTCCTGAGCCTCTTGCCTTTTGTGAGCACGCTCGATATGGACACGGTTGTCCTGTTGCCGGTAATGGCGCTCCAGTTCCGACCACAGGTCATGAGTCGGAATCCGGGTGATGGTATGGGTGCGTCGCGCTCCAGGGGGCAACGAAGTCACCTGCTGGGAGACAGCACGTCTCCTTTGTTGAGAGGCTTGTGGACCAAGCCGGCCGGACAGGGTCCGTCGTTGTGATGGTGCTCACCACGAAGGGGGAGTACCTTGGTTGCTGACGCCTGCAGCCGCAGCTAAAACCAGATGGTCAACATCAGCCCTCCATTGCTCCATAGCACCCTGGGGTGCACCTGGAGGTGGTGGGCGTTGTAGGAGAGCGCGCGCGGCAATGAGCTCGTGCTCGGGGTTGTTGTTTGTCGATGTAGTGATCGACACAGATGCTCCATCTTGTTGACCAGCATTGTTTGCTGGAACAGATGGTGGCTATGGTACCACGGCACCTGCTGGAGCAACGGCTCTTGCTAGTTGTTGGACGTTGGAGGGATTGCCTCCAGCAGGTTGTCCAGCGTGGTTGCCATTGGAAGATCCAGTAGCTGGATTCACCATCTTGTGATCTCGGGCGTCCCCCTTCCTGGCGCGCCAAATGTCGAAGTGTTTGATATGACACTTCGCTCGGACCCACTGAGAAGCAGCCCGCGGAGGTTCTTTTATGGTTGGGGCACGCAAAGATCAAGAAGATGACCTCAGGGATTTACGTGGTTCGGGCCACATGAGCATAACACCCTACTCCACGGGGTTTGTGTAATTGTATTTAGCGAGTGTGTTCGCTAGAGTCAGCTTCGATTCGATCAGCTTAGCTTCGATTCCTCCCCCTTCTATTTGTGCAGTGCAACCCTTTTATAGTTCTAAGGACTGACCGTTACAAAGCTGCCTGGCCCGATATGTGGCCCTGGCGTGCTTAATGACCTAATACACTGTCTAAAGGGTATTAAGTACAATTGATAGTGTGGTAACATGCCTTCATGGCAGCGTTAACGCTATTAATGGTGCACTGATCGTGTGTCATTAATATGGCATTAATGACACATTATCAGACCTTGTAACTACTACTTTAACCGTCCTTGAATGTTTGTAACGGACTTGATCTGCTCGTATTTCTGTTGGTGATGAAGGTCCGGAGGCTCCACACGTGGCAGATCCGGAGCTTTCCCTTGCGGGAGGGTAGGTCCGGGGTTGCTGTATACGTGTTGAAACTGGAGCTCCTCTCTGACGGGGGCTAGGTCTGGGGCTGTTGTACACGTGTAGTCGTTGGAGCTTCCCTTGGTTGGGAGTTTTGTTCCGGTCTTATTTTACACGTGTTAACCCGGGAGCCAGCCATGTGAGGGGAGTGGATCCGGTGCAATGTGACATGCGGGACCTGCAAGGGCCTTCGACTCTGACGGGTGGAACTTTCTTGCACTTCTTGCGATATCATGGGGTACCCGGTACGTAGGGTACCGACAGATTAGTATCTATAGCTTGATCATAAGAGTAGTGTTTACTTTACTCCATTGTCTTCTTTTGGGATAAATATGATACCCTTGGGAATACTCTTGGGTGAAATGCTACACAACAGTTTTCGTACGCTTGCGGGCCTCATCTCTTTCGAGAGATGATCTGTGACGTAAGAAATGTCGACAACAAGAAGGTGTATCTCCATTTAAATACTCAATTTGTTCAAGTCACTTGATTTGGAGACAACCCTTGTATTATACCGTACCCCGTTGATTCTTCTTCATTGAGTAATACAAGAGTAACAAATCGACCAACCTTACTTGTGACAAAGATCAACTTGAACCGTCATCCTTGACTTGTTTAGGTTCGAGTACCCTGATTGTTGAAACTATACCATTCTCCATCGTGAGCTCATCAATTAAATGTCAACATCACAAAATCCATGATTTTCATTATCCGCAAGGGTACCATTTGATTATCAACCCTGCGAAACTCTTCGAACTTGATTTGAATTATTGATTTGATATATGGTGACATTGACACGTCAAACACCTTGCAGTTACCATATCCTTGCATTCTTTACTGTTTGAAAACATATAGGGAACTGAATATTTAATCCCCGTATGCCACCGCAAAGAGTTTTAATCCTTGACTTCCGTATCGAAATACTAATTTATTGTGAGTTTAGTGATCCATTACGATTCTCGTGAAACATCTTGATTCATCTTTGGGAAATACTACATTAAAGTTATAAGGACTTGCGACAAAAAGCAAAGCAACAAGAACAGTTGGGTGGTTAGTTCAAGGGTATCGAGATAATAAAAAATGCAAAGAGCAAATGTTAAGTTCTTCAAGTCAAGGTTAGAACAGGAAAATACAACTTTTCAATGTTAGAGAAAGCATTATAACATGCAAATGAAAGTTTGAGCAGCGCATCAAGCTTTATGAAGATAGAGATTTGAATCCATAGAAATCAAATCCAATATTTGAGCATCCAGTCGTACTCAAGTAACGGCATTCTCGTAGACGCAACATGGAGACAAGAAGATTATTATCAATCCTATCAATCAAAGTTTTTAGCATATCCACTTAGCAATCGTTTTCTTTTCAATTCCTTTTTCCTTCTTTAAAATCTCGAAACGAGATTCCTTTAAGGGGGAAGGATTGTAAAATCCCGCATTTGAAGAGAACAAAAATGTGAACTTAAAATTTTTTTAATTGAAATAGAAACTCAACTCACATGAGTTAGGTTAACTACTAAGTGAGGTACAAATATGACTCCTAGAAACTTCAGTGTAAACTTGATCTCAAGAAATCAATTTGATAAAGAAGAGATGGAAATAGAAAAGTGAGCTCAATTAGGGGATTAAAATTTAACTCTAAATGGGAGTTTCAAAATCAAATCGAATTCTCCAATTAAAATCTGTCAAACTCCAAATTTAAGTTCAGTGTTATGTTTCCTAGGATTCAACCACCCTACCTGCTAAGTTCGATAATTTTTTGAACCTCGGTTGCTATTTTAAATTGGATCAAGTCTTATGAGAGGGTTTGAATTCAAATTCAGTGTTCAAATTAACAAACATCAAATTTGACTTCAAATATGAGTTCTTTATATTTGATCTGCCCTAGATGCCATTCTCTACTATTTTTGGTTAATGTTTGTGTGGTGACTTAAAAGAATAGAGAAGGGAAAGAAGGGGTACGCACTAGTCAGTGGGCCCCACATATCAAGTTGGCAATGTTCTCTGTTTCTTCCCCTGCCTCCACGCAGACATGGCATGCATGCCACCGTGATGCAGATTTCATCGTCCTTATCTTCACTTCCATTCAACCAGGAAAATATATCTCCCTGTCTCCACCGATGGCGCCATACTCCATTCGCGTGTGTGCCTCTGCGCCGTCTCCAGCGTCGCCATTTTGTCTCCATGGCCGCCACCCTGCTTGAAGCTGCATTGAGCTATGATGCCGCTGCCTCTAGCTCTGACCAAGGACGGTTCCACACGTGCACAACTCCTTACTCACTGAGACGAGCTGAGGTGTTGTCGCGGGCTACTCTGTTTCTTCCTGCCGGATCGAACAGTGCCTCCATTTCCACTCTGCACTCCTGAAGCAACTTTGTCCGTAGTCTTCGACGCATTCCTCATCCAACAAAAGCCGTCCAAAGAAGCGCCAAATGGTCCTCTCTCTTCCATCCAACAAGATCTTCCTATCTTGCCTCATCGCCGGCAAATCAAGCCTTATTCTTCAAAGTCGGCCGTCGGGATCTTCCATTGATTCCTGACGAAATTAATTCCCTACGATGAGTCTCACACCAATTTGTTTGTTCATTAGCTTCTATACTCATTCGTCAATCTCCTGACCATTTCTTCCGTTCTTTCCTGTGTTGGAATTTGGCCCATTTGAATATGGCCCATTCAGCTGAAATTCCAAAGCAATGTGGCTGTTGGTTATAGTCCCATACTGCTAGTGTAAGGTGGTGCATTGAGTAATTTTTCCACTTGTATCCTTTACGAAATTTGAACCGTTCTACACTAATAGAGAATTAGTGCGCGATTAATTGCCATAAATGTCATTAATTCGACGAGCAATTAGTGGACGCCATTAATATGGAAACGGCTCCTAGAGGGCAGCCGTGCCTATATCAGGCCCTGAAGATATTTAGGTTTCCAATATACACACAATACTCTCTTCCATCCATTCGTCTTCCTTTTGGAAAGCTGTGTTGTGGTGTTTGAGCTGTCAAACCTTCACCGACCCTCTTCCTTGGCGTGCACCGAGGAGAAGGGTGAGCGGTATCTCCGTACCTTTGTCGTCGTGAAGCCTGCACGAGGGACGGCAATAAGGTTTCTGGGCAGCGCATCTGCACGACTGCTCGAAGCTATTTTTGATATCGATCTGCGCTACTACATCGACGAACCCAAGTGAGTTCATATGGTTTTGCTAGTTTTTATTTTGTTGATCTACCTACTGCTCTGTAGAGTACACGTTGCAGTTTTGAATACTTGTGAAACTTGCCTCAATTTAGAATTTGGATTTAGAATAATACGCAATTTTCCAACATTCCAGAAACCTTACTACCACGTTTATTCTATTATTCTAGCAATGACTTGTGCTTCGGATGCAATGAAACCTGAGAGGTTTGGAGGTGGCGAAAATTTTTGTAGATGGCAGACTAAAGTCAAATTTTGGCTTATGTCGATGGGACCGTGGTGGGTGATTCACCCAGTAATGCCATTCACGGTTGACCAGACCGCCACTTATCCAACAGCGTGTGACTCCACTCTTGGCTGCATTTTAACCCTTTTGGCTGATAATCTCTATGATGTGTATATGAATTACACAGACCCCACAGAGTTGTGGGATGCACTAGAGCGCAAATATGCCTTCTCTGAAGCTGGTCGCTTGCTATATACTTGTGAGCAATTCATTGATTTCAGCATTGATGCTGCAAAATCTGTTGTTGCCCAAGCTCACGAGATACAGCTGCTGGCCGGAGAGATTGCAAGTTTGGGATGTGCCTTGCCTGACAAATTTGTGGCAGCGAGCATTATTGCTAAACTCCCTGCTTCATGGAGGGATTTTGCCACAAGCCTGAAACACAAGAGGGAAGATATCTCTACTGAGAATCTGATAATTGCCCTCGATGTGGAAGAAAAAGAAAGGGCAAAAGACGCTCCTCACACATCTGCTGCTGCAGAGAATGGTGCTAGTGCAAACATGATGCAGAAAAAAGGCCAACCACAAAAATAACAACAAGGGTAAGATGCAAAATGGTGGTAAAGCCAAGAAAACTACTAACTTCAAAAAGAAGAAAAATGAGAAAGACAACAGGGCATGTTTTGTGTGTGGCAAAGAAGGGCATATTGCAAAAGACTGCCGCTACCGCAAAATCAAAGATAATGAACAACAATAGAAGGCTGTGAATCTGACCATTGGAAAAAACAACGGCAGTGAAGCCGATCCTTCTGGGTATGGTAATTTTCCATTTGTTTTTTAGCTGTACAATCCATGGATTGGTGGGTTGACACAGGTACCAATGTTCATGTGTGTCCTGATTTGTCTTTATTTTCTTCTTACCAGGGAACACGGTCTTCCACCATCTTGATGGGAAACGGATCAGCTGCTTCTGTTCTTGGTGTTGGTACGGTCGAACTGAAGCTCACTTCAGGAAAGGCTGTCCATTTGAAGAACGTGCAGCATGCTCCAACAATAAACAGGAATTTGATTAGTGTTTCCTTGTTATGTCAAGATGGTTATAAGTTAGTATTTGAGTCAAATAAAGTTGTAATTTCCAAGTTTGGAAACTTTATTGGCAAAGGCTATGTGAGCGGAGGCTTGTTCTGCCTAAGTACTCTTGTTATGAATTATCATTTGAATTGTGCATCTGGGATTAATAAAGCTTGTGAAGCTGATGTATGGCACTCACGTTTTTGTCATATTGGTTTTGACACCATTGCTAGAATGTCCAGATTACATTTTATTCCTAAGTTTAATATTGTCAAAGGATCAAAGTGTCAATCTTGTGTGCAAGCAAAACAACCTCGAAAACCATTTAAAAGTTTAGAGGAAGAGAGAGATTTGGCACCATTAAATCTTATTCATTTTGATTTGTTTGAAATGAATGGAATATTGACTAGAGGAGGCAAGTGATATTTTATGACTTTTATAGATGATGCTATTCATTTTTGTTATATTTATATTCTAAAAACTAAAGATGAAGCTCTACATTACTTTAAAATTTATAAGGCCGAGGTTGAGAACCAACTTGAGAGGAAAATTAAATGGTTGCGCGATGACCATGGAGAAGAGTATACCTCAAATGATTTCTCTCAGTTTTGTACTGAACATGGTATTATCCATGAAGTGACACCACCATATTCACCTCAATCTAATGGGGTAGCTAAAAGGAAAAACCGAACTCTAACAGATTTGGTTAACACTATGTTAGAGAGTGTCGGTATGTCCTATGAATGGTGGGGGGGAAGCTATTTTGACAGCAAATTTTGTCCTGAATAGAGTAGTGACTAAAAACAGAGAAGTCACTCCATACGAGGGATGGAAGGAAGAAAACCCAATGTCAAATTTTTTGAGGACTTGGGGCTGTTTGGCAAAGGTCAATCTACCTGAGCCGAAAAAGAGAAAGCTTGGACCCAAAACAGTAGATTGGGTATTCTTGGGATATGCACAGAACAATACGGCCTATAGATTTTTAGTAGTTAAATCTGATAGTCCAGAACAAAATGTGAATATTATCGTGGAGCCAGGAGATGCTTCATTCTTTGAAAATATATTTCCTATGAGAGTAGTAGGTAGCACATCTTATGATGAGAAAAATCATACTCATACAACTGCTCCTGAGGATTATACACCACTTCAATCAAACGACAAAACACATACACCATCCAGAGAAGATAACAATTTAGTCGATCCTGAATCTTCTCGTAGGAGTAAGAGACAAAAGATTGCAAAATCTTTTGCAGATGACTTTATTGTTTATCTTGTTGATGATGTGCCCAATACTCTTGAAGAGGCATATGCATCTCCAGATGCAGAGTATTGGAAAGAGGCAGTCCGTAGTGAGATGGACTCCATCATGTCAAATGGGACTTGGGAGATCACTGATTGTCCAAGTGGGTGTAAACCTATTGGTTGTAAGTGGATTTTCAAAAAGAAATTGAAGACGGATGGTACTATTGAGAAGTACAAGGATAGGCTTGTAGCCAAGGGATTTACACAAAAATAAGGGGATTTCTTTGACACATTGAAAGTCTCCTAGAGGGGGGTGAATAGGCAATAATACCTGAAATAACTTAACCAAACAAGATTAAATTCTTGTGGCCGGACTAGTCTGGTTCAGGGCCGGACTAGTCCGTTCAGCATAGGGTGGAACACTAAAACTTGATTTCTACAGGTTATTTGCGAAATTAAAGTTCACCAAAGATATGAGCAATGTGTAGTACACTTGTAAGGCTTGGATTGTAAAGTTTAAACACTTAGATTGCAATTTTATGATAATGATCAAAGTGTAGGGCAATAATACCAAGGTGAACCCTAATAGCAAAACTAGTGATCACAAAAAGCGAAAGACAAGTGAAAAGAGATGTATCCCGTGGTTCAGCTCCACGAAGAAGCCTACCTCTGCGTTGAGAAGTCCACACAAGGATCGGGTCTCTTGACCCTGCTCTCACCAAGCCACCACGATGGTCGGCTTGGTTTCTACTATATCAATGGGTAATCACCAAGTTTGATGGGGTTGCTCACAACTTGAGGCTCCCACAAATCAATACAGGAGGAGCACACGAAGCTCAACTCACACAAGCCACACAACACAACACAATGTGCAAGAGATCAAACCGAGAGCCAAAGAGCGATGATCTTCCTTTACTCTCCTCCTCAAACCCTAATCTCTTCAAGATTTGCTCTTAGAGGGTTAGTAGGGCGAGTAGAAGGCTTTGGAAGGCTGTAGGATGCTTGTGGCGGCGCTAGGGTTCAAGACTACTTCAAATGAGCCCAGGGGTCCCCTTTTTATAGGGGTACTGAGCCCCTTTTGCTTACATCAGCAAAGGAGCGAACTAGTCCGGCCTCAGACCCCGGACTAGCCGGCCCTATGGGACCACTGACCCCAGTCAATTCCCGACAACTGCCACACTGAGCAACGATCGTCACGCTACCTGCCAAATTTCCAAATTCAAACGGTCACTAGACAATGGACTAGTCTGGTCAACAACGGACTAGTCCAAAGTGGAACAGAACCACTTGGTCCGTCCCAAAATGGACTCTTTTGGGTTGGCCTGGACTAGTCCGGCCACAGGAGCAGACTAGTCCGGCCCCTAGGGTTTCTCTCGGTCTGTCATACTAAGTCTCAAACGGACAAGAGCGTACCCAAATGGACAAGAGCATACCCAAACGAACAAGTCCGAACTTTTCCAGAGAGCTTTGGTCCGTCCAAAAACGGACAAGCCCGGACTTCTCGAACTTAGCTCCAAATTCACTCAGGTTCACTACAGAGACATTTGGTCTGTCTCAAAACGGACTTGTCTGCCATGGCCAGATTAGTCTGGCCCTGAGGCCCGGACTAGTCCAGCCTCCTAGGGTTTTTCTCATTTTAGGCTTCTCACTTAGGTTTTTCTCTAAACCACCACTTTGAGCCCCTTGGTATGATCTCAATGCACATGATACAACCACCCTCTCACATGATACGGCTCATATAAGATCAATACCATAGAAACCCTAATTTCTACGCTTGAGTCTTTGACACCCGTTTTCTCCTTTTCCTTTTTGAGGGTTTTTATCTCATTTCAATCCTTGTACCTGTGCTTAAGATCAACTTAGTTCATTAGCCTCTTAATTGTCGTCATCAATCATCCAAAACCCACAGGGATGCCTAGATGCAGTTTCAATCTCCCCCTTTTTGGTGAATTGATGACAACACATTAAGACTTCAACACCAAGGATAATAATTTGTTTTCATAACATGTATTTGTATGAGTGAATCCCCCTCAATGTATGCATAATGAGTAAGAGATATTGAGAGAGTTCTCATACATATACATGTTATGGTGAGGTGCCTAAGTGATGTGTTCATAAAGTGTGATAAGACAATGATTATGCAAAATAGACATTTAAATGAGGCAACACATCACAAATTTAGGCAAGATACATGAATACATGAATACATAGATTAAGTCTTACAATACAACTTGAAATGAGGTTTAAAACATAAGTCCAACATAGATCAATACTCTCACAAAATAGTCTATCTATCTTATCTCTCCCCCTACATCTCACTCCCTATATCTCTCCCACTAGATCTAAGTGCCCATCCAAGCGTCTATCTATCTTATCTCTCCCCCTACATCTCACTCCCTATATATCTCCCACTAGATCTAAGTGCCCATCCAAGCAATCATCTCCAAGCTATCTCTCCCCCTTTGGCATCAAGACACCAAAAAGGAAAAGAAGAGAGGAAGAGCCCTTAGGACTACTCATCGTCGGAGTCGGAGTCGTCGTCACCGCCTTGGCACTCGCTGTCGCTCTCCGTGGCCTCCGGGTCAAGATGTGCCTCATCATCATCGGTCGGGGCCGCGGTGGAAGTCCTAGCTTCTCCAAACTGAGCAAGCTCCTCGGTAGTGAACTATGGAAAGGAAGTGAGCTCACCATCGCTCTCCTCGGCGGGGGACATTGAAATGTCCATCTTGTCGCACATCGCTTTGAGATACTTCTCATTGCAATGCTCCATGCGACGTTGCCGAATTTCCGTCTTCCGGCAAGAGTAGAAGAGAGCCTTGAAGCATTTGAAGAAGACACTCCCGCATTGTGTCGAAGGCGGAGGTGGTGGAGGAGATGGCACAAAGCGAGAGGAAGAAGCGGGAGGATCCGCATTCTTCCTCCTAGGAGCAGCCGGCTCCGGGGGAGGGAGTTGTGGTCGAAGCCTCCGGTGAATGATGTCTTTCTTGAATGTGAGCCTCGAGATCTTCTCGATCATGTACATGATGTATGGAGCATATCCACATGATCGGTTGGGGGTGTGAGAGATGTTGAAGATGTCATCAAAGATATAGTCCACCACATTGAAGCGGACATCTCCATCGATTAGCACCATCAAGTGCCTCAAATTGCCTTGAATTATCCCTGCATCTCCATCCTTGGGGGCAATGGTCTTTTTGAGGACCCGGTTGAGCACACTATAGAAGGGCTTGATGTTTTCTGATGTGCCTGGCCTCATACTGTGCATAACTTGGGTACATATACTTCAGGGTGTCCCGATCAACTGGCTTCAGATTTGAAATGATGATCTCATTATCCAGTTGGTCCTCCAAGTCAAGCAACTGAGCAAACTCCCAATATGTGGTGGACTACTGCTCTCCATGGGTCATCCAGGTTATCCTCCTGTCCCCATCGGTGTGGAAGTATAAGGCGGAGTAGAACTGAGTGATGACTTCCACATTCCACTCATACTGGAAAGCCATAAACTTCTTCAACCCATGCCTCTCGACGGCCTCAATCACAGCATTGAAGGCTATGTGATCCTTCTGGGCCATGTAATCCCAGTCTATCCATTGAGAATCTGTGACAGGGGTCTGCTTGGTCATATAGACCGTCCGGTAGTAGTCACAGTGGAAGTCACACCAAAACCAGGGATCCATTGTGCTCCTGTCACGCTGATATACGTTGATCTTCCTCAGCTTGCGTGCCTTCTCATCCCCCTTGCGCTTGAAGATGTTGGCGTCGAAGGCAGCTGCACGGTTTGGGTTACATGCAGGAGAAAACATCCTCAAGGGGCCAATGGGTTGAGTGGCACCCTTCTTGACTTTGCTTGCAGCCTTCTTGGCCACAATCACCCTCTTCTTGGGTGCAGCTTCAACTGGGGCTTTGCCTTTATCTTTGGAGGTCCTCGCCCCCTGAGACTTGGCTTGCTCACCCAAGGTCACAAGTCTCTTTCTTTTCGGGGCAGCCCCGGCAGCAGCAGAGTTGTGCTCCTCATGCTGCGTCTTTTTTGCCCTCTGAGAGGCAAAGTATGCAGCAGCCATCTCTTGATCCTCTCTATGCTTCCGGCGAAAGAGAGCCTGCTTCTCCGCTTTGGTCTCGGAGTCGGAAGGAGGAACATATTCATTGTCCGACATGATTACTAACAAGAGAAGCAAGGGAATGTGTATGAGTCAAGGAAGTTGAGGGGTAGAGATAGAATTCACAAAATCAACCTAGGTTAGGGTTTTCACTGTGTCACCCGGACTTGTCCGTCCAGAAGCCGGACTAGTCCGCACTAGGTCGGACTTGTCCGCCCTATGGCCGGACTAGTCCGGTTCATACAGCAAGAACCCTAATCTAGAGAAATTTTGCAAAAACTACAGATCCCACCACGAAAATTGAAGTACATGATCACATTGATGTGCACAACAACATTTGTGAAGAAGTTTCTATCAATGAATTCAAAAGAATTGAATTTCAAGGATTTTGGAGTTAGGTCAAGAATACCTCTTCAAATCTTTGATTTGATGAGAATGTAGGAGAGGAATCGGCCTCGGATGCTTGAGGAAAGGTTCCTAAGCACCTTAGGGCTTCAATCCACCGATTGGAATCAAGATTTTGTGGAGGGAATCGAAAATTGCTGTTTGGGAGACAGTTTTCGAGTGTTTTTGGAGAGAGAGTGTTTGAATGGAAGTGGAGAGGTCAAGGGCTCCCTGGGGAGGTTAGGTCCCCAAGGGCCGGACTAGTCCGGTCAAGGACCCGGACTTGTCTGGCCTACGGACTGGGTCCGGACAACCTGAACCACTGGACTAGTCTGGTCCGCTAGAGCGGACTAATCCGGTCCTAAGACCTAAAACTCCTATATATTGAGTTTTTAGTGGAGATTTGATCCTTTTGGACTATATTTCACAAAAGATCTTTGTAAATATGGTCAGTAAGCAATCAACAATCAAACTATGACCATGATTCACAAGGATTCAATAATTTCAAAATAGTTTGTAGAAAAATTGAGGGGGGAGAGTTTTTTGCAAGCATGTGTGAATTTTGAATGTAATAATCAGATGTGCAAGACTTAAGCCACATTTCGAGAATCTAGGATATTTAGCTCACTCCTAAGTTCACAAAATCTTTTCTCATCTAGGGCCTTGGTAAAGATGTCGGTCAATTGTTTATCGGTTCTCACATGGGAAATTGCAATGTCTCCTTTGATGGAGTGATCTCTCAAGAAATGGTGGTGAATATCAATGTGCTTGGTCCTTGAGTGTTCAACTGGATTGTGGGCTATTTTGATGGAACTCTCATTGTCACATAGGAGAGGGATATGGCGCAAGTTTATACCATAGTCCCTAAGAGTTTGTCGCATCCAAAGAAGTTGTGCACAACAATTTCCGGCGGTGACATACTCCGCTTCGGTTGTGGAAAGTGCAATGGAGTTTTGTTTCTTTAAGGACCAAGAAACTAGAGATCTACCAAGGAATTGGCAAGTTCCCAATGTACTCTTTCTATCAACTTTGCACCCCGCATAGTCCGCATCGGAATATCCAATGAGGTCAAACTTAGAGCCTTTGGGGTACCAAAGTCCTAGGCTTGGCGTGTGAACCAAATATCTGAGAATTCTCTTTACGGCGATCAAATAACACACCTTACGAGCGGCTTGAAATCTAGCACACATACACACACTAAGCATGATATCGGGCCTAGATGCACATAAGTATAGCAATGAGCCTATTACGGAACGATATACCTTTTGGTCCACACTTGGACCATCTTCATTAAGATCGAGATGCCCATTGGTTTCCATAGGAGTCTTGATGGGTTTGGCCTTGTCCATGTCAAACTTCTTGAGTATATCTTGTGTGTACTTGGTTTGACTAATGAGTGTGCCTTCCTTGAGTTGCTTCACTTGAAAACCTAGAATGAACTTCAACTCCCCCATCATGGACATCTCAAATCTTTCCGTCATTATCTTGGAAAACTCATCACAAAAAGATTTGTTAGTAGAAC
Source organism: Tuctoria greenei (assembly GCA_036927565.1). Lineage (NCBI taxonomy): Eukaryota > Viridiplantae > Streptophyta > Magnoliopsida > Poales > Poaceae > Tuctoria > Tuctoria greenei. The sequence goes on along the minus strand of JAYESD010000007.1, from coordinate 54,042,356 downwards.
CAAATATAATGTCATCGACATATATTTGGCAAACAAACAAATCATCATTAAAGTGCTTAGTGAATAGAGTATAGTCCGCCTTCCCAATTTTGAAACCATTTTGAGTTAGAAAGTCTCTAAGGCACTCATACCAAGCTCTATGAGCCTGTTTGAGTCCATAGAGAGCCTTACGCAATTTGTACACATGGTTTGAGAATTCTTCATCTTCAAATCCAGGGGGTTGCTCCACATACACTTCTTCCTTGATTGGACCATTGAGGATTTGATATAGCTTAAAATCATGGTGAGTAGCAAAGGCAAGTAATATACGAATTGATTCAAGCCTAGCTACGGGAGCAAAGGTTACTTCGAATCCAAACCTTCGACTTGTGAATACCCTTTGGCCACAAGTTGTGCCTTGTTCCTTGTAACCACCCCGTGTTCATCTTGTTTGTTGTGTAACACCCATTTGGTGCCTACAACATTCACATTAGGACTATTCACAAGCTCCAATACTTGATTTCTCTCGAAGTTGTTGAGCTCTTCTTGCATGGCCATCACCCAATCCGGATCTCGTAGTGCTTCTTCAACCTTGTGGGGTTCCAAGGAGGAAACAAAAGGGTAATGTTCACAAAAGTTTGCAACACAAGATCGAGTAATTACCCCCTTAGAGATGTCTCCAAGTATGTTGTCAACGGGATGGTCCCGTTGGATGCTTTGATGCACTCTTGGGTGTGGTGCTTGAGGTCTTGATTCATCATCTTGGTCTTCCTCATCCTCATTGTCTCCCCCTTGATTGATGCCTCCATTTTCATCTTCTTGGAGCGCATCTTGGGGAACTTGATCTTGATTATTTGAGGAAGAGCTTGCTTGATGTGTAGAATGGTCACTTGCATCTTGAGGTTGTTCTTGTGGTCGTATATCTCCAAGTTCCATCCTTCCTATCACCACTTGTGGAGCTTCTTCTTGATCTAGGACATGACGATCAACTTGCTCCACTTGGGAGCCATTAGTCTCATCAAACACTACGTCACGTGCTACTTCAACAATTCTGGAGGATTTGTTAAAGACACGATAGGAGTAAGTGTTTGAGTCATAACCAAGCAAGAAACCCTCATCAGACTTAGAAGGAAACTTCGAAGTCCTAGGCTTCTTGTTAAGAATGTAGCATTTACTCCCAAAAAACACGAAAGTAAGAGATGTTGGGCTTGTTACCAGTTAGGAGCTCATATGACGTCTTCTTAAGTATGCGATGAAGATACAACCGGTTTATGGCATGGCAAGAGGTGTTGACCGCTTCCGCCCAAAACCGATTCGACATCTTGTACTCATCAAGCATGGATCTTCACATCTCAATTAGAGTCCTATTCTTCCTCTCGACCACCCCATTTTGTTGAGGGGAGTAGGTAGCCGAGAACTCATGCTTGATGCCTTCTTCATCCAAAAATTCTTCAACTTGAGTATTCTTGAATTCGGTGCCATTGTCACTCCTTATGGTCTTGATACTCAAGGAGAACTCATTTTGAGCTCTCTTCAAGTATCTCTTGAGAACACCTTGAGTTTCGCTCTTGCCATGCAAAAAGAATACCCAAGTGAAACGTGAAAAATCATCAACAATAACAAGACCACATTTGTTACCACCAATACTGATGTAGGTGATTGGACCGAAGAGATCCATGTGTAGAAGCTCCAATGGTCTTGATGTTGTAATAATGTTCTTGGATGGATGAGGTGCTCCAACTTGCTTTCCGGCTTGGCATGCGCTACATGGCTTGTCCTTTTCAAACACAATATCTTTAAACCACGGATGTGCTCGCCTTTAAGGAGTCTTTGCAAATTTATCATCCCAACATGGGCTAGCCTTCTATGCCAAAGCCATCCCATGTTAGTTCTTGCAATTAAGCATGTATCAAGTTGGGCTTTATCCGCGGAGAAATCCACAAGATAGAGAGCTTTCCTTTGAGTACACCCTTAAAGGCAATTGAGCCATTGCTTCTCCTTGTGACGGTCACGCCCTCATTTGTGAAAAAACAATTATAACCTTTGTCACATAGTTGTTATATGGACAAGAGGTTATAATCAAGTGAATCAACATGTAAAACATTTGAAAGAATATGATTAGGGGATATAGTGATTTTACCGGTGCCAAGGATTTTTCCTTGGCTATTGTCCCCAAAATAGATTCCTTCACTTGGATCTTCATTTAGCTCATACTCCACAAACATCTTCCTCTCTCCGGTCATATGATTTGTGCATCCACTATCAAGAACCCACTTGGTTCCACCGGAGGAGTATGCCTACAAGAAAGAGTTAAGCCTTGGCTTTAGGTACCCAAGCGGTGTTGGGTCCTTTGATGTTAGTCAAGAGGCACTTGGGTACCCACACACAAGGTTTGGGACTCTTGCGGTGTGGACCAACATACCTAGCATATGCCTTTCCAAACTTGTTCCTTAATAAAACATATGATGCATCAAAATCATGGAACAATGGATGAGGTTCTTTCTTAGGCATTTTAGGTGTAGTGGCAATGTTCTTTCCTTTATTGTTGTATGAGCCTCCTTTGACAAAAACAATCAAGTCTTTACCATTCTTGGGAGTTTTGTCATTTTGCCTCATTGCCCTAGAGTAACCAAGACCATCCTTTACAAGGGGATGTCTTGTGTTGGTATATGCACTACGTGCATATGCCACTTTCTCCTTGTCAAAGATGCCACCCTTGGGTGCTTGATTGGTTTGCGCCAACATTAGCTCATCTTTAAGCTTTATAATTAAGTTTCAGCATTTACAAGATTGAGATGCTTTGGATTTAACATTTGTGGAAGGTGAGCTTGTAGAGGAAGAAGGTGCATTGATCTTGAGAGACTTCACTTGTGTCTCAAGGATCTTGTTAGCTTGTGTCAAACTAACAAGTTCATCCTTTAGCACAATTGTAGTGTTCTCAAGGTTTGAGCAAGTTTCCTTGCTCAAAGCGAGTTCACGCTCAAGCACCTTGCTTCTTTCTCTTTCAAGCTCCAAGAGCTCCTCAACCTCTTGACATCTCTCCTTTTGTTGGATGAGCATGTCCTCTTGACGGTTGATGAGTTCTTCCTTCTCAAATATTTCCTCTGTTAGCAATCTTAATCTTTTCAAAGTGCTTTTACTCATGTCTTTAAGCATGTGTTCGTTTTCACTACTACTATCAAAATCATCATGAGAATAAATTGAAGAGGACGATTTAGATTTAACCTTATTTCTTCCCTCCTTGGCCATGAGACATGTTGGCCTTGAAATCTCCAAGTTAGGGAAGAGCTTGTTCTTCGTTGTTGTCTTCTTCATAGCAATAGTTGCTACCTTCTCATCTTCATCGGAGGAGGATTCCTCATTTGAATCCCACTCCTTTCCAAGGTGGGCATGTCTGGATTGCTTCTTCTTCTTGAAGTACTTCTCTTTGGACTTGCCCTCCTTCTTCTTCTTGTTTTCTTCATGTGGACAATCCACAATGAAGTGGCCATATTCTCCGCAATTGTAGCAAGCCCTTTTTGATCTTGTCTTGGGCTTGTCTTTGCTTCTTCTCTCATTTTGGTAGCTCCCTCTCCTCCTTCTAAACATCCTCTTAAAGTTGTTGATGAAGAGAGCTTCTTCCTCATCGGTGTCGAGACTCTCTTCATCACTCTCTTATTTTTCTTGAGATTTTGAGGACGTTGCTTTGAATGCAACATCCCTTTTCTTGGAGGAGGAAAGCTTTTGTAGATCGTTGTAGAACATTGCTTCTTGCTCCATCATCTCATGGTTGATGATTCTCCCTAGCACTTCTTCGGGAGTCATCTTATGGAAGCCCGGACTTTCACGAATTAGTGAGCAAAGAGTGACGTTTCGAGGCATGAATGCTTGAATCATCCTCTTTACTACCTCGTGGTTGGTCCACCGGGTGCTTCCATATGACCGACTCTTGTTGATGAGAGTCTTGAGGCGGTCATACATATCCTGCGGAGATTCACCCTCCATGATGGTGAATCTCCCAAGCTCTCTTTCGATCATCTCGATCTTTGCTTCCCTTATGATGCGGTTGCCTTCGTGCGCCGTCTTGAGGGTATCCCAAATCTCCTTGGCAACCTTCAACCCTTCAATGCGGTTGAACTCCTCATGAGTCAATGAGGAGGTAATCACTCCAACGGCTTGAGCATTGCGATGTAGAAGGACATCTTGCTCTGGAGTGATGTCTTCCTCATTCTTCAGAAGATGAACACCTGTCATCACAATTTGCCACAAACTAGGGTTTAAGGAAATGAGGTGCATATTCATATTATGCTTCCACATAGAATAATCATTTTCGTCAAATTGAGGAGGTTTGCCAATTGGAATATACAAATAATGGTTGCTAGCCGTAAGTTGTTCATAATTGTAAGGATACCGAGAGTAGTCTTGTGAACTACTCCCATTGTCGATGTTAACCAGAGCAATTGCCTTGATCTCCTTCTTCGGCACGTTGAGCTTCTCATGAAGTCGTGCTTTGAGCATCTGAACTTCTTCGTCGTCATTCGGATCATCTTGAAGAACATCGACGTTCTTCATCTTGGTGTCATCAACGACCACCGAAACCTCGTTGTCACCACTTCCGGCCATTACTTCTCCGAGTTGTTAGACTCTTGGGGAGAAGCCTGCTCTGATACCAATTGAAAGTCGCCTGGAGGGGGGTGAATAGGCAATAATACTTGAAATCACTTATCCAAACAAGATTAAGTTCCTGTGGTCGGACTAGTCTGGTTCAGGGCCAGACTAGTCCGTTCAGCATAGGGTGGAAACCCTAAAACTTGATTTTTACAGGTTATTTGCAGAATTAAAGTTCACCAAAGATATGAGCAATGTGTAGTAAACTTGTAAGGCTCAGATTGTAAAGTTTAAACACTTAGATTGCAAGTTTACAATAATGATCAAAGTGTAGGGCAATAAGACCAAGGTGAACCCTAATAGCAAAACTAGTAATCACAAAAAGCGAAAGACAAGTGAAACGAGATTTATCCTGTGGTTCAGCTCCACGAAGAAGCCTACCTCCACATTGAGAAGTACACACAAGGACCGGGTCTCTTGACCCTTCTCTCACCAATCCACCACGAAGGCCGTCTTGGTTTCCACTATATCAATAGGTAATCACCAAGTTTGATGGGGCTGCTCACAACTTGAGATTCCCACAAATCAATACAGGAGTAGCACACGAAGCTCAACTCACACAAGCCACACAACACAACACAATGTGCAAGAGATCAAACTGAGAGCCAAAGAGCGATGATCTTACTTTACTCTCCTCCCCAAACCCTAATCTCTTCAAGATTTACTCTTAGAGGGTTAGTAGGGCAAGTAGAAGGCTTTGGAAGGCTCTAGGATGCTTGTGACAGCGCTAGGGTTCAAGACTACTTCAAATGAGCCCGGGGGTCCCCTTTTTATAGGGGTCCCGAGCCCCTTTTGCTTACATCAGCAAAGGGGCGGACTAGTCCGGCCTCAGACCCCGGACTAGTCTGGCCCTATGGGACCACTGACCCCTGGTCAGTTCCCCACAACTGCCACACTAAGCAACGATCGTCACGCTACCCGCCAAATTTCCAAATTCAAACGGTCACTAGACAACGGACTAGTCCGATCAACAACGGACTAGTCCGAAGTGGAACAGAACCACTTGGTCCGTCCCAAAACGGACTCTTCTGTGTTGGCCCAGACTAGTCCGGTTCCCTAGGGTTTTTCTCGGTCTATCATACTAAGTCTCAAACGTACATGTCCGTACCCAAACGGACAAGTCCGAACTTTTCCAGAGAGATTTGGTCCGTCCAAAAACAGACAAGTACGAACTTCTCGGACTTAGCTCCAAATTCACTCAGGTTCACTCCAGAGACGTTTGGTCCGTCTCAAAACGGACTTGTCTGCCATGGCCGGACTAGTCCGGCCTTGAGGCTCGGACTAGTCCGGCCTCCTAGGGTTTTTCTCATTTTAGGGTTCTCACTTAGGTTTTTCTCTAAACCATCACTTTGAGCCCCTTGGTATGATCTTAATGCACATGATACAACCACCCTCTCACATGATACGACTCATATAAGCTCAATACAATAGAAGCCCTAATTTCTACGCTTGAATCTTTGATGCCCATTTTCGCCTTTTCCTTTTTGAGGGTTTTCATCTCATTTCAATCCTTATACCTGTGCTTAAGATCAAATTAGCTCATTAGCCTCTTAATTGTCGTCATCAATCATCTAAAACCCACAGGGATGCCTAGATGCACTTTCACACATACTCTCCTGTTGCCCGAATTACCACCATCAGAGTGTTGCTAGCGATAGCTTCTTCCTATGGTTTACTTGTCCATCAAATAGATGTAAAAATGGCTTTCCTTTATAGAGAGTTAAAGGAAGAAATATATATGGAGCAACCAAATGGTTATAAAATTCTTGGGCAAGAGAATAAAGTGTATAAATTAATAAAATCCCTATATGGTCTTAAGCAAGCACCCAAACAATGGCATAAAAAATTTGACAACACTCTAACATCAGCCATATTCAGTGTGAATGAGGCGGACAAGTGTGTGTACTATCGTTGTGGTGGGGGTCAAGGAGTAATATTGTGCTTGTATGTCGATGACATATTAATTTTTGGAACAAGCACAAGCATGATTGATGAGATCAAATCTTTCTTGTCTAGATGTTTTGATATGAAAGACTTGGGACCGGCAGATGTAATTTTGAATATAAAGTTGATTAGAAGTGAGGATGGAATCACTCTAAATCAATCCCACTATGCGGAGAAAATTATTTCTCGCTTTGGCTTTGATAACTGCAAGGTTTCTCCAACTCCCTATGATGCAAGCATCGAGCTTCAAAAATTTATGGGAGAGGGAAAAGATCAACTGAGAAGATTAACTGAGATATTCACAAATAATCGGTTTCTTTATGTATCTAGCTGGTGCCACGCGACCTGATATCTCCTATGCTGTGAGAAAACTCAGTCGGTTTACATCAAACCCGGGAGATGATCATTGGAAGGCACTTGAACGAGTGTTGCGCTATTTGAGAGGCACAACCTCGCTTGGAATTCACTACACGGGATATTCACCAGCGTTGGAGGGACATAGTGATTCCAATTGGATCTCAGATGCAGATGAGATGAAAGCCATGAGTGGCTATGTGTTTACGCTTGCTGGTGCTGCAGTTTTATGGAGGTCTTGTAAACAGACTATATTAACAAAGTCTACCACAGAGGCTGAACTTGTAGCACTAGAAACAGCTAGCAATGAGGATGAATGGCTAAGAGAGCTATTGATGGACTTACCTTTCATTGAAAAGCCAGTACCGCCTATCCTAATGTACTGCGATAACCAATCAATGCTAGCTCATGTTATGAATACAAAGGATAATTCAAAGTCCAACAAGCACATCAAGCGCGGACTGAAATCTGTCAGAAAGATGAAAAACTCTGGAGTTATAGGTGCAAGCTATGTGAAAAGTGCTAATAATCTGGCAGACTCCTTCACAAAAGGATTATCACGGAATGTGATTTTCGTGATGTCTAAGAACATGGGTATGAGGCCCATCTGAAGTTACATCACAATGGTAACCTGTCCTTCTGATCGGAGATCTCGTGATTTAGATACTAGGAAAAACAAGTTGACTGATGTAACCAAAGAGTACATTATAAATAAAAAAATGTACCCATGTTCAAATGACACCAAGTACTCTTTACTGTATGGAAAGTTGGCATAAATTAAGCCTTAATGTTTTCCGTTGTAAAGATATTAGCCTATAGGATATCTTGAAGGAAAACACCTACTTGAGCTTAACTGTAGGTCGTGGTTCGTGAGAATAGGGCATTCTCATAAAGTCTTATGAGAAGATACGGGAGCAGACCATTAACACTCCAGATAGGTGAGGTTGTCTGACAGCCTAGTATCAGTTTTGATTTCAAGTGAAATCTTTTCACACAAGGCTGAGAATTCAAGACATAGTCCATTCTTCATCTGTGGAAAGATGAATCTTGTTATTCTAGGTATAAGTTCAACCCCTACGGGACTCATACCGAAAGACTGATATATAAAACAATACTGCAACACAGTGATCTTTTATTCTTCATTCCTTGCTTTGAAATTGGTGGGGGATTGTTGGAATTTGGCCCATTTGAATATGGCCCATTCAGCTGAAATTCCAAAGCAATATGGCTGTTGGTTATAGTCCCATACTGCTAGTGCAAGGTGGTGCAAACCAACATATATAGTAGCCTTCATACCTATGGCTGAATAGAGAAAGCAATAATGAGGGGTCTGGCTATATGTACTCACACACATGCGCGTGCGTGCGCGTTTTCGCGATTTTTCTCGTGTTTGTCCGCGTGATTTGTGGCTTGCGACGCGCGATCGTGGTGTGGCTGCATTGAGTATGCCACTTGTATCCTTTACGAAATTTAATCGTTCTACACTAATAGAAAATTAGTGTGTGATTAATTGCCATAAATGTCATTAATTAGACGAGCAATTAGTGGACGTCATTAATATGGAAACGGCTCCTAGAGGGCAGCTGTGCCTATATCAGGCCCTGAAGATATTCAGGTTTCCAATATACACACAATACTCTCTTCCATCCATTCGTCTTCCTTTTGGAAAGCTGTGATGTGGTGTTTGAGCTGTCAAATCTTCACTGACTCTCTTCCTTGGCGTGCACCGAGGAGAAGGGTGAGTGGTATCTCCGTACCTTTGTCATCGTGAAGCCTGCACGAAAGACGACAATAAGGTTTCTGGGCAGCGCATCTGCGCGACCGCTCGAAGCTATTTTTGATATCGATATGTGGTGCTATATCGACGAACCCAAATGAGTTCATATGTTTTTGCTAGTTTTTATTGTGTTGATCTACCTACTACTCTGTAGAGTACGTGTTGTAGTTTTGAATACTTGTGAAACTTACCTCAATTTAGAATAATACGCAATTTTTCAACATCCTACACGGACTAGGTAAAAAACGAAGTCGCAGTTGCCTCCAACTCGATGACTCCTCTGTGCCAAATGACTCCGCCGCGTTCCCGTCAAACCACATCATCTCCCACGCCACCAAGAGCTCCATAAGGTTCGAGTGAACCTTCTCCATGATTCCTTGCCGCCTTTTAGTGTTCCATAGCCCCTATTCGTCCATTTAGTGGTTGTCTCCGTCGGTTCATGCAAGGACCATGGTCATTCCTCATAGCAATTCCCGTCCCCTGTGATGTTCCAGATCATATTCTGTTTTAACCCTAGAATCTATATGCCCTCATGATAATCTAGAGAAAACCGATTGAAAAAATATCTTGTAGTGATGCCGGAAGTTTGGATCTCGCCGCCGTCACATGGAAACACTCAGGTTGCCGTCGGGCTCCATGTTGCAGCCATTTACAATTCGATTTTGGTACAGATTTGTACTCCAGAGCACGCCATGGTGCTTTCGAGTCCGTTTTTTAGCCTCTTTTCTGTTGCGCCGTGCTTGGGCGACGTCGCCGACGTGCGCCTCTGCCATGCCGCAGCCGTCGCCGCATTGCTGTCCTCCCCGTCGCCTCAGTGCACCTCCGGCAAGTGTGCCTCGTCGCGGTGATCATTTTTCAGTAGGAAAATCCGCCCCTCATCGCCCCTTGTCGCCCGTCGGCGAGCTGCCGCCATTTTCCGGCCGCCGCGAGCCATGGCCTCGGTCTGGCCCGAGGTAGGAGAAGGGTGCGCCCGGGGGATCTTCTGTGCCCACACAGATCCGATGTGACCACGCTCTTTAATTTTGTGGCCCAGGTGTGGCGCTCATCTAGCTGGTCCATTTTTAAACCCATGGGCGCGGGTTAATTTAATTCAAAGAGTAAAATGCACCGGCGGTACACGAACTTGTGAGGGTGTGTCAAATAGGTCCACGAATTTTTAAAACGCATTAACAGCCCCCTAAACTAATTATGTGGTTTAGCAGCAGTCCATAGCACAAGTGCTTGTCCACGTGGCAGACACATCACATTGGAAGCCTGACACGTAGGATTTTGACATGTTGCAGTTAGCCCCCTATGCTTTTGAGATTTAACATACACATTCCAATTTTCTGGTACGTAACCAGAGGGAGGGCCGCATCCGGAGAGCAGAGACCCCGACGGGAAGGGCGACGGGGGCCGTAGCTTGGCTGCCGTCTTGCGCCGCTTGGCCCCTACCGCGAGGGCGACGAGCGCCGCATCCGGACGCCGATCGAGGGGAGGGCCACGAGGCGCCGCATCCGAGCACCGCATCCGGGCGCCGATCGGGATAGGGCGACGGCCGCCGCATACGGCCGCCGATCGGGAGGCGACGGGCGCCGCATCCGGCCGCCGATTGGGAGACAGCACCGGGCGCCGATATAGCAGCGCGTGAGGACTGCAGTAGAGGCGATTGGGGACTGGATTTTGGCATAATCGAGCGGATTAAGGACGACCATGGTTGCAAAATTGCGGCAACAAGAGGAACCGCCCCCTCTCTACAGTATGAACATGATTTCTTCTCAATTTCTCTTTCTTTGAGAAACCACCCCCTATCCACAAATCAAAGAAAGAGAAATTGAGAAGAAATCGTGTTCATACTGTAGAGAGGGGGTGGTTCCCCTTGTTGCCGCAATTTTGCAACCATGGTCATCCTTAATCCGCTAGATTATGCCCAAATCCAGTCCCCAATCGCCTCTACTGCAGTCCTCACGCGCTGCTAGATCGGCGCCCGTCGCTGTCTCCCGATCGGCGGCCGGATGCGGCGCCCGTCGCCTCCCGATCGGCGGCCGTATGCGGCGGCTGTCGCCCTATCCCGATCGGCGCCCGGATGCGGTGCTCGGATGCGGCGCCCCGTGGCCCTCCCCTCGATCGGCGTCCGGATGCGGTGCTCGTCGCCCTCGCGGTAGGGGCCAAGCGGCGCAAGACGGCAGCCAAGCTACGGCCCCCGTCGCCCTTCCCGTCGGGGTCTCTGCACTCCGGATGCGGCCCTCCCTCTGGTTACGTACCAGAAAATTGGAACGTGTATGTTAAATCTCAAAAGCATAGGGGGCTAACTGCAACATGTCAAAATCCTACGTGTCAGGCTTCCAATGTGATGTGTCTGCCACGTGGACAAGCACTTGTGCTATGGACTGCTGCTAAACCACATAATTAGTTTAGGGGGCTGTTAATGCGTTTTAAAAATTCGTGGACCTATTTGACACACCCTCACAAGTTCGTGTACCGCCAGTGCATTTTACTTTCCCAATTGAAAATAATTCCAGAAAGTTGTCAAACTTATAAAAAGCATTCCTCTTAGTATATTTGCTCTAAAAATTCCAAATATATTATGTGAGTCTCCTCTTGAACCTACTTTGCAGTAGTTAATTTGTTTGACATGAAAGCCCCAGTATTTTTATAATTAATTCATTTAAGATAATTGCTTGGGAAATTAATTACCACTGTTATAATAATTATAAAATTAAAAATTTTTGTTAGGACCCTCAGTCAAATACACTTGGTCTCCATTAAAAATTTCAAGTTCATTGGACTTCAATTACTGGGTGAAACAGTGTTCCAATCTTCAAACTTTATTGAAAATTCAAAAATTAACAGAACCAATTCCAGAATTTATTCCAACTTGTAAAACCAATTCCTCTCCGTAGAAAGCTCAGAAAATTAAGATACAAATTTTAATAAAACCAGTGAGACCTCCTCTAACTATAGCCCTCCCTGTTGCTCATGTCAAATCTACATATTTAGTATCAAAATTTAGAGAAGCCAAAAACTTGTTGGAATTTTAGAGACCACATCATTTTTTGCAAAGTCTGACATTTTGCTAGCATCTTCCATAGGACATCTATTAACTACTACAATAATCCCATCTCTATTAGTATTCATCTCACAGTACTATCTACTTTATTTTATGACTTCACTACATAATTGCAGTATTGAAGTTCATTATTACAATGCCTCCAAATCCATTTCTCTAAGTTCAATCTTTTCCATCAGCAAGCAGGCCAAAACAGATCACTTACGGTAGCATTTGTACAGCTTGTAGTGGTTCTCTTGTCATTCATATAGTTTTACTATACTAAGTCTTCACTTGATTTTCTCCTCTGTTTCTGTTGAAAACAGAGGCGATCTAGTTCTCCGGCCAGTTCACTACTTCTTGCATTATACACACATTCATTTATTCAACTACTTAGTTGCGTCTTTTCTAGTGCAATTCATGTCGATAGTGCACACGAGGAAGGCGATTGACGTGGAGTCCAACTTGGAGGCGAGATCTCCATCTCGGAATTGCCATGGTAGATTCTCCGGAGGAAGACCACTAACAAGTTGACATTTACTTAATTGCAGCCCAAGACAAGCCCTGGTTTGTATTTAAGTGTATTTCTAAAGTTTTGCTTTTATAAATATGTTGATTAGTATATAAATTGTGCATTAGATCTATTGTGTTTGAATACTCTCAAATGCATGATCCGCAAACCCATAGAGTATATGGGTAGGTTTATAACTCAATGCGTAGAATTGTCATGCTAATATTGAAGGGAATCCGGAGTCGAGTAGTTGGAATCCACTCGCGAGATAGCGATATTATTACTTCGGATTGGTTATTTTATAGAATGGTTTATGAATTGAATATGAGATCGGGTAGCGGCGTAGGAGGTGTAGTCCTGCATGTGTCGGTTAAGGATTGATCCGTGTGCGGCCTTGTTGAGCAAGCTTGAACTGTTCTAGGGTCATACTGGATGTATGAGGTCTAGGAAACCGCCTTTGGACGCCGTTGTTGAGTCTTTTTCAATCTCCCCAGGCTTTCGGCTGCAGCACAGTAGACGGAAACTCGCTCACGACATCTTCAGAGCGGAGGGTGCACTGTGAGTGAGAATACTGTCTTATATGATTGAATTGATTCAACTTCGGTAGGACTTGGGAAAATTACTGCATACGACGTCCGTGGAGTGCACCTACGTGACTTCTAGTGTGAAGATACGTGTCGGGGTATTTTTTATATGAATCACCGTCTCTTACAGTTATTAAGTATCGCTTGTTCACTGCGTCGTGACGTAGTAATAAAGAGTAGTTAGAAGATTATAAATATGTTGGCATGAATAATCTTTTATATTGTAACCTTGGTTGAATTAGAAATAGCATAATTAAAGTTATCATTTTCAAACATTTAAACTTGAATAAAGCTTATGCAGCTTTAGGCAAGTATCATCGTGAATGAAATATTTCTTGTTTGATTATGGAGCTCATTATGATGCATGTCTACTGATTTCGCATTTGCTACTTTAAAATTGATAACTAAGGATTTACTTTCGACGAGTTCATTTCTGAAAATTCAGCTTCCAGTTTTAAGAGTTTACAGCGTGTAGAGTTTCATATCTTAAGTAAGACGATTAAGTCTTGCTAAAACTTCATGCTCACGGTTGCTATATTTATGACTTTGCAAATTTATTTATATTATTTTATATTGTTGCTGGTATGGCTCGTCCGTGAGATCTCAAACTATCGAGATGTATCTTTCACATGGCTCCACGCCACTACCTTACTATCTTCGTGTTGCTAGTAAGAAACATCAGCGAGCATGGACGACATCTCTTATGCATAGATAAGTTAAAAAGTGTGAGTATATATTTTCCGTATACTAAGTACACTATGTTGTAAACAATATCTTCTATAAAATAAAAAAAAATTCATTTTGTTTGTGCTGTCTTTTCATGTGTCGTTGGAATCGCACAATACCACCTAATGTGATTTCTAGAACGACCCCAATCCCCACACCACATACACTAAATAATAGAATGATTTTAAATATAGCAGCTTAAAAACAAAGTATCATCAAACGAATGGTAAAATATTGAAATCAAAACTTGGTTGTAGCACAGGCACAGCCGCAACTCAGCATGGAATAGAATCACTAATATGAGTATTGACGTTCTTGCAGTCCCGTTGGCTGCATTACATAACCCAAGATCTGCGCCCCATGTATAAGCAAAAAATGAATTCCGGTGACATCAAGTACCACCTGTCAATATCAATTCTACAAAAAGAAAAAACATGGAATGGACGAGACATCATCGACCTTAATACGTTATAGAAGGGATGTAATAAAATATATAAAATGTATGTAGTGCTTCTCTTGCTGCAACTTCAAAACTTCTTTGGCTCCATGAAACCCCTAAACAAATGTAGAGCGCCCCGGAGTCAGGATACGAAAATTGGATCAATCTTCTGAGCACCATATGTTGGCCAAAGAAATCATACCCACACTAAAATTTGATTTAGAATCTTAAGCCTCTAATGAATCAACCATATCAATGTCAACTGAAACATCTTTTACTGCTGTACTTGATTCTCCAATGCGTCTATAGAAAAGCACATACGCTGCAGATGTCTTGATCTCGTCCTCGTTAACTGAAGAAACATGACTATCATCAAAATGATACCAATTGTTCTCTTCCACTAGCTGCATGCGCAAGAACAGTGAGGAATTGCAGGAAGATCACAAAATGCACATCCAAGAATGTAAACATACATAAAATAGAGATGGATTTTAGAAATAAGAGCTGGTACCTTCGCATATGCAGAGTAGTGACCACCACCCATACCACCGTAATGATTGATCACTGCATAAAGTTCATACACTTGAGGCTGATCATCTCTTGATGTCCGCTTCACATACTTGCTCATATCAAGGTCATGTATTGGAAAATTCACAAAAGTATCAAGCTTGTTCTTCATATAACGGCTGAATGAAAACCTTTTCATGTGAACTACTAATATCTCAGGCAACCTCCACAAGTCCAGTTTCTTGCTAGCTTGCCTGTGTTCCTTGCAGCCAGGACAGTACCTGTTTGGAAGCAACAAGAATACGAACCATTTGATACCACAGGAATGCTCATTTCAAATACCAGCTATTTTCAAAGCTCATTAATAACTAAGAAAAGGAGAATAGTACTAACCACATGTCATCAGGCCCCAGAGGTTCCTCCTTCAGAAAAGCATCCAAACATGAAAATAAGTTGACAGCTTCTTGTCGGGTTTTCTTTGACATAAAACCAGGCTTAAAGACATCAGGAAGATCATCCATGTAATCAATATTGTAAGTCTCAAGCTCTCTTTCAGACCAGTCCATCAACACCCTCATAACTAACCCAAAAACATGATTGGAGTCCTTATTTATTGCATTTCTTTTGTCACCTTTGTCATCAGTCAAGGAAAGTTGAAATGGTAATGTCTCATCATCTGCTGCATTTTCATCTAAATTTGATGTTGAGAGGCCTTCCTCACAAGGGGTGCCGTTATCTGTCAGTACAATACCATCCAGGCTTGGTCCATTGCCTTTCAACTTGACTGCAGACACATCAGGACCATGTACTTTTGCTCGTACAAAAGGAGACAGAACAGCAGAAACAGCAGCATAAATTTCAGATTTTCCAGTGGAGTCATTAGGAATACAAGTAACAAGAGGACACCCAATAAGCTTCCGTCCAATGTACTCCAGAGCAAACCTGAGTTAATCAACAAATGCTTATTATATACATCACAACTCTGGAACATAATTCCACAAAAATGAACACTAACATAATTTAAGAGTAGAACTATACAGTGATTCTTGTGGTTGCAATTAAATTGTTTGACGTCAATCATGAGCAAAACATACTAAATTAGCCTGAAACCGATCAAGATTTATAGCATACTTTTTACTATGGACACCATGGGACAAGTAGTAATGGTGTACCGAGATATATAAACAATAGAAGAAATGACACATATGTTCTTACTAAAATTTAAGTTCATGTTCATATATAAAGACAAAATATCATGAGCTCACCTATCTGCCTTGCGATGCAGGATCTCTAGCCTCAAAAGTTTTTCATGGCCAACAGGGAGCTTGTACGCAACCAGCATCTCTTCATCTTTTATATTGTGAAGTGCCTCTGATGGATTCGTTAGATAGCGATAAATCCGATGATCATATACCTAAAAAATAAAGTATCAACCGCTCAGTTGTTTGACACAAAAGCATAGTTTTGAGCATCAATGAAATAAGACATATAAATTTACCTCTGCAAGTAACAATGTTTCAGAACTTTTTAAGCAACAAACATTAGTAAGGGCTTTAATAAGATCTCGGCAAATTCCATTTTTCTCGACCGTCACGGTGTAAGGCGTAGGAAGAGAATCACCAGTTCCACTGAATATGGTTACAGTTATCATTCGAGTAACTGTTGAGGGCAGCGGTAATGTCAAATGCAAAAATGGATCAAAGGTAACAGAGATTTTGTTACAAACTGGGCACACCAATGTGGACTTGTATTGTCCCTGCAAAGAAATAATGGGTTACAACTGAGAACACAGGCTGCATTATTGTATGCAAGTACTCAACAATAGCATGAACACAGGCTGAAAACAATAGCATGAAAAGATATCAAAGAATTAAGGCAATTGCAAGACAACTCAAACCATCATCTGTAACAGGTTGAAGAAAAGTCATTAAAGGGAATTGTATCGTGTATCTATGCTCATACGATCAGTATAAATAATACAAAAAAAACCCTTCTAAATAAAATCATGTTCAGATAAAGGCACAGCACAATATTAGAACATAATTTCACGTTTTTCATTACAGCTATACCAACAGCAAGCGGGCAAAACCTGCAGAAATATGTGCTCTCTCAAATCTCATGTCAGCTAAAAACTGATAATCAACGGATAACTGCAAGCAGGCAGTCTGCATTGCTGTCGTGATTACAGTTCCGCTAGACATTAAAAATCTCAAGTGCCATGCAGGCTTAAGAGGCATGGTAGGATTGGTATGTGGCTATAATTGTGTGTTATTTTTTATTATGTTGAGTTATGTTCATTGTTTCTAGTACGTTTTATTCTACAATTGACACCCAGTTCTCCTGCTTGTTCAATAAAAAGATAAATAAACGGAGAATGACAAATATGCCACTCCGAAAGGGTGTTTTATGTAACAAGAGAAAAAGGGTGCAATTAGTAGTTAAGAAGAATGTCCAAAGATTTACTCAGTTAATGCAAAATATTAAAAAAAGGAACAATAAGAGTTACCTGGAACTTATCTACGATTATAGAGTCATTTCGAGCTCTATGGTAACTCCAGCATTCTTCAGCAATTTCATCATCTGGTCGGCCATCAGCGTCCTTTGCTTCAATATATGGTTTTTTTTTCACACGGTTGAGATCTTCATGGAGCCCATCCAACAAAAATGCAAGTAGCTCCTGCAGGAAAGGAAAAAGATGAATATCAAGTCAAAGTGTGATTAAAAAATGCACATATGGCAGAACTTACAAAATGCAAGTATATCAACAGTTCGACAAGAAACAAACATGTTAAAAAAACAATTTCTATGATACCTTAAAATGCAAAGTTGCACATACAGCATCTAGAAACGAAAAAGTGCTATAACAGAAGCACTCAAGTGAGTGGGGCAAATACTGCATTTTGAATATCAAAGAAATGAGGAAGATGATTGAACATGTACGGACTGATGAGACTGAAAAGAGAGTGGCCACACTATACAGTCATACATCATGAAAGATGGGATGCATATCATCATGCAATGACATTTTACTGTAAGTAAGAACTGTGGGAAGGCAACAGGGTAGAAATGATGGGAGCGGTGGGGGATGAGTTACAAGACATCTAGAAAATCAGAACTTAATTCCTGTTCAACATAACACCAACCTGAGAATCATGCTGATTATATCCACTAAACTGTGGAGCAAAACGAGTAAGTTTTAATTTAAAAGCACGGGGAGCAATAGAAGTTCGACCAGCTGACCAAAGTTTTCTCAGCAACTCTCCAAATGCTATCGCAAGTTCACCCTGCACATTAGAAAATCCTCAAACATCAGGAAATTTTCAGCATTTAAGAAGAAGGTGAAGTAGCTCATACCTGAAGCCCTAGTGGATTTTCCATATTTATTTCCTGAGAATAATCCTCCAAAAAGTATTCTACCAACTGAGGAGTATGAACCAGTGATTGTATGGCACTATTCATGAAGCATGTATTACCCAAGTTATGTAACCCACTCAAGCCATGGGTGTCATCTTTAGTCCCATTGCTGAAACTACTATAACCATCTTCTGTGTCCCGTAGTAACGAGTTGAACCTATTATCTTGCGAGAAACTAGAACCAAATTCAGATGAATAACCATTCGACAAGGTGGGTCCTCCAGCAATTGAAAATGATGATGTAGATGGCTCTAATGGAATTAATGCTAATTCATTGTTTGCGGATCTTGTACTAAAATCTGAGCCGATCCCATCTGCTTTCATTTCCAAGAGAATCTGCAAGCATAATTAGAGGGGGGATAGCTGACGCGAGGCAAGAAAATAGCGAATACATAACTAACTCGACATGAAACACATATTCAGTAAGGCACTAGCATTATACTACTACAAGAGTACCAGCTAGTTAGCATTTAGCACAATTGTATTCAAGTGGAGCACAAAGAAACCTGATGCATATCACAAGTTCATTACTGAAGAATAAAGAAACAAACTTCATTCATTCAAAAACATAATCATGAGATGGCACGTGCAAAGCAGATGCTATGTACTTAAGTGGCAAAACAAATAAGTAAAATTTAAGTGGCAATATTAAAGTACAAATCCATTATTCAGGCCTACAGAGATGGCATGCAAAACAGACTGCAGGAGAAAAAATGCAATGGCGACAGTAACAGCAAAAGACGGTGAGATATTGTTCTGTTTAATGCTTTTAAACAAAGGCTGATAAATTCAGATGTTTCAGCCCAAACAAAGTAGACAATATAACATATTACCTCCTGGTCCATAACAAGTTCAGCAGCCTCCAATGTCCAATCAAGATAAGTCAACTTTTTGCTCTTTGACTTTCTATAATAATCCCATATGTTGATCTGAACAGACCAGACATAGAAAGACAAGCTGTAAGCACCAGTTTAACTACAGATGGTGGCATCCACATTTCAAGTGCATAAAAGATGATAATGTTCATACCTCGGACTGCTCTACTGACAGAAGTGAGCAAACCAGCCTGTAGAGCTCACGAACATTGGCCTGAAAATGTTTAAAAGAAAAAGATGTTAACTAATAAATTAAGTGCAAAATGAAATTGTTGACCAGGGCAAGGGCTTGTGAATTCTGAAAATAATAAAAATACAAGTAGCTTAGAGGAATTTTACTTGCATAAGCATGTATTACAAATTTCAAACAGCAACCAATAGGAGCATCTACATGCTGATTAATAAATCAAGTGACAAAACCATCCATGTTACATGAATTACATGCTAGTCTGATCCCATTTCATATTAAAACATGCGACAGTTTTTATTCCACCCTAAGACATCTAGTATCAACATTTTCAAGTAATAAAAGCTGATATGACACAAAAAAAAAGTGATTTGGTAGTGAAAACATGATCATGAGACTATTTGATTAATAGTAATTTTAATAACTTCACCTGGCCATGCTTCAAATTTAGCAATATATGAAATGCTTCATTTGAACCATACATGGGCATCTTTTGCCGAGCAGATACTTTACCTTTCTGCTGATCCGAATAAACTTTTCGGAGCTGTCCCTTCCATCAATTAGTTTAAAGCAGAGAGGATAGACATCCACTATGTATGTTCTGCGAATTGGATCATCAATCCATACTTTTCTAGGGATCTCTGGTCCACCTTTATACCTGCAAATATTCACATAATGAATTATAATGATACCAAAGGCAACACAGCATGGTCATAAGCATCATGTTGGTCATAAGCATCCACAGTGAAACTGTTTAAACTATAGGTCCAATTTGCTAGATCTTTCTAGATATCAATGCACATGCATTCAGCTAGTGCAGTATGATTTGGGGGTTCCTGTAGGATCGACTAAGGAACATGATCACTGTTACCGCAGGTACTCCAACAAAAGCAAAAAGCGACTATTGATAAATATTGATTAATCAGAGTTCCAAAAGGCGTTCATAGGTGGGCGCCTAGGCGCGCTTCGGCGCTCCGCACGGGCCCTCCGCCTCACCTCCAGGGGTAGGCGGCCGCGAGGCACATAAGCATATAGTGTTCAATTTCTAATTTTTTAATAGACCATCACTGCTACAGTGCACAACACCTAGGCACCATTTAGAAATGTCTGGGCACGCTTACGCTCTAGGCGGAACGTTACCGCCCGCCTAGCGCCTACCTTTTGGAACCTTGTAATTAATAAACTGACTTAAAGGGAAAGTAAATGGAATATGTTGGTTTTCAGCTCATGTTATATTAAAAGTGCATGAGAGTTTTAGACAAAAATTGAACAACAATAAACTAAGATAAACTAAGGACTTCGAACAAAATGGACAAACAGTCACTGTGGAACTATTATTAGTCTACGAAATTTCAACAGCCAAGCACAGTCAATGGAACTAGAAATACAAAATAAGTAGACATATTGCATCAGATACCATTCATATAGTCTCCGCCAGGCTTCTGGGACCACGAAAATGTAATCCTGTCCTTCTATCAAGGTCCTTTGAAGTTCTGGCTCATCACTACCACTGATCATTTCTGATGAAACTAGCTTTGAGTTGTCAATCTCTCCAGGTCTATTCCTAGCTTGAGAAAGCTGCTCACATTCATTCTCCCCAGGGCTAACTAAGCCCACATAATGTTGCCAGTTCATCCACCAGCTGCCACATTTATGAATGATGTACTTCAGAAACCACATCATGTACTTATAATTTGCAAAAAAACAATTTCAAACGGAAATTACGTGAATTAAATATTTAAATATCAAAATGGACTCAGCGTAGCAAATATATTGTGACATTCATGCAAACAATCAAGGACCATCAAACTGAATTGTTTTGCACAGAACACTCCAATAGATCATGATTCATATGATTCACTTCAAGGTTCTTGATGGAAATACACGGGTCTTCATAGCTTGACGTAAACATTTGAAAATTTGACCAAAAGAGTTTTGTCCCAAATCACCAACCATCGTAACTCACACCCATCTATATTTTTATTTCTAAAGCCGCAGAATAAATCCAAAAGTACCTTGAGGTGAGATCAACAAAAAGACGACCCCTAACACCACCAGCGCTAAATACTAATCACAGATTTAACCAGCTACGAAATCCGCATCACCGACGAAACGATACGTCCCAGATGCCCCACCCTTTCAACACAAACCATGTATTGCTCTGGCTCTCGAGATCCGCACGACTGCCACTCCAAGTCCCGGAGCCACGAACCGATTCAACGCGGAAAATAAATAAATAGGGGAAAAGGCTTACGACTGACCTCTGGGAGATAAGGTACCGGAGATCGCCGTCCTTGACATTCTCGTCGGCCTCCCGCGTGAGCGCCGTGATGGTGTCCCTCTCCTCCTCCGGCGTGCACGGCAGGCAGCTCTCCCCGTGGAGGAACACCTCGGTGCTGGGGATCGTCATCTCCGCGGCCCCACACTGCAGATGGCGCGATCGAATCCGCGCACGGCGAGATGAATCGAACCGAAGCGAGACCTAGGGTTTGGTTCGGTTTGGTGTTTGGAAGAGGCCAGCGGTTCGGTTTGATTTTAATTTTTAATTGGGAGGGGGGGGAGGGGGACGAGAAAGGGAGACGAAGCCGAGAAATAAAATGGTAAGTAGAATTGAAATTACGCTGAGGTTAGGAGCTGGATGCCATGTTCTTGCACGGCGGGCGATCAAGACCGTCTCTGACAGATGAGGACGGCCCCGAGAAGACCCACAAGTCGGTATCAAGAGTGGGAGGTCGCCTGACGGGTGTGGGTTTTTGTTCGGTTTCCCCGCACGAATGTTCTGGACGCAGCGAGGAGCCTGCGGTGCTGCCGCTATATGGGTCATGGCTCAGGTGCGTGTATCTGGAGTCCAAGAATATAAGACCATCCGCAGTGGCACGCTGTAAAGCATACTGGATACACTGTTCTGTAGTGTAATTTAGAGTACGTACTGTAAAAGCTGAAGGAGAATAGTGTATAGAGTATGCTTTAGAGTACGCTGGTGCGGATGGTCTAAGACCATCCGCACCAGCGTACTCTAAAGCATACTCTATACACTATTCTCCTTCAGCTTTTACAGTACGTACTCTAAATTACACTGCGAAACAGTGTATCCAGTATGCTTTACAGCGTACCACTGCGGATGGTCTAAGTACCTTGCGTATAGCGTACATCCCGGTCCACGGGATTTCTGCAGGCGTCGCGCCTTGGGGCGGCTCGCAGCGGGAACGCTATATGGAGTCGAGAATACGAGTGCCGTGTGTATAGCGTACATTCCGGTCCACGAGCGTTTCTGCAGGCGTCGCGCCTGAGGCGGCTCGCAGCGGGAACGCTACATGGAGTTCAAGAATATCAGTGCCGTGCGTATAGTGTACATCCCGGTCCACGGGCGTTTCTTTAGGCGTCGCGCCTTGAGCCCGCCCGCAGTGGGAACGCTACATGCCATGCTATAGGCTTTTTAGCGGCCGCTACACGACCCTACCGCTACAGTCGGCCTTCAAATTTAAGGGTCACGATATCAACCTTTTATGTAAAGAAGAGAGAAAAAAGAGAACAGAAAAAAAAGAGGGATATAATATAAAATAGATGGTAGTAGATATAGAGATTTGATTTAGAGGTGAACGAGTGCAGAGAATGAAACTATAAAACCGAAAATCTTTTAAAGATAAATATAAAATATAATATAGAGGTTCAATATAGAGGTTTACTAGTGCGAGCAATCTGAGCTCACAAGTGAACGAGGCAGGGTGAGACCTGGCGGGATTGCGAGCGCTAGCCGCCTCGAAAGGAGATGGCAAATAGGTATGGTGTAAAAATTCATCCGGCTTAAAAAGAGTGTGGATGAATTTTGACACCTGCACTCATAATCTCATATGGAAATTGGCACACATCCAATGAGTCTCAGACGGGTTTCTAGCACCCATCACGTTGAAGAAGTGCAAATGGTTGCTCAACGTTCACCGTGGTAATCGGTAAAGCAAGAAAAAACTGATACCTTGATAAATCTAAATGTCTTCTGCACTAATCAAGTAAAGAGATAAGTGGAAATAATTAAAGAATCATCAAATAACACTAACACTAACACGACTCTTGCACTATGTTTTCCTATTTTTTCTAGCAAACCATCAATTACTATAAAATAAATCTACTTGCTGCATGCTGATCGAACCACTAAGATATAGCAGTTCTTATAAGATCGACTTGTCCACGTACAGAGGAGGTCAACTTGTTGTGATACCTCATCAATGGTGACGACATGAAGCACGACTAGGCACTGGCGGTCGGCGGCGGAGGCGGACGATCCGGCGCGGTGGATGGTGGGGACCGATGGAGGCACACGATTGGGGACCATTGTCCGCCTCCGCCGGGGGCAGCGGAGGCGCATGACCGGGAGCCGAGGTAGCGGAGGCGGATGATCGGGGGCGGCGGCGGCGGCTAGGGTTACGGGGTCGGGATGCCTCACGCATGGGAGTCGGAAGCTGAAGTGTTGGACGCCTCACTCTGGGTCACGGGGACGGGATGGGCGCTGAGTTTAGTAGATGTAACATGGCCTGCAGATTTATGGGCCATTTTGTTATGTTTAGGTGGGCCAAATCTTATTTCTATATTATTCCGGGTATCCAATAGTCGCTCTCGGTGAGAAATAAAACTGGCGCCCGCACCCATACCATGTCGAATTGGTTGTAGGTTAGATCCGGGAGTCAGAATTTTCACTGCACTTGCATCCACGGTTGAGATTGTCATCCCTATTAACGTCTCTTGTCTCACCTAGCTTGTTTACTAAAGAGGCAAAGCTATCAATTTAGTGGCCTTGCCATGCTCCATCTTCCTTCTTTGCCCTTCGTCTCCGTGCACTAAATCCACGATGAAGCCAGCTGAGCCGCCCGCGAAGTCGTCGAGCTAGGATTCGGATATGGAACGCGGAGAAGCCGAGGGTATCCGCTACCCCCGCAGTTGTTGTATGCAGGTCATCTCGCGTTTGTCCTTCCCTCACTTTGGTTTGTGCTAGGTGGCCTCAATACCTCGTGGGCTGGCCTTCGAACCCAGAACTTGATCGGGCCCCGAATGTGAGTCAGAAACTTACCCGCCTTACCTTGGCCCGGTGGGTCAGCATTGCGGATGACGATGAGGCACTGCTTGACTTGACCTCAACGTTGAGGAAGTCATGGGGGAGTGTGTCGGTTTAAGTCGTTGTCGTTCGCGAGGAGGTGGCACGGGTAATTGTGCGGTCTTTAAGTCGTCAACGTCTACGAAGAGGAGGCGAGGTGCATAGTGGGAGTCTTTGGTCACCACTAGTCTTTATGGTGGCATAGGTTACAAGGAGGCAAGGCGAGCCTCTGGAGTTGGGCTTATCCTCTCGTCCACATGGTGAGGCTATAAATAGTCCAGTGTTGTGCTCACCTTCTCATGTGCCTTTGCTTCTCTTCTTGTTAGGTCCCGCGGCCTCTCATCTTGCCTCCTCCCTTGCGGTCCTGTTGCGTCCTCCGATGGAGATGAGGTGCCAGGTGAGATCCCATGCCCAATCAGCTTGCATCGCTGGCTTGGTCGGCGAGGGCTCATCTGGAGGCTTGAAGACGGAGGAGCCACCCGGAGGCTCAACGGCGGAGGAGTCGTCGGGAGGCTCAGTAGGTAGAGGAGTCACGTAGAGGCATGAAGATGGAGGGATCACCTTCCTCGACTGGAGGATCCCATTGATCCGGATCCAAGCGAGTCTGATGCAGAACGCTTATCTGCCTAACCAAAGCCTTGCCGTCTGTTGGGGCACCAAGCCTCAATAGGGAAGTATGTCAGCCGCTTTGGCTTTCCGTGGTTAGCTCCATACTTGGAGATGAGAGCTTGACAAGAAAGGAATGATATCCTCAATGATCTCTTGAAGGAGGGGTGCGAGGCCGTCGAGGCTACCAATCCTGTAGGGCGCAAAGTAGCACCTGCGTATGAGCAATGTAATTGATGTAGTTTCCTTCTTTTCGTGTAATGGACCGGGCCATAATGGACTCTGAATTTGTTAATGATAAAAAAGCTTTCTCTTCATCCAGATTTTTGTCTCTGTATCTTGCTCAAATCGTAGCTTAAAACTTTCGCAGTTCTTTAGCCATAGGTCGCAAGATGCGGTGGGAGTACTTAGGACAGAAAAGGGATTTTGGAAAGAATGAGGGTTCTGAGCTTTCCACCGATCTCTTCAGCGAACGACAACCCCGAGTGGTGCAGGACGGTTGGTTCGGCCCATCCGTCATGCCGCGCTTGTGGGGTGCCCACTGCCCGAGCCCGACCGTGAGGTTGGGGTCGGGGATTCGATACAGCTCGAGCTCGGAAGCTCGTTCGTTTTTGCAACAAAGTAAAATAGTTGAAAGAAGAAAGTGGGGAATAACACTTAGCTTCGCTGCCGTGTCCACGACTCAGCGGTCTGACAGGTACGATTCCCTGAGATGCTCAGCGTTCTCCACAATGGGGAAGACGTCACCATTGATAATGTTTAGTCAGTATCTTCCTAAGCCTCAATAGAGTTCGCCACCATATAGGCACCCTCCCTTTTTAGGACAGCTCGTGCTTATCCGTGTTGGTCCATTGGTCGAGAAAGCTCGAGGTTGAATTTGTCGCTCGTCGAGGTGACACAACGCCCATTGGTACGTGGTCGACCTAAGGGGGGCAATGTCACAACATTCATCTGATGGCTCGGGAGCTGTGTTTGCCACTTATCGCCACAGCCTCGACCGTCGAGGTCGGGTAAGGTATTGGTCAGCCCAGCTCGGGCTCGAGAATAGTTTATTTTTTGTGATAAAATAAACAATTTACCGAGAGAAGAGGGAGAAAAGTACTCAGCTCCCAATTCATGAAGCAACGTGGCACCAATTCTGTCTATCTTGATCGGGTCTTCACCGAGCTTCGATCTTCCAACGGTTTGGGGGAGCTCCGATATTAGCTCGGGATAGCTTGTCAAGCTTGGCCACCGCAGTCATTGTCAGGGCGAGGCTCATAGTCGTGCCACTTCTCATTGTCAAGCTTGGCCACCGAAGGGCTCGAGCTCTATGCTCAGGCCATCCTTATCATCATGGCGGTCACCATGGCGGAGTTAGTGTGAACGAGGCTCGGGGTATGAAACCGTGCCCTACACCGGGCCCTACGTCGAGCCTTAGGGGTTCGACATTGCATCGTACACCCTATGCGCTCATCACATCAACCATTCGGATCAAGGCTGCCTCGTCGCGTCACCGTGCCAACCATGTGAACTGTGGTCGTTGCCAGTGTCGTCGTCCGCACGACGGTGACTGAACGCCTGGTCATCGTGCGTGAGTGGGAGTACACCACTCAATGGTGCTTTCTTTCCTGTCAGCAGTTGAGCTCGGGACGAACGCTGTCGCTCTGTGCCTGAGCCGTCGTGTGGCCAACCATGTTGTGGCTCTATGTCGGGTGCCAGTGACTCATCTAGAAGTTCGCTTGGGTCGGCGTGTGCGTCCCCATGAAGCTTCATTGCTTCGTAGGCCTAAGCGGTGGAGGCCTCTCCTACCCACCCTGGCGTTTGTCTCCATTGTTGCGAGCAGCAGTGTTGACAGTGAGTGTCGAATGATTCCTAGGATGACAATAACGTAACCAACACCGAAAGCCTAGAAGGATAATAGCAAGTACTCTGAGCTGGTCAGCAAGCCTGCGGTGCCACGCTTCCTGCCATTCGAGGAAGAGTTGTGGTGGGGGTCGACCGGCTGTCAGCAATGGAGTTGAAGTCGGCGTTGCTCTTTGGGAAGCGGTGAAGGGGTATTGGTGCCTGGTCGACAATCCTCATAGTGGATGGTGCTAGAACGCTATCGGCGTCGTCCGTATTGTTGGCATCGTCTGTGTTGTTGTCTTCGACCGTTCTGCCCGTCAGAGGCTGAGTGTGAATCTCCCATCAGAGTCCCGAAGGATACCAGTTGTTGGCTAAAAAGTCTAGGCTTCAAAAATGAAGAGATGGCAGTGAACTTAAAGTTGCCAAAGCGGACCTCCGCGCCAAGCATGAAGGCTGAGCATGTTGAAGCCGTCGAAGAAGTAAAGTACAATGCACTACAATCCACCCATTTGGTGCGCCAACTGTTAGTGTTCGTACTGCCAATGAATATCGATTTCATCGTGCGTTCATCTCTGAGGTGGCCTAGCTACGCGGACACAAGGATTTATACTGGTACGGATAGGTGCCCTACATCTAGTGTCGGTCTCCTGCTCTTTGTTGATCAAGAGAGGGGGATGGTGTTACGGGGGTTGTGAACGATTGATGCCTATGTGCTGAGTCGTGTGTGTGTGAGTGGGAGAGCTATCGAGGGTTCCCTCCGATCTCATTCCCAAGGTGGCCTTCGTGCCCCTTTATAGGCAGCTCGAGCATGCCTTGTCCTATCGTCTATTTACCATCGGTTCTACTAATAAATGGGGTCGGGGTTGCAGTGCTCCTTATTTCTTCATCGTATCCTCTTGCATCCCTCGGGGCGAGGCCAGGTCGCAGAAGTCGTCGCCACACCTGCTCCATGCTTTACCTACTCCCATCTCGTTGCCTACCAGTGGCGTGTTGCAGTATTCACATGATGCCATGTCAGATGGGATGAGGCAAAGAAGATGACGGTAGGGTCTGTAACCCATGTCAGGATAAGCTCAAGTGTGGTCATCGTTCCACCGTTGAGGATGTTAGCAAAGCTCATGCCATTCTGAATGCCGATACCTATCATGTTCCCAAGCTCGAGCTCGGGCGGGCTCACCCTGACCTCGATGGTTGGGGTCGGGTAGGCTCGTGGTCCTCCTCGGTGGTCAGGGGCTAGGTTTGCTCATCATCGTCTGTCGGTACCCTGCGTACTGTATACCCCTTGGGACTGCAAAAAGACCAAAGGAACTTCACCTGTCTGAGTTGAAGATTTCTGAAGGCCCCACGTGTCATACAGGACCGGACCTACCTCCCATCGATGGTTAGTCCCGGTGCTGCCACGTGTATACTGCAACCGGACCTACATCCCACACATGGGGTAGCTCCGGGCTAAACACTTGTGCGGCACCCCCGGACCTAACCCCCGACAGAGGGAAGCTCCGGTACCGACATGTGTCCAACTGCACCGGACCTACCGCCCCGGACCGTAAGCTCCGGAGCTGCCACGTGTGCAGCCGCCGAACCTTCAGCCTCAACAATCAGACTGGTGGACCCCCAACGGCTCGTACCTTCAAGGGACAATCAAGGACTTCAAGACCCGATTAAGTGTCATTAATACCATATTAAAGACACACGATCGGAGGGCCCTTAATACCAGTAACGATACTATCAAGGCCCGTTACCACACTATTAAAGGTAATTAACTTCATTAATTGTGTATTAAACATCAGTAACCGCCAGGGCCACATGTCGGGCCAGGCTAACGGTGTAACGACCAGTCCTTGTACCATAAAAGGACTGGTCCGACGATACATAGGGAAGGTTCTTCCATGCCTCTTCCATACTCGGCTCTGACACATTCACAAGTGCTCAGACGCTCAATACAACAACAAAATACCCCGTGGAGTAGGGTATTACGCTTAGGCGGCCCGAACCACGTAAATCCTGGTGTCAATTTGCCATCGTGTTTTGAATCTCTGCGTGCCCATTACCGAACTACAAACTCCGCGGGCTACCTACGGTAGTACCGGGAGAATTGCCGGAACAAGACTCCGACAGTTGGCACGCCAGGTAGGGGCACCCAAGATTCAAACATGGTGAACTCTGCTGCTGGATCGTCCAACAGCAACCCTGCTGCGCAACCTGCTAGAGGCAATCCGTCCAACATGCAACAGCCAGCAAGTGTTGTGGCTCCAGCAGGAGTCATGCCACCGCCACCACCATCCGCACCGGCAAATCAAGCTGGACAGCGGGATGGGGCATCTGTGTCGGTCACGGCATCGGCGAACAATAACCCTGAACACGCGCTCCATGCCGCGCATGCTCTTCTTCAACATCCACCACCTCCAGGAGCATCCTGGGGTGCAATGGAGCAGTGGAGGGCTGATGTGGAACACTTGGTTGCAGCAGCAGCCGATCGCATCAGCAACCAAGGTCCTCCCCCATCAGGGCGGGCCCCATCGCAGCATCGGACCGTGTTGGGTAGACTTGGTCCGCACGATTCCCAACCCAGGAGGCGTGCTGCATCTCAACAAGCGACGTCACTACCTTCCGGGGCGTGATGCACCCACACGATAACCAGGCTTTCAACTCACGACCTCCGGGCGGAGCTTGATTGCTATTACCGTCAACAGGATGGTCGTGTCCATATCGAGCGTGCTCGCTGGAGGCAATGAGGCCGTAATGGCCAACTACTTCCCCGTGGCTTTGACTGGGACCGTCAGGTCCTAGTTCATGAGCCTTCTGTCCGACTCCATCAACAGTTGGGTGGAACTGTGCCAGCAGTTCACTACCAACTTCGGGAGTTCATACACCTGACCAGGCACTGAACTGGACCTTTTTGCTATCAAGCAGAAGGGGGGAGAGTCCCTACGATCCTTCATCCATAGTTTCTCCCAGGTACGAAACACTATACCTTCTATCTCAAGCGCCTCTGTTATTGTGGCATTTAGACAGGACGTACGAGACAAGAAGATGCTGGAGAAGCTGGCAACCAAGGAGGTCACCAGCGTCACATAACTCTTCAGCTTGGCGGACAAGTGTGCCAAAGCTACGAAGGGTCGTGAAATGCACTCCCAACCACCTCCGGAGGACAACAAAAAGTCCTCCAAGGGCGACGCCACTACCTCCGGGAGTGGCAAGAAGAAGAAAAAGTCCAACGGCAAGAAGAAGCCGTCGGCCGGCACACCTACAGCCGTTGTTGCCGCAGCTCTGGGTGGCCGGGGGCCACACCCTGAGAAACGACCTCGGCCGTCGTCTGAAGACAGAGGCAGCTCCAAGATGTGGTGTCCTATACACAAGACGAACAACCACAACTTGGAAGGCTGCTGAGAGGTCCAGAACCTTGCCGAGCGCTACAACAAGCACCGGGAAGAAGTCCCTTTTCATCAAAGGGAAGGAAAACAAAAAGTCGACGAAGCTCATGTCGAAGAGGAATTAGGCTTTCAGGACCCTAAAAAGGTCTTGAAGGTTGTTTACACCTTCGTTGACAACGACTCCGACGTCTCTGACAACGAGCGTCGGAAGACCATGAACACCATCTTTGGTGATTCGTGGGACATCACCTCCTGTCGTGTCCTCAAGACCATGCGGCAGGACATGACCTCAGTAGCTCCCACCGCCAGGGCGGAGCCGCACCGAAAGTGTATGGACACTGCCATCACTTTCGATGCTTCGGACTGCCCTCAGAACATGATTGGAGCTGGCCAACTCCCATTGATAGTATCTCCGACCATCAACAACATCCAGATCCACCATGTAATGGTGGACAGAGGTTCGGGGCTGAACCTCATAAGCTTTGAAGCTTTTGTCAAGCTTTAGCTCCGACCTTCGGACCTTCTCCCCTTCCGACCTTTCTCCGGAGTAGGTCCGGGGGCCATAACCCCACTCAATGCCATTACTCTCCCGGTGACCTTCAGGACCTGGGAGAATTACCACACTGAGAAGTTGGTCTTCGACGTGGCGCAGATCAACTTACCCTTCAACGCCATCTTGGGTAGGCCATCCTTGTACAAATTCATGGCTGCCGCCCATTATGGCTACTTGGTGTTGAAGATGCCAACGCCAACCGGTGTTCTCCGAATTTGTGGAGATCGCACCGCCGGAGTGACTGCTCTAGAAGAACTCCATGCGCTTGCTACAGCGCAGGAGGAAGAATCCAGAAAGGAGCAAGCTCCAAAACCCCCGAGCATTCGTCATCGAGGCTCAACCTCTGCACCTCGTGTGCAACCAAGCGGCGACACCGACATCCCTGTCAAAGTCATCCAAATTGATTCCGACGCTGCCCAGATCACCCGTATATCGGGAGGTCTAAATGAAAAATAGGAACTCACGCTCGTCACTTTCCTCCAGGCTAATGTCGACGTGTTTGCCTGGCAACCGTCACAAATGCCTAGGATCCCTAGGGAAGTGATCGAGCACAATCTGAAGATCTATCCCGACGCTCGGCCTGTACACCAGAAGCCTCGGAAGCAATCCGTAGAGCGACAAAACTTCATACGTCAAGAAGTGAATAAGTTGCTTGAAGCTGGATTCATCCGAGAAGTCTTCCATCCAAAATGGCTAGCAAACCCAGTCGTTGTACCCAAGGCCGGCGGGAAGCTTCGGATGTGTATCGACTATACTACACTGAATAAGGCATGCCCAAGAGATCCATTCCCACTACCTAGAATAGATCAGATAGTGGATTCCACTTTCGGGTGAGAATTACTGTGTTTCTTAGATGCATATTCTGGGTACTATCAAATCAGAATGTCTAGGGAAGATGAAGAGCATACTTCCTTCATCACAGTAGATGGATTATATTGTTACACTGTCATGCCATTCGGTCTCAAAAATGCTGCTTCAACGTTTGTACGAGCTATGTACAAACTTTTGGAGAGCTTATCAGAGATGTAGTGGAAGTGTACGTCGATGACATCGTCGTCAAGATCAAGAACAAGGAGTCATTTCTTGACACCTTGCAAGCTGTCTTCGACAAGTTGCGAGTCACACGCACAAAGCTGAACCCGGACAAGTGTGTCTTCAGTGTTAGCTCAGGAAAGCTTCTTGGATTCTTGGTGAACCACCGAGGAATAGAAGCGAATCCGGCGAAGATAAAAGCTATTGAAGACATGCGGTCACCAGCCCGCATCAAGGACGTCCAGAAGCTGACTGGATGTCTAGCTGCCCTCAGCCGGTTCATCTCAAGACTGGCAGAACAGGTGCTACCCTTCTTCAAGTTATTGAGGAAGTCCGGACCATTCCAATGGTTTGAAGAAGCAGAAAAACAACTCCTCACCACTCTACCAACCTTGGTAGCTCCAAATCCTGATGAGCCACTTCTGCTTTACATTTTGGCAACTAACGAAGTTGTCAGCATGGTCCTGGTTGCGGAAAGACCAGAACAATCTCCAGTTCAGGAATCCAGACCCCTCCAAGAGGGTCCGGAGTTACCTGAAAACAAGTGTAGGTCCCAGCTCCCAGACCCGGATCCTCAAGGCGAGATGCCAGATGAGCCACCTCCTTCAAGTGGAGAAGTTACTGCTGCTGAGCAACAAGATCCGGACCCCACCAGTAAGGTCTGGCTCGCTACAGAAGAAGCTCCGGGTTCCTCCAGTAGGAACCCAGAGGTTGCCTGAACAAGGTTCGGACCCCTTCGGGAGGGTCCGAAATGATGAGGAGGAAGCTCCGGGCCCCTTCGAGAGGGTTCGGACAGTCCAACGCCCAGTGTACTTCATCAGCGAAGTACTTCATGACGCCAAGACTCGGTACCGGGAGGTGCATAAGCTGCTTTATGGAGTTCTTATTGCGTCTAGGAAGCTCCAACACTACTTCCAAGCTCACAAGATTTCAGTGATAACTTCTTATCTATTGCGTGCAATCTTGCATAACCCCAACTCTACTGGGAACATTGCAAAGTGGGCAGCGGAGTTGGTCGAGTTCGACCTTGAATTCGTCCCAAGAAAAGCGATCAAGAGTCAAGCACTGGCGAACTTCGTGGCGGAATGGACCCCCTCTCCATCAAATCCTGGGGGCCCTAGTGAGCAGAAGTCGGAACTCAAGGTTCCGGTCTTCACTAAGCCTCACTGGACTCTCTACTTCGACGGCTCTGTGCAAAAGTAGGGGGCCAGAGCCGGAGTCCTTCTCCTCGCTCTAACTGGGGAGAAGGTCAAATATATGGTTCACCTTGACTTCAAGGCGACCAACAACATGGCGGAGTATGAAGCACTAATCTATGGGCTCAAGGTGGCACTATCGTATGGTATAAAACAACTGTTGGTAAAGGGTGATTCACAGCTTGTTGCAAAACAAGTCAAAGGTGAATGTTGCTGCAATAACCCTCAACTAGATGCATACCTACTTGAAGTCCAGAAGCTTCAGAAGGACTTCGACGTCCTGGATCTTTGCCATGTCCAGCATCTCAACAACGCTGAAGCTGACGAACTCTCGACGAAAGCTTCAACCGAAGCTCCAGCTCCTGACGGAACCTTCACTGGAGATTGTCAAGACCAACAGCTCAGCCTGCCGAACTAAGCGAAGGGGGCGAGACCAGCACCTCGAAGCTGGTGGTCCCGATGGCCTTGTTACCATGGCGTCCATCAAGGGTTGTAGGTGCTGCAGCAAGCTCCGAGCAACCTAGCACGCAAGACTCAAATCCTCAAGTTAGCTCCGATGCATGGATCTCGGAGATCCGAAGCTACTTGAAAGACAATTTCCTTCCTGAAGATAGTGTATCCGCTGACCGGATAGTTAGATTGGCTAAAAAATACACACTGGTAGAAGGGGATCTCTACCGACGTGGTGCTAACGGCGTCCTAATGTGATGCATTACAAGGGAAGAAGGTTGCGAGCTCCTCGCAGGAATCCATGGAGGCGAGTGTGGAAACCACGCGTCTTCCCGACGCTGGTCGGTAAAGCCTTCCGACATGGCTTCTACTGGCCTACAACACTCCAGGATGCAACTAAGCTAGTGAAGAAATGCGAAGCATGCCAGTTCCATGCAAAGCAAATTCACGCACCAGCTCAGCCCCTACAAATGATACCTCCTACATGTCCTTTTGCTGTGTGGGGGATGGATATCTTGGGACCTTTCCCAAGAGCCGTCGGAGGTTACAAGTTCCTGTACGTCGCCATTGACAAGTTCACCAAATGGCCGGAAGCAACTCTAGTTGTGACAATAAACAAGCAATCAAGTATCAACTTCATGCAGTCCATCGTATGTAGATTTGGAGTCCCAAACAAGATCATAACTAATAAGAGGACCCAATTCACAAGCTCTGCATTCCAAGGATATTGCGAAGACCTCGACATTCAGGTCAGCTACGCTTCTGTAGCCCACCCAGCAAGCAATGGCCAAGCTGAGAGAGCAAATGCAGAAATCCTAAAAGGACTCAAACGCACACATATGAGCGCCTGAAAAAACATGGAGCCAACTGGATCAAAGAGCTTCCGCCCACACTATGGGCCAACAGGACAACTCCAAACCGGTCAACTGGAGAGACACCCTTCTTCCTGGTGTACGGAGCTGAAGCAGTCCTTCCTCCGGAAATCACCTTGGGGTCACTTCGGGTCCGGACCTTCGACGATGCCACGTAGGATCAGCTCCCGCGTGAAGACCTTGACCTCCTCGAAGAGGGAAGGTGCCGAGCAGCTGTTTGGAATGCCCAATACCGACAAGCTCTTCGGCACTATCACCAACGACATGTTCACAGCCGACAACTCGAGGAAGGTGATCTGGTGCTACACAGAATACAGTCCAGAGAAGGGTTAAACAAACTCTCCCCCAGCTGGGAAGGACCCTTTCGAGTGATCAAAGTATCCCATCCCGGATGCGTTCGCTTGGCAACTGAGGATGGGACACCGCTCCCTAATCCTTGGAACATTGAGCACCTCCGTAATTTCTACGCTTAATATCATGGAGGTGAGTCTGTAGTTACATGAGATGTATGTTATGGAGTCATTGTACAGAGTCGGGTAGCTCCTTCGGGAGAACAGTCGGACCTTCCCCGGAAGGTCCGCAAAGTTCAAGCAACACTTGTCACAGTCTCGGAACTAAAAGTGTAGCTAGCTACCTTGGGTCAAACGAGAAATACAACACACTTAGCGTGGTTCCGTACCCTAAGAGTGTACTTGTTTCCCCTGTACCCTGGACCTATAATGAAAGACATCATTGTGTGAAAATAGACTCCACATGCATTCATTTTGTACAGACTCAGTATTTTTTATTTTTCTCTTTCTTGTCTATAACAAAGTTGTGCAATTCTTAAGAAACTTTAGTTCGGCCAATTCATATATAATTCAAGTTGCATTGTCAATTCTTCCGGGTCTAAACATTGTTAATGGTCTACTCATCTGAATGCCGCCAAGCCAATCTAGGTCCGGAGTGTGCTATCGACTTAGCCTGGTCCTGCACCCTAAGTATGCCACTCTACCTACACCCCGGTAGGCCAAAGTAAGGCGATTCTAGAAACGATCGGACCTGGAGGAAACAAGCCAGTGCACTTGAATGTATGTAG
This sequence comes from Tuctoria greenei, assembly GCA_036927565.1. NCBI lineage: Eukaryota > Viridiplantae > Streptophyta > Magnoliopsida > Poales > Poaceae > Tuctoria > Tuctoria greenei. Next base: position 54,007,310 of record JAYESD010000007.1, on the reverse strand, counting down.
AGTTGCGTTTGACCTAAAGATTGCTCGGGAATAGTAAGTCGCAATTGAGTTATACATAGGAAATGAATTTTACTGTTTTTATTGACTTCAGTGTGCAGGAAAAATAAAGATCTCATGATGATGGTGAATGAAGCCGGAGCTACCAAAGCTCTGACATCCCCTAAGGTGGCTTGTTATCGATGTTTCAAACATTTATAGCGAGCGTCACTGGAGCTACTAAGTTCTGGTAAAGCGAGGGGGCCAGCCGCCAATGTGAAGAAAAGATGGTGGGAAGACTCCACAGTGGGGTCTGCCTTCGACGCGCCGCGCGTTGACAGTGGTCACTGCCGGAGCTACCAAGCTCCGACATCCCAGAGGACTAACTGTCAATGCTCTACGTATTGACAAGGGTCATTGCCGGATCTACTAAGCTCCAACAACCTTAGGGGGGCCCCTACTATCGGCAACTTCGGACCTACAAATTACAAGTTCGAAGCGCGCAAGTCTTCAACAAAATGCTACGTCCTCTTGGTACATGTTCACAATCAAATTGTGTACATCTACCAGGGGGCCAAGTGGGACAAAGGTGTTGAAGACAAAAAATGAAATTCATAAAAAACTTGGATTTCATTTATCTGGAGACAAGAGATTACAAAATTAGAGAAAAAGAAGAGAGAACACAAGCAGGAGCTACAAAGAGAGAATCCTAGACCCTATGGAAGAACGAGGCGACCTTCTGGGCAACCTCTGACATGCTAGCTTTGGCGGCTTCCCCCTCTCCGTCGATGGGGCCTTCAAGCACCGGGTCCAGTGGGAAGTGAGGGTCCCGACTTGTGTAGCACGTCAGCGTAAACTCTGTGACGTTCTTCGCCAGGGATTGTCCTTCACTTTCCAGCTGGTCCGCGATGACATCGCCCATCTTGGTGAGCTTGTTACCCGCCGAGCTCAAGGCCTGCAACTCCTGGTCTAGCTCCAGCTCCAGGTCATCTGGACGCACGGGACTAAAACCCATCAGCGTCAGCGCGTCATTGGCTTTGCCCAAGAAGTCCCAAACTTGTTGGGACTCCGCAGCTGTCGAGCCTCGCATCTCTTCCACGGATCTTCTGGTCGCCGCAAGCTCCAAATTCTCCCGGGCAAGGCGCTCAACCTCTTTGGCGTTCTCCTGAATCTTTTCAGCAACCTGCCTTTCGAGTTTACTGAGCTCCTCCTCTCGGAGGTGGATCTTGTTCCGGCGGTCGACCAGGTCCTTCTCCCGGCCCCGCATCTTCTTCTCCCTGGCAGCAATTTCATCCTCCCTCTTGTGGAGGTCCTGTCCTCGCTGCCAGGCCTTCTTCTCCTCCTTCTCATAGTGCTCCTCCAGCTTCTTGGTGCGCTCCGCGAGACTCTTGTCACCCAGATTCAGCCTCTGAGTGAGCTCCTCCTCCCTCTTCACGAGGTCATCCCGCAGCTCCAGGAGCTTTTGCTCTTCATCTTCGAGCTTTTTCTCCCGCTCCTCAAGAGCCTCCTGACGCTTGACAAGGCTGTCGTGGATGGCACTGAGCCTCTCTTCGCGATCATTCGCTGCATTATTAGCAGCTACGACCTGTTCATGGATGGCCCGAGACTGGTTGTCGAGGGATCACACCATGCTTTCCCTCTCGTCCAGTAGCTGGCCGCAATACTCCATCCGTGCCTTCTCCTTCTTCACCCACTCCCTCTCGTCAGCCAGCCTGGTTTGCGCCAACTTGGTATCAAATTGGAGCCGGTTACGCCACCTCCTAAGGGTTTGGCACTCCTCCTCGAGGGCCTTGCTGTCGTGGTAGAAAGCCAGCTGCACTTGACGAAGACTGGAGCACGCGTTGTCGATAGACAACGACAGAGGGATTGACTCCAGACCTGCTGGGATCCTCTCCGCTGGTTCCAGCGGGTTCTCCATGACAAAAATTGGGTCCCACTCTACAAGAGCGGTCCCCTAAGCTTCCACGGCACTAGGGCCGCCCTCCGGGATAGCCTTGACCGCCGCCGAGGAAGGTCATGCAACAGAAGTTTTGACCTCCAGAGTTGGCTCCGAAGGTCCCGCCGCCAGGTCATCAACAACTGGTCCCTCAGGCAGGGTCCAGCAGCTTCATCTTGGCACCCTGGCTCAGGCGCGGGCACCTCCGGGACCACCACCTCCGGGGCAGGCATTGAAGGTTTGGCCGGAGCTGAAGCCACTTCCAGCTCTGACGCTGGCGTCTCCTCCACCGCCGGCTCAGGCGCTGGCGCTTCGACCGTCATGGGCTCAGGCGCCAGCACTTCTTCGACAACCGGCTCAGGCGCCGGCACTTCAGCGACTACCGGCTTCGCCGCCAGAACTTCAACAACCACCAGCTCTTCCGCCGGAACTTCAACAACCACCAGCTCCACCCCGGGCTTCATCAACCACCGGCTCCACTGCCGAAGCTTCAACAACGTCCAGCTCTAGGGCCAGGACTGCAGCTACCTCCAGCTCTGAGACCGGAGCGTCCATCATCTCAGCATCCAAACCCGAAGCTTCAACCTCCAGGGCTGGTGCTGCTGGTACATCTTCATTCTCGTGGTCCGGCACTACCACGGGAGCTTCAGGGGATGAGTCGAGGTCCTGGACCACGACAGCCAGCGCCGGGGCTGCCGCGACCTCAGCCACCACCTCGGGCGGCGCTGGGATTGGATCCAGAGCCTCCGCTTGCGCAACATCAGTTGCTGCTGTAGGAACCAGAGCTTCAACCCCTTTCTTGGGTACCCTGTGGATGAAGGGCAAATACATTCAAAACACAGTTACAACAAAAAACAACCAACTGAGGTAAAAACCAAATTTACCTCGGAAGGCTTCCGCTCCAGCTAGCGTGGAACCTCTTCCCCGGACGCTCGGGGCCGAACCCTGTCGACACTGGTGTGGTAGCTCCGGAAGGTTCCTCGGAGCTTGCTGCTGCTGTCAGCGTCGCCTTGGTTGAGGCCCCCCTCGGCTGAGAAGGACCCCCGGACCTGGAGCCCTCAGCAGGCCCTGGTACCGGAGCCACATGGCCGGAGCTAGCACCCCGGGGAGATGCCGATGCTGGGGTAGTTGCCGCTATTGAAGACCTTCCCCTTCGGGGAGAAGGAGATGCTGCAGAAGGAGCAGGTCTGACGTACCTCCCGTTAGAGTGCTTCAACTTCCTCTTACGGCTCGAGGGCTCGGTCAAATCTTTTCCCTTGCCCACGACTTCAACTCTCTATCTCGGGGCGGAAGGGGGACCACCCTCGGAAGCTCCGGGGATCGCCAACCCGGTGGTCGGACGCCTCTCAACTTCACCGAGGTCGTCAAGCACCGGCATCTTCCGCTGGAGCTCCCTGCTGAACTTTGCCTCCATGTTCAGAGGGAGGAAAGCTGCCGGCGGAGTCAAGTCGTCACCCTCGACGTCGATGCCGTGCTAGAACTTCTTGAGGTGAAACTCCAAAGCTGCGCCTTCCATGTTAGACTTCAAACCGGTCTCGATCCGGTCGTCGTCCATCACGCTGTTGAGGGCCCAGGCGAGCTTCTCCCTTTTTCTTCAGCGGAGCCCACCTGTTGACCAGGAAGTTGCAGAATACCGCCTAAGGAGTCACCCCTCCCTCCACACATTGGCGGATCCTGGTCAGAGCAGGGTTGAAGGCGTCCGATAGCACTGGAACTTCGCTCCAAGCTTCAGTGTCGACGTTGGGAAGGCCTTCAGGTAGCTCCAGCTTCTCATGCTCCTCCACCCTGATGACAATCCAATCCTTCTTCCAATCATCCCACTTTCCAGAAGGGAACGACCGCAAGTACTTGTACGGGCACTTTTTGTGCTTCACAAAATAATAGAAGCCAAGGTACTCGCCACTTTTGCCGGTGGTGTGGATGGTGAAGAAGGTGCGGAAGAGCTCGACGCAAGGGGGAATACCCACCCACATCTCGCAGAAGTGGACAAAGATCGACACTAGAAGAATAGAGTGGGGACCAAGGTGGTACAGCTGCAACCCATAGAAGTCTAGCAGCATCAAGAGAAAAGTGGAGAAGGGTGGGATCAGTCCCACCATGGCGTACGCGGAGAAGTACACCATGTCACCGGCATGCTCCTTCTTGAACGGAAGCTTGCCGGCGTGGACCAGGTGATTGAAGGAGTCACTGGACCACCCCATGAGGGCTCGAACCTTCTTCAGATCATCGTCGGTCTTAAGGCAGCTCTTGCGGAGACCCAACTCAATCGCAGCACAACGGGGCGAGAGACGAAAAATCTGGCTAAAGTTTGGAGGAGTCGAGCGCAAGTTCAAATGAAGGCGTAAAGAATCCCCAAATGGTGCGCGCTTTCCTTCTTAAGTAAGCCCCCACAACACTTGGATGGAAACCGCAAAGGAGTTGACGGTACAATTCAAAAATTTCACCCTGCCAATGACAAGGGGGCCCGGGGCCACCCCGACGATCAAGTCGAGGTCCTTACTCCAGGCGAACGGTTGTCATCATGAAAGGCAGGAAGCCCGAGGGCAGCGGCCTCACAGGGCGCGCGGAACCGATGCGGTTTTTGTATCGGGAATCCACAACCTTCAATTGCGTGAGATCCGCACGCTCAGATCTCACCAGCCGCATCCTGGATATGCCATGCGACGTTGGTTTACCTGCGAACTACCGCCAACAGCACATCTGAAGACCCTTGAAGACACGGCTCAAAAACCATATGATGGACCCACCTCCGGCAGAACGACTTCATCCAAAAGGTCTCTCCTAGAGGTGGGCCCAGGGGGCCACTGTCGGTACCCTGCGTACTGTATACCCCTTGGAACTGCAAAAAGACCAAAGGAACTTCACCTGTCTGAGTGAGGATCTCTGAAGGCCCCACGTGTCATACGGGACCGGACCTGCCTCTCGGTTAGTCCCGGTGTTGCCACATGTATACTGCAACCGGACCTACATCCCACACATGGGATAGCTCTGGGCTAAACACCTGTGCGGCACCCCCGGACCTAATCCCCGACAGAGGGAAGCTCTGGTACCGACACGTGTCCAACTGCACCGGACCTACCACCCCGGACAGTAAGCTCCGGAGCTGCCACGTGTGCAGCCGCCGGACCTTTAGCCTCAACAATCAGAGTGGTGGACCCCCAACGGCTCGAACCTTCAAGGGACAATCAAGGACTTCAAGACCCGATTAAGTGTCATTAATACCATATTAATGACACACGATCGGAGGGCCCTTAATACCAGTAACAGCACTGTCAAGGCCCGTTACCACACTATTAAGGGTAATTAACTTCATTAATTGTGTATTAAACATCAGTAATCGCCAGGGCCACATGTCGGTCTAGGCTAACGGTGTAACGACCAGTTCTTGTACTATAAAAGGAATGGTCGGATGATACACAGGGAAGGTTCTTCCAGACCTCTTCCATACTCGGCTCTAACACATTCACAAGTGCTCAGACGCTAAATTCAACAACAACACACACTGTGGAGTAGGGTATTATGCTTAGGCGGCCCGAACCACGTAAATCCTGGTGTCAATTTGCCATCGTGTTCTGAATCTCTGCGCGCCCATTACCGAACTACAAACTCCGCGGGCTACCTACGGTAGTACCAGGAGAATTGCCGGAACAAGACTCCGACATCGCCCTTGGGGGTCGGGTGGCAAGGTTAGTAGTCGGGTACATGTGCGCACCGTATCTTGTTGGACCCGGTCCCGGGCTCGGGCAAGCTCACTTCAATCCCAATGGTCGGAGCTTGATTTGCTGATCCATGCCCTCTGGTAGCTGGGGTGCAGAACCCTATCACACATCGATAAGGGAAGCATTGCACTAGGCAAGAGCAAGTGCAGAGATATGACATTCTTGCTTAGGGCATCCTGGAGCTATTGTTGTTCAGCATGTTCTAAAAAAAATTGTTAGTTTCAGCAAATAATAGTGGTTTTGCTTCTGTATGCAATGCCTGTCAAATGGCCAAGAGTCATAAAATGCCATTTCATGATCCTGTTAATAAAGCAGCTTCCCCTATTGAATTAATTCATTCTGATGTCTGGGGTCTAACCATTAGGTCATCTAATGGTTATCGACACTATGTCAGTTTTGTTAATGGTCACAACAAACTCACCTAGATATATCTTTTGTGGCAAAAATCATAAGTTGAACAAGTTTTTGTTAAATTCAAATGCATTTTAAATGACTTTGAATCGAAATTCGTTAGTGTTCAAAGCGATGGGGAGAAGAGTATCTACGATTGAACTCCCGACTCAAACAAAAAGGAATTCACCATCGTGTATCATGTCCACACACCCAACAACAGGATGATATAATAGAACACAAGCATAGACATATAGTTGCAGTGGGTTTGGCTATGATGGCTCAAGCATCAGTACCTCTTCAATTTTGGGATGAAGCCTTTATAACTGCATGTTATCTGATAAATAGATTGCCTCGTCGAACCATTAGTAACCACACCTCTTTTGAACGTTTTCTTGGCAAGAAACCTGATTACACAACTCTCAAAATTTTTGGTTGTGCATGTTGGCCGAATTTATGGTCATACAACAATCATAAGTTATCTTTCTGATCAAAACAATGTGTTTTTCTATGATATAGTAGTATTCACAAAGGTTACAAATGTCTTGATGTGTCTACATGTTGTTCATATTGAGAGATGTTGTACTCGATGAGCTTCTCTTTTCTTTTGCCATTGAAACTCAAACTGCCTCCTTGTCGAACTCTTTAAGTTTTTTTTGAAAATGCAGTTCTGGCTGTTAATCCTCCTTGATCCAACTTTGTACTTATAGCTACGGACCAATTGAGTACTTTAGCATGCTATCACATGTCATGTCCAATGGAACTAATCCCTTGTCTGGAGAATGTAATGATGTTTTGCATGCATGGGAGCGAGTTGGTGCAGACCAAGTATTATCTCAGACTAATTTCTCTCGATTGGCAGATGAACGACATACAAACAACATTTCTACCGAACCAGTTGTTGAACCTGATGCAGAGCACGTCGTTGAACTTGAAGTCAATGTGCATGTGCCACTTGAAGTACAACCTGCACCAACTCGGCCTAGAACAAGGATGCTGAACAACATTCTCAAGCCCAAAGAGTTTCGAGATGGCACAGTTCGACATGACATCAAGAAAGCAAGTTTTCTTGTTCATACATCAAGCACTGTAGAACCAAAATCTCATGTTGAGGCCTTGTAAAATTCTCATTGGAAGAAGGCTATGCATGATGAGTTTAATGCTTTGAAAAAGAACAAAACATGGCATCTGATTCCACCAAGACATGGACTGAATAGTGTAGATTGCAGTGGGTGTCTAAATTGAAGAAGAAATCAGATAGTTCAGATGAAAGGCACAAGGCAAGATTGGTGGCTAAAGGTTTTCGACAAAGGTATGTAATCAATTATGAGGATACATTTAGCCAGTTGTCAAACCTACTACGGTGAGATTAATTCTTGCACTAGCAGTATCTAAAGGATGGCATCTCAGGCAAGCTGATGTCAAGAATGCTTTTTAAATAGTTTTCCGCAAGAAGATGTATATATGAGACAACCCTTGGCTTTGTGGACTCTGAACATCCAGATTATATATGCAAGTTGGACAAAGTAATATATGGTCTTAAACAAGCTCCACGAGCTTGGTATTCAAGACTCAGCACACAACTATATTCATTGGGTTTTATTGCATCTAAGGCTGACAATTCCTTATTTATCTTTAATAACGATGAACTGGTCATGTTAGTATTGGTATATGTTGATGATTTTATCATTGCTAGTTCATCATCGTCAACATCCCCGCTCTTGCTTCACAAGCGCAACAAGGAGTTTGCAATTAAGGATTGGGTCCACTAATTTTTTATTGGAGTTGAAGTCCACCCAACTCCAGGTGGAGCTCATTCTATCATAGAAAAAGTATATTGTTGATCTTCTCCAGAGAACAAACATGCTCTTGTGCAAGCCAGCCTCCACTCCTATGTACAGTGTCTACTGCAGAACACCTGTTTAATCCTTTTGGCTGGCTTCTGGAGGTTCACCATACAACTAGAGAAAGAGAAAACTACAGTGTTTCGTTTCTCGGTGTGGTGTTTCCGACCGACGTTCATTCCACCTTTCTGTGATCTTGTGCTGGTGGAACCACCCGTTGGCTTGCTGGAATCCCCACCAATGAAGCGTGTTTTATCATATCCCATTCAGTTCTCAGTAAGAGTGATCTCACTACCTGGGGTCTTAAGGGGATGATCCGGCATCCTCCCCAGAGGATGACGATGCAGATATTGACAAGCACAATCGTCAGCGGCGTAAACATTTATCAGCATCAACGGAAGTGCAAGCGATGGCGGCCAGAGCGGTGAATCTGGGCCCCTCTATGCGCATTCCAGTCAGGGAAAGGTTGGGGACCAGCTCCTCCAGGACGGTTCTTGATACGCATCCTGTTGAGGCGGGCCATCCAATTCCCATTTGCTCAGTTCAGGAACCATCAGTCTCTCATACACGACAAAAAGAAAATGCTCAGAGTTTGGATGAAGCTGATATGAATCTCTCCGCAGGAGAGGAGAGTCGATCATTGGATGATGAATTTGTGCCATCTGTAGTCTCACCTACAATGGAGTGTTTTTATGTGCCTTCTCGATCAACTGACTCGATATCCGTCAAGACCCGACTGCTGAACTGTTCCATAAGACCTTCTGATGCTAGCCAGGCTACATTACCACCTTCATCTCCTCCGGTTGTCAATGATCACCAGGATGTGCCTTGCACCGATACGGCATATCTTTGTATTTTTGATTGAGTCGTATCTCTGGTAGTGGATGAGGAGATTCTAGTCCACTCCATGCCAACAACAGAGCAGTCACATGATGTTACTGGGAATGCTAAGGTAACACTCCCAATAGATGATATAGCATCGAGTCCCTGGTTGCCTGTTGAAGATGCCTTACCTACGGAACCTTCAGTCGAGCCAATAGATGCGCCCATGGAGGCTGACTGTGTAGGCATGTCTATATTTGTGTATTCAAGGAGATCAAAACATCTCTTAGCTCCCACTCCATCAAACACCACAGCAGCTAGAGACCATGTTTCCTTGTCAGCATCACCTCCAATTGATATTGAGGATGATACCGAGCAGTCAGTTCTACCTGCAGCAGAGGTGGAGACACAGGTGATGCCTATTGTTTCCCCTCCTCAGCCTGGTGTTGCTTCTACTCTCCCATCATCAACAGAGATATTTATCGAACAAATATCCAAAGCATTGCAACCTATACTCTCAACTCCACCTGCTCCATGGCGTTGCCAGCACTGAGCAGTGACATCTCAGCCACCACAACGTAACAGACACATTGCCAAGCTGCCACTAGAAATTAGTCAGCAAGCGGCCCTCACAGTCCGTCGGAAATTAGGTTTCATTGATAGCAAAGATCGTTTATCTGCGGAAACAATGGAAAAATATACAGAGTTTTTTGAGAAGCCATTAACTCGCTCCCATGTCATACTCTGGCCGCACTTGTTGGCAAGGAGTTACCACCTGAGCCTCTGAGTTAGTGATCCAAGATTGCAGCAGTGTGTCACTGGTAGTCTTCTTTTTTCTTTTCTCGAATGGATTTAGCAAAATTTCTAACCTGGAATGTGAGAGGTCTGAATAATCGCTCAAGTCGTGATGCTGTTTGAAAAGTGGTCAATGATAGTAAGCCAACTTTAGTCTGTATCCAAGAGACTGAACTGGCAAACATTAAAGAAACCGATGTGCTCTCTTGTCTAGGCAGGGATTTTCATAAATTTGTTTACCTTCTTGCTCAAGGTACCCGTGGAGGCATCCTAGTTGCCTGGGAAGGAGACTTCCTGCAAGCCGATCAGGGAGGGTTCACAGACATTTGGTATCAATCAAATTCAAGTTTGATGGTGAACCAGCCTGGTGGTTTACGGGAGTATATAAGCCACACCAGGATGATGAAAAAAATAGGCTTTCTGGATGAGTTGAGAGATGTCAGAAGTTACTGTTCGGGACCTTGGTTAGTGCTTGGTAATTTTAATATGATTTATTCCTCAGAAGATAAGAACAATGATAATATAAATAGGGTGATGATGGGGCGTTTCAGATGTTTTGTAGATGATATGGAGTTGAAATAAATACCTTTCCTTGGTCATCGGTTTACATGGTCAAATGAAAGAGAGGCTCCAACTCTTGTGAAGTTGGACAGGGTGCTATGCGCAGTGAGTTGGGAAGCACTTTTCCCAGAGTGCATCCTACCAAGTTAAGCAATTGAAATATCTGATCACTGCCCTTTGGTATTGAATTTAAAGGAAGATAAGTATGGTAAGAAAATGTTCCATTTTGAGAGCTACTGGACTAATTTCCCTGGTTTTCTTGAGGTGGTGGCAGCCTCCTGGGATTAGCAGATTTATTCCTCTTGTCCTATGGAAAGGATTTCTCTCAAGTTAAAAAGGCTCACTTGAGCTCTCCAGTCTTGGAGCCAACATCAGGTCCGACATATCAAGACACAGTTTACACTGACCAGAGAGTTGCTACATAGACTTGAAGTTTCTCAAGACCATAAAGCACTTACAACGACCAAAACTGGTTGAGGCGGGAGCTGAAACTGCTTTGTTTGACTTTAGCCTCTCTTGAGCGCACTATTGCAACGCTTCGGTCACACATTCGTTATCTAAAAGAAGGCAATGCAAATACAACATTTTTCCACAAGCAAGCGGGTTTCCGGAAGCGTAAGAATTTTATCCAAAGCTCTTGCAAGATGATGATATTGTCACAGGTCAGGATGACAAACAGGAGGTTATATTCAATTATTTTGATGGGCTGCTTGGGACAGCAGTATCTCGGCATTCTTCTCTCAATCTTAATTTCTTTCATAAGGATGGTGGGGATCTCTCTGCTCTGGACAGTCCTGTCACAGACAATGAGGTGTGGGATACTATTAGATCATTACCCACAGATAGATTCCCTGGATGTGATGGTTATGCTGGTCGATTTTACAAATCTTGTTGGCACTTGATCAAGGCTGATTTTATAGCAGCTATTATCTCTTTGCAGCAAGGGGATGCAAGAAACTTTGGTTACTCAACTCGGCACATCTTACACTTATTCCAACGAAGGATGAGGCTCTCTTAGCTAAGGATTTTCGGCCGATAAGTCTTGTGCATAGCTTTGCCAAACTTGTCACCAAAGTCTTAGCTAATCGACTTGACCCTCTCCTAAAAAATCTTGTGGATGTTAACCAAAGTGCCTTCATACGAGGGAGATATAATCACGACAACTTTATGTTGGTGCAACAAACAATTAAACTGTTGCATAGACAGAAGGTGTTGAGCCTCTTTCTCAAGATCGATATTGCTAAAGCTTTTGATTCGGTCTCTTGGGCTTTTCTCTTGGAAGTGTTTGGAAAATTGGGATTTGGTCACATATGGTGTAACCTTGTCTCAAATGTGTTAGCAACGGCCTCCACGCGAGTAATTGTCAATGGGGAGCTCGGAGAACAGATTAGACACTGTAGGGGTCTTCGGCAAGGAGACCCGCTCTCTCCAATGCTCTTTATTCTAGTATGGACGTGTTGAATAGACTTTTCAAGAAAGCTTGTGATGTTGGTCTTCTACATCCTTTTTGTAGGCCAAATATGGATCATCAATTTTTTTTATATGCCGACGATGTGGCTCTCTTCATTTGTCCTGTGGAGGAAGAAATGATCCTCACAATGGAAATTCTGCGCAAGTTTGGGGAGGCATCAGGTCTTGAAACTAATTATCAGAAAAGTTTGTGGGATTATCTAATCATCCCTAGTGGTCTATCTACCGAGATATAAGGCAAATCAAAGCAAAAACAAAGATCTCATGGTGCTTAATGGGATGGAAACAAAATCTGAACAGAGATTCTTCATACCTTAGTATAACATACCTTCGAACATAGCAGATGGCATCGGAGGATGACGGTGGGAAGGTCGGCCTGCAGCGGTGCTGCAGGGCGTCGTAGGTTGCGGCATGGGGGGCTTGATGGCGACGTGGTCCATGGTGCCGTGGGAAGCTTCCCCTCACTCCCGTGCTTAACAGATCGGATACTTAGTGTCAGACTGGTAGGATTAACCCTTTCATTAACCCCTTAGTCCTCTTTTTATACAACACGGTGTGAGAGGGGGCCCACAACCACGAACGTGGCTACGCCCCCTATCAGGGCGTTCAACTGACGGGAGAAACGGTCCAGAGACCGGTTCTAATGGAGATCAAAACTCCAACATTCTCCCCCTTGATCTCCACAGATCAAGACTGACTTAATACTTCATCACAAAACTTATACTTACTTAATTCTAAACTAAGTGTTAGCTTCTTTATGTTTGACATATAGGGCACGTCGCATCAAGAATAACCATTTACGTGCTATCTGACTCGAACGACCATGATACATCTCACATTTTGAAGTAACCTTACCCTTAATGGCCCCTTAGTATCCAGTTGATCATAGACTCCTCCTTAAACCCATGTCGACTTTGTGTTCATTGAACACATGGGTGGAAGACCTTTTGAAAATGGTACCGCAAGCAATCCCTTGTCACTGATTTGCTCAAAAAAAAACAATAGTATGATCCTGGATTTTATCATTTGCAACCTAACATCAATGTGTTTGGCGGCACACGTGACTTGTTGCAATTGAAATATAATGACTTAAGTGGTTTGACGCCGTCGACCACTCTTAAACCAGGTAAAATAATTATAGTGTCTGCTCGACGGCCTCATGCTTAAAGAACATTCGGTATACATTACTTATGATGTAGTGACCACTCTATTGGAGTTTTTCCACAATAAAACTCCAAAATACGAGTGTTAGCAATTGATTGTGGATTTTGCTACACATCTCGTAAAACTGAATCTTACTAAAACTTCATCTAAATGACATCAATTCTTACTCATATTATCATGAGGCCTGAGTCACTTATAGAACTATAAAACTTTTCCTTATTTCTAAACCAGTGATCTATAGCTGGATTGAATTTACTTATGCCAAAATATCCCGATCACATAAGCTATGTCAGGGTGCATCATTAATTGAGCAAACTTAAAAAAAAAACTTCCAACAGCAGAAGTACATGGAACCAATTTTATTCGATCGATCTCTGATTAGTTCCTATACTTACCACCCTTGACCTTAAGAGCAGACTTGAACTTAATCTATGCATACCACATATTCTTATGACTATAGTAGATATGCATTATCTATAGTCTAAATACCCCCTTATTATATCTTGGTGAAACTTACACACTAACAAATAAGAAAACTCACCAAGATCTTAACTTATCAACGATGAGAATAATATACTTACTCTTAAGTTGATCAACATTATTTCTTACTGCAGTACATCATCCTCTAACAGATACTTAACTTTATTGTCTTAAAAGAAACACTAATTGTTCTTCTCAATATCTTATAATATCCAAAATCTATTGTGAATTTATTGAACGTGAGATATTCTTAACTTAGATACTCATATTTCAATCCATGAATGAATTTACTTTAAAATATCTCACTTCACTAACTTACACGACAGAACTCATGGTTCGAATTATCTAAAACATTCTCAAATAAACTCATCGAGAAATGTCTCACTTATGAACATCTTACGATGACACTTACATCAAAAGCATTTATTATTTCTTTTAGAGTCACATTAGCTTTTATAGACTCATTATAGTCTACTGATTTGACTCTATTGGAAAATTAAAATTCTAAGTCATTCAAATGAGTGATAATCACTCACAAATTATTCATATGAAGTGTGATCATCATAATTTGAATTTCTTAACACATTTGTTGTCTTATTTATAATCTTAAAAGAGGCTGCTCTCACTCTTCATCATTATTGGCTACTAATGATGAAAAATTAAATAGCAGGTATTGTGAGAACAATGTCTAGCATTGTTAACACAATATCGGTAAGACATCATAAAGAATGAATCTTGAAAAATAAATTTCTTACACAAACCACTTACTTTAGAGATCAGTACCTTTAGATGTCAATCTCCCCCTGATTTAGTCATCATTTAAGAAGACTATAATACCTTGTTTCAGAATGAGGATCTTAAATCTTATCGAAAGGCCAACAAATTCACAACTTATTTTCTTAATAATAATATTATATTCTTAATATCATACTTAAAATTATTTGGGTAACTTTAATTATATATAACTTATACGATATTTATAAGCATCAACTTAATTAAGGAAGGACAGAGTGAAAACACTAAAGTTTCATCTTACCAGATCACTCCCTTAATTATTTATATTTCCTTACAAACTTAATAAAATGTAAAGAAATAGTCGTACATTCCAATTCGGGGTATTAGGCGATAATATATATTGTACTCCCCCTTATTGTATAGATCATTCTTATTATAATGCACACAAAACATTATATAAAAATTGAAAAGTGTGATGTGAAAATCAATTACTTAATAATCTCACTCATCATCTTAGTGATAACCTACAATCCCCCCCTTGAAATATGGTCTATACAATAGTGCCATAATTTCGAAGACAATTTACAATACTTATTATGAGGAGATAATTATATTACTTACTTAGTATCCTAATAACATCACTTAATACTAATGGGAGTGCATCACCTCTTTCTAGAATATAAAAGTTTCTCCATGCCATCATCTAATGGTTGAATGATTCTAAACGATGTGCTTAACATATTTGATGATGTAAAAATGTGAAAAACTAATTTCTTACTCTTGAATTTCATATCAAATAACTTAATATTAATAACAATATTGCACATTTCAAGAATATGCTATTGATATACAACTAATAAATAAATTGTAAACAACAATTCTAACAAGTGCTAAAAATACATATTTGAAGATATATTTAACTAAAAAACTTCAATTCTTAATATTCTTTTTATTATTATTAATGATACATTGAGAATGCTCTCATAAAATTTCTAATTTACTTAAGATCTTATTGACATGAAAAAAAACTTATTAAAATGTAAAATGACATACAAAAGACATACCTCATTTGATAATCACGCGAGATAATTCTCGATGAAGCGACTTAATTTACTAAAATAAAATTTAAGGCAGGAGAAATACTTTTAATATCCAAGAAAATATATATTCAAAAATATATCTGAATTAATCTTAAACTTAATTACTCAAATAAAGTTGGTCCCATTTACTAAGTGTATGCAACTGTCGGTACCCTCCGTACCGGATACCCCTTGGGATCGCAAAGATCACAAGGAAATTCCATCTACCAGATTTGAAGACCTCCGAAGGCCCCACATGTCAGGCGTAGCCGGACCTGCTTCCCCGACATGGTTAGTCCCAGGGCCGCCACGTGTATCACAAGACCGGAGCTATCACCCACACATGGGAAGCTCCGGTCAGAATACCAATATGGCACCCCCGGACCTAACCCCAGACAGAGGGAAGCTCCGGTACTGACACGTGTCCAACAGCACCGGACCTACCCATCCACGACGGTAAGCTCTGGAGCTGCCACGTGGCAACCGCCAGACCTTCAACCTTAACTATCAGGCCGGTGGACCCCCCAACGACTCCGGACCTTCAAGGATCAATCAAAGACTTCAAGACCCGATTAAGTGTCATTAATACCATATTAAAGACACACGATCCAATGGTCCTTAATACTGATAACAGCACTGTTAAGGCCCGTTACCAGGCTATTAAGGGTAATTAACCCCATTTATTGTGTATCAAGCATGTGTAACCGCCGGGGCCACCTGTCGGACCAGGCTAACGTTGTAATGACGAGTCCTTGTACTATAAAAAGACTGGTCGACGATACACAAGGGACGGTTCCAGACCACTACTGAACACCCTGAGCTAGACGAGCTTCTTCTTCTGGAGCTTCTTCTAGACTCACAAGTTTAATACATCACCAACATACCCCGTGGAGTAGGGTATTACGCTCAGGCGGCCCGAACCACGTAAATCTCTGTGTACACGTGTCTTTCACCTTCTTGAATCTCTATGCGCCAATTACCGAACTACAACTCCTCGATCTACCAAAGGTAGTGTCGGGAGATCTGCCGGATCCAAACACCGACAGTTGGCGCGCCAGGTAGGGGCGCCCGAGATTTCAAGTATGGTGAACTCAGCTGCTAGATCGTCCAACGGCAACCCTGCTGTTCAACCCGCTGGAGGCAATCCCTCCAACATGCAGCAACCAGCAAGTGTCGTGGCTCCAGCAGGAGTCATGCCTCAACCGCCACCGCCCGCACTAGCACGTCAAGCTGAGCAGCGTGACGGTGCATCAGCGTTGGTCATCGCATCGGCGAACAACAACAACCCTGAACATGCACTTCATGCAGCGTGTGCTTTCCTCCAACGACCACCACCTCCAGGTGCATCCCAGGGTGCAATGGAGCAGTGGAGGGCTGATGTGGAACATCTGGTTGCAGCAGCAGCCGACCGCATCAGCAACCAAGGTCCTCCTCCTTCGGGGCGGACCCCATCGTAGCTCCGGACCGTGTCTGGCAGACTTGGTTCGCATGCTTCCCAGAATAGGAGGCGTGCTGCGTCACAACAAGTTATGTCGCTACCGTCTGGGGCACGACGTACTCATACAGTGATCAGGCTTTCAACTCATGACCTCCGGGTGGGGCTTGATCGCCGTTATCGTCAACAGGATGGCCATGTCCATATCGATCATGCTCGCAAAAGGCGAGAGACTCGAGACAGTCCTGCTCCCGAGGGAGTAGGAGGAGGCTGTTCTGCACTGGCCATGCATCTGCGCATGGTCAGATGGCCACAAAAATTCCGACCTCACCTGCCGGAGAAATTTGACGGGACAGTCAATCCTGCTAAGTTTCTCCAAATTTACACCACCGCAATCCTTGTGACCGGAGGTAATGAGGCCGTAATGGCTAACTACTTCCCAGTGGCTTTGACTGGGACCGCCAAGTCCTGGTTCATGAGCCTTCCTCACAACTCTATCAATAGTTGGGAGGAATTGTGCCAACAGTTCACCGCCAATTTCGGGAGTTCATACACCCGACCAGACACCAAACTGGACCTTTTTGCAGTTGTGTAGAAGGGGGGAGAATCCCTACGCTCATTCATCCAGAGGTTCTCCCAGGTACGAAACACCATTCCTTCTATCTCTAGCGCTTCTGTTATCGTGGCATTTAGACAGGGCGTACGGGATAAGAAGATGCTGGAGAAGCTGGCGGTCAAGAAGATCACCAGCGTCACGAAGCTCTTCAGCTTGGCAGACAAGTGTGCCAAAGCTGCGGAGGGCCGTGAAATGCACTTCAAACCACCTCCGGAGGATAGCAAAAAATCCTCCAAGGCGAAGCCACTACCTCCAGGAGTGGCAAAAGAAGAAAAAGTCCAACAGCAAGAAGAAGCCGTCGGCCGGCGCATCTGCCGCTGCAGCTGCTGCAGCTCCAGGTGGCCGGGGGCCACACCCTGAGAAACGACCTCGGCCGTCCTCTGAAGATGGTGGCAACTCCAAAATGTGGTGTCCTATCCACAAGTCGAACGGCCACAACTTGGAGGACTGCTGGGAGGTCCAAAACCTTATCGAGCGCTACAACAAGCACCGAGAAGAAGTTCATTTCCGTCAGAGGGAAGGAAAACAGAAGGTCGATGAAGCTCCGGCTGAAGAGGAGTTAGGCTTCCAGGACCCCAAAAAGGTCCTAAAGGCTGTTTACACCTCCGTCGATGATGACTCCGACGTCTCCGACAATGAGCGTCGGAAGACCGTGAACACCATCTTTGGTGGTTCGTGGGACATCACCTCCGGCCGTGTCCTCAAGACCATGCGGCGGGACATGGCCTCAGTAGCTCCTACTGCCAGGGCGGAGCCTCATCGAAAGTGGATGGACACTACCATCACTTTTGATGCTTAGGACTGCCCTCAGAACATGATCGAAGCTGGCCAGCTACCTTTGATGGTATCACCCACCATCAATAACATTCAACTCCACCATGTAATGGTGGACGGAGGTTCGGGGCTGAACCTCATAAGCTTCGAAGCTTTTGTTAAGATTCAGCTCCGACCTTCGGACCTTCGCCCCTCCCGACCTTTCTCCGGAGTAGGTCCGGGGGTCATAACACCGCTTGGTGCCATTATTCTCCCCGTGACCTTTGGGACTCGGGAGAATTATCGCACTGAGAAGTTGATCTTTTATGTCGCTCAGATAAACTTGCCTTTCAACGCTATTCTGGGCAGGCCCGCCTTGTACAAATTCATGGCTGCTGCTCATTATGGCTACCTGGTGTTGAAGATGCCAACACCAGCTGACGTTCTTCGGATCCGCGGAGACCGTACTGCCGGAGTGACTGCTCTGGAGGAACTACATGCGCTTGCTACAGCGCAGGAGGAAGAATCCAGGCAGGAGCAAGCTCCGAAACCCCCGAGGATTCGTCAACGAGGCTCAACCTCCGCACCTCGCGTGCAACCAAGTGGCGACACCGACATCCCCGTCAAGGTAGTCCAAATCGGTTCTGATGCCGATCAGACTACCCGTATATCGGGAGGTCTGAATGACAAATAGGAACTCACACTCATCACTTTCCTCCGGGATAATGTCGACGTGTTTGCCTGGCAACCGTCAAAAATGCCTGGGATCCCTAGGGAAGTGATCGAGCATAATCTGAAGATCTATCCCGACACTCGGCCTGTACATCAGAAGCCTCGGAAGCAATCCATAAAGCGACAGAACTTCATACGACAAGAAGTGAAGAAGTTGCTCGAAGCTGGATTCATCCGAGAAGTCTTCCATCCAAAATGGCTGGCAAACCCAGTCGTTGTACCCAAGGCCGGCGGGAAGCTTCAGATGTATATCGACTACACAACACTAAATAAGGCATGCCCAAAAGATCCATTCCCACTACCTAGAATAGATCAGATAGTGGACTCGACCTGCGGATGTGAATTACTGTGTTTCCTAGACGCATATTCTGGGTACCATCAGATCAGAATGTATAGGGAAGATGAAGAACACACTTCTTTTATCACAGTAGATGGATTATACTGTTATACTACCATGCCATTCTCAAGAATGCAGCTTCAACATTTGTACGAGCTATGTACAAAACCTTTATAGAGCTCATCAGAGACGTAGTGGAAGTGTATGTTGATGACATCGTCATCAAGATCAAGGACAAGGAGTCACTCCTTGACACCTTGCAAGCTCTCTTCGACAAGCTGCGGGTCACCCGCACGAAGCTAAACCCAGACAAGTGTGTCTTCGGGGTTAGCTCCGGAAAGCTTCTCGGTTTCCTGGTAAACCACCGGGGGATAGAGTCAAATCCGACAAAGATTAAGTGAAAGGGGGCCTAGAGGGGGGGTGAATAGGCAATAATCGATAATTTAAACTTAATTCAGAGTTATGAATATAGAGAAGTCGGACTTGTCTGACTTCTAGTCGGACTTGTCTGACCTAAGTCGGACAAGTCTGACCTGGGTCGGATAAGTCCGAGATTACCTGCACGATCAGACCAAAAATCCAATTTTTAAGCGATCTAGTGAGAGATATTGATCCCTAGCAGTTCTACACGAAGTATGGAGTAGAAAGAAAGCTGAGGGAGAGATAGCACGCGGAAAAACACTAGAATCAAAACTTGCGAGAACGGAAGAATGACAAGTGACAAACGATTTTATCCCGAGGTTCGGAACCACAAAGGATCCTACGTCCTCGTTGAGGAGTCCACAAGGGACCAGGCCTTCTCTAGCTTTTCCCTCACGAGTTGCCACAAGGGCCAACTCTCGATCTTTCACTATCACAAAGATTGTTACAAACTCCCCGATTACAAGAGATCACAAAGAAATCGCGGGGCGACGCCTAACCATCTAGGGGAGAACCCCAAGAGCAACAAACACGCAATCACGAAGAAACTTAGCGAATCACACGTTGCTCAACCCCTCAACAAACCGTTTCTCCCAATCCTCACAAAGCACTCTTCACTCTCCCAAAAATTCGAATTTGGGCTCTAGAGGTGAAGAACAAGTGGAGAGAGGTTCTTGAGTTCAAATGGGCGTTCAAAACTGTTTTGGGGTGTTAGGCATGGTTGGTGGGTCGAAACCACCCACTATTTATACTCCAAAAAGTCATTAGAGCCGTTTGACACAGCCCACGTCGGACATGTCTGACACAAAGTCGGACATGTCTGACCTCAAAGGTCAGGCCTTTCACTTCAGACTTGTCTGACCAAAACCACTTCAGACATGTCTTACATACAATCTCGGACATGTCTGAAATTCTGCAGATAGAACTCGGACAATTCTGACTCTCTGGGACTTAGAAAATTTCCTTAGTCCCTGGGAACAGATCCATCTCGGACATGTCTGACCCCCAGGTTCGGACAAGTCCGAAACTTCACTGGAACTCTCACTGGAACCCTTCCAGTGCCAATTCGGACATGTATGACTTACAGATTCGTACATGTCCGAATTCCAACAGAGGGAATTCGGACATGTCTGACACCACAAGTCAGACAAGTCCGCCCAAGCCACAAAGGCCCTACTAAAATCTTCTACTAAGGGGTTGAGCACCTGAATGACTCACTAAGTGTCTACGCGTCGTGTCCCTCTTAATAGTACGGTTTTTCCTACGACTCAAGGAGAAAATAGAAAACCCTATTTCTATTCTTCTTCGCCACAACTTTTCTCCTTTTGCCGTCTTTCTTCGAAGCTCCATTCCGTACTTCGGATCTGTGCTCATGCTCAACCAAGTTCATTAGCACTTTAATGGTTCATCATCAGTCCACCAAAACCCACAAGGGACCTAGATGAACTTACAATCTCCCCCTTTTTGGTGATTGATGAAAACCAACTAAAGTCTTCGACAAAAATAAGATTTGATAGAAGTTTTGAGTCTCAAATGTATATGAGCTTTTGGAATAACAATAAAAACAACTCATATACACTCAATCGTCGTGGGGTGCCTATATGCTCATTTGTGCGCAATAACGTGATACAAATGAAGAAATGCACACGAGATCAATGAAGCATCATAATGATTATCATAAGACATCAATAAACATCATGAAACATTAACAGTCATAAACGAGTAACAAATAAGTACAAGACACACCACAATAGAAAATATGAAAATATGACTAGATACATGTCCATGTCCAAGAAAAAGCACTAGAGTCTAATACTTCTCCCCCTTTGGCATCAAGGCACCAAAAAGGAGAGAAGTGGACACTAAGATCTAGTCTACTCGGTGTCGTCCTCGTCGTCGTTGCTGTCATCATCGCCGCTCTCCTCCTCGTAGTCGCTTTCCTCGCCGGAGTCACCGTGAGCTGCAGGAGGTGCTGAGGAAGAGGCGCCGGTGCCGGTGAAGAACGCCATCTCCTCCTCGGTGAGCTCCGGAAACTCGGGTGGCTCCTCGTCTGAGCTGGCGTCGTCGACTGGAGGAAGCTGGAGGTGCTCCCTGATGGCTGCGAGGTCCCTCTGGTTCCTCTTTGCCAAGCGCTGAGTCAACCGGCAGACGGTGAAGATCGACTTCAGGATCTTGAGCAGTCCTGAGGAGCAAGACGGCTGCTGCTGGGGCACGGAGGATGAGCTGGGAGGCTGAGCAGACTTCCTCCTCGAGGAGCTGGGTCCTCCCTCTGCTGGTGCCAGTGCAGCTGCTCGAATCGGGCGGTGAAGCTTGGAAGGCTTCTGAGGCACGAGGCGCCTATGAGGCACATCCTTCACAAACTTCTTCCCGGACACCGTCTCAATTAGCTTCATCAGGTACGGGGCATAGCAGCATGACCTAGCCGACGTCACCGAGGCGAGGTAAATCTCCTCGTAGATATAGTCAAAAGCATTGAATTGCTGCTCCCCTGCCAAGAGCTGGATCAGATTTCTGCTGTTGTGATTGATCCTGTTGGCATCCCCATCCTTGGGCGAGAGGGTCTTTCTGATCAGACGGTTCACCACGGCATGGAATGGCTTGAGGCCGTGGATATGAGGAGGGTCGGCTGGATACCCATCCTCATAGAAACTCTCTATCTCCAGGAGGTTCACTATATCCATCTCACGGATCTTCAGTGAGTGTTGCAGGCGGTCCTCCATCCCGAGAATGCAGGCAACCTCCTCATAGCTGACTTCGTACTTCACCCCATTAGTCATCCAGGTGAAGTCGTGCTTGTCAACCCAATAGAACACAGTTGCATAAAATTGGAGGATGACTTCTTTGTTCCATGGGTATTGGAGACCCATGATCTCGCTGACTCTGTGGTGCTCGCAAGCTTCGAGCACCCCCTTGAAGAGAAGATAGGAATCCTCCTTCTTCAATGCAGCCTTCCAATCAACCCATTGCATCTCCGTGACTGGGTTCTTCTTGGTCGTGAGGACTGACCGGTAGTAATCCATGTGGAAGAAGCACTAGAAACGGGGATCCTTGCTCTCCCTTGGCATGTCATAACACCGCACATCTCTCATGTGCATGGTGTCGTGGATGTTCCTCCGGTAATTCACCCTGTCGGCCGTGCGTCGAGTGTCACCAACTGGAGAGTGCACGACCAACGGTCTGATCTCTTGCTGCCCTTGGGAGCTCAAGCTGCCCCCCTGACCACTGTGAATAGTGAGCTGACCGCTTGCGGGTCGCTTGGCAACCACCTTATTTGGTCGCTTTGATGGTTGAGCCGAAGAATCGGGACCCGCGGGCTCCTTGCCTCTTTTGTCGTGACCCATAGCTAGAAAAAGATACAAGGATAGGTAAGAGTCAAAGCAAGAGAGATAGAGCAATTAACTTGATAGTTTCGATAGAAATTAGGTCTGAGAGTTATACAGGATCGGACATGTCTGACTGGAAAGTCAGACTTGTCTGACTCAGGAATTTCGGACATGTCCGAATTTCAGAGTCAGACTTGTCCGACCTGTACAGAACTGACCCTAATTGCTAAGGAAACTAAGCAAATCAATTTTTCTACCGGCCAAATTTTGCACCAAGGTTGTAAACATGCCTAGGAACAATTTCAAGGGCATAAATTTGCAAACTTGCCGCTAGATCTAGAAATGAGAGGAAAGATGAGAAAAAATACCTTAGGATGGAGAAAAGATTGAAGAACTCCGAAGGGGATGTGAATCCTCCAACTTCGAGGGAGATTTTTCCTCAAAAACTCCTCACAAGAGCCTCAAAAGCAATGTGGATCGCCTTGGGAGGTTTGAGAGAGATGGAGATTAGGGTTTGAAGTGAGGAGAGAGAGAAGGAAAGGAAACCGTCAACCTCTTTGAAGGGGTTCGGACTTCCCACATCGGACATGTCTGAATTTGTAATTCGGACAAGTCCGAATTCTCTCTGCAGACTTAAAACCCTCTTCGGACATGTCTGACTTTTGTCAGACTTGTCCGACTCCCCCTGAGTGTATGCAATGTGCAAACACTTGGGGATCTAAATATAGGTATATATGGACATTTTGGACAAGTTTTTGCAAATATCTTTGACAAAAATGATCAGTAAGCAACCAACACTCAAACTATGATCATTTTCACCAAAGAGAAGTTTAGAACGTAGTTTTCAAGAAAAATAGATGAGATTTTCGAAAAACACACAACATTTTGAAGTTGAAAACTAATAGCAATCAGATGTGCACGACTCAAGCAATGTTTCAAGAATCCAAGATATTTAGCTCACTCCTTAGGTCACAAAAGCGTCTCTCATCAAGGGGTTTGGTGAAGATATCCGCCAATTGCTTCTCACTTCTAACATGAGAGATAATGATATCTCCCTTGATAGAGTGGTCTCGCAGGAAATGGTGATGAATGTCTATGTGTTTGGTTCTAGAATGCCCGACAGGGTTGTGAGCAATCTTGATGGCACTCTCATTGTCACATAGGAGAGGAATATGGCTCAGATTGTAACCATAATCCCTAAGAGTTTGTCGCATCCAAAGAAGCTGCGCACAACAACTTCCAGCTGCAACGTACTCCGCTTCGGCTGTGGAAAGGGCAATGGAGTTTTGTTTCTTGGAAGACCACGCAACCAAGGACCTACCAAGAAATTGGCATGTCCCGGATGTGCTCTTCCTATCTACCCTACAGCCCGCATAATCCGCATCGGAATAACCGATGAGATCAAACTTGGATCCTTTAGGGTACCAAAGACCTAGATTAGGAGTGTGAACTAAATACCTAAGGATCCTCTTAACCGCTGTCAAGTGACACTCTTTTGGAGTGGCTTGGAATCGAGCACACATGCACACACTAAGCATAATGTCGGGTCTAGAAGCACAAAGATAAAGCAAAGAGGCAATCACAGAACGGTATACCTTTTGGTCCACGCTCGCTCCTTCTTCATTTAGTCCTAGATGCCCGTTTGTTCCCATAGGTGTCTTGATGGGCTTCGCCTTCTCCATGCCAAACTTCTTGAGAATGTCATGAGTGTACTTGGTTTGGCATATGAATGTCCCTTCCTTGAGTTGCTTTACTTGGAAACCTAGGAAAAACTTCAACTCCCCCATCATAGACATCTCAAATCTCTCCGTCATGATTTTGGAAAACTCATCACAAAAAGTCTTGTTAGTAGAACCAAATATGATATCATCAACATAAATTTGGCATACGAACAAGTCATTATCAAAATGCTTAGTGAAGAGAGTATAATCGGCTTTCCCAATCTTAAAACCATTTTGAGTGAGAAAATCCCTAAGGCACTCATACCAAGCTCTAGGTGCTTGTTTGAGGCCATATAGAGCCTTACACAACTTGTAGACGTGATCGGGATGCTCTTCATCTTCAAATCCAGGCGGTTGCTCCACATACACTTCCTCCTTGATTGGACCGTTGTGGAATGCACTTTTCACATCCATTTGATATAACTTGAAATCATGGTGAGTAGCAAAAGCCAATAATATGTGAATAGATTCAAGCCTAGCTACGGGAGCAAAGGTTTCATCAAAATCCAAACCTTCGACTTGAGCGTATCCTTTTGCTACAAGTATTGCCTTGTTTCTTGTTACCACCCCGTGTTCATCTTGTTTGATGCGGAACACCCACTTGGTTCCAACAACATTTGCATTTGGTCTCCTCACGAGTTCCCACACCTTGTTCCTCTTGAAGTTGTTGAGCTCTTCTTGCATCGCCATCACCCAATCTGGGTCTTGTAGAGCTTCTTCTACTTTCCGTGGCTCTAGAGAGGAAACAAAGGAATAGTGTTCACAAAAGTTAGCCATATGTGAGCGAGTAGTTACCCCCTTGGAGATGTATCCAAGTATGTTGTCAACGGGATGGTCCCGTTGAACGCTTTGATGAACTCTTGGGTGTGGTGGTTGAGCTTCTCGATCATTGTCTTCATCTTGATCATTTTCTTGATCTCCCCCTTTGATCCAAGCCTCCTCCTTGATTTTGATCTTGTTGAGATTCATCTTGAGGATCTTGATCTTGTTCATGTGGGGTATTTGCATCTTCTTCGCTTGCTTGAAGATCATTTGGATCATGTGGTCGCACATCTCCAAGTGCCATTCTCCTAAGTGCTTCTTGTGGAGTCTCCTCTTGATCTAGCACACACTTATCAACTTTCTCCACTTGAGAGCCATTACTCTCATCAAACACTACGTCATGTGCTACTTCAACAATCCCGGAGGACTTGTTGAAGACACGATAGGCGTAGGTGTTTGAGTCATAGCCAAGCAAGAAACCTTCATCGGATTTTGAAGAGAACTTCGAATTCCTAGGCTTCTTGTTGAGAATATAGCACTTGCTCCCAAAAACACGAAAGTATGAGATGTTGGGTTTGTTACCGGTTAGGAGTTCGTATGAGTTCTTCTTCAAGAGTCGATGAAGATACAACCGGTTTATAGCATGGCAAGCGGTGTTAACCGCTTCCGCCCAAAACCGGTCGGACGTCTTGTACTCATCAAGCATCATCCTTGACATGTCAATTAGAGTCCTATTCTTCCTCTCCGCTACTCCATTTTGTTGAGGGGAGTAGGGAGCGGAGAACTCATGCTTGATTCCTTCTTCATCCAAGAAGTCTTCAACTTGAGTGTTCTTGAACTCCGTCCCGTTGTCGCTCCTAATCTTCTTGATTCTTAAGGGGAACTCGTTTTGAGCTCTCCTCAAGAACTTCTTGAGAACTCCTTGGGTTTCACCTTTGTCATGCAGGAAAAATACCCACGTGAAGCGAGAAAAATCATCACCAATAACTAGACCATACTTGTTACCGCCAATGCTAATGTAGGCGATCGGTCCGAACAGGTCCATGTGTAGTAGCTCCAATGGTCTTGAGGTTGTCATGATGTTCTTGGATGGATGTTGAGCTCCTACTTGCTTTCCGGCTTGACATGCGCTACATGGTCTATCTTTCTCAAAGACAACATCTTTTAGTCCATGGATATGATCCCCCTTAAGAAGTTTTTGCAAGTTTCTCATCCCAACATGGGCTAGCCTTCGGTGCCATAGCCATCCCATGTTAGTTTTCGCCATTAAGCACGTATCAAGTTGGGCTTTATCCGTGGAGAAATCCACAAGGTAAAGCTTTCCCTTGAGTACTCCCTTAAAGGCGATTGAGTTGTTGCATCTTCTTGAGACGGTCACACCGTTGTTAGTAAAAAGACAATCATAATCATTATCACATAATTGAGAAATAGACAAGAGGTTGTAATCAAGTGAATCCACATGAAGCACATTAGAAAGAGTGTGTTTTGAGGAGATAGCAATTTTACCGGTGCCAAGGATTTTCCCTTGGCTATTATCCCCAAAGAAGATTCCTTCACTAGGATCTTCATTCTCCTTGTACTCTACAAACATCTTCCTCTCTCCAGTCATATGATTAGTGCATCCACTGTCAAGCACCCAATTTGATCCACCAGAGGAGTATGCCTACAAAAAAGAGTTATGCCTTTCCTTTAGGTACCCAAACGGGGTTGGGTCCTTTGATGTTAGTCACAAGACATTTGGGCACCCACACGCAGGGCTTTGGGCTCTTGCGGAGTGGCCCAACATATCTAGCATAAGTCTTGCCAAATTTGTTCCTCAATAAAACATAAGAAGCATCAAAGTCATGGAACAAAGGATGCGGTTCATTTTTAGGCATATAAGATGTTGAGACAATGTTCTTTCCTTTATCTTGGGTGGATGAACCTTCCTTGACAAAAACAATCAAGTCATTGTTATTCTTGGGGGCTTTGGCATTTTGCCTTCGCTCCTGAGAATAACCAAGACCATCCTTGACATGGGGAGGTCTCACATTGGTGTATGCACTACGTGCATAGGCCACCTTCTCCTTGTCAAAGATGCCACCTTTCGGTGCTTGTTTGTTTTGTGCCAAGTTAAGTTCATCCTTAAGTTTTAGGATCAAGCTTGAGCACATGCAAGTGTGAACTTCCTTGGATGAAATCTTTTGAGAAGATGATCTCTTTGAGGAAGAAGGTGCATTGATCTTAAGTGACTCAACCTTTGTCTCTAGAATCTTGTTAACCTTTGTCAAGTTAACAAGTTCATCCTTGAGCTCAACGGTCTTGTCCTTAAGATTTGAGCATGCTTCCTTGCTCATGGCAAGGTCATGCTCCAATGCATTGCTTCTTTCTCTCTCGCGCTCGAGGAGCTCCTCAAGCTCTTGACATCTCTCCAATTTTTGGATGAGCATGTCCTCTTGACGCTCAAGGAGATCCTCCTTCTCGGAGATTTCATCCATAAAAAAGTTCATCTTTCTCATGGCACTCTTACTTAAGCCTTTAAGCATGGATTCAAGTTCACTACCACTATCAAGTTCATCACAAGAAGTTATAGAGGGAGTGGGTTTAGATTTGACCTTTATCCTTCCCTCCTTTGCCATGAAGCATGTGGACTTGAAATCATCAAGGTTTGGGAAGAGCTTGCTTGCACTTGAGCTCTTTTCGATGGCAATGGTTGCCACCTTCTCTTCATTGTCGGAAGATGAGTCTTCATTTGAGTCCCATTCTCTTCCAAGGTGGGCATGTCCCGATGGCTTCTTCTTCTTGAAGAGCTTCTTATCTTGGGTCTTGCCCTCCTTCTTCTTGCTTTCATTGTATGGGCAATCCGCAATGAAGTGCCCATGTTCACCACACTTGTAGCAAGTCTTCTTTTTTAGCTTCTCCTTGCTCTTGCCTTCTTGGTGATAGCCTCCCTTCTTCCTTCTCATCATCCTTCTAAACTTGTTGATGAAGAAAGCTTCTTCCTCATCGGAGTCCATGCTCTCATCATCACTTGCATCTTCATTGTAGGATGTGGAAGTTGCTTTGAGGGCTATGTCTTTCTTCTTTGATGAGGCAAGCTTTTGGAGATCGTTGTAGAACATAGCTTCCTTCTCCATCATCTCATTGTTGATTATCCTCCCAAGCACTTCTTCCGGAGTCATCTTGGTGTAGTTGGGGCTTTCACGGATCAAGGAGCAAATAGTGATGTTTCGAGGCATGAATGCCCGAAGCATCCTCTTCACCACTTCATGGTCCGTCCAACGAGTGCTTCCATAGGCACGAATCTTGTTCACGAGCACCTTGAGGTGGTTGTACATGTCTTGGGGCGACTCACCATCCATGATGGTAAATCTCCCAAGCTCTCCTTCGATCATCTCAATCTTCGCCTCCCGGATGACTCGGTTGCCCTCGTGCGCCGTCTTGAGTGTATCCCAAATATCTTTGGCCCCTTCCAAACCTTAAAACTAGGATAGCTTGTTAAAGATGAGGTTATGACTCCCACAGCTTGAGCATTGCGATGAAGTAGGATAGCTTGTTGTGGAGTGACGTCTTCCTCATTCCTTGGCATATGAACTCCGGTTCGCACAATCTGCCACAAACTAGGATTCAAAGAGATTAAATGCATCTTCATATTGTGTTTCCACATTGAATAGTCATTTCCATCGAATTGAGGAGGTTTGCCAAGTGGAATAGACAAATAGTGATTGTTAGCATGAAGACGATCATAATCAAAGTGAGTTTGAGTATAGTCATCGTTACTCTTCTCCTTTTCTTTGTTGATCTTGGGTTGTTTCCCTAGCTTCTCCCGAAGCTTCGCCTTGAGTTGGCGAGTCTCTTCATCGTCCTTCGGATCATCAAGAAGAACATCGTAGTTCTTGTCAATTGAGCCTTCACCCTCGACATATGAGGTATCATCCTTGTTCCTTTCTTCTGCCATCGATTCTCCGAGATGTTAGTCTCTTCCGAAGAAACTTGCTCTGATACCAATTGAAAGGCGGCCTAGAGGGGGGGGGGGTGAATAGGCGATAATCGATAATTTAAACTTAATTCAGAGTTATGAATACAGAGAAGTCGGACTTGTCTGACTTCTAGTCGAACTTGTCTGACCTAAGTCGGACAAGTCTGACCTGGGTCGGATAAGTCCGAGATTACCTGCACGATCAGACCAAAAATCCAATTTTTAAGCGATCTAGTGAGAGATATCGATCCCTAGCAGTTCTACAAGAAGTATGGAGTAGAAAGAAAGCTGAGGGAGAGATAGCACGCGGAAAAACACTAGAATCAAAACTTGCAAGAACGGAAGAACGACAAGAGACAAAAGATTTTATCTCGAGATTCGGAACCACAAAGGATCCTACGTCCCCGTTGAGAAGTCCACAAGGGACCAGGCCTTCTCTAGCATTTCCCTCACGAGTTGCCACAAGGGCCAACTCCCGATCTTCCACTATCACAAAGATTGTTACAAACTCCCCGATTACAAGAGATCACAAAGAAATCGCGGGGCGACGCCTAACCGTCTAGGGGAGAACCCCAAGAGCAACAAACACGCAATCACGAAGAAACTTAGCGAATCACACGTTGCTCAACCCCTCAACAAACTGTTTCTCCCAATCCTCACAAAGCACTCTTCACTCTCCCAAAAATTCGAATTTGGGCTCTAGAGGTGAAGAACAAGTGGAGAGAGGTTCTTGAGTTCAAATGGGCGTTCAGAACTGTTTTGGGGTGTTAGGCATGGTTGGTGGGTCGAAACCACCCACTATTTATACTCCAAAAAGTCATTAGAGCCGTTTGACACAGCCCACGTCAGACATGTCTGACACAAAGTTGGACATGTCTGACCTCAAAGGTCAGGCCTTTCACTTCAGACTTGTCTGACCAAAACCACTTCAGACATGTCTGACATACAATCTCGGACATGTCTGAAATTCTACAGATAGAACTCAGACAAGTCTGATTCTCTGGGACTTAGAAAATTTTCCTTAGTCCCTGGGAACAGATCCATCTCGGACATGTCCAACCCCCAGGTTCGGACAAGTCCGAAACTTCACTAGAACTCTCACTGGAACCCTTCCAGTGCCAATTCGGACATGTCTGACTTACAGATTCGGACATGTCCGAATTCCAACAGAGGGAATTCGGACATGTCTGACACCACAAGTCAGACAAGTCCGCCCAAGCCACAAAGGCCCTACTAAAATCTTCTACTAAGGGGTTGAGCACCCGAATGACTCACTAAGTGTCTACGCGTCGTGTCCCTCTTAATAGTACGGTTTTTCCTACGACTCAAGGAGAAAATAGAAAACCCTATTTCTATTCTTCTTCACCACAACTTTTCTCCTTTTGCCGTCTTTCTTCGAAGCTCCATTCTGTACTTCGGATCTGCGCTCATGCTCAACCAAGTTCATTAGCACTTTAATGGTTCATCATCAATCCACCAAAACCCACAAGGGACCTAGATGCACTTACATTAAGGCTATTGAGGAGATGCGGCCACCAGCTCGCATTAAAGATGTCCATAAACTGACTGGATGTCTAGCCGCCCTCAGCCGGTTCATCTCAAGACTGGCGAAACGGGCGCTACCCTTCTTCAAGCTATTGAGAAAGTCCGGACCATTTCAATGGTCTGAAGAAGCAGAAAAGACGTTCAAGAGCTAAAGCAGCTCCTCACCACTCTACCAACCTTGGTAGCTCCGAACCCTAGTGAGCCCTTACTGCTTTACATTTCAGCAACCGACGAGGTTGTCAGCATGGTCCTGGTCGCGGAGAGACCAGAACCATCACAAGCTCAGGAATCCAGACCCCTCCGGGAGGGTCCGGAGGTTCCTGAAGGTGAGTCTGGGTCCCAACCCCCAGACTTGGATCAACAAGGAGTTATCCCAGAAGACTTGGACCCCTCTGGGAGGGTCGGGGTCACTCCAGCAGAAGCTTCGGGTTCCTCTAGCAGGGACCCGGAGGTCCCCGAAGCAGGTCCGGACCCCTCCGGGAGGGTCCGGTTCGATGTGGAGGAAGCTCCGGGCCCCTCTGGGAGGGTCCGGACAGTCCAACGCCCAGTGTACTTTATCAGCAAAGTACTACATGATGCTAAGACTCGATACCTAGAGGTGCACAAGCTTCTCTATGCAGTTCTCATTGCCTCCAGGAAGCTTCGCCATTACTTCCAAGCTCACAAGATCTCAGTGGTGACCTCTTACCCACTGCGTGCGATCTTGCATAATCCCAACTCTACAGGGAACATTGCAAAATGGGTAGTGGAATTGGACGAATTCGATCTTGAATTCGTCCCAAGACAAGCGATCAAGAGTCAAGCATTGGCAAATTTCGTAGCGGAATGGACCCCCTCTCCATCAAACCCTGGGGGCCCTAGTGAGCAGAAGTCGAAACTCAAGGCTCCAGTCTTCACCAAGCCTCACTGGATGTAACACCCTCATTTTCATGCATCATGCCCTACATACACTCATATACATGTTTAACATTAACCCACATAAAGAGGAACGAGTTTAAAATTGATTCGGAGCATTTAAAATTGATTTGGAACAAAATCGCACTTAAAACGTAGGAAAGTGCGGACTAGTCTGATTTTACTGAGGACTAGTCCGATTTCTCTCTAACTAAAAACGGACTTGTCCGTTTTTGCTGCGGACTAGTCCAATTTTTGGCAATGGAAACTTTCGGACTTGTCCGATTTTGTGCGGACTAGTCCAATATTCCAAGAATCCTTGAAAAATTGCTAAGTCCTTGGACTTTTCCAGATTAGTCCGGTGTTCCAGCGAACTTGTCCGATTTCCTCTCTGACTAAAGTCGGACTTGTCCGATTTTTGGCCAGACTTGTTCGATTTTCTCTCTGGACGACTTCGGACTAGTCCGGTCCTTTTCGGACTTGTCCGATATTTCGCGACTCCGAGTTGATCTTTTGTTTTACGACTTGTTTCTTGGGTTTCACGTTAAGTGGGACTAGGGACGTCGTGCCCAACTCTTTTAGAGCCCATGAGGGACTCTAAATCGGCCCCTACTCATCTCAAACTCGAAATCCATCTAACCCTAGCCTCCACCTCAATATAAACAGCCCCACCCCTTGGTTTGACATCTATTTGCCACTTTTCCACCCCACCCAAACCCTAGTTCGTGGAGAGCCAACATCAAGGAGGGAGGAGAAGATCCCAAGCAAGAAGAAGAAGAGGAGGAAATGAAAGAGGACCAAGATCTCCACCAAGCTTTCGTTCTTCGTCGCCAATTCATCTCCAAGTTCATCACCAACCCTAGATCACCAATATCCAAGTGTTACCTCCAAGTTTCTTGATTCATTGGAGTCCTAAACACCTGGTATACCTTCTATTATCTTTTCCTTACGAAAATTCAACCCCTAATCTCCGAATTTACGTCAATCTAGAAAATCCTAATCTGCTGATCTCGTAAAGTGCAGAGTTGTCCGGTCTCTAGCGGACTAGTCCGATCTTTCTGGTTAAATTGTGTTGAATTAATTCAAAGTTTGACATAATCAACTCCAAACCTGTATAAACTTGTTAAAAGCTATTAGAACTAGTTAGTGATCATTAAAAGCAATCAATTAACAAGTTCTACCTTGCATTTGTATTAATCATGCATGTCATGACATATTGAGTAATATTTGTGCACTATTTGATTGTGTTTCTTGTCTTGTATGTTTATTGTGTGGATTAGATGGAGTTGCGCTAGAGAGTGCCGCGGAGGATCTACAACACCAAGAGTTTGAAGGCTTCGACCCTAATCAATAGCGAGAGCAAGGCAAGTGTCCTTGAAGCATATTGATCCTGTTTTAAAGTAAATGTTTTGTTTGTAAAACTGCATGTTTGTGTCAATTCGATGGGAATCCTATGGTAGGAAGTTGACTAGCTTTGTTTAACCACCCTTGTCACCTGGGATATATGGTAGAGAGTTGGGAAGGGCTTTTTTACCTTTTTGCTTTGCTTGATTAATTGGGATGGGAAAACAACACTACACATTTAATTATGTATTAATGATATTCTGGTTAATGTGAACTGGTCGATACGGTATGGTAATGGGTGATCTAAGCAGGCCTGGTATGTGGATGGGTTGGATGTTATGGTGGTTTGCTTGCTTTAGATCTAAGGACCGGTTCATGCGAGAATAAGCCAGGACTACAGTGCCACCACGAGGCCAAGTATGGGTGCGGCGTAGCTGATTAATTAGGGCTTTGCTAGTGCTTTTTGGACCATTATGGATGCTCGGGGAAGGGGTAGTTGGATTGGGTTTGTTGATGATTGGTGGGACTACCCTGGGATCTGAATGGCTCAAGAGGGGGCCCTTGGTTGAAGATGTGCTCAGTTGGAGGCATCGCCACCGGTGAAACCTCAGTGGGGTCTAAATAAGCTAGTAATCCCTTTGTAAAGGCTATTTTGTGATATCTTGGCCACACACCAATGGAAGTGTGAGATGACATAATAGAGGTTCTAGTCATCGAAAGGTGATGAAATCCCAAACACGTGGGTAAAGAGGTACAAACTCTGTAGAGTTAAATAAAACTATCATGATAGCCGTGATCCCGGTTATGAGCACCTGGACAACTTCCATGATTAGAGGGAACTCGGTATTGGGATGGTTATGGTTGGTATTATGGTTATGGTTGGTTTTGGATTTATTTCTGGTATTGAATTTGGTTATTGGCAATGGTGACATCTGCAATTTTTGATGATGGTAGTGAATTCAGATTGGTATTATGATATTACTTATGATTATGATGGATTTGATTCATATAAATATAATATATTGCTTTTCAAATGTTTTAATGTACTTTTCAGCACTTTGCCATTATTATTGTCGTCATTTGAATCAGCCACATGTCATACTTTCCACACTTGCCGAGTACGACATGTACTCACTCTTGCAATCCCCCCCCACAGTTGCAGCTCAGGATTGGGAATTTAATGGTGATAATGTGGAGTTCTAGGCCGTGTCTACCGTCAGCTTGCCTATGGTGTTGATTGGAGCTGCGCTATACCCTATTGCTTATGCTGCCTAGCTGTTTAGTTTGCTTAATTAGTTTATTTCTGCTGCATTAGTTGAACTTGTCATTAATATTCATTAGAGTTTGTAATCAAGGATAATATGGTTTGTGTAATAAAATTTGGTTAATTAATTTTGTTCCGTGGTAATTTTCTATATACTCTTTTGTGAATGCACACGTGTATGTGTGATGAACATCCTGGGCACACATATGCGTTAGCATGGTTCTTTTTTTGAACCGGGCGTCACACTGGACCCTCTACTTCGACGTCTCCATGCAAAAGTAGGGGGCCGGAGCTGGAGCCCTTCTCCTCGCTCCAACCGGGGAGAAGGTAAAATACATGGTCCACCTTGACTTCAAGGCGACCAACAACATGGCGGAGTATGAAACACTCATTTATGGACTAAAGGTGGCACTATCTTACGGTGTCAAGCAACTGTTGGTCAAGGGAGATTCGCAACTCATCATTAAATAGATGAAGGGTGAATGCTCCTGTAACAATCCCCAACTAGCTGCTTATCTCCTTGAAGTCTAGAGGCTCCAGAAGGGCTATGAAGTCCTGGATCTCCATCATGTACAGCGTGTCCATAACGCTGAAGCTGACGAACTCTCAACGAAAGCGTCAACCAGAGCTCCGGCTCCTGACGGAACCTTCGTCTGGAGGTTGTCAAAACCCACAGCTCAGCCTGCCGAACTGAGCGAAGGGGGCGGGACTAGCATCCCGAAGCTGGAGGTCCCGATGGCCCTATTACCATGGCAGCCATCAAGGGTCGTAGGTGCTGCCGGAAGCTCCGAGCAACCCGGCACGCAAGATTCAAATGCTCAAGCAAGCTCCGATGCATGGATCTCGGAGATCCGGAGCTACTTTAAAGACAATATCCTTCCTGACGATGATGTATCCGCTGACCGGATAGTCAGATTGGCTAAAAGATACATGCTAGTAGAAGGGGATCTCTATCGGCGCGGTGCCAACGGTGTCCTAATGCGGTGCATCACAAGGGAAGAATGTTGCGAGATCCTCGCAGAAATCCATGGAGGCGAGTGTGGGAACCACACGTCTTCCCGCACGCTGGTCGGTAAAGCCTTCCGGCATGGCTTCTACTGGCCTACAGCGCTCCAGGATACAACTGAGCTGGTGAAGAAATGCAAAGCATGCCAGTTCCATGCAACGAAAATTCACACACCGACTCAGCCTCTACAAATGATACCTCCTACATGGCCTTTCGCTGTATGGGGGATGGACATCTTGGGACCTTTCCCAAGAGCAATCGAAGGTTACAAGTTCCTGTATGTTGCCATCGACAAGTTCACCAAATGGCCGAAAGCAACTCCAGTTGTGACAATAAACAAGCAATCAGCTATCAACTTCTTGCAGTCCATTGTATGTAGATTTGGAGTCCCAAACAAAATCATAACAAATAATGGGACCCAATTCACAAGCTCTGCTTTCCAAGGATATTACGAAGACCTCGACATTCAAGTCAGCTACGCCTCCGT
Source organism: Tuctoria greenei (assembly GCA_036927565.1). NCBI lineage: Eukaryota > Viridiplantae > Streptophyta > Magnoliopsida > Poales > Poaceae > Tuctoria > Tuctoria greenei. Next base: position 53,971,742 of record JAYESD010000007.1, on the reverse strand, counting down.
AGCTCACCCGGCAAGCAATGGCCAAGCCGAGAGAGCAAATGCAGAAATCCTTAAAGGACTCAAGATGCGCACATATGAGCGCCTGAAAAAGCATGGAGCCAACTGGATTGAAGAGCTTCCGCCCACTCTATGGGCCAACAGGACAACTCCAAACCGGTCAACTGAGACACCCTTCTTCCTGGTGTATGGAGCTGAAGCAGTCCTTCCTCCGGAAATCACCTTGGGGTCGCTCCGGGTCCGGACCTCCGATGAAGCCACGCAAGACCAGCTCCAGCATGAAGACCTTGAACTCCTTGAAGAGGGAAGGTGCCGAGCAGCTGTTCGGAATGCCCGATACCGCCAAGCTCTCCGGCTCTATCACCAACGACATGTTCACAGCCGACAGCTCAAGGAAGGTGATCTGGTGCTACGGAGAATACAATCCAGAGAAGGGTTAAACAAACTCTCCCCCAGCTGGGAGGGACCCTTCCGAGTGATCAAAGTATCCCGTCCCGGATGCGTTCGCTTGGCAACCGAGGATGGGACACCTCTCCCAAATCCTTGGAACATTGAGCACCTCCATAAGTTCTACGCTTAATATCACGGAGGTGAGTCTGTAATTACACGTGGTGTATGTTATAGAGTCATTGTACAGAGTTGGGTAGCTCCTCCAGGAGGGCAGCCGGACCTACCCTTTTAGGTTCGCAACGTCCATGCAACACTTGTCAAAGTCTCAGAACTAAAAGTGTAGCTAGGTACCTTGGGTCAAACGAGAAATGAAACACACTTAGCCTGGTTCCGTACCCTAAGAGTGTACTTGTTTCCCGTGTACCCCTGACCTATAATGAAAGACATCATTGTGTGAAAACAGACTCCACGTGCATTTACTTTGTACAAGCTCAATATTTTTTATTTTTCTCTTTCTTGTCTATAACAAAGTTGTGCAGTTCTTAAGAAACTTTAGCTCGACCAGTTCATGTACGATTCGAGTTGCATTGTCTATCCTTCCGGGTTCAAGCATTGTTGATGGCCTACTTGTCTGAATGCTACCAAGCCAATCTAGGTCCAGAGTGTGCTATCGGCTTAGCCTGGTCCTGCACCCTAAGTACGCCACTCTACCTACACCCCGACAGGCCGAAGTAAGGCAAGTCCGGAAATGATCGGACCTAAAGGAAGCAAAACGACGCTCTTGATTGTATTTAGAATTATGTTCGACCTAAAACTTTCTCAGGAACTGTAAGCCGCAATGAAGTTATAGATAGGCAACGGATTTTACTGTTTTTCTTGACTTCAGTGTGCAGGAAAAATAAATAAGTTCCGACATCCTCTAGGCGTCTTGTGGTCAATGTTCAAACATTGACATCGAGAATCTCTGGAGCTACTCAGTTCCGGTAAAGCTAAGAGGCATGTCGTCAATGTGAAGATGGTGGAAAGACTCTAAAGTAGAGTCTAACGTTGACACAACAAGTGTTGACGGAGGTCACTGCCGGAGCTACCAATCTCCGACACCCCAGAGGGCTAACTATCGATGCTTTATGCATTGATGGAGACTACTGCCGGAGCTACTAAGCTTTGGCGAGGGTCAATGCCGGAACCACTAAGCTCTGACAGCCTCAGGGGGCCTACACTATCGAAGACTTCAGACCTACATTCTACAAGTTCGAAGCACGCAAGTCTTCAACAACTGGTACATCCTCTTGGTACATGTTCACAATCAAATTGTGTACATCTACTAGGGGGCCAAGCGTGACAAAGGTGTTGAAGACAAAAAATGAAATTCGAATTCTCAAAAATTTGGATTTCATTCATCTAGAGATAAGAGATTACAAAATTGGAGAAGAAGAAGAGAGAATACAAGCGGGAGCTACAGGGAGACGGTCCTAGACCCTATGGAAGAACTGGATGGCCTTCTGGGCCACCTCCGACACATTGGCTCGGGCGGCTTCACCCTCTCCTTCGATGGGACCTTCAAGCACTAGGTCCAGAGGGAATTGAGGGTCCCAACAGGTGTAGAACGTCAGCACAAACTCTGCGACATTCTTCGCCAGGGACTGACCCTTCGTTTCCAATTGGTCCGCGATAACATCGCCCACCTTGGAGAGTTTGTTGCCTGCTGAACCCAGCGCCTCCAATGCCTGGTCCAGCTCTGGCTCCGGATCATCCGGATGCACGGGACTAAAGCCCATTGGCGTCAGCGCGTCGTTGGCCTTGCCCAGGAAGTCCCAAACTTGTTGGGACTCCGCAACCCTTGCACCACGCATCTCCGCCAAGGATCTTTTAGCCGCCGCCAGCTCCGAGCTCTCCTGAGCAAGACACTCCACCTCTTTGGCATTCTGCTGAATCGTTTCAGCAACCTGCCTTTCGAGCTTGCTGAGCTCTTCCTCCCAGAGGTGGATCTCATCCCGGTGATTGACCAGATCTTTATCCCGGCCCCGCACTTTCTTCTCCCGGGCGGCGATGGCATTCTCCTGCTTGTAGAGTTCTTGCCCTTGCTCCCAGGCCTTCTTCTCCTCCTCCTTGCAATGCTCCTCCAATTTCTTGGTGCGTTCTTCGAGGCTCTTGTCAGCTAGAGCTGTCTTTTGGACAAGCTCCTCCTCCCTCTTCACGAGGTCATCTCGCGGCTCCAGGAATTTCTGCTCTTCATCTTCGAGCCATCTTTCCTGCGCTTCAAGACCCTCCCGGCGCTTGATGAGACTATCGTGGATGGCGGTGAGCCTTTCTCGGTGATCATCCGCCGCGCTATTTGTAGCCTTGGACTACTCATAGATGGCCCTAGACTGGTTGTCAAGGGTCCGCGTCATGCTTTCCCTCTCATCCAACAACTTTCCCCAGTACTCCAGGCGGACCTTCTCCCTTTGCACCCACTCCTTGTCGTTAGCCAGCCTCGACTGTGCCAGCTTGGTCTCGAAATGGAGTCGGTTGCGCCACCTCCTAAGGGTTTGGCGCTTCTCCTCGAGGGCCTTGCTGTCATGGTAGAAGGCCAAGTGGACTTGGCGAAGACTGGAGCAGGCGTTGTGATAGACAACGATAGGGGATCGGGTCCGGACCTGCTGGGGTCCTCTCCGCTGGCCCTAGCGGATCTTCAGCAACAAAAATTGGGTCTCACTCTACGAGAGCGGTACCCTGAGCTTCCAAGGCACTAGGGACGTCCCCCGGGATAGCCTCGTCCACCGCCGAGGAGGTGCTTGCAGCAGAAGTTCCGACCTCTAGAATTGGTTCCGAAGGCCCAGCCACCAGGTCATCAACAATTGGCCCCTCCGACGGGGGGCCAACAACTTAATCACGGCACTCTGGCTTAGCAGCGGGCACCTCTGGGATCACCGCTTCCGGAGCGGGTCTCGAAGGTCCGATCGGAGTAGAAGCTACTTCTGGTTCCAGCGCAGGTGCCTCCTCCTTCGTTGGCTTAGGTGCTGGCGCTTCGATCGACATGGGCTCGGGCGCTGATGCTTCGACCACCAAAGGCTTAGGCGCCGACACCTCCGCAGCAGCTGGCTCGAACGCCGGAACTTCTTCAACGGCCAGCTCCACAACCGGAACTTCTGCAGCAACCGGCTCTACCACCGGAGCTTCCTCGACAACCGGCACAAGTGCCGGAGCTTCATCAACACCCGGCTCCAATACCAGGACTTCATCAGCCACCGGCTCGACTGCCGGGGCTTCAACAACATCCAACTCTAGGGCCGGAATCGCAGCTTCCTCTGGCTCTGCGGCCGGAGCGTCCAACATCACATCATCCAAGCCCGGAGCTTCAACCTCCGAGAGTAGCACCGCTGGTACATCTTCAGTCCCATGGTCCGGGAGTAGCGCCGCTACCACGGGAGCTTCTGGGGATGAGTCGTCCAAAACCATGACAGCCGGCGCCGGGGCTGCCGCAGCCTCAACCACCTCTTGGGGCGGCGCTAGAATCGGAGCCGGAGCTTCAGCCTGCACAGCCTCAACCGCTGCTGTAGGGACCGGAGCTTCAACCCTTTTCTTGGGCACACTGTGGATGAAGGACGAAGAGACTCAAAATACAGTTAACAATAAAACAACCGACTGAGGTAAAAGATCAAAAATTACCTCAGAAGGCTTCCGCACCAGTTCCCACGGAACCTCTTCTCCAGACGCTCTTGACTAGCCACAGCCGCCACTGGCGTGGTAGTCCCGGAGGGCCCCCTGGAGCTTGCTGCTGCCGTTGGTGTTGCTCTGGTCGAGGCCCCCCTCGACCGGGAAGGACCTCCGGACCCGGAGCCCTTAGCTGGCCCTGCTACCAGAGTCACTTGGCCAGAGCTAGCACCCCGGTAAGATGCCGCAACTGGAGTAGACGCCGCCATTGTAGACCTTCCCCTCTGGGGAGAAGGAGACGCCGCGGAAGAAGTATGCCTGGCCCTTCTGTCGGCATGCTTCCTCTTACGGCTTGAGGGCTCGGTCAGTTCCTTGCCCTTGCCGACGACTTCAGTTCTTGGTTTAGGGGCGGGAACGGAGCCAACTTCCGGAGCTTCGGAGATCGCCAACCCGGTGGTCGAGCGCCTCTCAACGACAAAAGGGTCGTCAAGCACTGGTATCGTCCGCCAGAGCTCCCTACTGAATTCTACCACCATGTTCAGTGGGAGGAAAGCCGGCGGCGGAGCCAAGTCATCACCCTCGACGTCGATGCCGTGCTGGAATTTCTTCAGGTGGAACTCCAAAGTTGCACCCTCCATGTTGGACTTCGAACCGGTCTCGATCCGGTCGTTGTCCAGCACACTGTTGAGAGCCCAAGCCAACTTCTCCCTCCTCTTCAACGGAGCCCACCTGTTGGTCAAGAAGTTGAAAAACACCGACTGGGGAGTCACCCCTCCTTCCACGCACAAGCGAATCTTGGTCAGAGCAGGGTTGAAGGCATCCGAAAACACCGGAGCTTCACTCCAAACTACAGTGTCGATGTTGGGGCGGCCTTTCAGCAGCTCCAGCTTCTCGTGTTCCAACAACCTGATCACAATCCAATCCTTCTTCCAATCGTCCCACTTCCCAGAAGGGAACGACCACAAGTATTTGTACGGGCACTTCTTGCGCTTCATAAAATAGTAGAAGCCAAGGTACTCGTCGCTCCGGCCTGTGGTTTGGACAGTGAAGAAGGTGCGTAAAAGATCAATGCAGGGGGGAATGCCCACACACATTTCACAGAACTGGACAAAGATGGACACCAACAGAATGGAGTGGGGGCCAAGGTGATACACTGCAGACCATAGAAGTCTTTCAGCATCAAGAAGAAAGAGGAGAAAGGTGGGATCAGTCCCACCATGGCGTACGCGGAAAAGTACACCATGTCGCCGGTGTGCTCCTTCTCAAACGGAAGCTTGCCAGCGCAGACCAGGTGGTTGAAGAAGTCAGGGGACCATCCCATGAGGGCCCAAACCTTCTTCAAATCGTCATCGGTCTTCAGTCGGCTCTGGCAGAGACCCAACTCCATTGTGGAACAGCGAGGCAAGAGAGGAAAGGCAAGCAAAAGTTTGGAAGGTTTGAGCGGAAGATCGATTGAAAGGGGTAAAGAACCCCAAACGGTGCGTGCTTTCCTTCTTAAGTAAGCCCCCGCAACACCGGGATGGAAACCACAGGGGAGCCGACTATACCGGTCAAAATTTTCACCCCGCCAATGACAAGGGGGCCCAGGGCCACCCCGACGATCAAGCTGAGGTTCTTACCCCAGGCGAACGGTTGTCATCATCAAAGGCGGGAAACCCGAAGTCGGCGGCCTAACAGGGCGCACGGAACCGATACGATTTTCATATCGGGAACCGACGACCTTCAATTGCGTGAGATCCGCACGCTGAGATCTCACCTGCCGCCTTCAATATACGCCACATGGCGGAAGTTTAACTGTGAACTACCGCCAACGGCACAACCAAAGACCCTCGAAGACACGGTTCGGAAACCGAAGAATGGACCCACCTCTGGCGAAATGACTTCATCCAAAAGGTCTCTCCTGGAGGTGATTCCAGGGGGCCACTGTTGGTACCCTCCGTACCGGATACCCCTTGGGATCGCAAAGATCACAAGGAAATTCCATCTACCAGATTTGAAGACCCCCGAAGGCCCCACATGTCAGGCGTAGCCGGACCTGCTTCCCCAACATGGTTAGTCCCAGGGCCGCCAAGTGTATCACAAGACCGGAGCTATCACCCACACATGGGAAGCTCTGGTCAGAATACCAATATGGCACCCCCGGACCTAACCCCAGACAGAGGGAAGCTCCATTACTGACACGTGTCCAACAACACCGGACCTACCCGTCCACGACGGTAAGCTTCGAAGCTGCCACGTGGCAACCGCCGGACCTTTAACTTCAACTATCACGTCGGTGGACCCCCCAACGGCTCCGGACCTTCAAGGATCAATCAAAGACTTCAAGACCCGATTAAGTGTCATTAATACCATATTAATGACACACGATCGGATGGTCCTTAATACTGATAACGGCACTGTTAAGGCCCGTTACCAGGCTATTAAGGGTAATTAACCCCATTTATTGTGTATCAAGCATGTGTAACCGCCGGGGCCACCTGTCGGGCCAGGCTAACGTTGTAACGACCAGTCCTTGTACTATAAAAGGACTGGTCGACGATACACAAGGGACGGTTCCAGACCACTACTGAACACCTTGAGCTAGATGAGCTTCTTCTTCTGGAGCTTCTTCTAGACTCACAAGCTTAATACATCACCAACACACCCCATGGAGTAGGGTATTACGCTCAGGTGGCCCGAACCACGTAAATCTCTGTGTACACATGTCTTTCACCTTCTTGAATCTCTGCGCGCCCATTACCGAACTACAACTCCTCGATCTACCAAAGGTAATGTCGGGAGATCTGCCGGATCCAAACACCGACAACAACATTAATAGTCTTAATGAAACATACACGACTAAATATATTATTGTATTCTATCTTTCATGTTGGTTATTTAACAAAATACAATACTCAATACATCTTAATTAACATATAATATTTTGTCTTTCGCGTTGGTTACTCAAAAAAAATATACAATAACTGTAAGGATCGAAATGCCCAAGAGGGGGGGTGAATTGGGCTTTCTTTCAAATTTTAAGGCAATTAAAAACGAACTACTTAAGCCCAATTCCCAATGCGGTTCTAACTATGCAATCAACGTAGATATAACTTGTGAAGTAAAGATTGCATAATGTAAAGAGAGGGAGAGAAATGCAAACGCTAGGGGACACGAAGGTTTATCCCGTGGTTCGGCAAGATCGCAAGGATCTTCCTACGTCCACGTTGTGGCACCCACCGAAGGGTTTTGCCACTTCCAATGTCACCGAGACAATGGAGTCTTCACTAATCTTCTCCGTTCGCCATCTCCAGCAAGGTGGAGCTCAAGCCTTGTACAACCTTCGATGTTCCGGGCTTCCACACACACCTTGGCAAGCTCCGGAACGATCTTCTTCAACTTCTCACTAGCCTAGAGAGTTCAATCACAAAGAAAGAATGCACACAAGCTTCTCTCTAGCCTATTACAAATGATCTAAAAGTGTGGAAATGTATGCTCTATAGTCTTGAATGCTCTTGGATGTGTAGTTGGCTTCAGGTGATCAAGACTTGTCGAAATGACTGGGTTAGAGGGGTTTTATAGCCAGCTTAACTGAAATAGCCGTTGGAAAAGTAGGCTGACAGAACTTTACTGTGAACACCGGATGATCCGATGTCTCCCCTCTAGTTATCATCGGTGTAATTACTTTGGCTGACATCATTGTGTCAGATATTACCGTTATTAGACCGATGTTGCCCCCTGTCTTCTCATCGGATGATCCGGTGGCTCTTCCTCCAGAATTTGCTTGATCTTGATGCTTACTGGAGTGATCAACCAATGTGTGTAAGTCTGCACATCGGATGATCCGGTTCTTCACTTGTTCCAATTGTACTGCAAACTGTACTGATGCACCGATGTTGTTGAGCCCTTCACATCGGATGATCCGGTGAGTTCATTTGTCTGAGGTCTTTTTCTTCAGTTGAATCAACTCGACCGATGTGTTCATTTTGGAAATCATCGGTTGATCTGGTGAGTTGATTTTGTTTGCTACGAGTTGTTTTGAGTGAATCTTTTGTGTCTTGCTCGAATGACCTCCTAGACAGTTGTTCCACAAGGCTCTCTGATGATTCTTGAGCATTGTATGATGTCAATTTTTGATTGAGTGACTTAGACATAGAGCCTTCACACCTTGTCTTTATCTCATGAATTTGATCTCGAAAGTTGAGTATCTATGGGTCTCCAATGACATGTTCATTTCATTTTATTGAGTGTTTATGGGGACCTTGCATTCACAAATTCATTAGTAAAGTTCAATGATTGTCATTAATCACCAAAACCGTACTACATGAGGGGGGCCTAGATGCTTTCAATCTCCCCCTTTTTGGTGATTGATGACAACACAATAATCAATGCGCAATAGTAATGAATTTGATAGAATGAACCTTAAAAGAGTATGCAATGAATACAGGGTGTCACACTTGAAGCTTTAAACATCAATTAATAACAAAAGTGTGAATTCAAAGAGATCATAATCATAGATAAACATCAAATGAGTTCAAATGATTAACAACTCATGGAAATAGATTCATTACACACCAAATGTAGCAAATACGCAAATACAATAAAGTAAGCAAAGATAAGCTGGACTCGACTCCCCCTTACACTAGGACTCCCCCTGACTCCTCTAACTCTTCTCCCCCTTTGGCATCAAGGCACCAAAAAGGGATCCGAGCACCTACGGACCCTGAGAGCTGGGCGCGATGATGAACTGGTCACCACCGCTGTCGTCGGAGCTGCTGGCTGGAGTAGCGGAGGAGGGTGCTGCCGGAGTAGCGGAGGAGGGTGCTGTCGGAGCCGAAGGTGCCACCATCGGTGCCTGCTGAGGAGGAGGTGCTGGAGCAGGGGCACTGGTGATGGAGGCCGGCGTCTGAAGAAACAGTGTTGTGGCCGGCAGTGGGGAGTGAAGAGGAGCACCAGGAGCCAACAGCGGGGACATGCTGAACGAAGGGATCGGAGTGGAGGGAACTGGAGCCACTGGTGCAGCAGCTGGAGCCAAGACGGGAGGCGGAGGAGCTACTCCAAGCAACTGCGATGGGAGGGCGATCTCGGTCTGGGTGTAGAGGTTGGTGATTAACCCCATGATCCCCATCATCGCCTGCTGCGTCTGCTGCTGCTGGTCCAGAGTGCGCTGGTGCATCTGGTCGATGAGCCCCGTCAACCGGTCAGTGTCTTCACGCCTCTCACGGGCGATCTGACGCTGCATCTCCTGTTGCTGCTGCTGGAGCTCAAGAAGACGTGCAGCCTGCTCCGCGCGGGCCTGCTCGGCGGCCAGCCTGTCTAGCCTCTGCTGCTCGACCATCTGCTGGAGGAGCGAAGTCAGCTCAGATGGCTGCGTGACCTGCACCTCAGTGACGGGAGGTGGAGTGGGTGGTGGTGCTGTAGAACCTCCAGCCTCCGCGTCGTGCTGTCGGGGAGAGGGGGGAGGAGGGAAATACTCCTCGACACTGTCGTCAGTGTCGCTCTCTGACCAAATGTGCTGCAGGTCCTCCCCCTGAGCCTCAGCCTCTGCAAGTCTCTCGTCCTCCCGCTCTAGGTCGGACCAATCTTCCTCTGACATACGGGCCCTGACCTGGCGCTCAACTGGACGACCAAGGCGGCGGTCCCCAGGAGCCAGGGCACGGTAGTGACCAAAGCGAGTCACACTCTCGTCAGCAAGTCTAACCTGTGCTGCATCCCCCTCAGGCACCATCATAGTGCATAGGTAACTGATCCTGTGCCCGTAGACCATCTGCCTCATCATGCCTACCCCATATGTGATCACGTCTTCCATCTCGCACAGGAGAATGTCCACAATGTCGAAATCCACCCCGTTCATTATGTAGAACAGGAGGGTCTGCTGTAAACTAGTGAACCCCTCCAAGTACCCCGACCTCGGCAGGAGCGTGCGGCGCAAGGCAAGGTGCACAATGCGCGCAGCTGGGGTCAGAAGTGCTGGAACTCTCGGCTGGTCCGGAGAGAACGTGGGGCCAAACAGGGACCGGATCTCCTCAAGCTGTGGCGCCACCCCTCCAGTAAGTGGCCTCCTTGGTGGATCTGCCTGCCCGTATACCCTCTCGTGCACGCAGGTGTCGTGCAGGTCCAAACCAAGAAGCTGCCCCAACGTCTGCCTCGAGAGGTGGTAGCGCTGACCCATAAACATGAAGTCGATCGACCTCCTGCCCTCAGAGATGTACAGGGTCGCGTAGAAGACACGGACCCAATGTTCCACATATGCACTCCTCTTGTAAGCTAGCAGCTGCACCAATCCTCGGTATCTCTCAAAGTACGGACGGACATCCGTCTTCGCTGCCAATGCAAGCTGCCCCCAGTCCAGGTAGTGATGCTGAAATAGCTTGTGCCCCCAACGTCTGTAGGTCTCGTAGAGAGACGCCTGGGTGACAGTCCAGAAGCGACTGTCCACAAGAGCCTCTCGGGGCTGTGGGTACCACTCCTCAAGCAGCACGTTCCAACGAAGCTTGCGTAGCTGCTTGGCCTTCATCTTCCGGTAGTCCGTCAACCGGACTCCCTCGGCCACGTGGACAGTGGTGTCCAACTCGTATATGGCCCGCTGAGCTTCCCTGTCCTCACGACGGTCGGCGGCCGTCGGTCTTGGACGAGGAACGGCCGGGGACTGACCCCCACATGTCCGGGCTGAGCGCCAGCGGACAAGCGGCTCAACCGGCTCCTCTTCGGCCTCGGAGTCGTCGATCACGGGAGGCTGCCTGGAACGAGCCTCGCGGATCCTCAGGGACCCCCCTCGGCCACGCTCACGCTCCTCGGCGGCGCAAGCGGCCATCAGGGCCTTCTTCTCCTCCTTCGACAGTTTTTGCTTCTTCGCGGCGGGCTCCGCGATAGCCTTGCCCTTTCCTTTGCGATCGCGACCCATCTTGCTGCAATGGAGAGCTAGGGTTAGCGACGATGAAAAAGAACGACGAAAAACAACAAAGGACGTTGCACGGCATGGAGCAAACCTTAGCGACGAGCGATCACGAGCACTAGGGGCGCGAATCGACGAAAGAGACGACGCACAGCCGGGCAAACCCTAGCGGCAGAGAGCACGCGGGGGCCGGGTGCGAAGTGAGAGACGGTGGTCAGGTGATGCTAGGAGGCGGTGGAAACGGCGGCGGCGAGGAGAGGCGGCTACGAGGTCGATGGTGGTGGAGACGGCGAAGGTGGGTGCGTGGATGGAGGCGGCGCGTGGAGCAATGGTGCGGCGAGCGGCGGTGCGAGGGCGGCGGCGCTGTGGGCGGCGGTGGCCGGAGACGGCGGCGGCGGCCTGAGGGCGCCGGCGGCGGCGTCCGGCGGCGGAGGAGATGGAGGCGCGGTCGGCAGCGGCGACGGGATCGGGAGAAGGAAGACGAAAGGCGGTGCACAAGTTTAAATAGTGGGTCTTCAAACCCTAGCCGTTTTTTAAACACCGGATGGACCGATGCTTATCGATGTGTACATCGGTCGAATAGTACAGTATGGTTAGTCAAAGAGTCACTGAAGACATCGGATGGACCGACGTTTAGGGTTTTGATCATCGGATGAATGGCACAGTAAGGGTATTCAGGAGAGGGAAGTTGACACCGGATGGTCCGGCGTTAGATGAAAAAGCATCGGTGGAATTCATCAAGGTTTCATATTTGTGAACATCGGATGGACCAATGTTTTTCTGTTTGAATACATCGGTCGATTTTGGATATTGACTTAACTGGCACCTGGATTTTGAACACCTACTGATCCGATGGGGGAAGGACCTAGGCATCGGATAATCCGATGAAAACTAAACACCAACATCCCATATATGTCCTTTGACCAAACAATCAAACAATGGGAAACACATGTCTTAGGACTTTTTGGGCAACCCCTTACCCCTCAAAAAGCTAATATGCCAATAGCTTGGCTAGACCTTAAAGCAAATGGAACACCGAGAAAAAATGGAGGAAAAAATATCCAAATAAAATGTAAGGCCCATGCTTTGTGAGGTAGAGTATGAAGACTACTATCTCAATGAAGCATGTTCCTCTAGGCATTAACGCACCTAACATTTCGTTCTTTCCACCTTATATGAGTTGAGATATTGCATTTCAAACAAGTCTCCTTCTCATGAGGTGGGTTCCCCTTTGTGACAATCTACCGTATGCAATGCCAAACAAATTACAGTGCAGGAGATTAAATGAGTGCAAGTTTATATGGCAGGGATCATGCAAGGCATAAAATAAATCTATCTTGCCAAGTTTAAACCTTCCAAAGGCTTCCTCAGGGAAAACTATTTCTAGCTCTCCCCTATCCTTTGGGAGTTAGACAAGACCTATATGATATGCATCCTTACATGAACATGGCAATTTACATGACGTTAGATGCATCTAGCACATTTAATTCATTTCTAAGTCTAGAAAAGGTTTTCTCATCAAGTGGTTTAGTGAAGATATCCGCCAATTGTTCTTCGGATCTAACACCTTGCAAAGAGATGTCTCCTTTAGCCTCATGATCCCGCAAGAAGTGATGGCGAATATCAATGTGCTTAGTGCGGGAGTGTTGGACGGGGTTTCTAGCTATCTTAACCGCACTTTCATTGTCACAAAGGAGAGGCACACAACCAAATTTGATTCCAAAGTCCAAAAGGGTTTGCTTCATATATAGAATTTGGGCACAACATGCACCGGCCGCTATATACTCCGCCTCCGCGGTGGACAAAGCCACGGAATTTTGCTTTTTGCTAGACCAAGACACTAGGGAACGCCCAAGCAAGTGGCACCCACCAGAGGTACTCTTGCGATCCACGCGGCATCCGGCAAAGTCCGAATCCGAGTATCCCAAGAGTTGGAAGGTTGTACCTTTAGGGTACCACAAGCCCATATTAGGGGTATGCTTAAGATACCTAAGTATCCTAAAGACCGCCTTCTTATGCGATTCTTTAGGAGCCGCTTGAAAGCGAGCACATAAGCATACACTAAACATTATATCGGGCCTAGATGCGGTAAGATAAAGCAATGAACCAATCATAGAGCGGTAGTGAGATTGGTCAATAGGTTTACCGTCCTTATCCGCGTCGAGATGGCAATTTGTTGCCATTGGAGTGCTTCTTGAGCTACAATCTCCCATCTCAAATTTCTTCAAGAGGTCCTTGGTGTATTTCTCTTGGTAGACGAAGGTTCCCTCTTGAAGTTGCTTGATTTGGAATCCAAGGAAGAAGTTGAGCTCTCCAATCATTGACATCTCGAATTCCCTAGACATCATTTTGCCAAACTCATGGCTAAGAGCTTCGTTAGTTGAACCAAAGATAATATCATCAACATAAATTTGACAAATGAACAAATCTCCGTTGATGTCTTTGGTGAAGAGTGTGGTGTCCACCCTCCCGATCTTAAATCCTTGCATGATGAGGAAGTCCCGTAGTCGTTCATACCATGCCCTAGGTGCTTGCTTGAGTCCGTAGAGTGCCTTGTGCAACCTATACACATGGTTAGGATTCCTCGGATCTTCAAACCCGGGAGGTTGTTCAACATAAACAAGCTCATTAATGTAGCCATTAAGAAAGGCACTTTTCACATCCATTTGATAAAGAGTAATATTATGATGTGAAGCAAAAGCAAGGAGAATACGAATTGCCTCTAACCGGGCGACCGGAGCAAATGTCTCCCCAAAGTCTAGTCCTTCAACTTGCGAGAACCCTTTGGCCACAAGTCTTGCATTGTTGCGGACCACAACGCCATTCTCGTCTTGTTTGTTGCGGTACACCCACTTTGTTCCGATGACGTTCTTGTCCTTGGGTCGCTCCTCCAACACCCAAACTTCATTGCGGATGAAGTTGTTGAGTTCTTCTTGCATAGCCATCACCCAATTTGGGTCTTGGAGCGCTTCCTCAATGTGAGTGGGTTCTACACACGAAACAAATGAGTAGTGCTCACAAAATGAGGAAACGTGGCGAGAACGAGTACTTACGCCCCTTGAAGGACTTCTAATGATTTGGTCCATTGGATGTTCCTTGGAGATGCGTCCATGCCTCATAAGTGGTTGTGAAGCACTTTGCGGTGGTGAAGCGTGTTGCTCCTCTTGTGGTTGGACTTGATCATGGACTTCTTCTTCATCTTGATGTTGTATTGCTTGTGAGTCTTGAGTTGGTAATGGATCATCTTTCTCCTCTTCGTCTACTTGAGGCGCCATGGAGGTGTTGTTGTTGGAACTTGAAGCTCCCCCTTGATCATGGCCCTCTTCAACTTTCGGCTTGATGTCTCCAATGGTCATGTTCTTCATGGCTTCTCGTAGAGGCTCATCATCTATTTCATCATGGCCAAAACTCTCCTCTTGGGAGCCATTAGTCTCATCAAACTCAACATCACAACTTTCTTCAACTAGACCGGAGGTTTGGTTGAATACTCGATATGCTTTTGAGTTTGATGCATAACCAAGAAAAATGCCAACATCACATCTTCTTTCAAACTTACCGAGCCTTTTCTTGCAGTAGATGTAGCATTTGCACCCAAAGACTCTAAAGTAGGAGATGTTGGGCTTTCTCCCAATGAGAAGCTCATATGGGGTCTTTTGGAGTAGTCGGTGAAGATAGACCCTATTTGCGGCATGGCACGCCGTGTTGATTGCTTCGGCCCAAAACTTCTCCGACGTGCCGTAGTCATCAAGCATTGCTCTTGCAAGAGTGATGAGGGTTTTGTTCTTCCTCTCAACGACACCGTTTTGTTGAGGAGTGTATGTGGCGGAGAATTCATGCTTCACACCTTCACGGTCACACCACTCCCCAATGTTGTAGTTCTTGAATTCGGTGCCGTTGTCACTCTGGACCTTGATAATGGGAAGTTGGAATTCCCTTTGAGCACGGTTGGCGAAGGTCTTGAACACTTCCGGAGTTTCACTCTTGTCACCTAAAAATAGAGTCCAAGCATAGCGAGAGTAGTCATCAACTATAACAAGACAATAGAGGTTACCGCCAAGGCTTTGGTATGTGGATGGTCCGAAGAGGTCCATGTGGAGTAGTTCAAGTGGCTTGGAGGTTGACACCATTGTCTTTATTGGGTGGTGTGAAGCAACTTGCTTCCCGGCTTGACAAGCGCTACAAAGCTTGTTCTTCTCAAATGTCACATCCTTCACGCCGGTCACCATCCCAAGCTTGAATGACTTCTTGAGTTTGCTCATTCCAATGTGTGCTATGCGTCGGTGCCGTAGCCAACCCAAGCTTGTCTTAGTGAAAAGACAAGTGGTTAGGCTAGCATTCTTGTTGGAGAAGTCTACTAAGTAGAGATGTCCATGCCGAAACCCTTTGAAGATTAGCTCTTTGCTTGTATCACTACTCACAACAACATCATTTTTGCTAAATGTGCATGTTAGTCCAAGATCACAAAGTTGTGCAATGGAAAGTAGATTAAAGCTAAGTGACTTAACATACAACACATTAGAAATGGATAAATCATTAGAGATAGCAATTTTACCTAATCCTATTACCTTACCCTTAGAATTATCACCAAAAGTGACTTGTTCATGATTAGCGGGGTTTTCTATGGTGGTGAACATACCATCATTGCCGGTCATGTGTTGAGTGCACCCGCTATAGAGTACCCAATGCTTTCCTCCGGCTTTGTAGTTCACCTACACACATGAAGTTAATTTTTGACTTTAGGCACCCAAGTCAACTTAGGTCCTTGTATGTGAGATACAAGTGTCTTTGGGACCCAAAGTTGCTTGGGGAGCTTCCCCTTCATGCTCTTCATGTCTTTGCCAATGAACCTAGCTTTCACCTTGCCATTCACTTTGCTAAGAAGATAATAGCGATCATTGAAAATAGATTTGTAGTTAGTAGGCAATTTAGGTGAAGGTCGGTTAGGAAGAGGACACTCCCTTGTGTGGTGACGGTGACCTCACAATGTTGGCAATAAGAACCAACTTCCTTGATGAAGCTTGTTCTAAGCTCCGGTGAGGGCACCTTTCCTTTGTTGGGCACCGGGAAGGATCCAAGTCCTCTCTTGTTGAAGGCTTTTGCTTGTTGGAAGAGGATTTCCTTGTGCTTAACTTCACCTTTTGAAAGTCTAGCCACACTAGTGCGGAGACTCTCAATTTCTTCCAACAAGTCCTTCTCCCTAGCATTAGCTTTCAAAGACAAAGACTTGTCCAAGACATTAGAGACATGCGAAGTAATGGATGTCTTATCATTAAGAGTTTGTTTCTTTGCATCTTTTAACTCTTGATCAAGCATGTCATGAGCAATGTTAAGTGTTTGGTATTCTTGAGTTAGCTTGTTGTGCTCCTCCAAGAGAGTTTTGTGTGCTATGTTGAGCTCATCATTGTCTACCTTGATTTTAGCATTTTCTTCCTCAATTTGCTTGACATGAGATTTGAGCGTGTCATGCTCTTTAAGTATGCTTTCATACTTGTCAAGCAAATCAAGGTTAGCACTCTCAAGTTTAGCACGAATTTCTTCAAGAGTTTTAACCTTACTCTTCTCTCTCTTAATGATAGCATGATATTCATTAATCAAAGAAGTTAAATCATCGGGGGAAAGCTCATCATCACTAGAGTCGTCACATACCTTGGTGTTACCTTTAGCCATGAGACACATGGGTGGTGGAGGAAGAGGTGAGTCATCATGGTTGGCAATGGCAAGGCCGACCAAGCTTTCTTCTTCTTGTTCACTCTCTTCATCACTTGTTTCTTCGTCGGTGACCCATTCATTTGCCTCACACATAAACACCTTTTGTGGACCACTTCTCTTCTTTGGGAAGAGTCTTGCCTTCTTGCCCTTGTCTTGCTTCTTCTTCCCAAAGGCTCTTGGTTTGGGCTTGGCTTCTTCTTCATCATCATCACTTTCTTCAAGCTTGCGTTGCTTGCCTTTGTAGTTCTCTCTCCTTTTGTCCGGTTTTGGACAATCATAGGAGATGTGGCCTTGATCTCCACAATTGTAGCATATCTTGCGATCGTCTCTTCTTGGTAGAAATGCCTTCTTCTTGGGATCAAAGGTGTATCCCTTTTTGGTGATCTTGGAGTTCAAGCGTGAGAACTTTCTCATCATCAAGGCAAGCTCATCATCGTCATCTTCACTTGACGCTTGCTCTTCTTCACTTGAGCTAGGCTCAACCACTTTCTTCTTCTTGAAGCTTGTCTTCTTGGTGGAGGCCTTTAGAGCAATTGTTTTTGATGATGATTGCTCCATCATCCCAAGTACACTCATCTCATGAGCGTGTATTTCTCCAATGAGCTCCGAAACTTCAATGTTGTCAAGTGATTCCTTTTGAAGCATGGAGTTGATGATGTACTTCGGCTTGGGAAGGAGCATGAGGATCTTGCGGTTAATAAGTCCCTTGCCAAGAGACGCAATGTCAAGAGCATTAATTTCCTCAATAAGAACATTTAAGCGTGAAAACATTTCATTAACATTTTCATGAGGAAGCATCTTAAATTCATCATATTTAGCTTTGAGCATGTGATATTTAAGTTCCTTTACACGAGATGAGCCCTCATGGATTTCTATCAAGCAAGCCCAAATTTCACAAGCTTTCTCCTTACTAGCAATCCTAGAGAAGACATCTTGACTTATGCATTCATAAATAGCATTCCTAGCCTTAGCATCCCACTTAACTTGATCACCCACATAGTTAAGTTCTCCAAATCCCGCATGAGTCGCTTCCCAAACTTCGGGGGCAATAGCCTCAAGGTAAGCGCGCATGCATGCTTTCCAATAGGCAAAATTCTTGCCCTCGAAGATAGGAACCGAACCCCCAACCTTGGCCATTTTTGCTCTCTAGCGGTGAAGCTAGAATGATCCTATGAGCAACCTTGCTCTGATACCAATTGTAAGGATCGAAATGCCCAAGAGGGGGGGGGGGGGTGAATTGGGCTTTCTTTCAAATTTTAAGGCAATTAAAAATGAACTACTTAAGCCCAATTCCCAATGCGGTTCTAACTATGCAATCAACGTAGATATAACTTGTGAAGTAAAGATTGCATAATGTAAAGAGAGGGAGAGAAATGCAAACGCTAGGGGACACGAAGGTTTATCCCGTGGTTCGGCAAGATCGCAAGGATCTTCCTACGTCCACGTTGTGGCACCCCCCGAAGGGTTTTGCCACTTCCAATGTCACCGAGACAATGGAGTCTTCACTAATCTTCTCCGTTCGCCATCTCCGGCAAGGTGGAGCTCAAGCCTTGTACAACCTTCGATGTTCCGGGCTTCCACACACACCTTGGCAAGCTCCGGAACGATCTTCTTCAACTTCTCACTAGCCTAGAGAGTTCAATCACAAAGAAAGAACGCACACAAGCTTCTCTCTAGCCTATTACAAATGATTTAAAAGTGTGGAAATGTATGCTCTATAGTCTTGAATGCTCTTGGATGTGTAGTTGGCTTCAGGTGATCAAGACTTGTCGAAATGACTGGGTTAGAGGGGTTTTATAGCCAGCTTAACTGAAATAGCCGTTGGAAAAGTAGGCTGACAGAACTTTACTGTGAACACCGGATGATCCGATGTCTCCCCTCTAGTTATCATCGGTGTAATTACTTTGGCTGACGTCATTGTGTCAGATATTACTGTTATTAGACCGATGTTGCCCCCTGTCTTCTCATCGGATGATCCGGTGGCTCTTCCTCCAGAATTTGCTTGATCTTGATGCTTACTGGAGTGATCAACCGATGTGTGTAAGTCTGCACATCGGATGATCCGGTGCTTCACTTGTTCCAATTGTACTGCAAACTGTACTGATGCACCGATGTTGTTGAGCCCTTCACATCAGATGATCCAGTGAGTTCATTTGTCTGAGGTCTTTTTCTTCAGTTGAATCAACTCGACCGATGTGTTCATTTTGGAAATCATCGGTTGATCCGGTGAGTTGATTTTGTTTGCTACGAGTTGTTTTGAGTGAATCTTTTGTGTCTTGCTCGAATGACCTCCTAGACATTTGTTCCACAAGGCTCTCTGATGATTCTTGAGCATTGTATGATGTCAATTTTTGATTGAGTGACTTAGACATAGAGCCTTCACACCTTGTCTTTATCTCATGAATTTGATCTCGAAAGTTGAGTATCTATGGGTCTCCAATGACATGTTCATTTCATTTTATTGAGTGTTTATGGGGACCTTGCATTCACAAATTCATTAGTAAAGTTCAATGATTGTCATTAATCACCAAAACCGTACTACATGAGGGGGGCCTAGATGCTTTCAATAACTTAATTCACCTTAATCAACATAGAATATTTTGTCTTTCACGTTGGTTACTCAACAAAATATACAATAACTTAATTATCTTAATGAACTACAAAAGTTGTTTTTTGTCGTTCACATATTTACTTGACAAAACATGCTAAATTCATAACATAACAAATTACGATTTTCACGTTGGTTACTCAACGAAATTTGTTATGAACTAAAAATTACTTAAACAACTGAAAATCAGTGTTTTGTCTTTCACGTTAGTTACTTGACAAAACAAGACATTCTAAACATACTAGATTTTGTTTTTCACGTTGGTTACTCAACGAAATTCTTTACGAACTAAAAGTTACTTAAAAGACGTGTTATGTCTTGCTTATAAGGTACTTGACAAAACACGACATTAAAGTATGAAAATTTTGTCTTTCACAATGGTTAATCAACATAATTTTCATACACTAATACAATAGATCTTAATAATAAACTTAAATACACAGTAAATTTATTTTTCACATTGGTTACTAAATAAATTTACTACACCAAAAAATGACAGCGGAAGCTTAAGTCTTAACAAGCTTAATTATTAGAACTGAATTAATTAATGGGACAAATTAATAAACTGATTCTCCTAAATAAATATTCATGTTAGATCCAAATTAAATAGAAGAATACTAAAACAAATTCATCTTACAAGAACATCGGAAGCTTAATGATGAACTTACTAAACTTATATGTATATATACACCATATACATCTGAATCTTAATGAGGACTTACAAATCTTAATCACGATGAGTCATCATGTTACTTATTAAAATCTAATATAGGGCAAAATCTAATTACTTAATAAGATTAAACATTAATTTTACGTCACTTTTAGGGAGTAGCGTAAAATTCTCAGATTAACTTATTACAATATCATAGTAAAATTCTATCAGTGATGTTGATCACAATATAAAATTATCATGCTAACTAGATATTTATTCACTATCTAAATAAAAAATTTCATAACATGAAATCTTACTTAAACTTAAGAAAATTGCCTCATACTTAAACACTAATTCCCGAAATCTAAAACTTAAAACAGTGACTAACTATTTAAATGATAACTAAATACTTAAACTTATAACTAAATATTTAAAATTGCGATGTTAAATCTTACTGGTCGTATATTTACACTGATCAACTAAATACTAAAACTTATATGAATTACAAAATACTTAAATCATGATTGTGCACTAAAACTTATAACTAAGTATTTAAACAAAGTGACAGCTTACTCAAAGTACTCTAATTAAAATTTCTTACGGTTGGTGAAAATTTTAGCTAGAAAACATCAACTTAATACTTATAAGTGGAAGCTAATATACTTAATTCATGCTTATTTTTCTATAGTAGCAAAATAATCTTATTTTAATGATATTGAGAAATATAATCTTGCTATATAAATACTAAATATTACACTAATTTCCAAGCAAAGGTAAATTAGTGAATTAAATCACTTTGGGAAAATGATACTTACTGATTTTAATTGTTAATTTTCCAAATGATTAAAAAATTGGAATTTTGGGCACTACACTAATTCTCATTATGCCCAAACTCATAAAATTTCCAAATTACAAAAATCTAGAAAATTTATCTAAACATACTTAATTTCCATAGTAACTTAATTATCAAAATGTTTGAGAATATTAAATTTTCTTAACAATTTGTTTTAATGTGGGTCTCAAATTTTGTTTCAGCTGATAGCCAAAGTCCCTGAAATGCTTACCAAAATAAAAAAACAAATTCTGCTTGCCCAAAAGCTGAAAACATACTAAAAAATTAACTTAAAAATTTGAAAAGCCCACTACTCAGTTGGCCCATAGAAAACGTGGCCTACAGACCACTTCTTACACAGCCCGAAGGCCCTCTCTTGACAGCCAGACTAAGCGCTAGTCACATGCTTACCAGGCTGGGTGCACTGCAAAAACAACCTGTATCTAATGGGCTTGCGGTACTGATGGGCCCACGAGGACGAAGCCTTGTACCTGAGAGGAGGAAGGCCGACCAGTCTCTGCATGATACCAGAAACTAGAACGTGGCCCAAAACCAATGTGCGCCTAAGGAAAATCGCAGAGCAGGGCTGTAACTCTTTTATGGCCGCGTACGCTCGTAGTCCGCGGTGGCCTCTTATCGGAGATGGCCTGATCTGGGCTCTTGACGCTGGCTGCTCCATAAGTCAGGGCAGGTGTGCCCGTCACGCTGAGCTCACGTCTCAGTTGGGGCCCATGACCTTTGTTCACCCACACAGGCCTGCACTTGCCCCACGTGGGCCTTTAACCCAGCCCAGACAACGCCGATCGTTGAATTTCATCCAACGGTGGAGCGCATCTATCGGCCGAACAAAGGACCAGTGCTGCATCCCGCTAACCCTAGCATTCTCATTCCTCTCGCCCCTTCTCTCTCTCCATGCGCCGCACCGAGTGAAGAAAAAATCGCGGCGATATTCGAGCGAGGTGGCAGGGCCGCCGTGGGCTCCCTCGCCGGTGCGGCTCCACTACGGTGCTCTAAAATCAAGCCGAGCGCGCGCGCTCCATCGCGGCACTCGATGGCGACGTCCGGCGGTCGCGCTCGTCGGAGACGGCGTCCATCCGGTGATGGAGGACCTCACAAGGTGAGTCCCATATTCGTGCCCTTATTACTTATTTTGCTAGGGTTTGGTTCGGTATTTGGGGATTTCAGGTTTAGGGATTCGATCCCCTCCTTCTAAATGCTATGGAGTTTTAATCCACGGTAGGAACCGCCTAGGGTGGCTCTGGTACCATTGTGGGATTAGCTAATCATCCCTAGTGGTCTATCTACTGGGATCTAAGGCAAATCAAAGCAAAAACAAAGATCTCATGGTGCTTAATGGGATGGAAACAATATCTGAACAGAGATTGTTCATACCTTAGTATAACATACCTTCGAACATAGCAGATGGCATCGGAGGATGACGGTGGGAAAGTCGGCCTGCGGCGGTGCTGCAGGGCGTCGTAGGTTGCAGCATGGGGGGCTTGACGGCGACGTGGTCCATGGTGCCGTGGGAACCTTCCCCTCACTCCCGTGCTTAACAGATCGGATACTTAGTGTTAGACTGTTAGGATTAACCTTTTCATTAACCCCTTAGTCCTCTTTTTATACAACACAGTGTGAGAGGAGGCCCACAGCCACGAACGTGGCTACGCCCCCGATCAGGGCATTCAACTGATGGGAGAAACGGTCCAGAGACCGGTTCTTATGGAGATCAAAACTCCAACAAAGTTGTGTATTCCTAATTATATGTCAGCCGACAGCGAGAGAAGTGGTTGCAGAAACTCTACCATGTACCCAGGTGGAATTTTCATGCACCTACTTGGGGCTCCCAATATCTAATAAGAAGTTACAGAAGACTGATCTGCTGCCATGGATAGAGAAAATTGGAAACAAGTTGTCCGATTGGCAAGCTTTGTTAATGAATTTGGCGGGAAGGACTACATGGGTCAGGGTTGTACTTTTGGCCATACCCGTATACATTCTAATTGCTCTAAATGTCCCCAAGTGGTTCATTAGAGCAATTGATAAGCTACGATGTGCATTTCTTTGGAAAGGACGAAAAGATGTGAATGGGGACTGCTGTTTAGTAGCCTGGGACAAGTTATGCATGCCAATTGATTTTGGTGGTCTTGGAATCGCCAATCTTAAGATCATGGGCTGGCGCTACAAATTTGCTGGCTTTGGTTTATGAAGCTAAACTTCAATAGGTCCTGGAGGGGCCTTAGTATCACCACGAACCAAAATGCACTTGCTTTGTTCAACGTGGCAACAAAATTGAAGGTTTCCAATGGACCTAACACTCTGTTCTGGAAAGATAAATGGTTGCTTGGCTGCACTATTTTAGAACTAGTACCAACAGTCGTGACTGCGGTTCTCAAGAGAGTTTGTAAACAGCGAACAGTGGCTGAAGCATTAACCGGAAATTAATGGACCACAAACATCAGAGCAGGTCTCTCTATGGTTAGAATATTTGAGTATTTTCGTTTATGGGATATAATACTCAATGTGGTTCTATCTCAAAATAAGGATTGCCTTATCTGGAAGCTTGATAATTCAAACCAATATTCATCTACATCAGCATAGAGCTTTCTTCAATGGTAAGATATATTTTGAACCATGGAAGCGGATTTGGAAATTCTGGTCACCGGACAAATGTAAGGTGTTCCTATGGTTAGTAGCACGCAACAGGCGCTGAACTGTGGATAATGTTGCTAAGAGAGGATTGCCACATCCCAGCCAGTGCCCGCTTTGTGACCAAGATAACAAGGATGCACAACATTTGTTGACCTCTTGTGTCTTTGCTAGAATTTTCTGGTTCAGGATTCTACAATCCCTTGACCTGCAGATGCAAGTGCCCAGACAAAACGAATCCAGTTTTTTCAGATTGGTGGCTCAAAGTGAGCAAGCAAATTCCAAAGAGAAGAAAAAGGTGTCAACACCTTAATCATTTTGGGGGCCTGGTCAATCTGGAAGCATCGTAATTCTTGTATTTTTGATGGTCCTACCCCCTCTGTAAATGACCTACTTCGAGCTTTTGAGAAGGAATATCATCTGTGGACTCTGGTTGGAGCGCGAGATCTTCGTGAGCTGGCTGCAGTTCGCCTAAGGCACTAGGATGGGGATTTTGCTGGTCTGGTCTCATCTTTTGTATATTCCTTAATCCAGTCCTTTTTTGTTTGGTACAACCTCTCATATTTTGGTTCTGTGTGAGTGGGTAGTGTTTGTAAGGGACCGTCTTTTCTTCTCTATCAATATAAATGTATGCAGCTCTCCTGCATATTCGAGAAAAAAATACTTGTGAAGACTGGTGGCACACCCCTATCGGTTGATCATACTACACGTTACAGAAGTACTGGAGTGCATTGTAGTACTTGACAATCAATTGTTAGAATGCTGTGAAACAAATTTTGAAGTTTGTGAAGTTTACACAAGATGATGGTTTGGAATTTTGCAGCTCTACATCTACTTTATTAAGTGCATTTACATATGCTGACTGGGCCGGGAGTGCTAATAATAGAAGATCTACAGATGTTTCACTGTATTTTTAGCTCAAATCTAGTGGCTTCAAGCTCTCACAAACAAGCTACTGTTTCTCGATCGAGTAATGAGATAGAATATAAGGCATTGGCTAATGCCACCGTAGAGCTTATATGGATTAAGACATTACCTGGAGATTTAGGTATTTCTGAGCCTCGACCTCTAGTATTATGGTGTGACAACTTGGATGGTACATATTTATCTGCCAATCCAGTTATTCCTGGTCACACTGAGCACATGGAAGTAGATTTTCATTTCGTCAGAGAACAAGTTGCCAGCAAGGCACCAAAAATTTATTTTATATCTTCCAAAGATCAAATACATGGTCGGCTGGCGGCTGACGAAACCTCTCTCAACAAGTCTTTTCAAGAATTTCATATACAATCTCAACTTGAGCTCGTTAAGGTTGTGATTGAGGGAGCATGTTAAACAACCTCATATTTATATTATGGTTAGAGTGTATTGGATAGACTACCATGTATATCTAGTATATATTTTTTTGGTATCGTATATAAATTACCATATTGTCAGAAGAATAGATTGTATGCTAGTTTAGAGTGATATATATATATATATATATATATATATATATATATATATATATATATATATATGGAGTATGTTTGGTAGGTTGGTTAGATATCGGTATAATAGACTGCCGTGTACATTAGTCTCCCTACCATATGTACCATCTCATGTACTCTATATAAATCCATCAGATGAGCAATAATGGTGAGCATCCATCATTTTCACATGACCCAGTGGCTAAGAAGGTGCATATATCTCAAGATGTTATATTTGTGGAAAATAAAAGTTGCCATGGGACAGTGATCAGCATGACAAAGACTTAACGGTGAGCCACTCAATGTGGAGTACTTTGAACATATTGATATAGGTGATGAATTATAAAGTGAGGACCAGAACATAGATCAGAACGTCTCTGATAATCACAACAATGATTTGGGGCTGCAAGAAGAAGAACAAGTGAATATTCCTCAAACACCTGTTTCCAAATATTCGGGAAACACCCATGACACCAGGAGTAGGTGAATCATCAGATGATATCTCATCTAAAAAGCCACTACGTTTCAGAAACATTTCATCAGTTTATAGAGAAACAGTTCCTATAAATATTGTGGATTCTGAGTTATGTCTTCTTGGAGTTTAAGAAACAGCAGATTATCAACAAGCCAACCAAATAACAAGCTGGCAAAAAGCAATGGAGGAGGAGATTTCAGCCATTTAGAAGAAGAATACATGGTTAATGGCAATCCTACCTTCTGAACATAAAGCTATTGGTTTAAAATGGATTTTTAAACTAAAAAAGGATAGCAAAAGTGAAGTAGTGAAACACAAAGCACGGTTAGTGGCTAAAGGATAAGTGCAAAAATATGGTGTCGATTTTGAGGAGGTGTTTACCCCTGTTGCAAGGTTGGAAACAGTACTGTTCCTATTAGCATTGGCTGCTCAAGAAGGATGGAAAGTTCATCATATGGATGTTAAATCAGCATTCTTAAACGAAGATATTGTAAAAGAAGTTTATGTATCTCAGGCACCTGGTTTTGATAAAAAGGTAAAGAACATTGTAGGATCACAAAGCACATGACCAGCTATCAGAGGAGGGTGAACGGTAGCTGATACAAAAGTTTTCGCGGAAGCCTCAACCCCTAAACCAAAAACTGATCTGCTGGATAAACAAGTGTGTGTATGTTTCTTTTGCTACTTTCAATGCCACCAAAAGATCGAAGATCATAGATCAATGAGTTACAAAGCCAACACAATAGAAATAAAGTTAATTGATTGTGTAGAACGCAAGTTGTAACAAAAACATGAAAGAAGGTTGGCTGAACCTTAAAGCAAAACAGAACCAATCTGTTATTAAAATACTCGTGTGCCAGTAGGTTCTGAGATATCCAACGTGACAAAAACTCCAGAGGTGATAACAAATCAAGTTAGAAATAATAAAAAAGAATCAACACAATTGGAGGAGTATAACTCAAGTTATGACAAAACGAGTGAGCAAAGATCAATTTGTTCTACCAGAACGTAACACAAAAAAATCACAGCAAATGGATAAGTAAAACATGAGTTATGATCAAAATAGCAAAGTAACGTCAATATGCACGAGAACTCGATGAGAAAAGCTTAAATAAAACAAGTCGAATGATCAAGACTCAAAAGCTCCTCACAAACCATGAATTTCATCAACAACACAGGAGAGGCAGCTGCATATCATCATTCCTATGAAGCTATGGCCTCCTTGCTTATATTGACCTGTCTCTAATAACTTCAATCCAACTAGGAAGCCTACTCCTACTTGGATTCAATCAAAACTTTCCAAAACTACTCAGGACTTTTCATACACATATAGAAGCAATCCGCGACCTTCCTAACACCTTAGGAACGTCCAAGACATCCCTAAAACAACTCAACTTCGTGCCTCACATGAAACCAAATCATAACCAGCTAAAAACTTTCCAAAGATACACTGAACGACCTCAGATTCACCCTAAGCATGCGAACCACTTGTTGGACCTTTCACGCTATATCTTTATATCCATATTTCTTCACCACATCTTGGAACAATGTTGTCACATCCATGATACCTTCATATGCACTGTTCTTGACTCAAACATATTGTGTGACCTCATGGATCGCCTCAGCCACAATTCCTCCTAATTTTGGTTGTTGAACCTCAACTTCTCCCTATGTCTAGTTCAATGATAACTATCACAGCCATGTCTTAACCTCATGCAACACCTGCACATGAGAAAACAACCAATCTTTACGAGCTCAAGCCCTCGATTTGACTCTCGTTAGTCCAATAAGCACAACACATGATGTGAGCACCTCACACAAGCACGTTGCTCAAATTCAAGCCATCATAATCCACCAAAACACATCAAAACTAAGTACATAAGCACTAAGCAAACTCTCACACACATCCTATGTCAAAAAGGCAAGATTAGCACGTCTATCACATCCGATTAGCACATCTAACAAAAAATGAGCAGATCAGATGACCTGATCCGTCACCTTGTTATACACACTGATCAGTTCGAACAATCTGAACCAACAGTTTAGCATCCATGTAATAGGACATCCCGTATCTAGAAATAGCACGACAACAAGTGTATAATCAAAATTTTACATGAAGACCCTTACCTTTAACATATTTGCCAATGTATTCAGCACACTTAGATTTTGCAATCTCTCCCTTGATGAATGCATTGGCAACACTGCCTATAACCAAACATTGGCTCATTCACATTTCATGAAAATTTTTGTCAAAAAATTGTCCCCCGTTACAACAAATGAGAAAGAAACTTCCCTCTAAACAAATTCTCCCCTAAGGATGAACCCCCCGAGAAGAACGTGCAAAGCACTTGTCAATGTGCAATGTGTGACCATATTTCCCCCTCTTGACAATGTGTGCATCAAGGTACAAAAGAGAAATTTGGATTTGTTATGAGCATAATATGATATATACATATGGAACAACGATCATTCAAGTCACACTATCAAGTAACTTACACTATCACATTCCTAAAATACACAAAGTGGTGTAAGCCATGCTAGAGATCAAATGTAATTCTGATTTAAAAAAGTCACAATTTCACTAAACAACTATTTTAAAATTTGAAAGCATGACACATGTTGTTGTATTTTTCATTATCTTTCTAAGTAAAGATTTAAATTATATGAAGTTTGCAAGAGATTATATGCAACATCAACCTTATTCTAATCAACCAAGCCAAACCTATGTCATTTGACAATCAGAAGCTTAAGAACATGGTTTTAGTCATACACAACTCCTTCCAAGTTCATATCTACGTGCAATGATAAGCAATCTTATGCATGCATATTCTCTTGATCTTTTTTATTTTCCTTTGATCATGAAAGCTCACCATGTGGGTTGCTATTTGATTAAATTTTCATCATTGAAAGCACTTGTTAGCATGCAGCAAGATCAAAACACGTTTGATCATGACAAGATTTAGTGCAAGTAATTGTCCTTTTTCTAGCCATGGCAAAAACTAGAAAAACTATAAATAGACTAACTGATGATGGTCCGCCGTGACTGTCGTAAATATGTAGTTTACGACAGTTGCGGGCCCATAGCCATCGTAAATAAAGGACAACTGTAAATTAGGAGTTAACTTACAACGACCAAACTCTAAACCGTCATAAGTTAGTACACAATCGTAATTTAGAGCGTAACTAACAACGGCTAACCCTAATGCCGTCGTAAGTTACGAGGCCGTTGTAAATAGAGGGATATACCCCGTCCCACGCACCAGCCTCTCTTCTCTCTCTCATGCACACCGACTCCACTGCCTCTCTCCCGATGCTCCCGCCTCACCCACGCTGACACCACGCTGCATTGTCTGTGCTAACACCGGCCGCCCTCGACGCTGACATCCCGAGGTCAACCGACAGATGCCTCCCACACCCGACACCAGCCGCCCTCAATGCCTCCCACCTGACATCGGCCACCCCCGACGCCGGCCTCCCGGACGTTGGTCGCCCTCGATGCCTCGCGCGCCGCCTACGACGCCGACCGCCCCCACCAACTACCGAGGGTGATTTTTTTTTGCATTAGGTTTTAATTTTTTATGTTTATTGGGTTTGAATTGTGATTAATTTAGTTGATTAGTTTAAATAGTTTATGTTAATTAGATTTATGTTTATTAGTTTTTTGAGTTGTATATTAGTTTAGTTTAGTTTTTTATTTTTTGTTAATTTGTTTATGTTAACTAGTTTAATTGATGTTAATTACTTAAGTTTGTGTTAATTAGTTATGTTTATGTTAATTAGTTATTTTTATCTTGATTTGTTATGTTAATTAGTTATTTGTATGTTGATTAGTTATGTTTATGTGGATTAGTTATGTTGAATTTGTGGATGAAGTGTTTATTATATGTAAATAAACGGGTTTCGGCCCAACTCGACACAACCTATTTAGGGCCCGACACAACCCATTTAGTGGTAACGTATGCGTCGAGACGGGCACAAAGGCAAACAACGATGGTGAGGATGCCAAGCACCCACACGTGGGAGGCAGGCCCCGACGGGGCGATTTCATGTCTAACCCACTTACGATAGCTAACCCTAAAGCTTTCGTAAGTTAACCGCGGGCCCCGATGTGGTACAACTTAGGACGGCTAATCCTAAAGTCGTCGTAAGTTAACGGCGGGCCCTGACAGGGCATAACTTAGGATGGCCGACCCACTTCCTCTCTCTCGTTGGCATGCGAACACAGCGAACCACTTTTTCTTCCCCCCCTCACTCTCTTGTTCTTCCCTCTCTCTCGTGAATGACTCGAAAATGAAATATTAACGTAATCTATACAATTTGTGTCACCCGTTTCGAACCAGCCCGTCTCACATGCATTACGCATAAGAGGCGTGTAGGTTTTAAAATTGTCCTTTTTTGGACAGCCTGAGAGTGACTGTGGGGGCATGCTTATGATGAAACGTGAGGTTTGGATCCGAACAAGATTTCAAGGGTGTAACTTAATGTTCTCCACTACACGATTTTCGGGCATGCAGTTGAAGAACAACGGGGTTATGCTACTGAAATTTCGTCTGGATCCAGACCTCGCGTCTTGTCATAAGCACGTTCCTCTCGGTAACTCTTGTGTGGGTTTAGGACCTATCCTTTCCAATAGATGTAAGGCCGTGACATTAAACAAAGTATAAGTAATGATAATTTCACTGCCTTTAAACTACAGACTCAAACATGAGGGAAGACCGCAATTGATGTATATTAGTTGGAACAAGAAAAGTGATCACTCAGATGAGTAGTTAGCCATGACGAGTGATGATTTTATTTCGAGCTTTTTCATTGTCAACGATTGATAAAGTGTGGTGCCCATGTATGAAGTGCCGGAATATATAAGTTTTTGGACAAAATGATAGTGTCAATATACTTGTGTGGAAACATTTTCATGCCACATTACGAGGTTTGGGGCTTCCACGGTGAGACAACTTTTTGAGCTTACAAGTAGTGGAGACAGATGATGATAGCATGAGAGTTGATAGGATTGATAAGATCCTAGAATCTATACAAATGAAGGATCCTCCTACAACGGAGGTAGACACGTTGTTCAAGCTTCTCAAAGCTTCAGAACAATCTTTGCATGAACATACGAAAGTGACCCTCCTTACTTTTAGGACCAGACTTTTGCCAAGTAAATCTATGTACTTCTTCTTCAATAACTGCTACAACGATGTCATCAAATTGATCAGCGATATCCTTCCACAACGTCATAAAGTGCCTCAAGATATTGTCGAGGTGTCTAAACTAACACCTCCCCCGGACTTGCTCTGAGGCAGCCCGCGGGGGTTCGATGTGTATTCGGGGGCTAGTCCTAGCAAGATCGAGCTCAGTGAATGATGAACGCAAGGGTTTTACGTGTTTCAGGCCGCCTGGGTGTAATACCCTAGTCCACGGTGTTTTGTGTGTTGTATTGCTCAAGCGTGTGTCTGGGTCCGAGAGGACTTGTCAAAGTCGGTTGCCGCTCAGTCCTTTTATAGTCCAAGGCCGAGCAGCTTACAAGTGGGCCCCGGGCTCGACAAGTGGCCCCGGGAGTACCGAATCCTATCCTAAGATTTGGGAGTAAATGCTATCCCCTGACAATGGCTTCAATGTGCTGCCTGGCCATGCCTTGCTGTAGGGCTACACATAGCCCCTCATCATGGTTGGCCGTGTCTCGTCCGTCTTGTCGCGACCTCTCATTCGTCCATCATACATAGTAGTTTTGTGCCAGCCTGTTATCGCAAGACTGGGTACAGGACTCTTGACTTATGAGTGCGATCTCCCGCTTACCTAGGGAACATGAGCGTCCTTCCCGTTTAGGTGCACTGGGCTCGTCTCTCTTTATTGCCGCTGTTGCAGGATGGACTAGGCCCGACACTGCCTGGCACGTGGCAAGTCCAGTACTTCCCTCTGCTGGGAGGCCGGGCCGGGTCCGAAGGTGCCGGACACGTGGCTGCGCTGGACCTTCTTCCCGCAGGGAGGTAGGTCCGGGGCTGCCGATCTAGCAGACGCGCTGGACCTCTCCTCGGCGGGGAGGTGGGCCCAGAGCTACGAGATGTGTGGCAGTGCCAGACCACCCCCCCCCCCCCCCGAGGGGGAGATACACCTGGAGTTGCAGGGCACGTGGTAGCATCGGGCATTCCCTCAGTGGAGAGGCGTGGCCACGCTGCATGCCATGTGGCACCCTGGGACCACGTCGGATCTTGCCCCTATGGGCGGTGGGACCCAGCGTGCCTTATTTCTTGTATCCAAGGGTACCCAGTTCGCCAGGTATCGACAGTGACCCCCGGGCCCATCTCGGGGAGGAATTTCCTTGGTTATGTGGTTATACCTGAGGTGGGGCCATTTTGAATCCTTGTGCCGTGACTTTAACGGCTTCCCTTCAATGCGGCGGATAAAATCTTTGTCTGCAGATATAGCGCCATCAACTGTTGTCGATTCCCAATAAGAATTTCATTTCGGTTCCGCGCCCATTAAGTCACCACCCTTAAGTTTTGAAATCTCTCCTACGAGAGTGACTACCTCAAGACGGCTACATCGGCCTTTCTGCCGAATCAGACTCCAACCCACCATTCATAGCTCGGGTAGCTCCAGCATCGCGGTGCCTGCGGTTCCCATCCAAACGTCACAGAAGTATACTTAAGAAGGGGACTAGCATAGGTCACAAGCCCTTCACGCCTCCATTCGCACTCGCGCTTAAGACCTTGCTGCCTTCTCGCATCCTTCAGCCTTGAGCCCTAGCCCTTGCACAACCATCCTTCCCCTGCTCCATCTTGTTGCAATGGAGTTGGGTCTCCCCGCCAGCAAGATCAAGAACGAGAAGGAGCTGAAGAAGGTCCGTGCTTACATGGGGTGGTCCCATGACTCCTTCAACAACAAGATCCACTTTGTCCAGCTTCCTTTCGAGAAGAAGAGTGTTGGTGACATGGTTTACTTCCAAGGATACGCCATGGTCAGCTTGCTTCCCCCCTTCTCGTCCTTTATAATGACGTTGCTAGAGTTCTATGGCATCCAACTGCAGTTCCTTGGCCCCCACTCAGTTCTGCTGGTTGCTACCTTCGTCCACTTCTGCGAGATGTGGGTGGGAGTGTGGCCCAGCCTAGAGCTCTTCCGGAGTATCTTCACCCTGCAAACCACCCAGAAGGGGAACGAGATGGTCGGGCTGTATTACTTCATGAAGCGAAAGCGGTGCCCCTTCTAGTACTTGGAAACCTTTTCCTCCGGCAAATGGGATGATTGGAAGAAGGAGTGGGTGATCATCATCGTGGACAGACACGAGAAGCTAGACCTACCAGAGTGCCTCCCTAATGTGGACACTGACCTCTGGAACGAGCTCCTGGAGCTGTCGGCGGCGAACAAGCCCGTTGTGGCAAGGATTGAAGGTTGCGTCGCCGATGGAGTGACTCCCCAGATGGTCTTCGAGAACTTCCTAAGGAACAGATGGGTGCCACTGAAGTTCAGGGAACGGATTGCATGGACATTCACGCCACGTGATGCTGATACCCAGATGAGAGGCGAAGCTCTGAAGGTTCTACTGAAGAAATTCCAGAGTAAACCGAGCATCTCGCTCGACTCCCTGACACCCCCAGAATCTTTCCCGCCTTTAAACCTGGCTCCTGAGTTCTGCCGGGAGCTCCGGAAGCTAATGCCAACGCAAGATGACATTGGGGTTGTGAAGAGGCAGGCTCCCCCCGCGATCACTGCTCCTTGGGCCTCTGGGGAGTCAACCCCAGTCCCCCCAAGCCGGGGGGGGGGGGGGGGGGGGTTGAAGCTGCTAGCTCCGGCAAGGGTGAGGTTTCGGCGGAGCCCTCCAGCCGGAAGAGGAAGCTGGTGCGAGGTGACGGAAGCCATGTCGGGACCTTCGGAGGGCCACCTCAACCAGCTCAGGGACCGCCGATGGGCGCTAGCTCCGGGGGGCCACCTCCCACCTCGACGCTGAAAGTGCATATAGGAATCCCTTGTGGGTTTTGGATGATTTATGACAAGCAAATGAGATCCTAACCTCTTTGTTGAGATGAGCACAGGTTTTAATAGCAAAATAAGCAAAGTGCCAAAAAGAAGGGAGAATGAGGAGCAAAGTGTAAATGAGCTCAAGGAAGAAGAATAGTAGATCATTGTGTATGGAGTGTGTTAAGGAAACACACCCCAAGAGCTCAATCACAATTAAACACACACATTGCACAAATTTATACAGGACTATACTAGTCCGAATGTCATCGGACTAGTCCGATATCCTCACTACACAAGATCAGACAAGTCCAATATCCATCGGACTAGTCCGATATCTCTCTGACTAGAATCGGACTAGTCCTCCCCAGTGCGGACTAGTCCTCAAAACACCTCACAAGTCACACAAAATCGGACAAGTCCGATCACCACCGGACTAGTCCGATATTCATTCTGATCTAAATCGGGCAAGTCCGATATTAGCACGGACTAGTCCAAAAAACTCTCTGATCTAAATCGAACAAGTCCTCCAAGTGCGGACTTGTCCCCATAACCACTTAGGTTTCACTGTCCGGACAAGTCCGATGTCCATCGGACTAGTCTGAAGATTTGCAGAAGCGAAATCGGACAAGTCCGCTCCTAGCCGGACTAGTCCGATATCTCGGGACACTTAGGGTTTGCTACACACAACACACCGAACTAGTTCGGTGTCCACCATGGACTAGTCCGATCTTTCTAAACCCTAATGATCACTTTTAGAAACCCCATATAAATAGAGGTGCACGACCCAACTTGAATCTCTCTCGAACCCTAACACTGTCACACCTCCCAAGAGCCTCAAAAACACATCTCTCCACGAAATTAAGTGCAACAAAGATCAATCCTTTGAGGATACACTCCAGATCATTGGAGAGACACGTTCAACACCCATTGAGCTCTTGGTTTGATTATATAACACACTCCTGTGATTTCATTGTAATCTTTTGAGTGTGTTCTTGGTGGTATTTCATGTTCTAATCTAAGGGAGCCCTCAACGTGTGAGAAGACCCCTTTGAATTCAGTTATTCACCCCTTTGTGATAAGTGGAAGAGGATTGGCATTTGTGGCAATCCGACGAGGGTAGGGTTGGAGAAGACCCAGTCCTTTTGTGGACTCCTCAACGTGGATGTAGGTTGCCTCTGTTGGAGCCGAACCACGGGATAAATCCTTGTGTCTTGCTTTGTGTTCATTGTTCTTATTCATCACAACAATCTAGGGTTTCAACCATTATTGCTTACTTTACGTTGAATCATTAAATATAAGATTGAATTGTGATATACCCTAGTACATAATCTTGCAACACTTTGTTTGACTCTATATTTCTGCTGCATACATCTAAGAACCAAATTAATTGATCAAACTTAATCAACCTAGTCGGTACACACTGGACTAGTCCGCACTTTATCGGACTAGTCCGATATATCTGGTTTTGAACTAGTTGTTAAGTGCTGCAGGTTCCGACAAAATTCAAAAAGGCATATTCACCCCCCTCTAGGCCACATTCAATTGGTATCAGATCCGGTTCTTCAAGAAAGAGACTAACAGCTCAAAGAAGATCATGTCGGACACGAAGGACATCCACAAGAGCATCAACCATAAAAAGGTTGATGATGACAAGAACCTAAAGGTGGAGAAGCTCCTCGAAGCCATTCAAGACTTCGAGGACGACGATGAGGAGACGCTAGAACTAAAGGCGCTCCTAAGAAAGAAGGCATTTTCCAAAGGGAAAGTGAAGATTGAAGAAAAGAAGAAGGGGAGTAGTCACACCGACTACTCCCAATATCCTTTCAACTATGATCATCTCAATTCCAACAATAATCATTATTTGTCTATCCCACTTGGAAAAGCCCCACATTTTGACGGAAGTGATTACTCAATGTGGAGGCAAAATATGAAAATGCATCTAATCTCTCTCAATCCAAGTCTATGGCATATAGTGTGCACAGGAATAGATATCGCGGACGACAACGAAGAACTCACACCAAGCCAAGAGCAGGTAATTCACCGAAATGCTCAAGCCGTGGCAGTAATCACCTCTTCGCTCAGTCAGGACGAGTTCACCAAGGTGGATGGACTCGAGATTGCTAAGTAGATATGGGACACACTGCAAACTACACATGAAGGTGACCGACATGTGTGTGAAGCAAATATTGAAATGATCGAAGGCGAATTAGGAAGACTCGCAATTGAAGAAGACAAGTCACCTCAAGATATGTACAACCGATTAAAGGCACTCGTCAACAAGGTTCGATCTTATGGAAGAAAGAAGTGGAATGACCACGAGGTAATGAAGCTCATCCTTAGAGCTTTCATGCCTCGCAATGTCACCTTATGCTCAATGATTAGAGAAAGCCCTGGATACAAGAAAATGACCCCGGATGAATTACTTGGAAAAATCATCAATTTCGAGATGATGGAAAAACAAGCAAAGCATGTCAAAGAAATTGCCGACCTCACCTCGGCAAAGAAGAAAGGGGTTGCTTTGAAGTCCACCCTCAAGCCCCTATCTAAAGAAGCTCGAGAAATTCAGCTAAAAGAAGACGGTGATGATGAGAGCAGTGAATTAGATGAAGAAGACATGATATTGTTCATGAAGAAATTCAAGAGAATAATGAAGAAGAGACAAGGCACAAAATCAAGCGAAGGAAAGTACAAGGAGAGAACAAAGGCAAAGTTGAGGCGGGCATGCTATAATTGTGGTGAGTATAGCCACTTTATAGTTGATTGCCCATATGAAGAGAACAATAAGAATACTAAAGAAGCCAAGCCTCAACCCAATAAATTCTTCAAGAATAAGAAACAAGCCGAACAAGCGCACATAGGAAAAGAGTGGGACTCAAATGATGAGTCCTCATCATCCGAAGAAGAAGAGATGGCTAGCATAGCTATCAAAAAGACATCCAAGAAGTCTACTCTCTTCCCTACACTCGGCGCATGGAAGGGAAATGGCACTTGCCTCATGGCAAAGGAAGGTAAACGCAAGGTAAACACCAAACCCCCTTCCGTGCATTCCTATTCTAGCGATGATGAAATCAATAGTGATAATGAAGATATGCTTATTGGACTAGATAGGAAAACTGCCAAAAAAAATGAAATTCTTACATGAGCAACTTGTTGAGAAGGAGAGCTTGATACATCATCAAGAGGACATGATTATCTCCCAAAAGGAGGAACATGTCCAACTTGACAAACTTCTAGAGCTTGAAAAGGAGCGAAGCAAGTCACTAGAGGTTGATTTAGCTTCAAGCAAGGAAGCTTTCTTGGAGTTAAACGACTCAAATGCTGCAATCAAGGAAGAACTTGCTAACCTAATCAAGGTTAACAAGATCCTTGAAGTGCAAGTTGAGTCACTCAAGCAATGTGAACCTTCATCCTCTTCGAGTTCACCTTCTCAACCCACTAAAACTAAGGTTGCTTATGCTTGTACATGTAATAAAGTTGACACCAGTTTGAAGGACAAGCCAACTTCTACAAAGGATAAGCATCCTGCCCAAAGTGGCATATTTGACAAGGAGAAGATCAAATATGCACGCAGTGCATACTTGGTCAGAAGACCTCCAAATGTCAAATATGGCATTGGTTACTCTCATGGTGAAAAGCAACAAGCTAGAAGCCATAAGAATAACATGATAGCAATGTCTTTGTAAAGGGAGGAGTCTTTCAAACTGTAAAATAAAAAATTAATGAGTACAAAACGCATGACCGCTGGACTAGTCCGGTGAGGGTCCGAACAAGTCCGGTACTCCGGACAAGTCCGGCCTCCCAGACCAGTCCTGCGTATAAACAACAAAATTTACTTTTCAATACTTTCGATGCCTCGTATGTATTAATGAGAAATAATTATGGAAAGGTTTATGCTCATTATGTTGGGCCACGCCATGGGAACACTAAGTCTCATGTGTGGGTGCCCAAATCCCTTGTGACTAACCTCCGAGGACCCAAGCAAGCTTGGGTACATAAAACCAAGGCATAAATTGTTTTTGCAGGCCTATTCCTCCGGTCGATCTAAATGGGTGTTAGACAGTGGCTGCACCAACCATATGACCGGAGAAAGAAGAATGTTTGTTGAATATGAAGAGAATGAGGACCCAAATGAGGGCATCTATTTTGGAGATAATAGTCAAGGGAAGGTGCTCGGTACCGGTAAAATTGCCATATCATCTAAGCACACACTTTCTCATGTATTACATGTTGATTCCTTGGATTATAACCTGCTATCCATATCTCAATTATGTGACAAGGGTTATAATTGCTTGTTCACTAACGAGGGTGTGACCGTTTCTAGGAGGAGTGATGCTTCCATTGCATTCAAGGGTATGTTAAAGGGAAAACTCTATCTTGTTGACTTCAACAAGAATAAAGTTGAACTTGACACATGCTTGATTGCAAAAACCAACATGGGTTAGTTGTGGCATAGACGGCTAGCCCATGTTGGTATGAGGAACCTTCAAAAACTCCTCAAGGGCGATCACATCCGAGGTTTAAAGGATGTTTTGTTTGAGAAAGACATGCCTTGTAGCGCGTGCCAAGCCGGGAAGCAAGTTGGAGCACCTCACCCCACCAAGAACATCATGACTACAACAAGACCGCTCAAGCTACTTCACATGGACTTATTTGGTCCAATTGCCTACATAAGCATCGGCGGTAACAAATATGGTTTAGTAGTTGTTGATGATTTTTCTCGCTTCACTTGAGTTTTCTTTTTGCATGATAAGTCAGAAACACAAGGAATACTCAAGAAGTTCTTCAAGCGAGCTCAAAACGAATTCTCATTGACAATCAAGAACATTCGAAGCGACAACGACACAGAGTTCAAGAACACACAAGTGGAGGAGTACCTTGATGAAGAAGGCATAAAGCACGAGTTTTCAGCTCCGTACTCCCCTCAACAAAACGGAGTTGCTGAAAGAAAGAACCTAACTCTCATAGAGATGGCAAGAACAATGCTCGATGAGTACAAGACCTCAGATTGATTTTGGGCGGAAGCAGTCAACACCGCTTGCCACACCATAAATCGACTTTATCTTCATCGACTACTCAAGAAGACATCCTATGAGCTACTCACCGGTAACAAATCCAATATTTCATATTTTCGAGTTTTCGGTTCTCCATGCTACATTTTAAACAAGAAGCCTAGGACTTCAAAGTTCGCTTCGAAGTCCGATGAAGGTTTCTTGCTTGGTTATGATTCGAACACTTACGCCTATCGTGTTTTGAACAAGACCTCCGGACTTGTTGAAGTAGCACGTGACGTAGTGTTTGATGAAACTAATGGCTCCCAAAAGGAGCAAGTCGATCCATGTGTACTAGGTAAAGAAGAAGCTCCTTGTCAAGCATTGAAAAGAATGACCTTAGGTGATGTTCGACTACAAGAGTCACCTCTACATGTGTATGAGGAAGATGAGCCACAAGAGGAGGTCAACGATCAAGGGGGAGCTTCCACACAAGATCAACCACAAGAATACGAAGATAATCAAAAAGTCAACAAAGACAACCATTTAGGGGGAGAAGAAGATGATCATGAATATACAACACCTCAAGTGCCACACCCAAGAGTACACCGATGTGTCCAAAGGGATCACCCAATTGACAATATCATCGGTGACATCCAAAAGGGAGTAACCACTAGATCTTGCATAGCTAACTTTTGTGAGCACTATTCGTTTGTATCCTTTTTGGAACCACGCAGGGTTGAGGATGCATTGAATGATCCGGACTGGGTGGTGGCAATGCAAGAAGAATTGAACAACTTCAAGGGGAACGAGGTGTGGGAACTCGTGGCAAGACCCAATGCAAACATTTTCGGCACCAAGTGGGTCTTCCGCAACAAACAAGATGAACACGGGGTGGTTACAAGGAACAAGGCACGACTTGTGGCCAAAGGGTATTCACAAGTCAAAGGTTTGGATTTCGATGAGACCTTTGCTCCCGTAGCTAGACTTGAATCCATTAGAATATTACTTGCATATGCTACTCACCATGATTTCAAACTCTATCAAATGGATGTGAAAAGTGCCTTCCTCAATGGACCAATCAAGGAGGAGGTGTATGTGGAGCAACCCCCCCGGGTTTGAAGACGAAGAGTTCCCCAACCACGTATTTAAATTGCGTAAGTCTCTCTACGGCCTCAAACAAGCTCCTAGAGCTTGGTATGAGTGTCTTAGAGATTTATTAAATGAAAATGGATTTAAGATTGGCAAAGTAGATTATAAAATGTTTACAAAGAATTTTGACAATGATCTTTTTGTTTGTCAAATCTATGTTGATGATATAATCTTTGGTTCAACTAACCCATCTTTTTGTGAGGAATTTAGTAAAATCATGACAGATAGGTTTGAAATGTCAATGATGGGAGAACTAAAGTACTTCTTGGGATTCCAAGTGCGGCAACAAGAGGAAGGGACGTTGATAAGCCAAACCAAGTACACGCAAGACATACCCAAGAAGTTTGGAATGGACAAGGAGAAGCCTATAAAGACTCCCATAGCAACAAATGGCCACTTGGATCTCAATGAAGACGGACCTGGCGTCGACCAAAAGGTATATCGCTCCATGATTGGATCTCTACTCTATTTATGTGCATCTAGGCCAGACATTATGTTGAGTGTATGTTTGTGTGCAAGGTTTCAAGCCAATCCTAAGGAGTGTCATTTGACAGCCGTAAAAAGGATCTTGAGATATTTAGTTCATACACCCAACCTTGGTCTTTGGTACCCAAAAGGCTCAAAATTCAATCTCATTGGTTACTCCAATGCAGATTATGCCGAATGCAAAGTAGATAGAAAGAGTACCTCCGGTACATGCCAATTCCTAGGGAGATGTTTAGTTTCTTGATCCTCTAAGAAACAAAGTTCTGTTGCCTTATCCACAGCCGAAGCGGAGTATGTTGCAGCCGGGAGTTGTTGTGCACAACTCCTTTGGATGCGAGAAACTCTAAGGGATTATGGTTACAATATGAACCGTATTCCACTCCTTTGTGACAATGAGAGTGCCATTAAAATTGCCCATAATCCCGTTGAGCACTCTAGAACCAAACACATAGACATAAGGCATCACTTCTTGAGAGACCACTCCATGAAAGGAGATATAGCCATTTCCCATGTCAACACCCAAAAGCAATTGACCGACATATTCACCAAGCCACTTGATGAAAAGCGCTTTTGTGAACTCCGAAATGAGTTAAACATCCTTGATGCTCGGAGTGTGGCTTGAAATGTTACATACCTGTATGAATTCTTCAAAATATGTTGATTGGGTTGTGAAAATCATCTCTCTCAATTTTCTCCGGAAAACTATGTCAAATACTAGATCTTGGTGAATTATGATCATTGCTTGATTGTTGTATGCTTACTGATCATATTCATCAAGATTATTTGATTTGATTTGCCTCCCTATTTTCTAGATATGTACCTTCAAATATATATGAATGGGCTAAGATATTCTTGCCTGGTGACCACGGACTAGTCCGTGGTTACCCGGACTAGTCCGCCCATGCAGACTAGTCCGCGGAGTGCCGGTTAGGACGGACTAGTCCGGTAGACAACGGACTAGTCTGATATAGCCCGTGGAAAAGTTCGGACTAGTCCGGTCATCTCCGGACTTGTCTGACTTTTCGTGTCCATAAACCTAGCCACCGCCAAACCCTAATTTCTTCACCCCCACTCTTGCCTCACGCGTTGCCTCTCTTCGCGCTCGAGCTCCCAAGGCGATTTTGCATCCCCTCCACAAAAAAGCTCCGCATTTGGGTGGAAATCAAGCTTCCTCCCTCGAAGATTGAAGTTCTCGGACATGTCCAGACTTCAACACCTCCTTCTTCGAGAATCAAGCGAATTCCTTGGTAATTTTCACTCGAACCCTAGAAATCCCAAATTTCTTCATTATTGATCGAATAGCCTAGCATATGTCACTATATACATGCCTCCTTGATGTATTACGTTTATGCTAAGCTAGTTGTGCATTAGGAATCACCATTTGTCTAATTGCTTAGGTTTTTGAGGATGAATACCGGACTAGTCTGATCCATGCACGGACAAGTCCGGTCAGCCGGACTAGTTCGTGCCTGTACACCGGACAAGTTTGATTTTTCTGAACTCAAAACCTAACCTGTCAATACCTCAATGCAATGCCTTGTTATTCTTTCTCACCCATGCATTGAATCATCAATACTCACTCATGCCTTACACAATTCATCCTCAGGATATGTTGAGCACAAATGATGAGATTTCCAATTTCGAGGCCGAGATGGACCACGAGGTGGCACCTCGGCCCTCGACGAGCCTTGGCAAGAAATGCCAAGAGCGTCCTTCCGAGCCAGTTCTGTCTCCTCCACAGGCTCGGAGGAAAGTGCTAGCGAAGAAGCCGGCCTCCAAGGTGCTAGCTTCTAGGGCTACCGCTGGTGGTGGCCCTAGCTTGACAAGTGCTCGCCTAGCCAAGGGCAAGGGCAAAGGAATAGCAACGGGTCTAGTTGGCCCGTTGAAGCTGCATGCTCTGAGGGAAGGGGTTCGGGACCCCACTGAAAAGAAATTCAATGGGAAGGGTAGTGACTCAACAGCGAAGTTCAGGAGCATTGATTGGTATGGCCGTCCGAAGCAAGCTGCCGATGGCAGATTTTGGAGCAATTTCCATGCAGATTTCTACAAATCTATGTATCTCCCAATGAAGACACCGGTAGTGCGTAGTCAATGGATTGATTGGGCACATTTTGAGAAAAAGGGCTGCTCCCCGTTCATTGAAGTGGTGGAAGCAATTGAGAGACATGGACTGAAGGACCTCTTGGCCTTCAGAAACAATTGGAATGATGAGGTCATTGTGCAATTCTTTGCGACATGCCACTTCTCGAGTGAAGATGAAGAGAGTGTTACTTGGATGACTCATGGATCCAAGTACTGTATAACTCAAGAAGATTTTGCAAGCCTGCTTCACCTTGACACCTCAAGACCTGACTTCTGGATCATCCACAACATAGGTGTCATTGAGAAGGATAGGATGAAGTTTCTATATGAGCCAAACTCCAAGTTCAACCCTCCCTCCACAAAGAACATGAAGCCTTTCTTTGTGGTTCTGAACGGAGTCTTAAGGAAGACTATTTCTCCCAAGGATGGAGATGCTGGGAGTGTGTAGGGTTATCTCCGGACCCTGATGAGGGTCATAAGC
This sequence comes from Tuctoria greenei, assembly GCA_036927565.1. Classification (NCBI taxonomy): domain Eukaryota; kingdom Viridiplantae; phylum Streptophyta; class Magnoliopsida; order Poales; family Poaceae; genus Tuctoria; species Tuctoria greenei. The sequence goes on along the minus strand of JAYESD010000007.1, from coordinate 53,929,309 downwards.
AAGGACCGTCAGTTTGATGTGGCGGATTATATTTGGAATGACATGGTCAACATATCTTGCACGTCGAACAGGTCATGTGGCTATGCTCCCTACCTTATGTTTATGATTGAGAAAGTCACTGGCATAGAGTTTGTTAAAGATGTGGAGCACCTACCTTTGAGGACTCAGATGCCTCAGAAGCCAAGTATCCATGATGCTCCCTCTCCGGCCTCCAGTCCTGAGGCTCCGGCGAGAAGAAATGAAGATGCAAGGGCTGCCCCTGCTACTAGGGCAGCTCCTCAAAGGGGATCTGCAAGTGGGATCTTCAAGTACTTGACTGCTATCTTCGCCTCCTGCAGAAAGGCCGAAGTGAAGTCCCATATAACAAGAGATGAAAGGAAGATATGAAGTATGTCAAGGCCAATGTGAAGCAAATATGCAAGAAACTGGAGACGAGCCCATTGGATCTCCAGTGATCTCCGATGATTCCGATTTAGAATTCACCGAGCTCGGGCCTTTGACCCCCTCCGAGCTTGCCTACTTTGGCATTGGGGGCTTGAGTGGCTCCGCACCTCCTCCTCCTCCTCCTCATCAGCCCGAAGACAACGATGAAGACGATGAGAGGACCGACAGTGAGGAGTGAAGACTTTTGGTCCCTCCTCTCCTTCTTTTTGGTGTATTGATGCCAAAGGGGGAGAGATTGAGGGGAGTCTTAGTCTTAGCTGTAGGATGCGAGGAGAGAGCTATCTTTTATGTTTTTTTTGACTATTTTGTGGGTTGTAAAGCTTTAACTATGTTCTTAAGTTAATTATGGTTCTGTGATGCAATGTTATGATCTTTTGAGAAGCAATTGTTGAGTTATGTGATTTTGCTCCTAGAATGACATATATGCTCGCTTTTGATTGATTAATGTCAATTATGTAATTCTCATTGTTTCAATGTACTTAGTTATGCATCCCACCATAAAGAATTCACATATGGATTAAGTTTTCATTGCTTGATGTATTTTAGACTCATATGTGCACACTTTATGAAAATCTCAATTTTTATCACATTTTGTGAAATCTCAAGCGGTTGTCATCAATCACCAAAAAGGGGGAGATTGAAAGTGCATCTAGGAATCCCTTGTGGGTTTTGGATGATTTATGACAAGCAAATGAGATCCTAACCTCTTTGTTGAGATGAGCACAGATTTTAATAGCAAAATAAACAAAGTGCCAAAAAGAAGGGAGAATGAGGAGCAAAGTGGAAATGAGCTCAAGGAAGAAGAATAGTAGATCATTGTGTATGGAGTGTGTTAAGGAAACACACCCCAAGAGCTCAATCACAATTAAACACACACATTGCACAAATTTATACAGGACCGAACTAGTCCGAATGTCACTGGACTAGTCCGATATCCTCTCTGCACAAGATCGGACAAGTCCGATATCCATCGGACTAGTCCGATATCTCTCTGACTAGAATCGTACTAATACTCCCCAGTGCGGACTAGTCCTCAAAACACCTCACAAGTCACACAAAATTGGACAAGTCCGATCACCACCGGACTAGTCCGATATTCATTCTGATCTAAATCGGACAAGTCCGATATTAGCATGGACTAGTCCGAAAAACTCTCTGACCTAAATCGGACAAGTCCTCCAAGTGCGGACTTGTCCCCATAACCATTTAGGGTTTCACTGTCCAGACAAGTCCGATGTCCATCAGACTAGTCCGAAGATTTCCAGAAGCGAAATCGGACAAGTCCACTCCTAGCCGGACTAGTCCGATATCTCGGGACACTTAGGGTTTGCTACACACAGCACATCGGACTAGTCCGGTGTTGACCACGGACTAGTCCGATCTTTCTAAACCCTAACAGTCACTTTTAGAAACCCCATATAAATAGAGGTGCATGGCCCAACTTGAATCTCTCTCGAACCCTAGCACCGTCACACCTCCGAAGAACCTCAAAAACACATCTCTCCACGAAATTAAGTGCAACAAAGATCAATCCTTTGAGGATACACTCTAGATCATCGGAGAGATACGTTCAACACCCATTGAGCTCTTGGTTTGATTCTCTAACACACTTCTGTGATTTCATTGTAATCTTTTGAGTGTGTTCTTGGTGGTATTTCGTGTTGTAATCTAAGGGAGCCCTCAACGTGTGAGAAGGCCCCTTTGAATTCGGTTATTCACCCCTTTGTGATAAGTGGAAGAGGATTGGCCTTCGTGGCGATCCGAAAAGGGTAGGGTTGGAGAAGACCCGGTCCTTTTGTGGATTCCTCAACGTGGATGTAGGTTGCCTCTGTGGGAGCTGAACCACGGGATAAATCCTTGTGTCTTGCTTTGTGTTCATCGTTCTTATTCATCATAACAATCTAGGGTTTCAACCATTATTTCTTACTTTACGTCGAATCATTAAATATAAGATTGAATTGTGATATACCCTAGTCCATAATCTTGCAACACTTCATTTGACTGTATATTTCCGCTGCATACATCTAAGAATCAAATTAATCGATCAAACTTAATCAACCTAGTCGGTACACACCGGACTAGTCTGCACGTTACCAGACTAGTCTGATATCTCTGGTTTTGAACTGGTTGTTAAGTGTTGCAGGTTCCGAAAAAATTCAAAAAGGCCTATTAACCCCCCCTCTAGGCCACATTCAGACGCCAGGTGCGGGACCAAGTTCCGGAGACCCCCCTGAAAGTGCATCTAGGATCCCCGTGGGTTTTGGATGATTGATAATGACAATTAAGTGACTAATGAGCTTAGTGATCTTAAGCACATGTGTGGACTTAAATGGAAGAACAATCCCTCAAAAAGGAAAAGGATGAAAACGGCGATGTCAACTCGAAAAGGAGAAACTAGGGTTTCTAGTGCGTCGAGTTTGGACTAGCCAAATAAGTGTGAGGATGTGTGTGTAAAGTGCATTGAGATCAAGTTGGGAGATCAAAGCAGTTTAGAGGTCAAACCCATTGAGAGAAAAGAGTTGGAAGGAGTCTGGCAGTAGGGCCAGACTAGTCCGTGCAGGTGGCCAGACTAGTCCGCCCCTTGCCGGCCAAGTCCGTTTTCAGCCGGACCAGAAGGGTCTGACAGAGTTCGGACTAGTCCGTAGTGGGATGGACCATTCCGGGTAGTCGTGGAGTGGATTTTGGGGACTAAGTCCCAAAACCACGGACTTATCCTTTTTGGTCCAGACCAAGAGGTCCTGACTGATATCGGACTAGTCCGCCCTGGGGGCCGGACTAGTCCGGGTGTGAGAGAAGTCGGTGCTTCAGAGACTAAGTCTGGGAAGGCCGGACTAGTCCGCCCTGGGGGCTGGAATAGTCCGTGGTATTCAGACTAGTCCGTTCTCACACGGAACAAAAGGTTCTGTGTGAGATCGGACTAGTCCGGTGAGGGCCGGACTAGTCCGTTGTTGAAGTGACCGTTTGAATTTGAAGTTTGGCGGGTAGTGTGATGATTGCCGCGCAGTGCGTCAGTTGTCAGGGACGTCAGTGGTCCCCTAGGCCGGACTAGTCCGGGCTGTAGGCCAGACTAGTCCGCCCATCTCCTGAAGTCAGCAGTATGGGCTTGGGACCTCTATAAATAGAGGACCCCTGGGTTCATTTGAAAAAAAACCTTTGAGCAAGTTGAAACCCTAGCGCTGCCACAACAACCTTGAGCCTCCCAAAGCCTCCTTCTTTCCTACATTCCCTCTAAAACTAATTCTTGTGTGGATTAGGGTTTAGTGAGGTGAAGAAGAGGAAGAACACCGCTCTTTGGCTCTCGGTTTGATCTCTTGCACTTTGTGAATATTTGTGATCTGTGGCTTGAGTTAATCCTTGTGATTTGTGATTGTATTTGTGGTGGGTGCCTCAGATTGTGAGAAGCCCCAACAAATCTTGTATTCACTCTTTGTGATAGTGGAAGAACCAAGTTAGGCCCATGTGGTAAACTTGGTGAGGGAAGGGTTGTTGAACCCAGTCCTTCGTGCACTCCTCAACGGGGACGTAGGTTCCTTCGCGGGATCGAAACTCGGGATAAAATCCTTGTGTCTCTTGTGTTCTTTACTTTCACTTATTGTTCATTACTTCTAGGGTTAACTTTATCGGTCTTGTTCACCACTCTTGTTTCATCATGATCCTTAGTTTCATACTTGTCATATAACTTGTTAAGGCTCACTAAGTCATTCTAACAAACCTTGCATCACGAGAATTGGACTAAAACTTGTTAGAAACCCTTTTTAGGCTTTTCCCTGTAGGAGGACCGGACTAGTCCGCCCCTGGACCGGACTAGTCCGCCCCCTGAGTTCTAATCTCGTTTTATTAAGTCATTTCAGGTTGTTTATCCTATTCACCCTCCCCCCCTCTAGTCAACTTTCAATTGGTATCAGAGCAAGACTCTCCCAAAAGAGTCTAACAACTCGGAGAGACGATGGCCGGAGTGGGGTACGAAGAAGTCTCAACCAGTGAGGTCCAAGCAACCCCAGAAAAGATTATCTTCTATCAAGATAAGTCAACGGATGACGAAGAGATTCGTCAGCTCAAGGCAAAACTTCGAGAGAAGTTGAAGATTCCCAAGGTTGACACCTCAACCTCCACATCGAGTGGCACAATCAACTACAACCAACAAGGCTACAACTATGAACGCCTTGTCTCCAACAACCACTATCTTTCCATCCCATTGGGGAAGCCTCCCCAATTCGATGGAACCGACTACGGGATGTGGAAACACAACATGAAGATCCACCTTGTGTCACTCAACCCCTCACTATGGCAAATTGTGTTGACCGGGGTGCACATCCCTAAGAATGAAGAAGATATCACTCCGGAGCAAGCCGTGCTCCTTCACCACAACACTCAAGCGACCGGAGTGATCATCTCATCTCTCTCAAGAGATTAGTTCAACCGAGTGGATGGACTTGAGGTGGCCAAGGACATTTGGGACACCCTCAAGACGGCTCATGAAGGCAACCGAGTCGTGAAAGAAGCTAAGATTGAGCTCATAGAAGGAGAGCTCGGGAGGTTTGCCATTATGGATGGTGAATCTCCCCAAGAGATGTACAAATGCCTAAAGATACTCATCAACAAGAGTAGATCTTATGGCTGTACCAAGTGGACGGACCACGAGGTGGTGAAGAGGATGATTCGGGCATTCATGCCTAGAAACGTCTCTCTTTGCTCCATGATTCGAGAAAGTCCGAGGTTTGCCAAAATGACCCCGGAGGAGGTCCTTGGAAGGATCATCAACCACGAGATCATGGAGAAGGAGGCGCTCTTCTACAATGACCTCCAAATGTTCACCGCCTCGAAGATGAAGAATGTTGCACTCAAAGCAACAACCTCCTCAAAAGAGCAAGACAAAGATGATGAGGAGAGCCTTGACACCGATGAGGAAGAGTCCTTCTTCATCAACAACTTCAAGACGATGATGAGAAGAAGAAAAGGAGGATACAAGCATGAGAGTAAAGGCAAGGAAAAGGCAAGGCCCAAAACCAAGAGGGCTTGCTACAATTGTGGCGAGTACGGGAACTTCATTGTAGCTTGCCCACATGAAGATGGCAAGAAGAAGAAGGAGGGCAAGCCACAAGAGAAGAAGCTCTACAAGAAGAAGAGGCCCTCCGGTCATGCTCACTTAGGCAAGGAGTGGGACTCTAACGATGAGTCCTCCTCGTCTGAAGATGAAGAGAAGATGGCAACCATAGCCATTGAGAGGAGCTCCAAGGGAAGCAAACTCTTCCCAAATCTCTACGACCACGAGCCAACTTGCCTCATGGCAAAACAAGGAAGGAGAAAGGTTAACTCTAACTCATCGTCTTCCATATCCTCTCATGATGATTTTGATAGTGCTAGCGAAAATGAACACATGTTTAAGGATATAAGTAAGAGCACATTGCAAAGAATGAAATTGCTTTCGGATGAAATTTTTGAGAAGGAGGAGCTCATAGATAGGCAAGAGGACTTGCTTATCCAAGAAAAGGAAAGATGTAAAGAGCTCATTGAGCTCCTTGAGCTTGAGAGAGAGAAGAGCAAGGCATTAGAGCATGAACTTGCTCTAAGCAAGAAAACATGCTCAAGTCTTGAGGAGACAACCATTGAGCTCAAGGACGAACTTGGAAACTTGGCAAAAGTTAACAAGATCCTTGAGACTCAAGTTGAGTCCCTTAAGACTAATGTAGCCTCTTCCTCCAAAAGCTCATCCTCCTCAAAAGTTCTAACTTGCAAATGTTCTAACTTGATTCTTAAATTAAAGGATGAGCTTAAGTTGACTCAAGGCAAGCAAGCACCTAAGGGTGGCATCTTTGACAAAGAGAAGGTGGCGTATGCACGAAGTGCATGCACCAACACAAGACCTCTCAATGTCAAGGATGGTCTTGGTTATACTAGAGGTGGAAAGCAAAATGCCAAAACCTCCAAGTATGGCAAAGACTTGATTGTCTTTGTCAAAGGAAGCTCATCCCCAACTAAAATTGAGAAGAACACTTCAACTAGCTTCTACTTGCCTAAATCTGAACCACATCCTCTATTTCATGACTTTGATGCATCATATGTTTTGATGAGGAGCAATTATGGCAAGGTATATGCTAGATATGTTGGGCCACTTCGCAAGAGCCCCAAGCCTTGCATGTGGGTGCCCAAATGCCTCACTACTAACGTCAAAGGACCCAACTCCGCTTGGGTACCTAAAAGGAAGGCATAATCTTGTTTTTGTAGGCATACTCCTCCGGTGAATCCAAATGGGTGCTCGATAGTGGGTGCACAAACCACATGACCAGAGAGAGGAAGATGTTTGAGGAGTATGAGGAACATGATGATCCAAATGAAGGAATCCTCTTTGGGGACAATAGCCGAGGGAAAATCCTTGGCTCCAGTAAAATTGTCATTTCTCCCCAACATACTCTTTCTAGTGTTTTACATATTGATTCTCTTGACTATAACCTTTTGTCCATATCACAACTACGTGACAAGGGTTATAATTTTGTTTTCACTAATGAGGGTGTGAGCGTCCTTAAAAGAAGTGATAACTCAATCGCCTTTAAGGGTGTGCTCAAGGGAAAGCTTTATCTTGTGGACTTTGCCTCGGATAAAGCTCAACTTTACACATGCTTAATGGAAAAAACCAACATGGGATGGCTTTGGCATAGACGGCTAGCCCATGTTGGGATGATGAATTTACAAAAGCTTCTTAAGGGCGAGCACATTCATGGTTTGAAGAATGTTGTCTTTGAAAAGGATAGGCCATGTAGTGCTTGCCAAGGCGGGAAGCAAGTGGGAGCTCAACACCCCTCAAAGAATATCATCACGACAACAAGGCCGTTGGAGCTGCTACATATGGAACTTTTCGGCCCAATAACCTACATTAGCATTGGCGGTAACAAATATGGTCTTGTTATTGTTGACGATTTTTCTCGTTTCACTTGGGTGTTCTTCTTGCATGATAAGTGTGAAACTCACGGTGTCCTCAAGAGGTTCTTGAGGAGAGCTCAAAATTAGTTCGCCTCAAGAATCAAAGCTATAAGAAGTGACAACGGCACCGAATTCAAGAACACTCAAGTGGAAGAATTCTTGGATGAGGAGGGCATCAAGCATGAATTTTCAGCTCCATACTCCCCTCAACAAAATGGGGTGGCGGAACGGAAGAATAGGACACTCATCGAGATGTCAAGGACAATGCTTGATGAGTACAAGACATCGGATCGGTTTTGGGCGGAGGCGGTTAACACCGCTTGCCACGCCGTCAACCGATTGTACCTCCACCGCCTCCTCAAGAAGACTCCCTATGAGCTTCTAGTTGGTAAGAAACCCAATGTCTCTTACTTTCGTGTTTTTGGGAGCAAGTGTTATATTCTCAACAAGAAGCCTAGGACTTCGAAGTTTGCTTCTAAGTCCGATAAAGGTTTCCTGCTTGGTTATGACTCAAACACCCACGCCTATCGTGTCTTCAACAAAACCTCCAGTATTGTTGAAATAGCAGGCGACGTGGTGTTTGATGAAACTAATGGCTCCCAAGTGGAACAAGTTGATCAAAGTGTACTAGATCAAGAAGGCTCTCCACAAGAAGCTCTTAGGAGAATGGCACTTGGAGATGTTCGACCACAAGAACAACCTCAATGCTCAAGTGACCAACAACAAGATGATGCAAGCCACTCCCCACACAATCAAGTTGAAAATGAACAAGTGGCACCTCAAAACGATCAAGAAGACGAAAGTCAAGGGGGAGATCAAGAAGAAGAAGAAGATGATGATGACTCAAGAGCTCAACCTCCACATCCTCGTGTGCATCAAGCGTTCAATGGGATCACCCCGTTGACAACATACTTGGAGATATCACCAAAGGGGTAACCACTCGTTCTCGCGTTGCAAATTTTTTGTGAACATTACTCTTTTGTTTCTTCTTTGGAGCCCCATAAGGTTGAAGATGCCTTGAGACACCCAGATTGGGTGGTGGCCATGCAAGAGGAGTTTAACAACTTTGAAAAGAACAAAGTTTGGGAGCTTGTCAAGCGTCCACAAGCAAATGTTGTGGGCACCAAGTGGGTGTTCCGCAACAAGCAAGATGAACATGATGTTGTAACAAGGAACAAGGCACGACTTGTGGCCAAGGGGTACTCACAAGTTGAAGGTTTGGATTTTGATGAAACCTTTGCTCCCGTAGCTAGGCTAGAGTCAATTCTTATATTACTTGCTTTTGCTACTCACCATGATTTTAAGCTCTACCAAATGGACGTCAAGAGTGTGTTCCTAAATGGCCCAATCAAGGAGGAAGTCTATGTGGAACAACCACCGGGCTTCGAAGACCAATAATTCCCAAACCATGTCTTTAAATTGCGTAAGGCTCTCTATGGACTCAAACAAGCTCCTAGAGCTTGGTATGAGTGTCTTAGAGACTTTCTAGTTCAAAATGGTTTTAAGATAGGAAAAGCTGATTACACTCTCTTTACAAAGCATTTTAATGATGATCTCTTTGTGTGCCAAATATATGTCGATGACATTATATTTGGTTCTACTAACAAAGTGTTTTGTGATGAGTTTTCTAAGATAATGAAAGAGAGATTTGAGATGTCCATGATGGGGGAGTTGAAGTTCTTTTTAGGTTTTCAAGTCAAGCAACTCAAAGAAGGCACGTTCATAAGTCAAACAAAATACACTCAAGACATATTAAAAAAGTTTGACATGGACAAGGCCAAACCCATCAAGACTCCAATGGCAACAAATGGACACTTAGACCTAAACGAAGACGGTCCAAGTGTGGACCAAAAGGTATACCGTTCCATGATTGGCTCTTTGTTATATCTTTGTGCATCTAGACCGGATATTATGCTTAGTGTGTGTATGTGTGCACGTTTTCAAGCTGCACCTAAGGTGTGTCACATGACCGCCGTGAAGAGAATTCTTAGATATTTAGTTCACACACCTAGCCTAGGACTTTGGTACCCCAAAGGATCCAAGTTTAACCTCATTGGCTATTTCGATGCGGATTATGCGGGGTGCAAAGTTGATAGAAAGAGCACATTCGGGACATGCCAAATTTTGGGTAGATCATTAGTGTCTTGGTCCTCTAAGAAACAAAATTCCATTGCTCTCTCCACAGCCAAAGCGGAGTATGTCGCAGCCGGAAGTTGTTGTGCACAACTTCTTTGGATGAGACAAACTCTAAGGGATTATGGTATAAACTTGCGCCATATTCCTCTCCTATGTGACAATGAAAGTGCCGTCAAAATAGCCCATAATCCAGTTGAGCATTGAAGGACCAAACACATAGACATTAGACACCATTTCTTGCGAGATCATTCCTTAAAGGGGGAATATAGTAATTTCCCATGTGAGAACCGAGAACCAACTAGCCGACATATTCACCAAGCCCCTAGATGACAAGCGATTTTGTGAGCTTAGGAGTGAGCTTAATATCTTAGATTCTCGAGTTGTGGCTTGAAACATGCACATCTGGATGTTTACCTTTTGCCTTATTCAAAAGAATGCATGTGGTTGCAAAATTAATCTCTATCTCAATTTTCTTCAAAATATTTGAAAAACTAGAGACTTTGTGAGTTATGGTCATAGTTTGAATGTTGAATGCTTACTGACCATATTCATAAAGTTTTGGTGTGGCATTATGTCCAAAAGGATCATTTATAGTGGCTAAAACTCAAATATATATGTTTTCAGCCTCCCTGGACTGGACTAGTCCGCCCTCTAGCCTGACAAGTCCGGATTCGAACTATTCCGAGTTTGGTCTGCTGACCGGACTAGTCCGGCCCCTGGGGACTTAAACCCCCCAGGAGGTGGCCAACCCCTCCTCTTCTTCACTTTTGCTTCTCTCTCTCCCACGCGCGCTCAACCGCCCTCTTTCGGCGATTTTCGATTCCAACCATCAAAAATCGTTTCCAATCCGTGCATTGGAAGCTCCGGAGGTACGGGAAACTTTCCCCGATCACTCGTGACGCGATCCATCCCCGATTCCATCGATTTCTCAAGATTTGAAGAGGTATCCCCCATTTTTCAAAAACTTGTCTCATTCTTGATTCTTTGAGTTTTTGATAGATGCCTCTTCATTAAAGTTAGTTCTGGTGACCTTGTGATCATAGCCTAGGAATATTGCGACTTGATTCCAAAATTTCTCGAAAAACCGTTAGAGTTAGGGTTTAACCTGTGTGAACCGGACTAGTCCGGTGCCCGGCGGACTAGTCTGCCCATGGGGCGGACAAGTCCGGTGTACACAGGTCAAACTCCAACTTTAGTCGTTTCTCGAGATTTCTTTCGCATTATTCCAACTCCTTGACCTACTATCTTATGTCATCTATTCTTTTCAGCTGAAATGGCCGCTCCTTGCCGTTCCGCTTCTCCCCCCACTAACCCCGAGTGGGAGGCGGAGCAACTTCGTCTCACCGAAGAACGAGCAAGAGCCGAAGTTGAGGCTGTCGAGAAGTATCTCGAGCAGCATGAGAAAGCAAAAGCAGCCAAGAAGCAACAAGCAAGGGCTGCAATGTTGGCCTACAACGAAGATGAAGCAATGGCTCGGGCCATTGAGGAGTCCTGCAAGGAACTCCGAAAGAAGAAGAGAGAGGAGCACGAAGCTCATAACTCTCAGGCGGCTGCTGCACAAGTCTCTAAGCGGAAGAGGCTTGTGAGCCTTGGAGAGAAAGAGAAGGGCAAGGAGCCAGACCAAGGAGAAATTGCTGAACGCCGGATCGAGCATGATCCGAAGAAGGGCAAGGCTCCGGCTCCCGTGGAGCCCAAGAAGAAGAAGCACTCAGTAAAGGTCCCGGCTGCGAAGGCCAAGGGCATCTCTATCAAGGAGAAAGGGAAGGCCAAACCGATTGGCCCCCTGGAGGTGCACACTCCCGAAGGGAATCCCAACAGGCAGCGTGAAATGGCTGCAAATGTTTTCCATGTAAAGGGAGCCGAGAAAGCAAGAAGGCTCAGGACAGACAAGGTATACAAGTATGAAAGGAGCACCGCCAACCCTCGTTTCTGGTGTAACTTTCATTGTGATTATTACCGTCTCGTCTACCAAAGCATGAAGAAACCTGTGATTGAAGCACAGTGGGTAGACTGGGAGTACATGGACAGGAAGCAACATTCTGCTTTTGATGCAGTCATTGAAGCAGCTGAGCGCCATGTGCTCAAGAACATCATGGGATTCAAGTATGACTGGAACGTCAAAGTCATCCTGCAGTTTTATTCCACCGTCTACTTCACCACCTCTGGTGATAGAAGGATTATATGGATGACGCATGGCGAGCAGCTCTCTGTCACATTTGAGGAGTTTGCAAAGATTATGGGTCTTGAGGCTCATTTGGATCATGAGATCATCATATCTAACCTCAAGGCTGTTGACAGAGGTCAGCTCGACTACGTGTACCCAAGCCATGTGTCCAATGAGCCAGGACTTGCTCACAACATCAAGCCTTTCTACAGCATCCTCAACAGGATCCTGAGGCAGACCATAGCACCAAAGGATGGTGATGCAGGGGCGATACAAGGCAACTTGAGGCACCTGTTACTTCTCATTGATGGGGAGGAGAAGTTCAATCTCGTCGACTACATCTTCGACGACACTTTCAACATCTCGCATACCCCCAACCGAGCTTGCGGGTACGCCCCCTACATCATGTACCTCATTGAGAAGGTGTCAGGCGTGACCTTCATCAAGGATGTGACTCACCGCCCGCTCCATCCTCAGACACCCCCTGCCGTCCTGCCTCCTCCGCGCTGGAAGAATGCAGAGCCTCCCTCCTCCTCGGCGATGCCAGCTTCTCGGCCCGTGGTGCCTTCCTCCCCGCCTCCACCTCAATTCATGAGCGCCTTCTTCAAGTGTTTCAAGGCGATCTTCACTTCCTGCCGGAAGCAGGAGATTAGGAACCAGAGGGCACACAAGCGCCAAGAGAAGTACCTCAAGATGGTGTGTGACAAGCTGGAGGTTCCTATGTACTCTCCGGAGGCGAGCGACGGGGAGATCACACCTTTCCTCGACTTCACCCCCAACGATCTCGCCCAGCTCCAAGAGGACGGGAGCTCTTCACGGGCAGCTCCTTCGGCTCGTGCCTCCGATGATGACGAGAATGATCACGAGGACTCGGAGGCCACGGAGAACGACTCTGACGCTGGGGCCAATGATAGTGAAGACAGTGACGACTGAGTGGTTGAGGGTTCAAGTTCCCCCTCTTCTTATCCTTTTTGGTGTCTTGATGCCAAAGGGGGAGAGTTAGATGGGAGTTAGTCGGGGGAGAGTTAGAAAGGAGGGTAATTAGTTGTATCCCTTTGTTTTGGATCCTTGGACATGTTGCACTCCTTATTGTAATATTTATGTCATGTCGGATGTTTATATTTGTGCAAGACTATGTTTTGAATGTTCAATGTCAATATGATGCTTTGAATGTCTTTGAATGTCTATCTTTTGATCATATTCATGCTTATTATGTCTTGTCACAAATTGTTGAGCACAACACGTAGGCACCCCACCATAACGTGTGTATGTATGAAGGACTTCCTCAATCTCTCTTTCATAATGCATTCATTGAGGGGGAGTCACTCATACACCCGCACGTTATGAAAACCACAAATTTATACTCTCTTATATGAAGACTTAATGTGTTGTCATCAATCACCAAAAAGGGGGAGATTGAAAGTGCATCTAGGATCCCCGTGGGTTTTGGATGATTGATGACGACAATTAAGTGACTAATGAGCTCAGTGATATTAAGCACAGGTGTGGACTTAAATGGAAGCACAATCCCTCAAAAAGGAAAAGGATGAAAACGGCGATGTCAACTCGAAAAGGAGAAACTAGGGTTTCTAGTGCGTTGAGTTTGGACTAGCCAAATAAGTGTGAGGATGTGTGTGTAAAGTGCATTGAGATCAAGTTGGGAGCTGAAAGCGGTTTAGAGGTCAAACCCATTGAGAGTAAAGAGTTGGAAGGAGTCTGGCAGTAGGGCCGGACTAGTCCATGCAGGTGGCCAGACTAGTCCGCCCCTTGCCGGCCAAGTCCGTTTTCAGCCGGACCAGAAGGGTCTGACTGAGTTCGGACTAGTTCGTAGTGGGACGGATGAGTCCGGGTAGTCGTGGAGTGGATTTTGGGGACTAAGTCCCACAACCATGGACTTGTCTTTTTTGGTCCGGACCAAGAGGTCCTAACTGATATCGGACTAGTCCGCCCTGGGGGCCAGACTAGTACGGGTGTGAGAGAAGTCGGTGCTTCAGGGACTAAGTCTGGTAAGGCCGGACTAGTCTGCCCTGGGGGCTGGACTAGTCCGTGGTATTCAGACTAGTCCGTTCTCACACGGAACAAAAGGTTCTGTGTGAGATCGGACTAGTCCGGTGAGGGCCGGACTAGTCCATTGTTGAAGTGACTGTTTGAATTTGAAGTTTGGCGGGTAGTGTGATGATTGCCGCGCAGTGCGTCAGTTGTCAGGGACGTCAGTGGTTCCCTAGGCCGGACTAGTCTGGGCTGTAGGCCGGACTAGTCCGCCCATCTCCTGAAGTCAGCAGTATGGGCTTGGGACCTCTATAAATAGAGGACCCCTGTGTTCATTTGAAAAAAAACCTTTGAGCAAGTTGAAACCCTAGCGCCGCCACAGCAACCTTGAGCCTCCCAAAGCCTCCTTCTTGCCTACATTCCCTCTAAAACTAATTCTTGTGTGGATTAGGGTTTAGTGAGGTGAAGAAGAGGAAGAACACCGCTCTTTGGCTCTCGGTTTGATCTCTTGCACTTTGTGAATCTTTGTGATCTGTGGCTTGAGTTAATCCTTGTGATTTGTGATTGTATTTGTGGTGGGAGCCTCAGATTGTGAGAAGCCCCAACGAATCTTGTATTCACTCTTTGTGATAGTGGAAGAACCAAGTTAGGCCCATGTGGTAAACTTGGTGAGGGAAGGGTTGTTGAACTCAGTCCTTCGTGGACTCCTCAACGGGGACGTAGGTTCCTTCGTGGGATCGAACCTCGGGATAAAATCCTTGTGTCTCTTGTGTTCTTTACTTTCACTTATTGTTCATTACTTCTAGGGTTAACTTTATCGATCTTGTTCACCACTCTTGTTTCATCGTGATCCTTAGTTTCATACTTGTCATATAACTTGTTAAGGCTCACTAAGTCATTCTAACAAACCTTGCATCACGAGAATTGGACTAAAAGTTGTTAGAAACCTTTTTTAGGCTTTTCCCTGTAGGAGGACCGGACTAGTCCGCCCCTGGACCGGACTAGTCCGCCCCCTGAGTTCTAATCTCGTTTTATTAAGTCATTTCAGGTCGTTTAGCCTATTCACCCCCCCTCTAGGCAACTTTCACCCCCCAAACGAGGGACACTCCATCCAAGGAGGCTCCGGCCGAAGCTCTTGGGAGGCCTGGGGCTCCAGCCGCATCGGGTCCATCGGGCTTCGGCTCCAACCTCGCTCAGAAGCGGCTTTGTCTTCGCGGTACTTGGGACTTCCCAAGGTAAACAACCAAGCTCTTACTTTGATTTCTTTTTGGGTCAATGTGACCATTTGAACGTTTCTATCTTGGATGGGCAGTGCTTGCAAGGAGGGAGAGATGACTGCCACACCAACGGCTGCGTGGGAGGCTGAGTAGGCGGGCGCTTCAGCTCCAGCTCCTGCACCTGCTCAGGCGAATGTGGAGGTTCCGGGCGACGCGAGGGTGGATCCAACCACAGATGCGGTTGAACCAGCAATGAGGACCCCGATTGTTGACGCGGGGACGACCGGAGTTCCGGTGCCAGAGCCGGTAGCCTCTGAGGCACCGGCGGAGGTGCCGAGTGCTGGCACATCTCCAGCATCGACATAAGTTCTACCCCTGGTGCAGGGAGCCACCGAAGGATCGGCCCCCACGCCGTCTTCTGGAGAGGTTCCGGTGCCCCAGCCGGATGTAACTGAGGGCCGACCCCCACGCCAGAAGCGGTAGAGGCTTCGGTCGGCAGGCCGGAAGTAGTTGAAGAGCCGGCCCCCACGCCAACTACTGCAGAGGTTGTGGTGGCCGACCCGATGGTCGTCGAAGTATCTGCTCCTGCGCCGAAGGTAATTGAGGTTTCGGTGCCTCGATCGGCGGCGTCCAGCACACCTGTGCCCAGGCTGCATGACGTGGAGGCTCCGGATGTGCATCCTACCTCTCCGCTATCAGAGGCTGAACCGGGAGCGTCTGTGGCTGCACTAGAGGGTCTGACAGAGACCGGCGCTGCTCCAGCCAACCTTCCTCTACGTGCCGCCGGGGCTTCTGGAGGACACCCCAGCCGCCTCAAGCCCGCGGGTGCCCCCTCCTTCGAGGGGGAGCCCCTCCCGGGTGACGGCGAACATTATGGTGGAGATGGGGGAAGCGGCGCCCCCATCTGGTCCGGTGCCCATTCCCTTAGAACTGGTCATCGACAACGGCCGCACCAGCCTGCAGCAGGTTGCCGTGTCCTTCAAGCACAACCACAAGGCCCTAGAAGAAGAGCGTGTCGCCCTTGATTGTTGGTGCAATAGGCTCCGTCAACGCGAAGAGTGGGTCAAGAATGAGAAAACTCGGCTGGTCGAGCAAGGCGAGCTGCTCAACGAGAGAGAGGCTACCCTCTAATCTCTCAATGCGAAGGTGCAAAAGATATATGAGGAAGCTATGGAATGCCACAAAGCTGTGGAGCAGTGCTAAGGGGTCTAATCGCCTGACATGAGACTCTCCAGAAGCATCGCCAGGAGCTCTACCTGGGGGAGGCCGAACTCTCCGAGAAGCGGAAGGGTCTGGGCCTGAGAGAGGAGGAGCTCTCCCAGAAGCTGTCGGTGGGTGAGCAGAGCTTGGCAGACCGCTGCAAGAGATTTGAAGCGCGGTGTAAGCTCGAGGAGGACAGGCTCTGGGAACGGGGGCAAAGCCTCACCAAGCGAGAGGCCAAAGTCTCTGCCAGAGAGGATATAGTTCGGGGCCGGTAGGAAAACCTGGCGGAGTGGCGGAACCGTATCCACCTCAAGGAGTCAGAGCTCACTGATCACGAGCGGTAGCTAGCCAAGAGCATCCAACAACATGACAAGGAGGCTGAGCGCCTTGCAAAGGAGGGTGCGAAACTCACAGCCACCAAGAGGGCTTTGGAGGAGTTGCGGAGCTCGAGAGCGACCGAGTCCCAACGGCTGTGGGACTTCCTCGGATGGGCCGACGGAGCACTGGCACCGTTTGGCATCAGCCCCGTACGTCCGGCCAACCCAGTGCTGGAGCTAGATGAATCGCTGGTGGCTCTTAGCTCCAATGGTGGGAAGCTCGACACAGTGGTTGACATCGTCGCAAACCAACTTGAGGCAGAGGGGAGGTCCTTAGCCAAGACCGTCGCCGAGTACGTGCTAACGTGTTATCGGAGCCAGGACCCCCACTTCCCCCCCTGAGTCCGGCAGTCGAAGGGCCAATCGAGGAAGGATTGGATGCTGCCAGGGAGAGTGTTCAGGAGGCTGCTCAAGCTATAGCCTCAGCTATCCGTAGAACTTAGGCCTTTCCTTTCTTGCTCCTGCCTGTATGCTTCCAATTTTGTAATATGATATTTCAATGAATGAAGTTCTCTTGATCTTTGTCTTTGATATTTTTGCGTCTTGCCCCCTGGTAGATGTACGTAATGTTGATTGCATACATGTACCAACAAGAACCAAGACTTGTTTCATGGACACCGGCGCCGGGCCCCCTGGGGTTGTCGGAGCTTAGGAGCTCCGGCGACACCTATTACCAACGTAAGACGTCGACCCCGGGCCCCCTGGGCTGTCGGATCTTAGGAGCTCTGGCGACACCCACTGTCCATGTGGAAGGTGTCACTGTCGGGCCCCCTGCGGTTGTCGGAGCTCAGGAGATCCGTCGATGCCCATTGCCGTCGTAGAGGACGTTGACGCCGGGCCCCCGGGCCTACACTCTATGTGGTAACTGTTCATCATCGGTGGTACGGGAGTGGCTTTACTAGCATTACGACCTTAGGAACCTGCACACATGACAGATAAAAGGTAATTCTGCTCCCCAGTCACTCTTTGCCCACACTCTATTAGTGTTGTTTGTCTTACAATCCTTTACCGTCGTGGGGGACTTGATTAACTCAGGGCGTCTGTACCCGTAACTCGGTACCCACCGCACGTGGGGAGTGGGTTTGAAGGTTCCGGACACTTGGCAAGTACATTAAGTAACCCGCCGGCAAACCGACAGCAAAGCTCCCACTACTGCAGAGACGAGGGAAAAACTGACTGCACCCACGCTAGGTGATGTGCTAATGGCTAACGCGTGATGTCATTCACAAGAACTAAAGATAATTTCAAATGAATAAAGCACTCTAGGGTAGGGCAAACATCTTTTCATTATAATGTTCATAGGAGAGGACAAACTTTTATAGGAAGAACGACCTGGCCTGGGTGACAGGGAGCTGAGTGTACCTTCTCAAGGTACCGGATTGTGCCGAGTAAGGCGTACACCCGGAGCTCATCTCCCTGGCCTTGGCTAACCGAAGTGCTGTCTCTAGACACTATTCTATATTTATAATGAAAGAAAATAAAATGTCCTACCACTGAGCTATGGATAAAACTTACAGAGGTGTTCGATATTCCATGAGTTGGGCACTCATTGCTCATCCTCTGTAGCTAGGCGAACGAACCCGGGGCGACAAACTTTTGTTACCCGGAAGGGTCCCTCCCAACCAGGGGAGAGCTCGTTTGATCCTTCACGAGAAAGCAGGCGTCACAGGACCAGGTTGTTTACCTTCAGCTCCCTACTGCTCACGATCCGCTGATGGTAGCGCCAGAGCGCCTGCCTGTACCGTGCATTTTGGAGGGCTGCTTGTATGCATCCCTCGTCGATGTGGTCCATGTCTTCACGCGTCCTGCGTGGCTTCGTCCTACATCCGAAAACTGGGGGAGACCATGGTGATCTTTGGGGGAAGGACAACCTACGCCCTGTACACCAAGAAGTAGGGCGTTTCTCTCGTAGCCCGGCTGGTTGATGTCCGTCTAGCCCACAACGCATATGGAAGCTCATCCACCCAATTTGCACCATGCCTCTCTAGGCTTGAGTATGTACGAGTCTTGAGGCCTTTGGGAATCTCCGCGTTTGCCCTCTCTACCTGACCATTGCTCTCAGGGTGAGCAACAGAGGCGTAACAAACTTGGATCCCGAGGTCCTCGCAGTATTCTTGGAATGCCGTGCTCATGAATTGGGTCCCATTATCAGTGATGATCCTGTTCCGGACCCCGAACCTATAGACGATCGAGTTGATGAACTTCACTACCGCTTCTTGTTAATGGTGGTGACTGGGTGGCTTGTGGCCATTTGGTGAACTTATCTACGGCGATGTAGAGGTACCGGAATCCTCCGACGGCTCTTGGGAAGGTCCCAGGATGTCCAGTCCCCACACGGCGAATGGCCACAAGGGGGGGGATCATCTGCAGCACTTGAGCTGGTGTGTGGATCTGCTTGGCATGGAACTAGCACGCCTTGCATCTCTTAACCATGTCAGCGGCATCCTGGAGTGATGTGGTCCAGTAGAAGCTGTGCTGAAAGGCTTTGCCGACAAGCGTGTGGGCCAATGCGTGGTTCCCGCACTCACCTCCATGGATTTCTACGAACAAGTCGTAGCCTTCCTCCCGGGTGATGCATCGCAGTAGGATGCCGTTGGCGCCACACCGGTAGAGGTCCCCCTCTACTAGTGTGTAACTTTTAGCGAGCTGCACAATCCATTCTACCAGGGCATGTTCTTCGGGAAGGTAGTTGTCTTTCATGTAGTCCCAGACCACTGAGATCCATGCATCTGGACCTTCTTGAGCTTCTAGTTCTTGGGCGCCCAGCTGCTCGGAGCTGCCGGTGGCGCATAAGAACCTTGGCGGGCACCATGGCTGCAGGGCCACCGGGATTGCTAGCTTCGAGGTTCTAGCTTCAGCCCCTTCACCCGGCTCAGCAGCTCGGGCGGTTGGTCGAGATAACGTCCTTGCAAAGACTCCTTCGGGCACTAGTGCCTCTGTGGAGGCCTTCGTTGATAGGTCGTCTGCGACTGAGTTGTCAGCTCGGGGCACATGGCACAGATCCAAGACTTCAAAGTATTTCTCCAGCTTCCTTACGTGCAGCAAGTATGCTGCCAGCTGGGGGTCGTTGCATCTGCACTCCCCTTTGACCTGCTTGACAATTAGCTGGGAATCACCTTTGGCAAGGAGCTGCCGCACATTGAGGGTCAATGCTGTCTTCAGCCCGTAGATGAGGGCCTCGTACTCTGCCATGTTGTTGGTGGCTTTGAAGCCAAGGTGCACCATATATTTGAACTGCTCCCCTGTCGGAGCTATGAGCACCACTTCGTCCCTGACCCCCTATTTCCGGGCGGAACCATTGAAGTAAAGTGTCCACGGGGTCTCAGTGAAGACTGGTGCGCTGGGCACTGCCTCCCCACTGTCCGAGCACTCCGGGTTACTAGGTGATGGAGTCCACTCGGTTAATAAATCTGCCAGAGCCTGACTCTTGACCATGTGCCGAGGTAGGAACTCAAGCTCAAACTCTGCTAGCTCGGCTGCCCACTTGGCGACATTATCGGTAGCGTTAGGGCTGTGGAGCACCATTCTCAACGGAAAGGAGGTGACCATCGAGACCTTGTGGCTTTGGAAATAGTGTCGGAACTTCCTTGATGCTATCAACACAGCATACATCAGCTTGTGTACCTCCAAGTTCCTTGTTTTCGCTTCATGGAGGACTTCGCTGATGTAGTAGACTAGCCGTTGAAGTGTCTGAACCCTGTCTGAAGGGTCTGGTGTTCCTTGCAGCAGATCAAGGTTCGAAGGCTCCTTACCTCTAGGATCTGAATCAACCTCCGGGGGTTGAGACCCGAGGATTCCCTGGTTCCCGGGGCTCTCCAGTGCGAGGTCCATGGCTAGGTCCGAACTCGGGGGCTTGACGCTTGCGTCGCGGGTTCCTCCTCGTACCTGCTGCTACAGTGGTTCCGACTGCTCCGCGACCAAGACCATGCTAAACACTTCGGTTGTCGCGATGATATACAACAGCAAAGGTTCGCCAGGCTCCAGCACCACCATAACGGGCAGGGACGTTAGGTGCTTCTTGAGCTCCTGCAACGACGTTTCCACCTCTTCGGTCCACGCAAAGGGACCTGCTTTCTGCAGAATCTTGAAGAAGGGAAGCGCTCGCTCCGCCAGCCTCGAGATGAACCGGCTTTGGGCCGCTAGGCACCCTGCGAGCTTCTGCACATCCTTGATGCGAGCCGGAGGCCGCATCAGCTCTATCACCTTAATCTTCTCAGGATTAGCTTTGATTCCACAGTACGAGACTAGGAACCCGCGTAGCCTCCCAGAAGAGAACCGGAAGACACACTTTTTGGGGTTCAACATTGTGCGCGTCATGCGTAGCCTGCTGAAGACTTGCGCTAAGTTGTCCAGGAAAGACGCGCGGTTTTTTATTTTCACCACGATGTCATCGACATACACTTCTACTAGGTCTCTAATGAGGTCCCCAAACGTTTTATGCATTGCTCGTACAAAAGTGGGGAGAGCATTCTTAAGACCATAAGGCATGGAGACATAGCAATACAGACCATCTACTGTTACAAAAGTAGTGTGTTCTTCATCATCTCTAGACATGGGTATTTGGTGCAAACCAGAATACGCGTCTAAGAAACACAATAGATCACAGCCTGATGTAGAGTCTACAATTTGATCTATCCTGAGGAGTGGGAATGGATCCTTTGGACATGCCTTGCTTAGGTTGGTGTAGTCGATGCACATCCAAAGCTTCCCGCCAGCCTTGGGGATGACAATAGGATTAGCCAACCACCGAGGGTGGTGGACCTCTCAGATAAAGCCAGCGTTGAGCAACTTCTTAATCTCTTCTCGGATGAAGTTTTGACGCTCAACAGACTGCTTCCGGGGCTTCTGTTGTACTGAGCGGGCGTCGGGGTAGATCTTCAGATGATGCTCAATCACCTCCCTGGGGATCCCGGGCATCTGCGATGGTTGCCACACAAACACATTGACATTGTCCCAGAGGAAGGTGTCAAGCACGAGTTCCTATTTGCTGTCCAGGTTACCCGCTATGCGGGTCGTCTGGGCAGCCTTGGAGCCGATCCTGACGACCTTTGCTGGGACATCGTCTTCAGCGGGCAGCACGCACGGAGCTGTGGTGGAGGTCCGTTGGGACGGGCCTTGACTTGGTCGACCTTCCCTCGCACCATGAAGGCTCGGGGCCCGCCCTGCAGCGAGTGCTTGGAGCTGCTCCAAGGCTGACACCGACACAGTGCGATCTCCCCGGACCCTGAGGACCCCAGATGGCGTTGGTATCTTCAGGACCAGATAGCCATAGTGAGCTACAACCATAAACTGGTACAACGCTGTCCTTCCGATAATGGCGTTGGAGGGAAGCTCGATGTCTGCCACATCGAACAAGATGTTCTCCGTGCGGTAGTTCTCCGAAGTACTGAAGGTTACCAGGAGGTGGATGCTACCGCTGGGAACGATTTGTCCCGAGCCTACATCTGAGAACGGGCTCGAAGGCGTGAGCCGTGACATGGGTATCTGCAGCTTCTGGAAGGCAGCATATGAGATGAGGCTGAGACATGCACCACCGTCGACCAGTACATAATGGAGCTTTACGTTGGCGATGGTCGGGGCCACAAGCAACGAGAGCACTCTGGCTCCTGCCATGTTTTCTGGGCAATATGAGGCATCAAAGCTGATTGCGGTACTCATCCACTTGCTGTGGGGTGCAGGGCTTGGTGCTGGCGCAACCGCAGCCACAACCCGTCACAGGACTTTCACTACGTTCCGGGATGTGGGGTCCGTGGCTCCCCAGTAGCTGACGTAGAGGAGCTTCCGACGCTCCTGGTCGCTGCTAATGTCTGAGTCAGCACCTGTGAAGATGCCTTTCACCGCCCTGTGGGGCTCCTGGTAACCCATGTCCTCATCCTTGTCCTCCACAGGATCAAGTTTCTGCATACCCTCCCTATGGCCGGAGGGCTCGCTCTCTTGTCGTTGCTGCTTCTGCCATTGCTCGCGGTAACGCTCCGTGAGTTTCTTGACTTCTCGGCACTCACTTGCACTGTGGCCATTGGTCCGGTGCATTGGGCACTTGAAGTCATCGCCGTCACCTTCAGGTGACTGACGAGGGCGCTTGTCTTGGCGCGAGCCCCGGGCTCTGCCAGCTGCTGCATCTGCCACCATCGGAGCTCTGGGCCTCGACTTACTCCTACCGCGACCGCCGTTTTTCTTCTTCCTGCCACCACCCATTGTAGTGGCCTCCGCTTCAGACTATGAGGGCTCTCCACTTTTTCAGGAGGGTCGAGTGTTCTAGTTATGACCTTCCGCAGCCTTGGAACACCTGTCTGCCAAGGCAAACAATTCTGAGATGTCGCACACGTCATGTGTGGCGAGCTTCTCGAGTATCTTCTTATCCCTCACACCTTGTCTGATTGCAACTATAATAGATGCATTCGAGATGTGCGGGATGGTTTTTTGCACCTGGGAGAATTGCTGGATGAACATCCGCAATGGCTCTCCCGTACGCTGCCTAACAGCATGGAGGTCGAGCTCCATGCCTGGGCGCTCGTACGAACTTCCAAAGTTCGCCACGAACTGCCGGCACAGCTCCTCCTAGGAGGTGATGGAACCCTGGGGCAGGTTCATGAGCCATGACCGGGCTGGGCCGGCCAGGACCACAGGGAAGTAGTTGGCCATGATGACCTCATCACCCCCTGCAGCCAGGATCGAGGTGGAGTAGATCTGCAGGAACTCACCCGGGTTGACACTTCCATCATACTTCTCCGGCGTGTGCGGTCAGAACTTGTGAGGCCACACCACCCTCCGCAGGTGTGGAGCTAGAGCTGCACACCCTCCACCGGTACTTGCACGCAGCTGGTTTGGCGCTGCGTGACCTTGATGGCCAGGTGGCACTGCGTACACCTGGTGTTGAGGTGCGGCGGCAGATGCCTGGTGCGGCGGAGGCACACCATATTCCTGGAGTGGGGGAGGTGCAACGTACGCCTAGTGTGGAGGGGGCACCACGTACGCTTGGTGCTGCGCGGGGGGCGCCACATATGCCTGTCGTGGCGGGAGAGCATTATGCACCTGGGGTCCAGGACCCGGCAGGCTGTAGTCAGTCTCAAGATTGCGATGCCGCTCCCGTTGTCGTTCGATGATGACTCGACAATCCTCAACACCTCTGTGGTGCTACAACTCATCTCGCAGGTCTGCCGTCAAAAGCCTCGTCGAGCGACTATCGGCAGTTCGCCGGTCGACGGTAGGCGTACGCGACAGCGAGACGAATGTTGTTGCCGCTCGCTTCCCGCCTTGTGGAGTCACTTGGAGTGCAGCGACGACCAGATGGTCGACGTCGTTTACCCATTGCTGGGTTGCTCCCTGCGGGGCACCTGCCGTCGATGCGTTGCAGAGTAGCGCACGTGTAGCAAGGAGTGCACTTTCCGGGCTTGCTGTTGGCGGGGCCGTAGCAGCTGTCACGGCATGAGTTTGTCGTGCCGTGTTGTGCGGTCCTACAGTCAGTGGAGTGACTGCACGGCATCGCGATGGTTCGGATCTTCCCACCCTGGAGCGGGACCCAGCTCTGGGGTGGGATGAAGCTTGGTCCTCACCCGCCGCCTGCTAGCGGGGCTGTGGCCTGGAGGAACTAGCGTTGGAACGGGCGTTCACCATGCTGACGGTGAAGATGCTTGCAGGAGAAAACTGAAAGTTGCCTAGAGGGGGGTGAATAGGCTAATCGACCTGCAAATGACTTAATAAAACGAGGTTAAATCACAGGGGGCGGACTAGTCCGGTCTGGGGGCGGAATAGTCCGGTCAGCCTGCGTGAAGAACCCTAAAAAGTGTTTCTAGCAAGTTTTAAGGGGATTTTCTCGAGGCTACAAGTGAGGATATGTTTATGCCAAGTTTAGAAACTACCAACACAAGAGTAAGTCAAGTTTCAACTAGGTTATAGCAAAGTGAAGCACACGACAAGGCTAGCAACCCTAGAACGAAGTATGCAATAAACAAAATGCGAAGAACACGGAGACACAAGGATTTTATCCCGAGGTTCGATTCCACACAAGAATCTACGTCCCCGTTGAGGAGTCCACAAAGGACCGGGTTCACCAACCCTTCCCTCACCAAGTTTACCGCATGGGCCTAACATGGTTCTCCACTATCTCAAAGTGCGAATACAAGATTTGTTGGGGCTTCTCACAATCTGAGGCTCCCACACCACAAAGGTGATCAACACCACAAAATATACTCAACGCATAGCACACAAAGACTCAATGAGTGCAAGAGATCAAACCGGGAGCACAAGCGCGATGTTCTTCCTCTTCTTCACCTCACTAAACCCTAATCCACTCAAGAATTAGTTTTAGAGGGAAAGTAGGCAAGAAAGAGGCTTAGGAGTGCTCCAAGTTGGCTGTGGCGGCGCTAGGGTTCAAGTCTGTTCAAGAGTTTCAAGAGATGGTTCAAAAGAACCCAGGGGACCTCTATTTATAGAGGTCCCAATCCCATACTGCTGACTTCAGCAAAAGGGCGGACTAGTCCTGCCTCAGGCCCGGACTAGTCCGGCCTAGGGGACCACTGACCTCCTGTCAGGTCCCGACAGCTGACACGCTATCGTCACACTACCCGCCAAACTTCAAATTCAAACGGTCACTTCAACAACGGACTAGTCCGGTCATCACCGGACTAGTCCGATCTCACACAGAGCCTTTTGCTCCGTGTGAAAACGGACTAGTCTGAGGACCACGGACTAGTCCGGCCCCAAGGGCGGACCAGTCCGGTCCTCCCAGACTTAGTCACAGAAGCACCTTCAACTCGCCAACCCGGACTAGTCCGGCCCCATGGGCGGACTAGTCCGTTCTCACTCAGGACCTCTTGGTCCGGTCTCAAACGGACAAGTCCGTGGTTTTGGGACTTAGTCCCCAAAACCCACTCACTGCTACCAGGACTAGTCCGGCCACAAACGGACTAGTCCGATCTCAGTCAGACCCTTCTGGTCCGGCCGAATACGGACTTGGCCGGCCAGGGGCGGACTAGTCCGGCCACCTGCACGGACTAGTCCGGCCCTACTGCCAGACTACTTATCCACTCTTTTCTCTCAAGGGGTTTGACCTCTAAACCACTTTGAGCTCCCAAACTTGATCTCAATGCACTTTACACACGCACCCTCCTATTTCTACGGCTAGTCTAACTCAACACGCTAGAAACTCTAGTTTCTACGCTTTGAGTTGACTCCGTTTCCTTCCTTTTCCTTTTTGAGGGTTTGCATCTCCGATCGAGTCCACACCTGTGCTAAGATCACTTGAGATCATTAGCGACTTAATTGTCGTCATCAATCATCCAAAACCCATGGGGAACCTAGATGCACTTTCAATCTCCCTCTTTTTGGTGATTGATGACAACACATTAAGTCCTTCAACAATTAAGAGTATTAAATTTGGTTTTCATAACTTGTATGCGTATGAATGACTCCCCCTCAATGTATGCAGCATGTAAAAGAGGTGGAGGAGATCTTTCATACCCACACACGTTATGGTGGGGTGCCTACGTGACGTGCTCAACAATTGTGACAAAATATAATCATAAGATTGACAATAAGAGCATTATATTGATATTAAACAACAGTAACAAGTCTTGCACATATGTAAACATCCAAGAGCATGAATATATTACATAACAAGTCCACAAACCACAAACACACCCACAAAAGATTAACTCCCCCTTAACTCTCCCCCTTTGGCATCAAGGCACCAAAAAGAAAAAGAAGGGGAGAAACTAAGACCTAAGAACTAGTCCTCGTCTTCGCCACTTCCACTCTCCGTGGCGTTGGAATCTTTGACGTCTTCGGCATGATCGTCGGCGTCGTCGTCGTCGTCGGAGTTCCTTGCCGAGGGAGCAGCCCGAGAGGAGCTTCCATCCTCTTGGAGCTGGGCGAGCTCATCGGCGGTGAAGTTGGGGAATGGAGTGATCTCCCCATCACTCACCTCCGGAGAGGACATCGGGACCTCCAGCTTGTCGCACACCGCCTTAAGATATTTTTCCTGGCGCTTGTGTGCCCTTTGAGCGCGTATCTCTTGCTTCCGGCAGGAAGTGAAGATCGCCTTGAAGCATTTGAAGATGGCACTCATTGATTGAGGCGGAGGCGGAGACGGAGATGCCACGGGGCGAGATGGAGGATCTGCATTCTTGTGACGAGGAGGAACAGGTACATTCGGAGGCTTCTGAGGACGAAGCGGGCGGTGCGACACGTCCTTGACGAAGGTCACGCCCGACACCTTCTCGATGAGGCACATGATGTAGGGGGCATACCCGCAAGCACGGTTGGGGGTATGCGAGATGTTGAAGATATCGTCGAAGATGTAATCGACGAGGTTGAACTTCTCTTCCCCATCAACCAGAAGTAGCAAGTGCCTCAAGTTCCCTTGAATTACCCCAACATCACCGTCCTTCGGTGCTATCGTCCTTCTAAGGATTCTGTTCATAATGCTGTAGAAGGGCTTGATGTTGCGGGCGAGACCGGCATCAAATGGAACGTGACTTGGATACCTATATGCTAGCTCTTCATGGTCCACGGCCTTGAGGTTAGAGATTATAATCTCATGATCCATGTGTGCCTCAAGCCCTAGAATCTTGGCGAACTCTGCGAAAGTGACTGAGTACTGTTCACCATGTGTCATCCAAATAATTCTTCTGTCACCTGAGGTGGTGAAGTAGATGGTGGAGTAGAACTGCAGAATCACTTCGACGTTCCAGTCATACTTGAAACCCATAATCTTCTTGAGGTCATGGCGCTCAGCAGCTTCGATGACAGCGTCAAAAGCAGAGTGTTGCTTTTTGGCCATGTAATCCCAGTAAACCCATTGAGCTTCTATTACCGGCTTCTTCATCTGCTGATAGACTAGCCGGTAGTAGTCACAATGAAAGTCGCACCAGAACCTGGGATCTGCCGTGCTCCTCTCAAACTTGTAGACCTTCTCGGTCCTCAGCCTCTTGGCCTTTTTAGCCCCTTTTCCATGAAACACATTGGCAGACAACTCCTTCTGCCTGTTGGGGTTCCTTTCTGGTGTGTGAACCTCAAGGGGGCCAATGGAAGTGGCCTTCCCTTTCTCCTTGATCACAACACCTCCAGCTGCCTTCTTTGCTGACATCTTGACAGCTGGCTTCTTCTTCGTCGGTTCGACAGGAGCCGGAGCCTTTCCTTTCTTAGGGTCACGCTCGACCCTAGGCTCAGCTTCCATTTGGGCTGGCTCCTTGCCCTTCGCTTTCTCGCCAATGGTGACGAGCTTCTTTCTCTTGGGGGCATTGGCCTCAGCAGCCCTGGAGTTGTGAGCCTCCCTGTCTTCCCTTTTCTTCTTCTGCAGCTCATTGAGGGACTCTACGGTTGCTCGAGCTATGGCTTCTTCCTCGTTGTAGATGCTTGCGGCAACTTTGGAGGCTTCGAGTGCTTTCAGCCGTCTCTCTTCCTTTGCCTTTTGCGCCTCTATGAGCGCAGCCTTGGTCCTTGCCTCGACAATTTGAGCTTTGGTTCGCCCCTCGGGGTTGAGACGAGGAGGGGAACGCTCTGAGTTCGACATGCTGCGGAAAGCATAGAGAAAGGAAGGTGTGAGTACAAGGAGAGGGAGCATTGCGGAAAAGATCTCGAGAAAAGACTAGAAGTAGGGTTTGCCCTGTGCAAACCGGACTTGTCCGCCAGGGACCGGACTAGTCCGGGTTGCGCAGAATGAACCCTAACACTAATCGATTCATCGAAAAATCTTCGAATCAGCGTGCAATACTCCTAGGCTATGATCGCAAGGGTATATGGAGCAACATTAATGAAGGTGTTCCTATCAAAAACTTTAAGAATCAAGAATGGGGCTAGTTTTTGAAGAACGAGGGAATACCTTCTCAAATTCGCTAGAATCGACGAAATCTGAGATGGATCGCGAATGTGGAGCGCGGGGAAGTGATCCCTCACTCCCAAAGACTCCGATGCGTGGATTGGAGTCGAGATTTGGTGGTTGGAGCGCAAAATCGCCGATGGGGGGGCGGTTGCTAGCGCGTGGAAGTGAGAGAGTCAAGTGAGAGAGGGAGAGGAGGGGTCTGGGCCACCTGGGGGTTTAAGTCCCCAAGGGCCGGACTAGTCCGGTTGAGGGGCTGGACTAGTCCGGTCCGCGGACCAGCCTCAGACTAGTCCGGATCCGGACTTGTCCGGTTGAAGGCGGACTAGTCCGGTGTGCGTACCAACCGTGGAGTAGTCTGGACCCGGACTTGTCCGTCCACAGGGGCGGACTAGTCCGGTCCGACTGGGCTGAAAAGCGATGTTTTGACCTGCACACACACTATTGGTCCTTATGGATAACAAGCAACACAAACATGATAATTAAAGAAAGAATGTGATAAAAACATGATCAAATCCCAAGAAAAAGTTTTCTCAAACAGATTTTGAAGAGAAATCACGATAGAGAAGAGTTTTTCGAAATGGCTCAAAAAATGTGAGGAATGTGGTTTAAGCCACATTCCTAGAATCCAAAATGTTGAGCTCACTTCTTAGCTCACAGAAACGCTTCTCATCAAGAGGCTTGGTGAAGATATCCACGAGTTGATGTTCCATCCTCACATGAGAAATCACAATATCTCCCTTCATTGAGTGATCTCTCAAGAAATGATGACGTATGTCTATGTGCTTGGTCCTAGAGTGCTCCTCCGGATTATGGGCTATTTTGATGGCACTCTTGTTGTCACACAAGAGTGGAATGTTGCGCAAGTTAATCCCAAAATCCCTAAGGGTTTGTCGCATCCAAAGAAGTTGTGCACAACAACTTCCGGCTGCAACATATTCCGCTTCGGCGGTGGAGAGAGCAATAGAGTTTTGCTTCTTGGAGGACCAAGACACTAGAGATCGACCCAAGAATTGGCATGTACCCGATGTGCTCTTCCTATCAACTTTGCACCCCGCATAGTCCGCATCGGAATATCCAATGAGGTTAAACTTAGATCCTTTGGGGTACCAAAGTCCTAGGGAAGGTGTGTGTACTAGATATCTCAAGATCCTTTTAACGGCGGTCAAATGACAAGCCTTAGGTGCCGCTTGAAAGCGTGCACACATACACACACTTAGCATGATATCGGGCCTAGATGCACAAAGATAGAGAAGTGAACCAATCATAGACCTATATAACTTTTGATCCACACTTGGACCGTCCTCATTTAGGTCTAGGTGTCCATTTGTCCTCATAGGGGTTTTGATGGGTTTTGCCTTATCCTTGTCAAACTTCCTTGGAATATCCTGTGTATACTTAGTTTGACTTATGAAGGTCCCTTCTTTGAGTTGTTTTACTTGAAATCCTAGAAAGAACTTCAACTCACCCATCATGGACATTTCAAACCTCTCCGTCATTATCTTGGAGAACTCATCACAAAACACCTTATTTGTGGAACCAAATATGATGTCATCCACATATATTTGGCACACAAAAAGATCTTCGTTGAAGTGCTTTGTGAAAAGGGTATAATCCGCTTTGCCTATCCTAAAACCATTTTCAACTAGAAAGTCTCTTAGGCACTCATACCAAGCTCTAGGAGCTTGCTTGAGGCCATAAAGAGCCTTTCGCAATTTGTAAACATGGTTAGGATAGTCTTGGTCTTCAAACCCCGGAGGTTGCTCTACATAAACTTCTTCCTTGATTGGACCATTAAGGAACGCACTCTTAACATCCATTTGGTAGAGCTTGAAATCATGATGAGTAGCAAAGGCTAACAATATCCGAATTGACTCAAGCCTAGCTACGGGGGCAAATGTCTCATCAAAATCCAATCCTTCAACTTGTGAGTATCCTTTTGCCACAAGTCGTGCCTTGTTCCTAGTTACCACGCCATGCTCATCTTGCTTGTTGCGGAACACCCACTTGGTTCCAACAACGTTAGCTTGTGGGCGCTTGACAAGCTCCCAAACCTTGTTCCTTTCAAAGTTATTAAGCTCCTCTTGCATGGCAACTACCCAATCCGGATCTCTTAAGGCATCTTCAACCTTATGGGGTTCCAAGGATGAGACAAAGGAGAAATGCTCACAAAAGTTTGCAACACGTGAACGTGTTGTTACTCCTCTTGTAATATCTCCTAGAATGTTGTCAACGGGATGATCCTGTTGAACACTTTGATGAACACGAGGATGC
The DNA here is from genome assembly GCA_036927565.1 of Tuctoria greenei. Lineage (NCBI taxonomy): Eukaryota > Viridiplantae > Streptophyta > Magnoliopsida > Poales > Poaceae > Tuctoria > Tuctoria greenei. Next base: position 53,898,769 of record JAYESD010000007.1, on the reverse strand, counting down.
GGAGGTTGAGCTCTTGAATCACTTGTTTCATCTTCTTCACTTCGATCTCCCCCTTGATCTATGCCCCCCCCTTGATATTCCTTCCCATTATCATTTTGGGGAGCATCTAGTGGATCTCCAACTTGTCCAATGGGGGTTTGACCTACTTCATAGAGAGGATGGTCACTTGAGCTTTGAGATGGTTCTTGTGGGCGAACGTCTCCAAGTGTCATTCTCCTTAGAGCTTCTAGTGGAAGTTCCTCTTGATCAAGGGCATGTTGATCAACTTGCTCCACTTGAGAGCCATTGGTTTCGTCAAACACCACGTCACATGCCACTTCAACAATTCCGAAGGATTTGTTGAACACACGGTACGCATGAGTGTTTGAGTCATATCCAAGCAAGAAACCCTCATCGGACTTTGAAGCAAACTTCAAAGTCATAGGCTTCTTGTTGAGGATATAACACTTGCTACCAAAGACACGAAAGTAAGAAACATTGGGTTTCTTACCAACGAGAAGCTCATAAGGAGTCTTCTTGAGGAGGCCATGAAGGTACAATCGGTTTACGGCGTGGCAAGCGGTGTTAACCGCTTCCGCCCAAAACCGGTCCGATGTTTTGTACTCATCTAGCATCGTCCTTGACATCTCAATAAGCGTCCTATTCTTTCTTTCGGCAATTCCATTTTGTTGTGGAGAATAGGGAGTGGAAAACTCATGCTTGATGCCCTCCTCATCTAGGAACTCTTCTACTTGCATGTTTTTGAACTCGGTGCCATTTTCACTCCTTATAGCGTTTATCCTTAAGGTGAACTCATTTTGAGCTCTCCTTAGGAATTTCTTGAGGACACCGGGGGTTTCACTCTTATCATGCAAGAAGAACACCCAAGTATATCTAGAGAAGTCATCAACGATGACTAGACCATACTTGTTGCCACCGATGCTAATGTAAGCAATGGGGCCAAAAAGATCCATATGGAGTAACTCCAAAGGTCTAGTTGTCGTCATGACATTCTTAGAGGGGTGTTGAGCTCCTACTTGCTTTCCCGCTTGGCACGCACACATGGCCTGTCCTTTTCAAATACCACATCCTTTAGGCCACGAACGTGCTCTCCTTTAAGGAGCTTTTGAAGGTTCCTCATTCCAACATGGGCTAGCCTTCTATGCCAAAGCCATCCCATGTTGGCTTTCGCCATTAAGCATGTGTCAAGTTGAGCCTTATCCGTGGTAAAGTCCACAAGATAGAGCTTTCCCTTGAGCACTCCCTTAAAGGCTATTGAGTCATTACCCTCTCTCAGAACATTCACACCCTCACTAGTAAAAACACACTTATATCCTTTATCACAAAGCTGTGATATGGATAGGAGATTATAATCTAGGGAATCAACATGCAAAACATTAGGTAAAGTATGCGAAGAGGAGATAGCAATTTTACCGGAGCCAAGGATTTTCCCTTGGCTATTATCCCCAAAGAAGATTCCTTCACTTGGGTCCTCGTTCTTCTCATACTCTATGAACATGCTCCTCTCTCCGGTCATGTGGTTGGTACATCCACTATCCAACACCCATTTCGATCCGCCGGAGGAGTAAGCCTACAAAACAGATTTATGCCTTCCTTTTAGGTACCCAAGCGGAGTTGGGTCCTTTCACGTTAGTGCTTAAGCATTTGGGCACCCACACGCAAGGCTTGGGGCTCTTGCGGAGTGGCCCAACATATCTAGCAAACACCTTGCCATATTTGTTCCTCATAAGCACATAAGATGCATCAAAATCATGGAATAGAGGATGTGGTTCAGATTTAGGCATTTTGTTGCTAGAGGGTGAGTTCTTTTCAATTTTAGGTGTGGATGAACTCCCCCTAACAAAGACAATCATGTTCTTGCCATATTTAGAGGTTTTGGCGTTGTGCCTTCCACATCTAGTATAGCCAAGACCATCCTTGACATGAGGAGGTCTTGTGTTGGTGTATGCACTTCGTGCATACGCCACCTTCTCCTTGTCAAAGATGGCATCCTTAAGTGCTTTCTTGCCTTGCGCGAAGTTGAGTTCATCCTTAAGCTTAAGGATTAAATTAGAGCACTTGCAAGGCGATGTTGCATTGGATGAGGCCTTTGAGGGGGTTGAGCTCTTGGAGGAAGAGGCTACATTGTTCTTAAGAGACTCAACTTGAGTCTCAAGGATCTTGTTAACTTTTGACAAGTTTCCAAGTTCATCCTTGAGCTCAATTGACATCTCTTCAAGACTTGAACACGTTTTCTTGCAAAGAGCAAGTTCGTGTTCCAATGTCTTGCTCTTCTCTCTTTCGAGCTCAAGGAGCTCATCAAGCTCTTGACATCTCTCCTTTTCAAGGATGAGCATGTCCTCTTGTCTATTGATGAGATCCTCCTTCTCAAAGATCTCATCCATAAGCAATTTCATCCTTCGCAAGGTGCTTTTGCTTATGTCCTTAAACATGTGATCATTCTCACTAGCACTATCAAATTCATCTTGTGAGGAAGTTGAGGAGGAGGGATGAGATGTTACCTTTCTCCATCCCTCCCTTGCCATAAGGCAAGTAGGTTTGTAGTCGTTGTTGAGGTTGGGGAAGAGCTTGCTTCCCGTGGAGCTCCTCCCGATGGCTATGGTAGCCATCTTCTCCTCTTCTTCTTCGGAGGAGAACTCATCGTTAGAGTCCCACTCCTTCCCCAAGTGGGCTTGTCCGGAGGGCCTCTTCTTCTTGAAGAATTTCTTATCTTGAGGCTTGCCCTCCTTCTTCTTCTTTGCTTCTTCATGTGGGCAATCAGCGATGAAGTGCCCATACTCGCCACAATTGTAGCAAGACCTTTTTGATTTGGGCCTTGCTCTTTCCTTCCCTTTGCCCTCATGGTTGTATCCACCTTTCTTCCTTCTCATCATTCTCTTGAATTTGTTGATGAAGAAGGCCTCTTCCTCATCGGTGTCGAGGCTCTCCTCATCACTTTCCTCTTGCTCCTTTGAAGAGGGTGTTGCCTTGAGTGCAACGTTCTTCATCTTGGAGGCGGTGAACTTCTGAAGGTCGTTGTAGAAGAGCGCCTCCTTCTCCATGATCTCATGGTTGATGATCCTGCCAAGGACCTCCTCCGGGGTCATTTGAGTGAACCCGGGCTTTCTCGAATCATGGAACAAAGAGCGACGTTCCTAGGCATGAATGCCCGGATCATCCTCTTCACTACCTCGTGGTCGGTCCACTTGGTGCAGCCATATGATCGGCTCTTGTTGATAAGTACCTTCAACCGGTTGTACATGTCTTGGGGGGATTCACCATCCAAGATGGCGAATCTCCCAAGATCTCCTTCGATGAGCTCGATCTTGGCCTCCTTGACCACCCGATTTCCTTCATGCGCCGTCTTGAGGGTGTTCCATATGTCTTTGGCCACCTCAAGGCCATCGACATGGTTGAACTCATCTCTTGAGAGGGATGAGATAATCACACCTGCAGCTTGAGCGTTGCGGTGGATGAGGATGGCTTGTTCTTGAGTGATGTTGTCCTCATCCTTCGGAATCTCCACCCCGGTCATGACAATTTGCCACAACGCCGGGTTGAGTGACACGAGGTGGATCTTCATATTGTGTTTCCACATCCCGTAATCAGTTCCATCGAATTGGGGAGGTTTCCCCAATGGGATGGAGAGGTAGTGGTTGTTGGCGGCAAGGCGTTCATAGTTGAACCCTTGTCGGTTGTAGTTGACTCCGCCACTACCACTTGATTGGTTCGACGGATCGATCTTGGATATGTTTAGCTTCTCCCGGAGCTTCGCCTTGAGTTGGCGAGTCTCCTCATCGTCCGTTGGCTTCTCTTGATAGGCTAGCGTCTCCTCACAGGTTGCCTCGTAGTTGCTGCTCGATGCGTCGTCATTCACCACTCCGGCCATCTCTCCGAGCTGTTAGACTCTTTGTGGAGAGTCCTGCTCTGATACCAATTGAAAGTTGCCTAGAGGGGGGGTGAATAGGCTAATCGACCTGCAAATGACTTAATAAAACGAGGTTAAATCACAGGGGGCGGACTAGTCCGGTCTGGGGGCGGACTAGTCCAGTCAGTCTGCGTGAAGAACCCTAAAAAGTGTTTCTATCAAGTTTTAAGGGGATTTTCTCGGGGCTACAAGTGAGTATATGTTTATGCCAAGTTTAGAAACTACCAACACAAGAGTAAGTCAAGTTTCAACTAGGTTATAGCAAAGTGAAGCACACGACAAGGCTAGCAACCCTAGAGTGAAGTATGCAATAAACAAAATGCGAAGAACACGGAGACACAAGGATTTTATCCCGAGGTTCGATTCCACACAAGAATCTACGTCCCCGTTGAGGAGTCCACAAAGGACCGGGTTCACCAACCCTTCCCTCACCAAGTTTACCGCACGGGCCTAACTTGGTTCTCCACTATCTCAAAGTGCAAATACAAGATTTGTTGGGGCTTCTCACAATCTGAGGCTCCCAAACCACAAAGGTGATCAACACCACAAAATATACTAAACACGCAGCACACAATGACTCAATGAGTGCAAGAGATCAAACCGGGAGCACAAGCGCGATGTTCTTCCTCTTCTTCACCTCACTAAACCCTAATCCACTCAAGAATTAGTTTTAGAGGGAAAGTAGGCAAGAAAGAGGCTTAGGAGTGCTCCAAGTTGGCTGTGGCGGTGCTAAGGTTCAAGTCTGTTCAAGAGTTTCAAGAGATGGTTCAAAAGAACCCAGGGGACCTCTATTTATAGAGGTCCCAATCCCATACTGCTGACTTCAGCAAAAGGGCGGACTAGTCCGGCCTAGGGGACCACTGACCTCCTGTCAGGTCCTGACAGCTGACACGCTATCGTCACACTACCCGCCAAACTTCAAATTCAAACGGTCACTTCAACAACGGACTAGTCCGGTCACCACCGGACTAGTCCGATCTCACACAGAGCCTTTTGCTCCGTGTGAAAATGGACTAGTCTGAGGACCACGGACTAGTCCGGCCCCAAGGGCGGACTAGTCCGGTCCTCCCAGACTTAGTCACAGAAGCACCTTCAACTCGCCAACCCGGACTAGTCCGGCCCCATGGGCGGACTAGTCTGTTCTCACTCAGGACCTCTTGGTCCGGTCTCAAACGGACAAGTCCGTGGTTTTGGGACTTAGTCCCCAAAACCCACTCACTGCTACCAGGACTAGTCCGGCCACAAACGGACTAGTCCGATCTCAGTCAGACCCTTCTGGTCCGACCGAATACGGACTTGGCCGGCCAGGGACGGACTAGTCCGGCCACCTGCACGGACTAGTCCGGCCCTACTGCCAGACTACTTATCCACTCTTTTCTCTCAAGGGGTTTGACCTCTAAACCACTTTGAGCTCCCAAACTTGATCTCAATGAACTTTACACACGCACCCTCCTATTTCTACGGCTAGTCTAACTCAACACGCTAGAAACTCTAGTTTTTACGCTTCGAGTTGACTCCGTTTCCTTCCTTTTCGTTTTTGAGGGTTTGCGTCTCCGATCGAGTCCACACCTGTGCTAAGATCACTTGAGCTCATTAGCGACTTAATTGTCGTCATCAATCATCCAAAACCCACGGGGAACCTAGATGCACTTTCAAAAACCCCCCTTCCTGGTGCATCAAATGACGAGGTGTCTAAACTGACCTACCCCGGACTTGCTCGGAGGCTGCCCGCGGGGGTTCGATGTGTATTCGGGGGCTAGTCCTAACAAGATCGAGCTCAGTGAATGATGAACGCAAGGGTTTTACGTGGTTCAAGCCGCCTGGGCGTAATACCCTACTCCACGGTGGTTTGTTTGTTGTATTGCTCAAGCGTGTATCTGGGTCCAAGAGAACTTGTCAAAGTCGGTTGCCGCTCGGTCCTTTTGTAGTCCAAAGCCGAGCAGCTTACAAGTGGGGCCCAGGGCCCGACAAGTGGCCCCGGGAGTACTAAATCCTGTCCTAAGATTTGGGAGTAAATGCTATCCCCTGATAATGGTTTCAATGTGCCGCCTGGCCATGCCTTGCTGCAGGGCTACACATAGCCCTTCATCATGGTTGGCCGTGTCTCGTCCGTCTTGTCGCGACCTCTCAATCGTCCGCTGTACATAGTAGTTCGGCGCCAGCCTGTTATCGCAAGACTGGGTACATGACTCTTGACTTATGAGTGCGAGCTCCCGTGTACCTAGGGAACGTGCGCGTCCTTCCCATTTAGGCACACTTGGCTCGAATCTCTTTATTGCCGCTATTGCAGGATGGACTAGGCCCGACACTGCCTTGCACATGGCAAGTCCGGTCCTTCCCTCTGCTGCGAGGCTGGGTCCGGAGCTGCCGGACATGTGGCTGCGGCGGACCTTCTTCCCGCAGGGAGGCAGGTCCACGGCTGCCGATCTAGCGGACGCGCCGGACCTCTCCTTGGCGGGGAGGTGGGCCCAGAGCTGCGAGATGCGTGGCAGTGCCGGACCCCCCCCCCCCCCCCCTTCTCAGGGGGAGATACACCTGGAACTGCAGGGCACGTGGTAGCGTCGGGCCTTCCCTTAGTGGAGAGGCGTGGCCACGCCGCATGCCACGTGGCACCCAGGGACCACGTCGGATCTTGCCCCCGTGGGAGGTAGGACCCAACGTGCCTTCTTTCCGGTATCCAGGGGTACTCGGTTCGCGAGGTACCGACAGATATGTATCAGTCAAAGAAATTGCTATCTGGTCTCGGTATGAAATATGATAAAATTGTTATATGTCGACAACTGCATACTTTTCTGGAAAGAACGTGACAAATATAACAAGTGCTTAAAATGTGGGAAATAGAGGTATGCTGAAGTTGTTAATGACGATGGTGACAATGTGATGACAGAAGTCGCACATAAGTCGCTTCGTCACTTGCCCGTGACACCTCAGTTGAAGCAGCTGTTTCTTTCGAAAAGAACTGCTAAACACACGAGATGGCACAAAGAAGGTGTATGTGAGAACAAAGAAGTCTTGACGCACCCATCCAACGATGATGCATGGAAGGCGCTGAACCATTTTGATCTAGATTTTTCTAGTGACGCGAGAAATATTCGCATCGGGTTAGCGACAAATGTATTCTTACAGTTCAGTATAATCGCCACACCATACTCTTGCTGGCCCGTCTTAGTTATTCCGTATAACCTACCACCAACTCTTTTTATGAAGTATGAATTCATGTTTCTTAGCCTCACTGTACCTTGGTCATGTCTCAGTGTGATGTTGAAACCGCAGATCAAAGAATTAATATGTTGTGGACAGGAGTCGAAGCGTACGACTGTTACAAGAAACAAAAATTCAACATTCGAGCTGCTTATTGGTGGCCCGTTCATGATTTCCCAGCATAGACATGTTTTTGGATGGAGCACTAATGGTCATTTGACGTGTTCGATATGTGCTTTTGACACGGATTGTTTTCGACTTACTCATGGAGGTAAGATATGCTACTTCGATTGTCACATACGTTGGCTACCTCCAAATCACATGTTTAGGCAATAGAGGAATGTCTTCAGATAGGACACCGTTGTCACTAAAGGACCCCCAAAATGTCTAAACGAGTGAAAAATATCTGATATGTCGGACAATATGTACCAAATGAAGATCATCCTGGATATTGCGTAGCTTACGGAGAGGAACACAATTAGACTCACATCTGTGGAGTTTGGGAGCTACCATATGTGAAATTGTTGCTTCTGTTGCACAACATTGATGTCATGCGTCAAGAGTGTAACATGGGCGAATGTATCATAAGCACATGCATAGATATGACGGGCAAAACGGAAGACAATATAACAACTAGAAAGGATTTTCCAGGGATTTGTAAATGTTCAACTCTTGAGCTCTCTCAAAGTGGTGGTATGCCACGTGCTTCTTTCTTTTTTTTCAACCTAAAGCAAAGAAAGAAGTCATGAAATTGTTGAAAACTTTGAAATCCCAGATGGTTACGCAGCTAATCTAAAACGAGTCGTGAATGTGAAGACTGGAAAGCTCACTAGGTTGAAGAGTCATGATTATCACATAATGATGGAAAGACTCCTAAAGCAAAGAAAGAAGTCATGAAATAGTTGAGAACTTTGAAATTTCCAAATGGTTACGTAGCTAATCTGAAATGAGTCGTGAATGTGAAGACTGGAAAGCTCACTGGGTTGAAGAGTCATGATTATCACATAATCATAGAAAGACTCCTACCTGTTATGTTTCGGGGCTAACTAGATGAGGCGTGTGGAAGGCTTTATCCGATCTTAGCTACTTCCGCGCTAAAGAAATCATGATATAGATGATGTATTAGTTAGGGAAGGAGATTCCAGTATTATTACATAAGATGGAATTTGTTTCCTCCGGATTTCATCAATCTAATGCAATATCTCCTTATCCATCTTCCATTCAAAGCTAAAGTTGACGATCTTATGCAATATAGGTGGATGTATCACATTGAAAGAGCGCTAAGGTATCTGAAACCAATGGTTGGCAACAGGGCAAGGGTGGAAGGGTGCATCACCGAAGCATTTACTCTTAAGGAAGTAGGACACTTTTCAAGTTTTTACTTTGCAAAGAAACAAAATGTTAATACTTTGGCAATGCAGTACAATGTAGATGAACAACCATCTTGTAGTAATCTCTCCATTTTTGCAACGAGAGAAACTACTATTAGTAGTAGCACAACTGTTTGTATTTCTTAATGTCTACAGATCATCCTAGCAGCAAAGGCTAGTTCTGCAGAGGCACCAGGCTAACCTAAGGTAAAGCAAGGTGAGTTCCGCAAGCGTACATAAAGTACTGCTATAGCATTTCACCCAAGAGTATTCCCTAGGGTATCATATTTGTTTATCCCAAAGGAAGGCGAAGGGAAGAGTGGCAAGATCAAATGAAGAATCGGGTGTTCTAGTTAGGGATCCACTAGGATGGGTAAATGACGTAGTGGGGTAGTGTGACACACACCTAAGGAAACTACTCTAAAGGGTAAGAATGTCCAAGTGGAGATCAAGTTAGAGACGAAGCTACTCCTACTATGCTTTAAGTATTCATATACATAACCTATTAGTGTACACATGAATATGCTAACAATGAGTACTAAGGCTTAGTGATCCAACATATCGGCTACAGGTTTATCCCTGACAACATCAGAACAATTCCCACCTCAACCCTATGGTGTATCTGAACGTGGGGAATTACAAAGGATGAACAGGGCTGTCACCACCAGCAGCCTACTCCTACGACCCATGCGTCTACGAGACATCCAATGCTACTTAACTATCTAAGCACCACACTTACATGCTAAGTAAATACCTTAAGAACTGTAGTACAAGTACCTTCCTAAGGCAATTGTGTAAAATCCCACTTAATTCTAAATATGAATTTCAGTGGTCAGTTCAATTCGAATTTATTTGGGTTCAAGATATGGTCATGTACATAAACTTGAACCTATTCAATTCTTTTTTCTTCTCATGTTTTAAATTTTATTAACATGAGAAACATACTTCACCAATAATCTCAAAATAATCCAAATATCATCTCTGCAAAACATTGGAGTATTTGAATGGGGTTTGCTTGGGCAAATCAATTTATAGTACCTCATATACTCAAAATAAACAAATAACATATAGCTACGGTATTCACATGCCCTGTCAAGAACATTCAAATATGAGGCTATGAATTTTTCTATAGTCGTCTAAAATTGCAAATAAGCTCCTTGAAAAGTTTCATGAATTTTGGAGTCCATTTGTTATTTTATTTGATACGCTCAGCAAATTTGAATCAAGTTTAAATTAAAATTCAAAATCTGGTCAAAATATACTTGAACATAAAGATCTAAACACACCATTGTGTTCATAACATTTTTCTTGACTTATCCATGAAGTTTCATGATTTTCGGAGTTCATTTACTATTTCTAAATGAAATACTAAAGTGGAAGTAGCTGTAAGGCTGACTGGCGGGGCCCACCAGTCAGCAACCCCCACGTGCGCCGCAATCCAGTGCGCGCTGCACGCGCCACCGCGACGGCGTGCATGCCCAGCGCAACAGCAGCGAGCTGCTCCCATTTGAGCACTACAAATATCTGCCCTGGCTCCTCCTTATCACTCCACGGCCGATCTTTTCGTCCTCCCTCACGCTGAGCCGACGGACTGCACCATTTTTGCCCCGCACGCAAGATTCTGACCGCCGGCGCCGCGCGCCCGTTGCCGGCCAGCCGGAGGCCTCTCGCGCCAAACTCTCAACAGCGAGGTTGTTCCCCACTCCCTCCTCTGTCCTCTGGTTCACTCCTTTTGTTTCTTCGTTGATATTTTAGCCGGTATTTTTGAAGCTACACCGGAGTTCGCCGTCGTGGTCACCGTGCACCGTCTCTGCTCCACGGTGCCAGGCTGCTGCAAGCAGTTTCGTGCTTCAACTCCAATAGCAAAGTGGTGCGCCTGGACACGCTCTGCACGACGGTGAAAGCCGTTCCTCATTTACGTGAGTATCGAGCAAGTTATCTAAGTTTTACTCTCGGCCGAAGCTTATGAACTCGCTTAGTTTTTCATTCAATTCAAGTTCCACACTTAATCACTCTCCACAATTGCTAGCAAATAGTTTCTACACTTCCTTGCGCACCCTCTCGAACTGGAATCACCAAAAATGATAGACCGTAGCTCGAGAATCACGAGTTCTTCCCTCCGCCGTTAAGAAGTTGCCTCTGTCGCCGTCGACGATTGTTTTGCCGGCTGTTGCACGACGATCTCACCTTTCCATCACCTTCCTCATGGTTCCAGAAGACTTTTCCAGCCTTTTTCGAAGAGTTTTAGCCACGGAGCGACGGTTCCGACATGGCCGGAACCCTAGCCACCGCCGCCGATGCGCCGCTGTTTCCGACTGTCGGCAAGCCTCACCGACCCCACCATCGTGCTCAGTGCAGGATTTTAAGGTTGGGTGCCCAAGATTAGGCACTGCGGTGGCCGGAAACTCGGATCCGGCAAGGATCGCCAGAGTGCACCGCCGCGGGAACCGCGAGCGCCGCCCGCGCGCCGTTGGCCCGAGGAAGACGAAGGTGTGGCAGGGTCCACACGTCAGTGAGCGTGTTCCTTGGTTCGCGGATCTGCTGTGGCTGCGGGATTTCCAGTGGCTACCTGAAAAAAAAACCGTGTGCACCCGTGCGTTGCTTTGACCAGTGCATGCCACGTCAGCTGGTGGGGCCCAGGTGCTATTGTTTTGAATTCAAATTAATTCAAACAATTCCAGATTTGGCTCCAAATTAGAAAATCCATAACCCTCTATAGACTGCTACAAAAATCTTCAAACAAATTTTGTTTGAAAGCCCTTGAGCTCTAGTTTATGTTAGTACCAATTAAGTTTTGTGAAACTTACTTTTAAATTCTGTAGAAAACAATGTTTCCAAACACAAATACAATTTTTTTTTCAGATGAACTGTCCACTGTAAAAATCCCCAAAATTCACATAAAATACTTTATCCTTTTATTTATTACCAGAAAAAGTTTGGAAACCATTGCACCCTTATAACCCTCTGTATAATTCATTTACCTTTTTCAGTCATTGAATTATTACAGATGTTCAGTTGCTTTATTGTGTCCCAAATTTGAACTGGACACTACTTTAATCATATACTAGTCCCTGCAAAAATTTGGGATTTAATTGACTTAGTCTCCTGGTCCTGATTCAGTTGCCAACTTAATGTTAATTGAAAAGCTAAAATTCAGATATAAAATAATTCCAGAAATTCTTGCCAACTTTGAAATTTAATATCTCCTTCACCAAGGCTTAGAAATTTATGAAACCAATTTTGCTAGAACCAGAACAACATCCTCTATCATGATCATCAACTGGCAGCTATGTTAAAGCTACAGTTTCTTCTATAAAATTCTTGGAAGTTAAACGCTTGCCATAATTTTAGAGACAACAAACTACTTGGATCATCTCCTGTTCTTTGCAAGAGTATTTCTTGTAGTCCCTAACATCTACCATAAAAATCCCTAAGCCAAAGAAGATAATTCATTCACTATAACCATAGTTAGAAGCTTATGAACTATATGTACATTATAATTTATTAGCATTCATATATGCATGTCGTGTAGTGATCAATATTGACGAGAAGTGTCGCTTGGAGGAGAAGGCCAGGGTGTCCACTTGAAGTCCTTGGTGGAGCCTTCAGAGAAGGACCACTAACAATTGACATTTCATCGAGTCGCAAACTAAGGCAAGCCCCGGTTTGCATTTAAGAGCTTTTCGAAGTTTTCCAGTTTATTCACTTAGGTCTTCAGTTGATATTGTGCATTTACGTATAGGATGATTGATACTCCACTTGCGTGACCACAAATCCCAAGGGTTGGTTGGAATGGGTTACAGTTTGACCTGTAGTAACTGCTTTGCTAATGTATAGGAAATCCGGTAGAAGTCGAGTAGTTGGAATCTACTCGCGAGATAGGAATAACAGTTCACATGAGGGTGGAAGATTAAAAAATTGGCTTATGAAATGAATACGAGACTGGGCAGGGGGAATAGGAGTCGACGAGATGGAAACTCGGGCGCATAGCCCTACCTGTGTCGCTTGAGGACCGTGCCGTATGCGGCACCGTTGGGCAAGCTTGAACTGTACCGGTTGCATAATGGTATATGGGCCCATTAAACTGATGTAACTCCAGACTGTAGTGTGGAGACTCCTCAGTTGTCCTTGAATGGAGATGCGAAGGCAGAAAGGTGTAAATGTCCCAGCGGAACGTTTTGACGTGTCCGTGTAGGGGACCTTTTGCTCGGGATGAAGAGGTTTGTTGACATTGGGGTCTTGGGTGAAAGGTGGCCATGTATGACGCGGGGAGGAGAGCACGTATGTGTCTCCCATGCGGGTGTGCGTGTCGTGCAGTCCGGGTGTGTCCTTATTGCAATCACCGTCCCTCGCGGTAATAGAGTACCACTTGTCCGTCGCTGTCGTGATGTAGTAAATACTAAAGAAGCCAGAAAATATGTTGTATTGAATTATAATTGCTTTGCAACCTTGTATGACTTAGAGATAGCAAAATTAAAGTTTACAGTTTCACCATACTTTAGCTGTAATAGCATTATGTGCTTTGAGCATGTCTATCATCGGCAAAGCGTTTCTTGTTTGACTGTGGAGTCTATAATGTGCCGTGCTTGAAGAATGTCATTTGCTACTTAAAACATGATTATAAGGATCCACTTGTAGGCGAGTCTATTTATGCTATTCCATACCTATGATTAGACTTTACCTTGCATATGTCTAGTGAGACAGGTTAGTCTTGCTGAGCCTTATGCTCACGTTTGCGCTTTAACGATTTTTGCAGGTATTAGGTTTATTTCTGCTGTTCAGGTTGTACACGAGATCTCGAGGTATCGAGATAAATCTCATGTGAACCACGCCGCTGCTGAATGTTCTTCTTGTTGCTAATGAGAAGCGTCCTAGGGCATGGACGTCTTCTCTCCTGCTTAGTTAGGTGAGATTATGAGTATGTATTTTCCACTGCGTGTGTACTTCTATTGTACACTCTTTTGTAAACTCTTCTTACTATGAAATGAAAACTTTATATGTTTTGGTATCCTTTTTGTGTGTGCTGTTAGGTGCCACATCGCACGACACCACCCAATGAGATCCTCGGATGTGTGGACTCTGGTCCCCACAGACATGGTATTAGAGCTTCATTGGGAATAGCACGCTCGAAAAGAGCCTATTTTCGAAAAACTCCGAAGTAGTCGAGTGAGGATTAGCTATATGCCCATTAAGGACTATTACTAGTATAAGATATAAAGGTGGTAAACTGGCATATATGTTATTAATTCTGTAACGACGCTCCGACATCAGGTAAGAGGTAAGGTACGCCACCGTAAGCGGATCAATTGCGGTAAGCTCACCATGCGAGAGGTAGCATGGAAGTTTTCCGTGGCTTGGCACAAAAAAGATAATAGGAGTCTCTGAAACTTTCCATGTTTCTGAGAACCTATGACACGCAGTACCCCAACGTGCTTCAAAGTTAGTGGGAGCCCCCGTCGGGTGGTGTATAACCCGATAGTATGCCTCTCTAGAATCATTTGTATTCTATGGGAGCATGCGAAACACATATGCACGAGCGTGTATAAGCCGGTTTGTACGGAAGTCTTTGCTGTACAGACGTATTTACAGCCATGTACCTTGAGACATGACATCGCTCGAGGGCGACTCACACCAGAGTCGTATGCATTTACTTTTGTATATTATTGTGACTGCCTGTCGTGTTTTCCCCGTGCCGCCCTTGAGGTGTGAAGGTGTGAAAGGGGATTGTTTGTCTTTTGCAGCATTGACTACGGTAGCGACCCATGTAGCACACGTTTGCGAGTGAACGATACTAGGACCACCTATAAACGTATCCGGATATGCCGGTTAGAATTTTCTTTGGTGAGGCACGTAGTACCGTCAGTATCGACTTTGATACTTGACCATCCCCAATGTCAGAATGTTTGCATTACATTGTTGGAAAGTCCGACTACCAGTTTCTGGTATGTTTTGGACATTGCAACGTGAATATCACTCATAACTCGTGAAGAATCAAGGTTCTTTATTTCTGGCAGAGGTTTGCTCAACTTCGTCAGGTCGTAATCTTGGTTAGTTGAAAAATAAAATAAGGATATGCTATATGGATAGAAAGATCATCAAGTCCACTACAAAGTTCGTTTTGGTCTTTAGGACTGAAAATGATCCTACCTTGGCGTAATCTGAACTCCACAAAACTACTACAAATGTCTTACCCAATTACACAGTCTCAGTATTTTCACCATAACTTCTTGTAGAAAAATCTTCTGTACTATTGTGATACATATATGGAGAGGGAAGAAGCATCTCTACAACTTTGTAAATTGAAGTGTTTTCTAATTCGACACAGAACCAATAAAAATCCCAGGTTGAAACTGGTACACTGCAAATCTGCTGGCGGAAAACCAGTCAACTCATCTGTCGACTTTAGACAGTCATATCTCCTAATATTAAAGCTTGACATAGTCATACGTATACATTTCTGGAAATCTTAGGTAGTCCTCTATCAACTTTCTATTCGACTCCTGGTCTGAATCCTTCATTACCAGAGTCCAATTCCAATTGTCACAAACGCTGTTCTGGCAGTTCAGGACCAGAAATCATTTGTGCATAGTTGGAATTTGCGAGTTTTGACCTGTTTAACGACTTCGTAAGCCTGAACCAATTTTATTTCTGTAATATTAACATGATTTGGTACCATGTTTATTTTGTCATTACCTCCAGATATTGTTTTGATATACCTGTATAAACTGTAGACAAAAACCCACATATACAGGGGAGGCTCGGTCAAAATTTCCAGAAATTTTTAGTCAACTTCAGACCTGTATAACTTTTAATCCAGAGCTCACCTGGAGGTGTTCAAGTACAATATGGAAAGTTTATGAAATGCTATAAAACTTTTGTTTTCGACTCGAATCCTATTCCTGCCATTTACTGGGAGCAAATTCCGAATTTATACAGGATGGTCTGCTGGAACAGAACTGAAGTTCATATTCCAGATTTGAACTGTCTTGTAACCATTAATCAAGTTTTTATATCTTCCATTCCAGAATAGCTATGGGGGAAAAGTAATAAATTCTGCGAAGGTTTTTGAGTTTACTATAAATTTGTTGTTGAACTCCAGACCAAATTCTGCATTTAACTGTGAGAAATAATTATGTTTCTATAGAATGGTCTGATGGACCAGAAACTGGACGGCATACCAGTATGCGATATTATCAACTCAAAATCGTTTTAGTTTCACCCTCTTATGTCACTCATCAGGTCTAGGGGTGATTACTCCACATGATTGATTAACAAAAAGTTGAAACACCATGTTAAGTGATTGGTGTTCTAGTCTTTATTTACACCTAGCATAAGTGATGCATATTATGGTCTTTATCATGACTCCAGTTGGTATTGCAACTTTGGATCTTAACCGTAATGCTCACTCTTGCAGCATGGATCACACTCCTTTTGAGGGTGAACCGGGTAATTCTGCTCATGGTGGAGATGACTCAACTCTACCACCAGTGCCATCATCAACCGGATTGGCAGAAGTCTTAGCAAGTATGGCCGAGTCTCTGCAGACATTGGTACATTGGAGTGTACAACCTGAGGCTCGACCACTAGATCAAACTCAAGTCACATATCTGGATTTCTTGGCAACTCAACCACCAGTTTTAACCGAAGCCTAGGAACCATTGGAGTCGGAACATTGGCTCCGGGTGATTGAAGCCAAGTTTGAGTTACTCCAGTGTGATGAGTATCAGAAGACTTTATTTGCCGCTCAATAACTTCACGGATCCACAGGAGCTTGGTGGTCTGAATATCTCACCACTCTCCTTGACGGTCATCGTGTGACCTGGGCGGAGTTCCGTGATGCTTTTCGTGCACGCCACATTTCTACAGGGATGATTAAAACCAAGTTGGAGGAGTTTGTGGAGTTGAAGCAAGGAGAAATGAGTGCTTATGAATACTCCAAGGCGTTCAATCGTTTGGCTCAATATGCGCCTGAGTATGTGAATACCGAGGCATTGAAGTGTAATTGTTTCTTTCGAGGACTGAATGTCGAACTTCGAGGTCCACTGGTGTTATTCAATAACGGCAACTACAATGACTTGGTTGGTGCCGCTATTGTTCAGAAGGATGCAACTCTTCGCTATCAGACAGAGAAGAGGAAGAGGAAGACATCACTGAAGATTATTAGTGATATTCCTCAGGAGGATCAAGTGGTATATTGCTTACCGTCCGGTCGACAGCTTTGGTCGAGTGAGCAACCACAACAGGTTCGGTATCACTCCTATCCAGTGGAGACCTTACTTGCACCTCAACAAAGCGTGCGAGTGTGTCCTGATTCTCCACCGCAGCAGTATGATCTCACTCTTGCAGCCCAATCTCTGCAAGATGTGCATGTTGTCTGTCCACCCCAATTCAGTGGAGAGCACATAATGCATTTAGCACGGGAACGTCACAAAACGGAATGTGACCGTGTCCAATTGTCCTTTTCCAAGAATTTTGATCAGCACCATAAATTTAAAAAGAAGACCTCATCGAAGTCTGCCAGTGTTAATTATGCTGCGATTGAAGACATTCCAGAAGGAGAACCTGTTTTAGCAGGCATGTTTACTTTACATGATCAACCAATAGTCATTCTGTTTGACTCTGGAGCTACTCATAACTTTGCGAGCAAGTCTTTATACTGAAACATCAAGTGCCAAGTGTGACTGTCTCACATCCTTTTTGTGTCAATTCACCTGGAGGCAATATTTCAGCTAATGAGGTTATTTCTGGAGCACCTTTGTGCATGGGTGGAAGTATCTATCCGGTGAACCTCATCATCTTGGAAGGTCAGCAGATTGACCTCATCTTGGGAATGTCATGGTTGACACATCATGGAGCTATCTTTGATATCAGCTCGCGAACTGTCCAACTAAATTCTTAATTCCATGGTAGCAACACTTTTCTTTTGAATACCGCACCAAGAGTCTCAGCGGTGCATCACACTAGTGCCAAGAAGCTTGAGGATATCCCCGTAGTATGTGAATATCCAGACTTGTTTCCTGACGATCTTCGGGGCATGCCACCAGAACGTGACATCAAGTTCAAGATTGAACTAGCGTCAGGAACCATGCCAATCTCAAGAAAGCCGTATAGGATGGCACCGAAGGAACTTGCGGAATTGAAGGAGCAGCTGAATGACTTATTGAGCGAGGGTTTTATTCGCCCAAGTTCATCACCTTGGGGTTGTTCCGCGTTGTTTGTGAAGAAGAAGGATGATACTTTGAGGTTGTGTGTGGAGTATCGTCCACTGAATGCGGTCACCATCAAGAACAAGTATCCACTACCACGCATTGATATTTTATTCGATCAACTAGTGGGTGCTAAGGTATTCTCAAAGATGGACCTTCGTTCAGGTTATCATCGGATTAAGATTTGACCTGAGGACATTCCAAAAACCGCATTCTCGACGAGGTATGGGTTATATGAGTATCTCGCCATGTCTTTTTGGTTGACCAATGCACCGGCTCACTTCATGTATATCATGAATTCGGTGTTTATGCTGGAGTTGGACAAGTTTGTCGTCGTATTTATTGACGACATCTTGGTGTATTCTAAATCTGAAGAAGAACACGCTAAACACTTGCATATTGTGTTGAAACATTTAAGGGATCACAAACTGTTTGCAAAGTTCAGCAAGTGTGAGTTTTGTCTCCGCCAAGTGCCATTTCTAGGGCACATAATCTTGGCTGATGGTATTGCTGTTGATCCAAGCAAAATTGTACAAGTCCTGAAGTGGAAATCTCCCAAGTCCGTACATGAAGTTCGTAGTTTCCTTGGCTTAGCTGGCTATTATTGGAGGTTCATTCCAAGTTTCTCAAAGATAGCTAAACCAATGATGGAACTACTGAAGAAGGGAACAAGATATGTATGGACTAAAGAATGTGAAGAAGCATTTCAAGCTTTGGTGAAACACCTCACAACAGCACCGGTGTTGGCTCAGCCGGACACAACTAAACGATTTGATGTCTACTACGATGCATCTAGCATTGGTCTTGGTTGTGTACTCATTCAAGATAGAAGGGTGATCGCGTATGGATCCCGGCAGCTTCGGAATCATGAACAACATTATCCGACTCATGATCTTGAGCTTGCTGCCGTGGTGCTCGCATTGAAGATGTGGAGGCACTATCTACTAGGCAATCTAGTGCATCTCTACACTGATCACAAGAGTTCGAAGTACATTTTCACCCAGAAAGACTTAAATATGCAACAACGAAGATGGTTGGAATTGATCAAAGACTATGAGATTGAGATCCACTACCATCCCAGCAAAGCAAATGTGGTTGCAGATGCACTGAGCCGCAAGTCTCATGTCAATCATCTGTCGATCATTTCAATGGAAGAGGATGAGCCGAGTTTATACTTGGTTCCATATGGAGTGCTCTACAATCTAGCCCTCATCCCTACCATCAGGGAAGATATCGTAGAGGCTCAGAAGGAAGACAAGGGAATGTCGCACATTCGATGAAGAATGAAGAAGGGAGAGATGAATTGCTTTTGATGTGATGATCATGGTACTATTTGGTTTAAAGACCGTATAGTTGTACCCCATGACATGGAGCTCCAAAAGAAGATCTTGGATGAAGCACACTTATCCAAGTACTCTATTCATCCGGGTAGCAACAAGATGTACCAAGATTTGAAGAAGAAATTCTGGTGGTCATGGATGAAGCGAGAGGTAGCAAAGTATGTATCCGAATGTGATACGTGTCGGCGAGTAAAAGCCGACCATTTGAGGCAAGACAGACAGTTACAACCCTTAAACATACCGACATGGAAGTGGGAAGACATCAACATGGATTTCATTGTAGGGTTACCTCTCACTTTCCATAAGCATGATTCGATTTGGGTGATAGTTGATCGGTTGACCAAGTCAGCGCATTTTATCCCTGTCAACACCAACCATCGAGGTCCCAAGTATGCAGAGTTGTATATGACAAGGATCATGTGCCTACATAGAGTACCCCGCACTATCATTTCAGATCGTGGAGCCTTATTTGTTGCTCGATTTTGGGAGCAACTCCATGCATCATTGGGTACCAAGTTGATTCAAGCTCTGCTTATCATCCGCAGACTGATGGTCAGACAGAGCGAGTAAATCAAGTCCCTGAGGACATGCTATGAGCTTGCGCCATCCACCATGGTAAAAATTGGGATGATCATCTACCATTGGCGGAGTTTTCATATAACAATGGCTATCAAGCTAGTATACAGATGGCGCCATATGAAGCTCCCTATGGCAGGAAGTGTCGCACACCATTGAATTGGTGTGAGTCTGGTGACAGAGTGACATATGGTATTGATCTGGTCAATGAAGCAGAGGAACGAGTGCGAGTAATCCAAGCCAATCTCAAGGCTGCTCAATCTTGACAGAAGAGTTATGCAGATAAACGACGTCGACCTCTTCATTTCAACACTGGGGATCACATTTACCTTCGTGTATCTCCAATGAAAGGAATTCATCGTTTTGGAGTGAAGGGAAAGTTGGCTTCACGATTCATCGGGCCGTTCGCTATCACTGAGAAATGTGAACCTGTGGCCTATCGTCTGGAGTTACCGGCGTCTCTCTCTGGAATTCATAATGTATTCCACATCTCTCAGTTGCGGAAGTGTCTGAAATCCCCAGCTGAAGTCCGCACGGAAGATCCTGAAGCTCTACAACCTGATCTCACTTATTCTGAGCATCCGGTCAAGATCATCGATGAGAAGAATCATAGCACAAGAAGCCGCACCTTGCACTTTTACAAAGTCTTGTGGAATAACCATACCGCTGAAGAAGCAACTTGGGAAAGCGAGGATTTTCTTAAATCGAACTATCTGGACTTGTTAGCGGCATATGTTCATTAGATATTTTTCTTTTATCCTTCATATTATAATCTCGGGATGAGATTCTTTTAAGGGGGGGGGGAATGTAAAATCCCACTTAATTCTAAATATGAATTTCAGTGGTCAGTTCAATTCGAATTTATTTGGGTTCAAGATATGGTCATGTACATAAACTTGAACCTATTCAATTCCTTTTTCTTCTCATGTTTTAAATTTTATTAACATGAGAAACATACTTCACCAATAATCTTAAAATAATCCAAATATCATCTCTGCAAAATTTTGGAGTATTTGAATGGGGTTTGCTTGGGCAAATCAATTTATAGTACCTCATATACTCAAATAAACAAAGAGCATATAGCTATTGTATTCACATGACCTGTCAAGAACATTCAAATATGAGGCTATGAATTTTTCTATAGTCTTCTAAAATTTCAAATAAGCTCCTTGAAAAGTTTCATGAATTGGAGTCCATTTGATATTTTATTTGAGATGCTCAGCGAATTTGAATCAAGTTTAAATTCAAATTCAAAATCTGGTCAAAATATACTTGAACATAAAGATCTAAACACACCATTGTGTTCATCACATTTTTCTTTACTTAGCCATGAAGGTTCATGATTTTTGGAGTTCATTTACTATTTCTAAATGAAATACTAAAGTGGCAGTAGCTGTAAGGCTGACTGGCGGGGCCCACTAGTCAGCAACCCCACGTGCGCCGCAATCCAGCGCGCGCTGCGCGCGCCACCGCAACGGCGTGCATGCCCAGCGCGACAGCAGCGAGCTGCTCCCATTTGAGCACTACACATATCGGCCCTGGCTCCTCCTTATCACTCCACGGTCGATCTTTTCGTCCTCCCTCACGCTGAGCCGACGGACTGCGCCATTTTCACCCCGCACGCAAGATTCCGACCACCGGCGCCCCGCGCCTGTTGCCAGCCAGCCGGAGGCCTCTCGCGCCATGCTCTCAACAGCGAGATTGTTCCCACTCCCTCCTCTGTCCTCTGGTTCACTCCTTTCGTTCCTTCGTTGATATTTTAGCCGGTATTTTTGAAGCTACACCGGAGCTCGCCGTGGTGGTCACCGTGCACCGTCTTTTCTCCACGGTGCCAGGCTGCTGCAAGAATTTTCGTGCTTCGACTCCAATAGCAAAGTGGTGCGCCTGGACACGATCTGCACGATGATGAAAGCCGTTCCTCATTTACGTGAGTATCGAGCAAGTTATCTAAGTTTTACTCTCGGTCAAAGCTTATGAACTTGCTCGGTTTTTCATTCAATTCAAGTTCCACACTTAATCACTCACCACAATTGCTAGCAAATAGTTTCTACACTTCCTTGCGCACCCTCTCGAACTGGAATCAACAAAAAATGATAGACCGTGGCTTGAGAATCACGAGTTCTTCCCCCTGCCGTTAAGAAGTTGCCTCTATCGCCGTCGACGATTGTTTTGCCGGACGCTGCACGACGATCTCACCTTTCCATCACCTTCCTCATGGTTCCAGAAGACTTTCCCAGTCTTTTTCGAAGAGTTTTAGCCACGGAGCGACGGTTTTGACATGGTTGGAACCCTAGCCGCCGCCGCTGATGCACCGCTGTTTCCGACCATCGGCAAGCCTCACCGACCCCACCATCGTGCTCAGTGCAGGATTTTAAGGTTGGGCACCCAAGATTAGGCGCTGCGGTGGCCGGAAACTCGGATCCGGCGAGGCTCGTCGGAGCGCACCGCCGCGGGAACCGCGAGCGCCGCCCGCACGCCGTTGGCCCGAGGAAGACGAAGGTGTGGCAGGGTCCACACGTCAGTGAGTGTGTTCCTTGGTTCGCAGATCTGCAGTGGCTGCGGGATTTCGTGTGGCTACGTGGAAAAAAAACAGTGTGCACCCGTGTGTTGCTTTGACCAGAGCATGCCACGTCAGCTGGTGGGGCCCAGGCGCTATTGTTTTGAATTCAAATTAATTCAAACAATTCCAGATTTGACTCCAATTTAGAAAATCCATAACTCTCTATAGACTGCTCCAAAAATCTTCAAACAAATTTTGTTTGAAAGCCCTTGAGCCCTAGTTTCTGTTAGTACCAATTATGTTTTGTGAAATTTATTTTAAATTCTGTAGGAAACAATCTTTCCAAATATAAATACAATTTTTTCAGTTGAACTGTCCACTGGAAAAATCCCCAAAATCCAGATAAAATACACTATCCCATTCTCGACTCGCAGAAAAAGTTTGGGAACCATTGCACCTGTACAACCCTCTGTATAATTCAATTACATTTTTCAGTCATTGAATTATAACAGATGTTCAGTTGCTTTATTGTGTCCCAAATTTGAAATGGACACTCCTTTAGTCATATACTAGTCCCTGTAAAAATTTGCTATTTAATTGACTTAGTATCCTGGTTCTAATTCAGTTTCCAACTTAATGTTAATTGAAAAGCTAAAATTCAGATATAAAATAATTCCAGAAATTCTTGCCAACTTTGAAAATTAATATCTCCTTCACCAAGGCTTAGAAATTTATGAAACCAATTTTGCTAGAACCATAACAACATCCTCTATCATGATCATCAACTGGCAGCTATGTTCAAGCTACAGTTTCATCTCTAAAATTCATGGAAGTTTATCGTTTGCCATAATTTTAGAGACAACAAACTACTTTGATCATCTCCTGTTCTTTGCAAGAGTATTTCTTGTAGTCCCTAACATCTACCATAAAAATCCCAAAGCCAAAGAAGGTCATTCATTCACTATAACCATAGTTAGAAGCTTATGAACTATATGTACATTATAATTTATTAGCATTCATATATGCATGTCGTGTAGTGATCAATATTAATGAGAAGTGTCACTTGGAGGAGAAGGCCAGGGTGTCCACTTGAAGTCCTTGCCGGAGCCTTTAGAGAAGGACCACTAACAATTGACATTTAATCGAGTCACAAACTAAGGCAAGCCCCAGTTTGCATTTAAGAGCTTTTCAAAGTTTTCCAGTTTATTCACTTAGGTCTTCAGTTGATATTGTGCATTTACGTATAGGATGATTGATACTCCACTTGCATGACCACAAACCCCAAGGGTTGGTTGGAATGGGTTACAGTTTGACCTGTAGTAACTGCTTTGCTAATGTATAGGAAATCCAGTAGAAGTCGAGTAGTTGGAATGTACTCGCGAGATAGGAATAACAGTTCACATGAGGGTGGAAGATTAAAAGAATGGCTTATGAATGAATACGAGACCGGGCAGGGAGAATAGGAGTCGACGAGATGGAATCTCGGGCGCATAGCCCTACCCGTGTCGCTTGAGGACCGTGCCGTATGCGGCACCGTTGGGCAAGGTTCCATAATGGTATATGGGCCCATTAAACTGATGTAACTCCATACTGTAGTGTGGAGACTCCTCGGTTGTCCTTGAATCGAGATGCGAAGGCAGAAAGGTGTAAATATCCTAGTGGAATGTTTTGACGTGTCCGTGTAGGGGACCTTTTGCTCGGGACGAAGAGGTTTGTCAACATTGGGGTCTTGGGTGAACGGTGGCCACGTATGACGCGGGGAGGAGAGCACGTATGTGTCTCCCACATGGGTGTGCATGTCATGCAGTCCGGGTGTGTCCTGATTGCAATCACCATCCCTCGCGGTAATAGAGTACCACTTGTCCGTCACTGTCGTGACGTAGTAAATACTAAAGAAGCCAGAAGAATATGTTGTATTGAATTATAATTGCTTTGCAACCTTGTATGACTTAGAGATAGCAAAATTAAAGTTTACAATTTCACCATACTTTAGCTGTAATAGCATTATGTGCTTTGAGCATGTCATATCATCGGCAAAGTGTTTCTTGTTTGATTGTGGAGTCTATGATGTGCCGTGCTTGAAGAATGTCGATTATAAGGATCCACTTGTAGGTGAGTCTATTTATGCTATTCCATACCTACGATTAGACTTTACCTTGCATATGTCTAGTGAGACGGGTTAGTCTTGCTGAGCCTTATGCTCACGTTTGCGCTTTAACGATTTTTGCAGGTATTAGGTTTATTTCTGCTGTTCAGGTTGTACATGAGATCTCGAGGTATCGAGATAAATCTCATGTGAACCACGCTGCTGCTGAATGTTCTTCTTGTTGCTAATGAGAAGCGTCCTAGGGCATGGACGTCTTCTCTCCTGCTTAGTTAGGTGAGATTATGAGTATGTATTTTCTGCTGTGTGTGTACTTCTATTGTACACTCTTTTGTAAACTCTTCTTACTATGAAATGTAAACTTTATATGTTTTTGTATCCTTTTCATCTGTGCAGTTAGGTGCCGCATCGCACGGCACCACCCAATGAGATCCTCGGATGTGTGGACTCCGGTCCCCACAAATGGATAACCTAAACATCGTTGAAACCAATGTTGGGACCAAGCACTAACTTACTCATATTAACATAATCATATTAATACCTAATTATACTATAGTGGTGGTGTATGATGTTTATGATAACATGATATGAGCATTATGACTACATCATAATAACATCTAGACCTAGCACATACATGGACTCCACAATCAAATAAGAAATGTTTTTCCCAAGTATATGGATAACTAAATACTAATAATATCATTATCATAAAGCATAAAGTCACAAAATAAAGAAAAGTTACATCATACCTTTCCCAAATTCGACTTGGGACTAGAGGATCCTCTCTACAGCCTAACCTCCACTAATCACTAATAGAGCACTAGTGTAATACAAGAGAGAATGCTTGAGTGGTGTGTGTGAGAAGTGAGGCACCCCCCCTATTTATACATGGAGTAGAAGCAGTTCTCGCCACCAAAAGTGTGCGAATCAGTCTTCCCTGCCTTCAAGGCACCACAGGAGAGCGCCATGCGTTGGCTGACCAAGTTTGGCGCCAGGACAGGGTCAACCGACGTAGTCCCGCCCCCTCCCCCCTCGACTGTGCTTTCTCCTAGTGATTGATATGTGGGCCCATGCTTCATCCCCGTGTGAATCTACATTGGATTCCCTCAGATACGCCTGGGGAATAAGTCCATAGATCAATGTGATGCCACATGACATCGTGTGCTTGGTTGGGGTGCCACTTTTAAAGATTGCTCCTCTCATTCTCCATCAATTCGGCATAAAAGCTATTGCATGCACTGTTTCTCCAAGTACAAGTGAGATTATGTCAAATCTAACTATCATGTGTGTAAGAAATATTTATTCCTTCACATACTTGAGTTATATTGACGGTCAAAATTGGTATACAACAACCATAAACAAACTTCCCAAGCTTACCTTTTGCTCGTCCCAAAGCAAAGATGAAGACTTAGGTTGTTGATTAGGAGTTGCTACAATGTCATATTTTTCAAAAGTACGATGAAGACTTAGGTTGTTGATCAGGAGTTGCTACAATGTCATATTTTTCAAAAGTACCAAGTGCACAAGAAAATATTCTACCTTGCATTGAATGAATTGGCTATAGTACCTCACCTTTTTCCTTAGTCATTATGGGGCTTATGCCTCATCCTTTTCTTGGGTGGTTGAAATATATAACACCAACGTGAGCATGCGTCACCTAATGTTTAAGTTCCACTCAAATTTATCGGAGCATTTAAAATGATGTTTGAATTTAAGTTCCTCAACTGATGCACTCAATCACTCCTACGTGAGAAGTGTGAGACCTATGTGTGTTGAATACATCGGCTATGACGATAAAAGTTTTGAATACTACCAAAACACCTTTATCATCAAGGTCTGACTCTAGGTCTGAGCTCCGACAAGGTCCGACGTAAGGTCTGACTTCTTTGTCTAGGTCCGACTAGCTTTTGTTAGCTCCAGCTCTAGGTCCGACTAGATTGGGTAAGCTCCGGCTCTAGGTCCGACTAGCTTTGGTTAACTCCAGCGCTAGGTCCTGCTAGCTTTGGTATGTTCTGGCGCTAGATCCTGTTAGTTTTGGTAAGCTCCGGTTCAAGGTCCGGTTAGCTTTGGCAAGGTTCGGAGCTTGATCGCAGTGGTTCTACTTTTAATTTGCAATGTTTCAAACTTACTTTTTGGATTATGGAAAGTTCGCTTAGTTTTCTTTTACTAAGTTTTTGGTGTGTTTCGGTGGTTATGGTTGATATCTTTTTCCTAAGGTTTGCAACATACTTATGTGAGGTGCTCATGTAAGGTGTTGTGGTTATTAAAACTGACGAGAGTCAAGTCGAGGACTTGTGTTCGGAAGTATTGGTTGTTTATTCATGTGCAGGTGTTGCTTGAGTTCAAGACATGGCTGGTGACAAGATCCATTGAACTAGTATTAGGGAGAAGATGAGGTTCAACAACCAAGTTCGGGAGGAATTATGGTTGAATTGATCGGGAGGTTGCGCAACATGTTTGAATCAAGAACAATGCATATGAAGGTATCATGGACATCGTTGGAAGATGTTTGCACATGTGCAAGGAGTGCATGGACATGGATACATGGTTCCGAGGCGTGATGAAGAGAAGTGAACGTAAAGAATTAGTCAGAAAGGTCCAACTGACTAGGTAATGGACTCAGGCTGTGACTGAGTCTTGTTTGACTCAAATATGGAAAGTTTTGAGTTGGTTATGATAGGATTTCATGTGGGTCACGAATTTGAGTTGTTTTAGGAATGTGGGATACATTCCTAAGGTGTTTAGAAGTCTTAAGATTGCTTCTATCTGCGTATAGAAGAGTCTTGAGCAGTTATGGAAAGTTTCAATTCGTGAATTGAGTAGGATTAGAGTCCTAGTTATGTTTGTGTTGGCCTAAGGAGCTCGTTATATAACCAAGGGAGGCCAGAGCTCGTGGTGCACGACTTTGGGGCTGTTTGTCTGGTGGTTTGATCAATAAAATTCGTAGTTTGAAGGAACTTTTGTGCCTTGTTCGTCCGACTTGTTTTCAGACAAGTTTTTCTCATCGAGTTTCTGCACAACACTACCTTGCTTCGGTGGTTTTATCATAAATCGATTTTTACATATCCGATTGACATAATTATTTTTGTGTTGTCTTCACAACTTAATTTTATATCATCTGTGAAAATTTCACGGTCATTGGATTTGTGGTTTCTGATCTACACAAGTTTCTTTGCAGTGTTTCAGAACTGTTTTTCTCGGGTAGGACAGATTGACCTTTGTTCGATCTTTCGATCATAACTTGAGTTTCTCTCGATGGATTTTTTTGATTCTTGTTGAAATCTTCATGACTTGATTCTCTACAATCCATACTAGTTTTGTTACAATTTAATACGTTTGGATTAGTCACGCACACAATTTCTTTAACAGATCGGTTTTCTACCGAGGGGTGTTTCGTTGCTTCCGCTGAAAAGTTTTAATCTACCATTCACCCCCTCTGGTAGCTTTACACGTGCTCTTTGATCCTACAATTGGTATCAGAGCCACGGTGCTCTAACATTTGTGATTTTCACATGCTTTTGACTAATCCTCATGGAGAAATACTCGGCAAAACCTTGTGTGTTTGTTGGTATTGATTTTCAGGTTTGGAAGGTATGCATGGAAGCTTTTATCCAGGCACAAGGCTTCATGATATGGGAAAAAGTGTACAAGAATTACGACGTCCCTCCAGGTGATCAAGTCACGACTACAAACTTAAGAGATGTCAACAACAACAACAAAGCCCACAACTTGATAATCCAAGGACTAACTCAGAGCGACTTCAACCGTGTTGCACACGTCCGATTGTCGTATAATGTCTGGAGAGCACTCTGTGACTACCACGAAGGATCCAACACAATCAAGGAGGTAAGAAAAGATATGTTCAAAAAGGAATACATGATTTTCGAGATGCAACCTGGTGAGTCTATCGACGATCTCTTTGCTTGATTTAACAAAATTCTCAGCAACTTGCATAGTGTCAACATTAACTTTTCAGATGCTGAGAATGCTAGGCAATTACTAAGTGCATTAGACATGTCAATCTGGGAGATGAAAGTTAAATCGTGAATCTACTGTCATGAGTACACTTACTTTAGATGTGCTATATTCCAAGTTAAAAACTCATGAAATTGACATAATATCACGTAAGAACCCCAACAAGTCTATTGCTTTTGTTTCTCAACGTGACATGCCTAGCTCCGGTCAATCTTCATCTTGTGGTACACTTGCTTTGTTTTCCTCTCTAACCCTTGAACAGATTGAGTAGTTCTAGAAGAGGATCTAGCACTTCTCTCTACTAGGTTCTCAAAAGCATTGCAAAATATGAGAACTAGAAGGAGAGGAAGCTCCGGACCTCAATGATGCTTCGAATGTGGTAAGACATGACCCTTTCATACAGATTGTCCTAACCTTTCAGGTCCTACTTCTCGGGAAGAAAAACAATCAAGGATGAAGCACTCCTCAACAAAAGATAAGAAGAAGAAGAAGGGCTTTACAGGTCGCCAACTGGTGAACAGTTTTATCTCCGCACACCAGGAACTTGGCTCAAGCGACGTGTACATTGGAAGTGACAAAGATGAAGATGATTTGGCAAACTTGTGCTTCATGGCGGGCAAGTCAAGATCAAGTATGGAGGAGGCACAACACAACAGCGACAATGAAGAGGTATGTCTTACTTGCAAAGAAATGTGTGATGCTATTTCTCGTGCCACTGTGATTGTTAAGAAAAAGGACAAAAAGCTTAGGGACAATACTGTTAAAATTGAGTCACTAGAATCTGAAATTTATCATTTGAAATCCTTGATTCCTAGTGATGATTCTTGTTCCTCATGTGACTTAATATATGAACAATTTTCCTCTCTAAGAAGTGCATACCTCCACACTTGACAAACTTGAACTTAAAATTGAAAAGAACAAAAAACTTGCTGCACTTAATATTGGAAACTTAAAAGATGCTTCTTGTTCGACAACTGATTTACATTGTTCTAGTTGTGATGATCTTGATAAGAAACTGCAAGATGCTATGAATGAGATTTCTGTTTTGAACAATGCTTTATGTGCTCATGAAGTTAAATATTGTTCTAATTGCAAACTAAAAGGAAAAACTTCATGTGAAAACTGCTTAGAATTGTCTAAGAAACTTGATGACATGAATAGGATACTAGAGTAGTTTTGTATTGGGAACAAAAACTAAACTTGCTGCTGAATTCATCCAAATCTTGCAATGATAAAACTGGTTTAGGTTTTGATTTCCATTCTCATGCTAAAGCACATCCACCCAAAATTATAAAGTCATTAGGAAGTGATTTGATTAAAATAGTTCCTAAAGAAAAAGAAGTGGTTTTTAAATCTGCACGAGTGTTGTCACATTCGGGATCTAATAAACATGTTTCATGCTCATCTAGACATGAACACAAAATTAAATTTCATTGTACCTATTGTGGTAGATATGGTCATGTCATAGATTTTTGTTATAGACTAGCTAAACAACATAAAAAGGAAAGAATGCAAGCTAGATCTTATAACTCATGCAAAATTTACTGCACATACTAGACCGAACGTCAGGAACATGCAACCTGCTATTATGAGTCAAAAACATTCAAAATTTACCTCCAGAGCTTCAATTTTTATCTCTGGACCTTCTGTTTTTGCTTCCGGAGCTACTGATTTTTGTACTACACAAGTAACACCTCATAGGTCAGTAGTTAAGAATAAGAAATCTCAAACTTTGACTCATAAACCTGCTGTTTTGTCTCAGCTTTCGCGTGTTATTCCCGCTGGACGTCGTGTGACTCAGTACTGGATTCCTAAATGCCTTTTGACTAACCCTAGTATTGAGTCATCAACGTATTGTTCTTCTATGTTGGTTACACGCTTGAGGAAGGAGAACATTTGGATTGTGGATTTAGGTTGCTCATGCCACATGATCGGTAACAAAGAATGGTTCTCCCGCCTCTCTTTTGTGTCACGTGTAGAGAATGTTACTTTTGCTGATAATTCTTCAACTCTTATAATTGCTAAGGGTTCAGTTAGAGTAAATGATCACTACAGTTTGAAGGATGTGGCACTTGTTAAAGATTTGAAATACAACTTGCTTTCTGTTTCACAACTGCTAGATGAAAATCTGTAAATTATTTTCACTAAAAATTGCTGCAAAGATATAAATTCAAATAGTGAGCTTATTTTTAACATGTCTCGGTTTGGAAGAGTTTTGAAAGCTGATTTTGATATGTCCTCCTCTAAGAATAGGTGTCTAGTTGCTAATGATTCAAATGACTTATATTTTTGACATCGTAGACTTGGTGACGTAGGCTTTGATCATCTAACGCGTGTTAGTGCTCTTGATCTCATACGTGGGCTGCCTAAGCTTAAAGGGGACTAAGAAATTGTGTGCTCTTCTTGTAGACATGATAAGATGGTTGCAGGTTCACATACTCCTCTCACAATGATCATGACAACTAAATCGGGTCAACTTTTGCACCTTGACACTGTAGGACCTTCACGTGTTCAATCCTTCGGAGGTAAATGGTATGTTCTTGTGATTGTTGATGATTATTCTAGATACTATTGGGTTTACTTTATGACATCTAAGAATGAAGCTTTTAGTCACTTTAGAACTTTATTTCTTAGATTATCAACTGATCACCCAAGATCTTTAAAAGCAATTAGAAGTTATAACGGAACCGAATTTAAAAATCAATCTTTTGATCACTTTTGTTCTGAAAATGGAATAGATCATAAATTTTTTTCACCATATGTACCTCAACAAAACGGTGTTGTAGAAAGAAAGAACAGAACCTTAGTTGAAATGACTAGTACTATGCTTGATGAATATCAAACTCCTAGGAAATTTTGGGCTGATGCAATTGCAACCACTTGTTATGTCTCAAATCATGTTTTCTTGTGCGCTAAGCTAGGTAAGACACCATATGAGCTCCGATTTGGACATAGGCCTAGTGTTACACACTTTCGGGTGTTTGGTTGCAAATGCTTTGTTAAGAAACATGGTAATCTTGATAAAATTGAACCTAGATCCATTGATGGCATGTTTCTTGATTATCCATCTCATACTAGAGGCTACCGTGTGCTTTTACTTGACACTAACAAAATTGTGGAGACTTGTGAGGTGTCTTTTGATGAAGCTAGCCCAGGTACTAGCTCAAGCATTGAAGGTCCGGATCCATATCCGCATGGGGAGAGTATTTTCGTTGAAGATGAGGAAGAAGTGGTGCTGCTGCCCGAAAATTCAGCAGCTAATGACATTGTTCCAGTTCCTGATTTTGATTCACAACCAGCACTTACGACCACCATTGCTGGTCCAGATTGTCCTCAAGTCAGAAGCTCATAAATTTTTGATGAACATGAATAAGAAGAAGCTTGTTAAGTTTCTACTCCCCTCCGAGCATTCAAAAGTCATCCTCCACAACAAATCATTGGAAGCTTGCACGAACGGGTCACACGGTCCAGCTATGATGAGTTCTGAATTTGATATGAGTATGATGGGACAACTCACATACTTTTTGGGGCTGCAAATCAAGCAAACAAAGGAAGGTACCTTTGTGCATCAAACAAAGTATACAAGAGACCTTCTTAAGCGCTTCAACATGGACAAAAGCAAGCCTCTTCAGACACCAATGGTTACAGCAATGACACTTGAACTTGAACTCACATACTTTTTGGGGCTGCAAATCAAGCAAACAAAGGAAGGTACCTTTGTGCATCAAACAAAGTATACAAGTGACCTTCTTAAGCGCTTCAACATGGACAAAAGCAAGCCTCTTCAGACACCAATGGTTACAGCAATGACACTTGAACTTGATGAAGATGGTGAACCCGTGGATAAAAAAGAATATAGAAGCATGATCAGATCACTTTTACACCTCACGGCATCAAGACCAGACATACAATTCAGCGTATGTCTTTGTGCGCAGTTTCAAGCTTCCCCACGTGCTTCACATCATCAAGCCATCGAAAGGATTGTCAGGTACTTACATGGAACTCAAGAATTTGGCATTTTTCATCCTTCTTCCCGAACCGTTACTTTGAAAGCTTTTTCGGATGCTTATTTTGGGGGTTGTAGGATTAATAGGAAAAGTACTTCCGATGCTTGTCATTTTCTTGGTAATTCACTTGTTGCTTGGTCTTTTAGAAAACAAAGTTCAGTTTCACAATCCACAACCGAATCTGAATATGTAGCTGCTGCTAGCGCTTGCTCACAAATTCTTTGGATTGTTCAAACACTTAAGGACTATGGGGTTGATCTAGATAGTGTTCCACTGGTTTGTGATAACACTAGTGCCATTTGCATTGCTAAAAATCCCGTGCAACATTCGAGAACAAAGCACAATGACATTAGGTATCACTTTCTCTGTGATATTGTTGAAAAAGAGAACATTGTGCTTCACCATGTAGATACCAAACAACAGTTGCCTGACATTTTTACAAAACCTTTGGATTTCGCTCATTTTTGTTACATTCGTAGTGAAATAGGGGTTATGCATCTTCATGGCTTAAATTGAGGTGGAGTTTTTGAAACTTCAGAATTTTATATGTGAATCTGAATTTAAAATAATATGAGCATAGTATTTCATACATATATAACTTTGTGATTCCCTTTACATGCTGAAAGTTCTTACTACATTACTCGTGTTATACATTTTGTAGTTTTTGCCATGTCCAGTAATTGGAATAATTACATACACTAAATCTTGTCATGGTCGAACTTTCTTGCCGTTTTAAACTTGTTGCATGCTCACAAGTGCTTTTAATAATGAAAAATTAATCAATCAACTATCCACATGTTGAGCTTTATGTTCAAATAAAAAATGAGAAAAGATCAAGAGAATATGCATTCATCACACTTCTTCTTTTGAGATGGCTTATCATTGCACTTAGATATGAACTTGGAAGAAGTTGTGTATGATTAAAACCATGTCCTTAAGCTTCCGATTGTCAAATAACATAGGCACTGCTTGGTTGGTTAGAATAAGGCAGATGCACATATAATCTCTTGCAAATTTTATATGATCAAAATTTGTGTTTTAAAAAAAAGAATTGCAGCAACAAGTATCATGCCTTCAGGTTTTGAAATAGTTAAGTTTGCGAGATCATGACTTGCTTAAATTGAAATTACATTTGATCTCTAGCATAGCTTACACTACTTAATGTATCTCATTATTGTGATAGTGTAAGTTACATGATAGTATGACTTGGATGAGCTTTGTTCTGTATGTATATGTTATAATGTGCTCATAACAAATTAAAATCTCTCTTTTGTACCTTGCTAAATACATTATCAAAGGGGGAGAAGTATGCAAGGGGGATAAATAAGTATAGGGGGAGAAATTTATTTCTATCGATTTTCAAAAAGGTGGAGAAATTGTTTTCAAAACTTTTCATGTGAATAAGCCAATGTTTCGATTTTAAGTGGTGTTGCCAATGCATTCATCAAGGGGGAGATTGTGAGACCTATGTGTGGTGAATTCATTGGCTATGACGATAAGAGTTTTGAATACTACCAAAACACCTTTATCATCAAGGTTCGACTCTAGGTCTGAGCTCCGGCAAGGTCTGATGTAAGGTCCGATTTCTTTGTCTAGGCCCGACTAGGTTTTGTTAGCTCCAGCTCTAGGTCCGACTAGCTTTGGTAAGCTCCGGCGCTAGGTCCGACTAGCTTTGGTTAGCTCTGGCGCTAGGTCCTGCTAGCTTTGGTAAGTTCCGGCGCTAGATCCTTTTAGTTTTGGTAAGCTCCGGTTCAAGTTTCGGTTAGCTTTGGCAAGGTTCAGAGCTTGATCGCAGTGGTTCTGCTTTTCATTTGCAATGTTTTGAACTTGCTTTTTGGATTATGGAAAGTTTTCTTAGTTTTCTTTACTAAGTTTTTGGTGTGTTATGGTTGATATCTTTTTGCTAAGGTTTGCAACATACTTATGTGAGGTGCTCACGTAAGGTGTTGTGGTTGTTGGAACTAACGAGAGTCAAGTCGAGGACTTGTGCTCGGAAGTATTGGTTGTTTATTCATGTGCAGGTGTTGCTTGAGTTCAAGACATGGCTGGTGACGGGATCCATTGAACTAGTCTTAGGGAGAAGATGAGGTTCAACAACCAAGTTCGAGAGGAATTGTGGTTGAGTTGATCGGGTGGTTGCACAACATGTTTAAATAAAAAACAATGCATATGAAGTTATCATGGACGTCGTTGGAAGATGTTTGCACGTGTGCAAGGAGTGAATGGACGTGGCTACATGGTTCCGAGGCGTGATGAAGATAAGTAGACGTAAAGAATTGGTCGGAAAGGTCCAACCGACTAGGTTATGGACTCAGGCTGTGGCCGAGTCGTGTTTGACTCAAATATGGAAAGTTTTGAGTTGGTTATGTTAGGATTTCGTATGGGTCACAAATTTGAGTTGTTTTAGGAATGTGGGATACGTTCGTAAGGTGTTTAGAAGTCTTAAGATTGCTTCTATCTGTGTATAGAAGAGTCTTGAGCAGTTATAGAAAGTTTCAATTCGTGAATTGAGTAGGATTAGAGTTCTAGTTAGGTTTGGGTTGGCTTAAGGGCTGGTTATACAAGCAAGGGAGGCCAGAGCTCGTGGTGCACGACTTTGGGGCTGTTCCTCTTTTGGTTTGATCAATAAAATTTGTATTTTGAAGGAACTTTTGTGCCTTGTTCGTCCGACTCGTTTTCAGACAAGTTTTTCTCATCGAGTTTCTGCACAACACTACCTTACTTCGGTGGTTTTATCTTAACACAAGTTTTACAGATCTGATTGACGTGATTCTTTTTGGTTGTCTTCACAACTTAATTTTATATCATCTGCGAAAATTTAACGGTCATTGGATTTCTGGTTTCTGATCTGCATGAGTTTATTTGCAGTGTTCCAGAACTGTTTTTCTCAGGTAGGACAGATTCATCTTTTTTCGATCTTTCGATCGTAACTTGAGTTTCTCTCGATGGATTTTCATGATTTTTATTGTGACGCCTTCGTGACTTGATTCTCTACAATATAAACAAGTTTTGTCACAACTGAAGATGTTTGTATTAGTTGCACATACGGTTTCTTTAACAGATCAGTTTTTTGCCGACAGGTGTTTTGTTGCTTCCGCTGAGAAGTTTTAATTTACCATTCACCCCCCTCTGGTAGCTTTACACGTGCTCTTTGATCCTACAGGAAGTTGTATTTGTATCCTCACCAATGCAATGCCCTTCTCGTACTACATCTAAATAAGGCTTATATGTGGAGCTTGGTTGAGATCAAGAGTAGGCATATTTGCAACACATTTATTGCTAAATTAAAAGAGTAAGCCTTAGTAGAAAACAAATCATACTTTTGATAAAAATTTGTGCAAGTGTGATGGAATAATTGTGGAGTAGAAATATGAAGATGACTCTTTTGTATGCACTCTCTTTATTGTGAGGATGAAACATGGCAACTCATTCTCTTTCTCTTTTTTTTTTTCTCATGCTCTTGTACATGAGCATGCATATTTTCTTTTCTTGTAGCCATGTCTTCTACTCCTATTTTCTTTTCAAATATTTCTAAGAGAGTATTATGAATCGAAATCATGGAGTATCTTTTGATGGTGGAATGGTATGATAGAATTTTACTAACTTCTAGTGTAGAGGTTTCGCATGTGCACGTGCAATCTTGATCGTAAAAAGCATGAAAAGATTTTCACATAAGTGAAGGAAAATAACATATGCATGGAGTTTATCAAACTCAAATCATCATATGGCTTTGGTAGGATATTTTATCAAATGAGGAACTTCCATTTTAGATTTTCTCAAAAAAATTATGTTTCACTTTCGACTAGGATATTAGCAGCTCTTATTACTATATCATATCCCACAACAACCTAAATTTGGACTTAGCTTTTGCTACCCACAAATTCCAAGTTTTTAAGGCCATATCTAAGCCAATAAACGCAATTCTTGGAGAATACTAAGTTGTATGCAAGGTACTATAGAAAATAAAATAGAGAAACTATTCATCATTTCAACTTATGCAAAGTTAAGAAATATTCTTACCACACATCGTTTATTTTATTAACCTAACCTATACTATATTATTATATTTTTTAGATGCAAATGTGGTGGAAAGAAAGAAATAAAATAAAGGAATGCAAATGGAGTGTGATACAAGTTACCTCAAGTGGGGTCCTCCCCCAAGCTTGTTCTTGGTCAATGTCCGCGATTGGGTTGAATCCCTAATGGCGGAGGTAGGCTGTGAGGTTGGCCTAACTTTGTTGTAGCATGGCTTTGGCATTGGAGTGTTGAGTGTTGATGTTGTGTTGCCTCCCAAAGGTTCCATGAGTGTGGTCGAGGAGAGTAGGGATGAAAGTGGAACGGATATTTTCCGATCCGTCCGGGTGCCGGATCCGAAAATATCCGATCCATATCCGTTTTGTTCGGATTTTATTCGGATTCGGATCGGATATCGGATATTCGTATTCGGATATCGGATCGGAAACAGCGTGGCTCAATATCCGTCCGTTTAGTCGGATATCCGTTTTCAGTCGGATATATCCGAATTAATATCCGAATGATATCCGAATATTTGTGGACCAAATCTCCTTAGTGGCTGGCGGGCTGGCGGCTGAGGGCCTGAGGCCTGGCCCGAAGGCTCCCAGGGGAAACCCTAGTCTCCCTAGTCCCTACCGACTACCGTGACTTCGTGAGAGAGAGAGACCGACACCTCCAGAGGCCAGAGTGGAGACGCCGCCGCCCTTGGTCCCCTGCGACGCCGCCGCCGCTCGCCGGCCCCACGCCGCCGCCGCTCGCCGGTCCCATGCCGCCGGCTCGCCGCCCCACGCCGCCCGCTCATCAGCCCCACGCCGCCGGCCGCCAGCCCCACACCGCCGGCCGCCAGCCCCACGCCGCCGCCGCTCGCCGGCCCCACGCCGCCCGCTCGCCAGCCCCACGCCGCCGGCCGCCCTCCCCACACCGCCGTCCGCCAGCCCCACGCCGCCGGCCGCCATCCCCACACCGCCGGCCGCCATCCCCACACCGTCGGCTCTCCAGCCCCACGCCGCCGCCGCTCGCCGGCCCCACGCCACCGGCTCGCTGACCCCACGACGCCCGCTCGCCAGTCCCACGCCGCCGGCCGCCAGCCCCACGCCGCCGGTTCTCCAGCCCCACGGTGAAACCAGAAACCATTAACCACCCTCTCTGGCTTCTATGTTCTATCCCTCTGTGAAATTCATTAGTCTATGATTTGTTCATGTATATGAGTATATCGCAGAATTAATAGCTTATGAGTTATGACAATATAGCTGTTTATTTGTAGTTGTTTGTGCCGATGGATGAGACACCCGCTAGCACACCGGCTTCGAAAGCAGCCCTTCCTCCACATCGGCTTCTTTTAGAGTCTACTCCGCCTCTATCGACCGGTAAAATTGTCCTATTCAATCAATTATTCATTTGTGAGAAATTATGTGGTTTGTATGAGTGTATGACAATGAGAAAGTTTTGTATGCAGGAATTGGTAGTAGCAATGTTGCGGCATCTTCTTCAAGTGTGAATGTAATTGCAAGTGACAATGCTCAAGTTGTTGTTAGTGATGATGATTGCGATGAAAGAGCTACAAAGAAGTGTAAGAAAAGCACTTCGGAAGTGTGGCAACATTTTACTAAGGAGGATAAGACTGTGATAGTCGATGGCAAGCAATATGTACAAAAATGGGCATCTTGTAACTTTCCAAGGTGCAAGACAAAATATAGATGTGAGAGCAATATGGGAACATCTAGATTTTGGACACATCTAAAGAATGCACACAATGTTGTGAAAGGTCAACAACAACTAGTAGCGGGAAAGGATCATGAAAAGGACTTGCATTATGTTGAACCTTACAAGTATGATCCAGAGGTTAGCACAAGAAAGTTCAATTTGGCAATTATCATGCATGAGTATCCTTTTAACATTGTGGAGCATGAGTATCTTGTGGACGCTCTAAAATCTTTGCGTCCTACTTTTTCATTGAAATCTCGCATAAATGTTAGAAAAGATATCTTGGATCTGTACTCTGAAGAAAAGAGCAAGTTATTTGCATATCTCAAGACTTTTAAATGTAGGTTCAGTACAACAATGGATATGTGGACATCAAAGCAAAACAGAGGATATATGTGTGTTACAGTGCATTGGATAGATGATGATTGGCAAATTCAAAAGAGGATCATTGATTTCTTTCATGTAGAAGGGCGACACACAGGGCAAAAGTTGTATGTATCCTTCACTGAATGCATGGTCAGGTGGAATCTAGAGAAGAGATTATTCTCATTGACTCTAGATAATGCATCATCTAATGAAGTAGCGGTGAAAGATATAATTAATGATTTGAAGACCAATGGTGGCACTTCTTCTTTGGTGTGTGATGGTGACTTTTTTCATGTGAGATGTGCTAATCATATTTTGAACCTAGTTGCTAGAGATGGGTTGAGTGTAATTTCTAATACAATTGCAAATATCAAGTCACTTGTCCTAGCTGTGAAGAGTTCTCCACAACAATGGGAGGAATTAATGAAGTGTGCAATTTCTGAGGGTTTGGAAACTAATAAGGGAATCTCACTTGATGTATCAACAAGGTGGAATTCGACTTATTTGTTGTTGAGAGATGCTTTACACTACAAGGTCTACTTTCTTGAACTTTTAAATTTGTTAATTGAGTTGTATTTCTTGTAACTTTATAAATCTTATACTTTTTTGTCTCTTTTGTAGGAAGCTTTTATGAGGCTCAAGAGGGTTGATCGACGAAGGTATGATCACATATGTCCGTCTCCTGATGATTGGGTAAAAGCAAAAACATTGTGTCATGCTTTGAGGAAATTTCATGACTTAACTGAACTTCTATCCGGTACTTTATATCCAACTGCAAACTTATTTTACAAAGGCTTTTGTGAGATTAAAAGTTTGCTTGCCGAGTGGTCTAAACATGAAGATGTAACTATTCGTGAAATGTCTATTCCTATGGGCAAGAAGTTTGAGAAATATTGGCAGAAATCAAATGTTGCTCTTGCAGTGGCAAATTTCCTTGATCCAAGGTACGTTATGTTTATGTTATCATCATTTAACATGCTATTAGAGTTTCAAATTGCTTGCTGAAATGAAATGTTACTTTTTATATTTAAGGTACAAGAGAAAAGTAATAGAGTTCTACACAAAAAAGTTCTATGGTGATGTGCTATATCCTTCTATGATTGAGAAATTTGTTACTATAATGAGGCACATGTACCAGTTTTATGTTGCACAAAAACCTCCTTCAAAGACTGCAGATACTAACAAAAGCAAGATATATGATTCCTTTATGGATGCTGAAGCTCAAGAGTTGGAACAATTTCTAAATGAGTCATATGTTGAAGCTGAAGAATGCTCAAATGACCTAGAAAAATACATGGCTGCACCACTATATAAGCATACTGGACCTTCTTCATTTGACATTTTATCATGGTGGAAGCATCAAGGAAATGAATATCCGATTCTTTCCCAAATGGCTCGAGATGTGTTAGACATACAAGTCTCAACAGTTGCTTCAGAATCGGCTTTTAGTGCCGGTGGACGTGTCATTGATCCGCACCGTAATCGACTCGATCCTGAAATCGTACAAGCTTTGATTTGCACCAAGAGTTGGGTTGCTGCAGCAAGAAAAGGTGATAAGTTTGTTAATGTTTTAGTATAATATTTCATATTTTTGAGGGTTCATTCTTTCTTATGTCATTTTCATCTATTCCAGATCGTAAGAGTATTCCTACTATAGTTGATGATTTTGAGGAGGCGATGGGTATCAATGAAATTCAGGTTTGTTTATTATCAGAAAAATTGGTAGCATCATTTTACCTAGCATCATTTCACCTAATGCTTCATTATTTCATAGGATGAGGACATAGAAAGTGATTCTGATGAGATGAATGATGTTGCTGATTTTATCATCTAGCGGTGATAAAGGTTGAAACATATTATTGCAATGTTGTTGTTGATGTGTGGGAAACTGGAAATGAAATGGGTGACTTAATTTTGTATACTTGTTGTTGTTTTTTGCAGGGTGGAGGACTGGAGGTGCTTCTGTTTTGGTGGAGGGCTGGGCTGCTGTTCTATAGCTGTTTTGGGGCTGTTATGGTGGAATGCTGTTGTTTTATTGCTGTTTTAGTGCTGTTATGGTGGAATGCTGCTGTTTTAGTGCTATTTTGGTGCTGTTTTAGTGCTGTTTTACTGCTGTTTTGGTTCTGTTATGGTGGAGGACTGCTGTTGTGGTGCTGTTTTGTTGTTGAATGTGTGCTATTTTCATGCTTTCTTGATGCTGTAATGTGTATGAACTATGACAAATTATATATTTGTGTGTTTGAACCATATATACACCATGTATGAACTATTTTTGTGTTTCATGTATGAACCATGTATGATTTTGATGCGGATGTGATATGAATTATGTGTATGAACTATTGATTATATGCTCCTTATTAACTGTTTTTTCCGAAATAAATATCTGAATCCGTCCGATATCCATTATTTTCCGATCCGATGAATCCGTTTCCAAAATATCCGACATATCCGATGTCATATCCGTTTCCGACAACATCCGATCCGAATCCGTTTCCGAAATTATTATATGGATATGGATATGGAAAAGCATTTTATCCGTCCATATCCGTCCATTTTCATCCCTAGAGGAGAGTGTTGTGGATGCCGTTCATCCACACCTCACGATCTCCCATATGTCGGGTTTTATCCTCTATTCCTTGGCTAAGGTCATAATAACCTCTAGAACAAAGGAATAATGTGTACCCATCATGTTTTGGATGTGATATGTCATTTCTTGACTAAGGTCAAAATAACCTTGAGCCACAAAGGAACAACATGCACCCAACATGCATTGAGTGTGATCTATCATTCCTTGGATAAGATTAAAATAACCTTTAGCCACAGAGGAACAATGTGCACCCAACGATGGTGTCAACTCTCTTGAGCCTGAATGGGTGCTTATAATAGTGGGAGCATAGAGATCCCACTTATTCATGGCAGCCCATTGGTTGCTCATGGAAGGTTTCCATGTCAAACCTCTGACCTCGTAAAACTATGATTGGCCCTTGGGATTAAATCTCGATGGGTTTCTACCATGCTTGGTTACTCATTGGCCAAGAGATGCTGAAATGGTACCTCCAAATCGACTTTTTGTATGCCTACATAGAAATTCTACTCTTGCAAACTTCCTATCTTTGATAGAGAGGGATGGTTAACTCTAGACATTTGTACAACTAAAACTTCGAGTTGGATGACCGAATTTCATATGTAAATCCGGGGAAGGAAAACAACAAAGATATATTCGGTTCAAATTCGAGTGCATCCATAAACATAGTAGGAGTGGGGCTTTATAAATTAATCAATTTGCACATTTTCTAAAGCTCATACTCATAGCAATGCAAGTGATAGATGTACACTCTATTGATTCCATCCTCTTTTAAATTTTATAACATCTTTACTTTTTACATGCGCAAATATTTATCATGTTAATGATGGCAAACAAGAATTTCAATTTTTTCCTCCTGAACATTTTTAATTTCTTGCCTAGGAATTTGAAATATAGTGATCCTTGTAGGAATGAGATCAAATCAAAATTATGGATATTGTTGGTATTTCTTAACACCACAGATCATCACTAGTAAGAGATGAGGTCCGCAAGTGCACGGAAGATACCATTGCAACATTTCACCCATTAGTATTCCCAAGGGTATCATATTTATCCCAAAGGAAGGCGATGGAGTAAAGTACACACTACTTTTATGATCAGGCTATGGGATACTAGTCAGTATCATGATAGGGGTAAGTTGATAATATTGGTAGTGTGACACACACCTAAGCAATCTATTCTAAAAGGGTAAATAGGTCCTTGAGAAGATTATACTAAGAGTTGGTGAGTTGCTCGTACAATGCTTACTAGGACGACTCTTGCCAAGATACTGTGGCATAGCCGAACATGGAGGATTACAAAGGACAGGTAGGGTTGTCACCACCTATTGCCTACCTCTTCAATCCATGAGTCTACGAGACATTCAACGCTACTTAACTATCGTAACACCATTCTTGCATACTAAGAAAATAGCTTAGGAGCCGTGGCACAATCCATCATAAAGCAATGAACTAAATCATCATTGAAACCAATGTTGATACATAGCATATACGTTCATATTAAAATGATCATATCATAACTACATAGACTATAGTGGGGGTTTATAATGTTTGTCATGATAATATATTAACATTAAGGCATGATCATAAAGACTATTCCTACCAAATACATGAAATCCACAACCAAACAAGAAACGCTTCATCCAAGCATATGTATATTGGAAGACTAAAGATAATATCTCTATTATGCATAAAGTCACAAATACAAGAAGGAATACATGAGACATACCTTTCTCAATTTGGTATTGGGAAGAGAGGCTCCCTCTACTCCTTTCCCAATTTGGACTTGTGACTAGTGACTCTCCTCTCTACAGCCTAACTCCTCTAAGGAATAAGAAAAGTAGTGCATACAATAGAATGATTCTCAAGTGGTGTTTGTGAGAAGTGAGGCATATGGGGTCCTATTTATAGCTGGAGACATGTTGGTTCCCACCACAATTAGCACGCAAATCAGTCCTCATCGTTATTAGGACACCACAAGGAGTCAACACATGGAAGAAGACTGAGTTTGGAGGAGCTACCGGGTCGGCCGAGCCAATAGGTCAGCCGACCTGGTCTTGGCTCCAAATGGCCTGTGCTTTCTAGGGTGGCTTCCAGGTGGGTCCTCTTGACTGATGTGGGTGATACACCATTGGATCTCCTCGGATACGTCTGTTTGTAGGCCATTTGATCCATGTGATGCCATGTGTCGTCTCCTGATTGGCTAGGATGGTACTTTTCCAGATTTCTCCCCATACTTTGCCACAATTCCTGTATAAAAAGTCTGCATGCACTATTTTCCAAGGACAAGTGGAAATAGGTCAAGTAGAAAGGTGATGTGTGCAAGAAATGACATATCCTTTAAATAATTGAGTTATATTGAGGGGTGAAATTGGTATATAACAGCCATCAACAACTCCCCCAAGCTTATCCTTTGCTCGTCTCGAGCAAAGTCAAAACTTTAGGTTTATGATCAGGAGTTGCTACTATGTTCTAACCTTTTAAAAGTACCAAGTGCATAACAAAATACTATACCTAGTATTGCAAAAATTGGCTGATACTTCACCCTTCTTAAGTCATTATGGGTCTTATGCCTTCTCCTATCCATGGGTAGTTGAAAGATAGAACAGTAAATGGAGCAAGCATAGCCTAGATATCAAGTTCCACTTAAATTCCGGAGAGTTTCAATTTAGATTCCAAGTACCTCAATTGATTCTCCCAATCACTCCTTTGTGTGTATTGGAAATATGTCCTCACCAAGGCATTTGCCTATACTAATCCTACCACTAAATATGGCTTATATGTGGAGCTTGGTAGGGAATGTAAGTAGGCATATTTGCAATACATAATTTTGCTAAGTCAAAAGAGTAAGCGTTAGGAGAAATTAATTCAAAATTTTGAATCAAGACTTGTGCATGTGCGATGTAAGTGGAAGTGGATGTGGAAATGTTGAGATAACTCCTTTTGATGTGGACTCTCTTTATTGCAAGGATGAAACATGACTTCTTTTTTTTCTCACGCTTATGGAGTAACCATGCATTCTCTCTCTCTTTTTTCTCATGCTTATGATGTAAGAATGCATTTTCTTTTCCTTTTCTTGTCGCCATATCTTCTACTCCTTTTTATGCAATAAACTTCAAGAGAGTACTAAACATGAAAGGCATGGAGTTTCTCTTTTTATTGTGGAATGATGATATGATGGAATTTTGGTAATTTCTAGTGTAGAAGTTTTAGCATGTGCAAAGTCTTGAATTCAAAAGAAATTAATTAATTATCACATAGGACTATACTAGTTTTGGTAGGAGGATGAGTCCCGATCTTCCGAGAGGTATGGTAAACTTGAT
This sequence comes from Tuctoria greenei, assembly GCA_036927565.1. NCBI lineage: Eukaryota > Viridiplantae > Streptophyta > Magnoliopsida > Poales > Poaceae > Tuctoria > Tuctoria greenei. Next base: position 53,854,593 of record JAYESD010000007.1, on the reverse strand, counting down.
TGGGTGGAGATCTCGACGTTGATGATCCAAGGCTCCAAACGAATGAAACCCTGCAATCACTACACCACTGCTCCGTTGGTTATCACTCGTGTCACACGAATGACCTTGCCACGAAGGCTTATCCCTGCAAGCGCAATCAAGAACACAAGCAAGAACAGAGAAGTTGCAATCAAAACTGAATTGATCACGAAATTGGGGTCTCACAACCGATGATCGGTGACACTGTTCAATGACAGATTGTATCTAAGCAAAACCCAACCCTAATGTGGTGACAGCTGCTGTATAAATAGGAGTTTAGGGGTGTGCAAGACCCCTAGACGCAACCCTAATGGGCTTCCACACGATACACGGTCCAGCAGCCCAAAAGATGGTGGCGCAGCACCAGACAGATTCTTGACGCCCACTTGTTTCACTGATTCCCTTCAACTTAGAAGTAATTTTGAGGTGGGGCTGGTTCCATTGGAAGCTTTATGAAATCACGGTTCCAAAAATATATAGAACGTCCAAATCCGACTCCCTATGTGTCCGGGGCGTCAATTTTGGTGAAGGCAGCTCCTGGAACCCGAGGTGGAGTCGAAGTCGAGTTGGACTTGGGCTACTCCTTGGTGTGCACGTCCTATCTGCTCCTCCTTGACTCGTTGGACTCCTCCATGACCTTTCTGGTCCTCTCCATTGTTCCTAATCAATAAAACATGTATGGAAACATGCGTAAGTTCTGAAAAACAATTGACAAGGTTAGAACGTACCCAGAGATCCAATTGTCATGCACGTGCTCTAGTGATTGGTCCTTGCATTGTATGCAAAGGAGAGATGTCCTCATCATCCCCCCCTCTTTAATTGGAGTCGTCCTCGACTCAAGTTCATCTTCCTCACCCAAGTATGGCTTCAAATCTGAAATGTTAAATGTGGAACTAACCCCAAACCCGGGAGGCAACTCAAGTTTATATGCATTGTCATTTATCTTCTCCAGAACCTTAAAAGGTCCAGTACCACGTGGCATGAGTTTGGACTTCCTCAAATCCGGGAACCTATCTTTTCCCAAATGAACGCACACCAAATCATCAGGTTCCAATTTTGTCTCTTTCCTACCTTTACTAGCAGCAATGCAATACTTTCCATTCATTTTTTCAATTTGTAACTTAGTAGTTTTATGCAACTTAAGAATAAATTTAGAACGTTGTGTAGCATCTAAGTTCACAATTTCAGTATGTGGTAAATGTAGCAAATCAATTGGAGCACGAGGATTGAAACAATAGACTACCATAAACGGACTTAATTTGGTTTTGGAGTGAATAGACCTGTTATAAGCAAACTCAATATGTGGAAAACACTCCTCCCACGACCTCAAATTGTCTTTCAAAACAGCCCACAACATAGTATATAAGGTACGATTAACTACCTCCGTTTGCCCATCAGTTTGTGGATGACAAGTAGTAGAAAACAACAACTTTGTTCCCAATTTATACCATAAAGTTCTCCAAAAGTGACTCAAGAAATTAGCATCCCTATCAGAAACAATAGTATTGGGAACACCATGCAAACGCACAACCTCATTAAAGAACAAATCAGCAACATGTGAAGCATTATCAGTCTTGTGGCAGGGTATAAAATGAGCCATTTTAGAGAAACGATCAACAACCACAAAGACACTATCCCTCCCCCTCTTTGTTCTAGGATATCCTAAAACAAAGTTCATAGAAATATCCTCCCAAGGTGCACTAGGAACATGAAGAGGCATATGAAGACCATGTGGGTTAAGTCGAGACTTAACTTTGTTGCATGTCGTGCAATGTGAAACGTAGCGCTCCACATCACGCCTCATTCGTGGCCAAAAGAATTGAGAGGTCAGCACATCCTCTGTCTTTTTAACACCAAAATGTCCCATGAAACCACCTCCATGCGTTTCCTGCAACAACAAAAGATGAACGGAGCTAGCTGGAACACACAACTTACACAGCAGGAATTTTTGCCACGTTCTTCCCTTGCTACAATTTTCAAAGGCATATTTGAAGTCCAAATCAGTAGCATATTACCTCTTTATGGTTTCCAAACCAAATATTTTATGAGAAAGTTGGGACAGCATGGCAATCACATTGTCTTTCCCTTTCTTATGTGTAATGATGTAAGGAAATGATTCTATGAACTAAATCCATTTAGCATGACATTTGTTCCTTTAAGATACTTCAAAGACTCATGATCTGAATTTATGACAAATTCTTTAGACCATAGGTAATGTTGCCAAGTTTGCAAGACACACACTAAAGCATAAAGTTCTTTGTCATATGTAGAATAATTCAGCGAAGGCTCATGCAATTTTTCACTAAAGAAGGCAACATGTTTACCTCCTTGAATTAGCACTCCTCCAATGCCAATGCCGCTCGCATCACATTCAAGCTCGAAGGTCTACTCAAAATCACGAAGTTGCAGCAATGGTGCTTGTGTGAGCTTCGACTTGAGAACATCAAAAGCTTGTTGTTGTGCTGGTCTCCATCGAAACGGCACTCCATGCTTTGTCAACTCGTGGAGAGGTGCCGCAATGGTGCTGAAATCCTGCATGAAACGCCGGTAGAAACCTGCGAGACAAAGAAAACTCCGAACCTGTGTGACCGTAGTCGGAAGTGGCCAGCTCGTGATGGCAACAATCTTTGCCTCGCCCACCTCATGCCCTGCGAAGTAACAACATAACCAAGAAAAGACACACGATCGGTGCAAAAGGTGCACTTCTCAAGGTTACCAAATAAATGTGCATCGCGTAAGACATTAAAAACAGCACACAAATGTTCAAGATTCTCATCATATGACATGCTGTAAATAAGGATATCATCAAAGTAAACCACCACAAATTTACCAATGAAAGCACGTAAAACCTCATTCATCCACCTCATGAAAGTGCTGGGCGCATTAGTTAAACCAAATGGCATGACTAACCATTCATAAAGTCCGAATTTAGTTTTAAAAGCAGTTTTCCATTCATCACCTAAAGCCATACAAATCTGATGATACCCACTACGCAAATAAATCTTGGAGAAATTGCAGAACCACTCAACTCATCAAGCATGTCATCCAATCTAGGAATAGGATAGCGATAACGAATGGTAATGTTATTGATGGCTCTACAATCAACACACATGCGCCAAGTGCCATCTTTTTTCGGAACCAAAAGAACAGTAACAGAACAAGGACTAAGGCTCTCAAGAATGTACCTGCGGTCCAGAAGATCTTGGACTTGTCGCTGAGTTTCCTTAGTCTCGTCGGGGTTGGTCCTGTAGGCAGCATGGTTTGGCAAGCTCGCCCCTGGAATCAAATCAATCTTGTGCTCAATGCCTCGCACAGGTGGTAATCTCGTGGGTATCTCTGATGGAAAAACATCCATAAATTCCTGCAAAAGGTTAGCAACAGCAGGTGGCAAGACAATGGATGTATCCTCAATGGAATATAAAGCATGTTTGCACACTAAAGCATAGCAAGTTCCATTAGAGTCATATAAATCATCAAGACCAAATTTATTTGCAAGCAAAATAGGATTTTTCAACTTAATAGGTTGCTGAATTTTAGAATTGAAAACACCCTTTTGCTTAGCATTATTCTTTTTCTCCTGCTCAAATTGCACAATTTCAGTGGGACTCATAGGAAGCAACACAATTTTCTTGCCCTTATACATGAGAGTATACTTATTAGATCGACCATGGTGAATAGCATCAATATCAAACTCCCAAGGACGTCCCAACAAAAGAGAGCAAGCATCCATAGGTACCACATAAAAATCAGCAAAATCATGATAAGAACCAATGGAAAAATGTATCCTTGTTGTTTGTGTTACCTTTACCTTATCATTGTTGTTAAACCATTGAATGTGATAAGGGTGGGGATGCTCCCGTGTGGTCAAGCCAAGCTTCTTGACCACCTCAACATTTATCAAATTGTTGCAGCTACCACCATCAATGATGGTATGTACACGACAGTCCTTAACGATGAGAAACATGTTGAAAAGGTTGTGACGTTGGCGGTTGCCGTCCTCTCGAACCGAGGCACTCAAAGCTCGCTGCATAATCAAAGTCCTATAGTTGTTGGTCGCAGATGTAGCAAGAACCTCTTCAACACCATCATCTGAACATGAAATGTTAGTTGCAATAATATTTTCATCTTCAATATCAGAAGCACTAACATACCCACCATTAGCAGTGACAATGGTCGCCCGTTTGCTGGGGCAATCTCGTTGCATATGGCCAAGTCCTTGGCAGCGGTGGCACTTGATGTCGGAGGTGCGACTTGTCGAAGTGTTGGGTGCGGTCGCCTTTGCTGCAACGCCTGGAGGCATCTGAGACTTGCTATTATCTTGTCCCTGTGATGTAGAAGGTGCGGTGCTGCTACGTACAACACTGGTGGAGGGTGGTGTAGAAGCACGTACGCTCGAGGAGGGTGCTGCTTTGGATGGAACCCGAAGCTGTCGTGGCGTGAAGGTGTTGTTCTGTCGCTGCTGTTGGCGACCCTGCACTTCTTTTTCTGCTAACATAGCAAGTTGAAATAAACATTGAATAGAATGATATTACTTGTAGTCAACTATGTCCTGGATCTCACGCTGCAAGCCCCCATAAAACTTAACAATTGGTCTTCCTGATCCTCAACTACCCCACAACGAAGCATACCTTTATGCAACTCTTGGTAGTACTCTTGGACAGTCATGTCACCCTGATCAAAGCATTGCAATTTTTTAATAAGATCATGTCTATATGAAGGAGGAACAAACCTAACATGCATGTCTTCTTTTAATGCAACCCATGTCTGTGGTGCATTACGTGTATTGACAAGTTCATTCCACCAAATTATAGCAAAATCTTTAAACTCACTAGTGGCTTGTCTAACTCTATGTCGCTTAGGAACAAGATGAGAGCTAAATTTTTGTTCTACCGTCATCTCCCAATCAAAGTAAGTCTCAGTATCATAAGATCCATAAAATGGTGGAATAGAAAACTTAATCTTAGCGTAAGGATCATTATCTTGTTCAAGAGCATGAGGACGAGGTCTACCTCCCATACCTTGACGATTTTGTTGATGGTGACGGCGTTGCTGTGCATCAACCTCATCATTATTGAAGTCATCCTCTGTGTCGTAGTTAGCATGTGCATCAACATAAGGATGATAGAGGGTGTCGCTTGTTGGGGAAGATGAGTCTCCATCTCGTCCAACCGTGTGGTCAGACCAGCAACACTTGTATGGAGCCTCTGAAAGGTGGCTGTTGTAGTGGTCTGGTAATTGTTGAAAGCTTCGGTCATCGCCCGCATCATGTCCCTTAGTTCCATATGGGACACAAACTCATCATCATCCGGAGGTGTAGAACGAGAGGTCTTATCCATAGGCTTCTTTCCTGTCATTATTAGTACAAAACATAAACGAAGACAAAAAGATCGTAAAGAACCCTATTACTACGCTCTCTGAAGTGAAAGTGGAAATTCGATCAATAAGATGCGTCTTACCCCGCTCTTAAAAGTTTCTTACCAGCACTGCAGGTGGCCAGCAATGATCGGTGTGAAAGCAAGCAGAGAGTGAGTGTGATTGCAGAAGTTACCTGTTCTACTCGAGAAAAGGTGGAGCTTGGAAGGCTCAAATGCAGTATATGTATGTGGCACACAAGTTAGTAACAGATAGCAATGTTGAATAAGTGTCCAAAGAATTTCACGTAGTTGCTGGTCTAAGAATGTATTAGAACAATTGTGGAAACAAGCAAGGAGAATGATGAATGATGATGAACAACAAGGACAATATCAGCAAGTATCCAACACTCACACAGAAACAACACAACTAGAAAACACCTTAGCCTCCTGTTTTTGTCTTTAAGCACTAGTAGAAAACAAAATCTTTTTTCTCTTTATTTTTTTGATATTTTTTCTCAACCAGGGGCACAACAATAGAAACAACACCAAGTATTAGCTCAAACCGATGAAATATGTGATCGGTACAAATTCAGGAACGATTGGAAAAACTGGTGCTGGAACTTCGGAGTTCGGAATGAGGGCCTTCTTAATTTTCTTATTTTTTTAACAACGCTGTGACCGACATAGAAGGTGTATGGTGTGTGGATTTTTTCGAGACCTTTACGAGGAAAAAAATGCGCCTCAATCAGAGTTTCGAGCGAAAAGTTATGCCCGTTTTAAGGAGGATACCCCGAATCAGGTTTTGGTGGTAGTAGAAATTGCAACAGAAACGAATCGGTGGATGGAATTTTTTTGTAGATTGATTTTTTGTAGATGGCAGCGGATGGAAGAAACAAAACTGAACCAAAAAAAATCTAAACCAGCAACCATACTCAACCTAAGACACGAACTTAGAACTACGGACTTTGAAACTAAGTTGTGCAAACGACTGAGCGGGGGTTGTAGGTTAGGGAAAGTATAGATTTTTTTTGTGGCTTTTTGTGGACGATAGGACTGAAACAAAATAAATCTAAAGGGCACACAAGTATACCTCACGGTGAACCCAGAAATCTGATTCCAATTGATAGGAGGATGAGTCCCGATCTTCCGAGAGGTATGGTAAACTTGATTGGGTCTAGATCTCGACATTGATGATCCAAGGCTCCGAACGAACCAAACCCCGCAATCACTACACCACTGCTCCGTTGGTTATCACCCATGTCACACGAATGACCTTGCCATGAAGGCTTATCCCTGCAAGGGCAATCAAGAACACAAGCAAGAACAAAGAAGTTGCAATCAAAACAGAATTGATCACGAAATTGGGGTCTCACAACCGATGATCGGTGACACTGTTCAATGACATATTGTATCTAAGCAAAACCCAAACCTAATGTGGTGAAGGCTGCTGTATTAATAGGAGTTTAGGGGCATGCAAGACCCATGGACGCAACCCTAATGGGCTTCCACATGATACACAGGACAACAGCCCAAAAGATGGTGGCGCAGCACCGGACAGATTCTGAATGCCCACTTGTTTCGCTGATTCCTGTCAACTTAGAAGTAATTTTGAGGTGGGGATTGTTATATTGGAAGCTTTATGAAATCACGGTTGCAACCATATATATAATGTCCAAATCCGACTCCGTATGTGTTCGGGGCGTCAATTTTGGTGAAGGCAGCTCCTGGAACTCGAGGTGGAGTTGAAGTCAAGTTGGACTTGGGCTCCTCCTTGGTGTGCACGTCCTATCGCCTCCTCCTTGACTTGTTGGACTCCTCCAAGCCCTTGCTGGTCCTCTGCAATGTTCCTAATCAATAAAAGATGCATGAATACAAGCGTAAGTTCTGAAAAACAATTGACAAGGTTAGAACGTACATGGAGATATAATTGTCGCGCACATGCTCTAGTGATCGGTCCTTGCATTGTATGCAAAGGAGAGATGCCCTCATCAAGTTTTACTAGGCTCAATTTGAAAGCAAATAGAATAAACACAAGGTTTATCAATGTTAAACATCATGTGATTTTGGTAGGTATTTCCAATCAAATGAGGGGAACTTAAATCTTTTTAGAATTTCTCCGAAAATCTAAGTTTTACTTTCAACCTACGAATAGAAACCCTATTACTATTTCAAATCTCACAACAACCTAAAAATTGGATTAAGCTTTTGCCACCCACAATTTCTAAATCAAGGAAAAGTTAATTCTAACCAATAGAAGCAATATTTGGAGAGTAGCAAGTTGCATACTAAGGACTTAGGAAAATTAAAACAGAGCAACTACTCATTATTTCATCTATGTGAAATCTAAATCATTCTTACTCCACATATTTATTTGATTAATCAAAAGAAAATCTAATTTACTATATATATTTTTATTTTTTAGATGCAAGGTGGATGGATGGATGAATGATAATTGCAATGGGTGTGATACAAGTTACCTCAAGTGGGGGTCCTCCCCAAGATTATTCTTGATCAAGGTCCACGATAGGGGTTGAATCTCTAGTGACGGAGGTAGGCCATGAGGTTAGCCTATTCTTGTTGCAACGTGGCTTTGACAATGGAGGATTGAGTGTCGATGTTGTGTTGCCTCACACGGTTCCAAGTGTGTGGTTGAAGAGAGTGTTGTTGATGTCGCTCGTCCGCACCTCAAGGTCTCTCATGTCTTGGGTGTACTTTGTTATTCCATGGCTAAGGCAATGATAACCTTTATCTACAAAGGAATGACGTGCACTAAACATGCGTTCATTGTGTTTCGTCATTTTTTTTGGCTAAGGTGTGACATTCTTTCTTGCCACAAAGGAATAACTTGTACCCATCATGCATTGGGTATGATCCATCATTCCTTGGCTAAGGTAATGATAATCTTTAGCCACAAAGGAGTGACATGTATCCAACATTTATTGAGTATGATCCGTTGTTCCTTGGCCAAGGTACAACATACCTGTAACCACAAAGGGATGACGTGTACTAAACATGGGTTGAGTGTGATTCGTTGTTCCTTGACTAAGGTATAACATACCTGTCGAAGTATTCTTGCGGGACTTCCCCCGGACCTGCTATGGAGCAGCCTGCGGAGGTTCTTTGATCAGCAGGGCTAAGTCCTCTATTGAGGGGTTGCGCGTATGAGAGTGTGAGATTGAGGTTTTTACATGGTTCGAGCTGCAAGAGCGCAATACCCTACTTCACAGTAGGGTTGTATTGCTGGTGTGTAGTATGTGAATGTGTAGATTGGGGATCCCTTGTAACGGTGGCGGTCTGGTCCTTTTATATATAAGGACAGACGCCTTACTAGTGGCGTCCGATGCCCGACAGGTGGCCACGGGGCGATCTTATCCTAAAGATCTATGTTCGCGCATAAGCTTCCTCTAACCATGGCTTGAAGACTCGCCGTCTTGCCACCTCAGTCGCTAGTGGCCCATGCGTAGTCGCTGATGGTGTCAGAGGATGTCCCGTCCGTCTGACTTGTCGCTGTAAGCTACCCACTTGGCGGAGCAGGGTAGGCCTGCGGTGTCTTCACTGTGATGTGATTGGGCGCAGTGGTCTCTGACCGTTGGCACACCCCGCGTTATCCGCTGGAGGTGGGTGCCTGTCTTCAAAGCTTGATTTAGATGGGGCGCACCATCCCTTAACCCCCGCATCCCACCGCCCAGGATGAGTTGCTAGACACATGCCAGCTTTAGGGCTGGCCACTACAGGGGAGGCCAGGCCTGGTTCCTCGAGGCATGTGGCAGCTCCGGAGCCGTTCGAGACACGTGGCAACTCTAGAGCCCTTCGGGGCACGTGGCAACTCTGGAGCACTTCTCTACGGGATGCGTTCGGCCAGGTGCTTCGAGCCACATGGTTGCACCAGATCCCACTCCTATTGTAGGGTGAGGCCCCACCCAAACATGTGGCATCTTTGGAGCCCATCTCACCGGAGGAGCTGGGTCCCATCTTTGAGGTCCACGTGGCAGTGTCGGATCTCGCACTTGAGGAAGGCTAGGGTCCGACACCTTATGGACTCGTGGCGCCACTAGATGTACCTAGGTACTTTTAGCCTGTGTGTGAGGGTACCCCATATGCGGGGTGCCGACAATACCATTTAGCCACATAGGAACAACTTGCACCCAATATACATTGGGTGTGATCTTGTCATTCCTTGGTTAAGGTACATCATACCTTTTAGCCAAAAAGGAATAACTTACACCCAATGATGGTGGCCATTCCCTTGAGCTTGAATGAGTGCTTACAATAATTGAGAGCATAATGCTTTCACATATTCGTAGCAACCCATTGGTTTCTCATGGAAGGTTCCCATTTCAAATGTCCGGCCTCGTATAGTTATGATTGACCTTCAAACTTATATTCCGATAGGTAGCAACCATCCTCATTTATTCCTTGGCTAAGATATGTTGAAATGGAATTCTCTAGGGATTCCAACAATCGGCTCCTTGAATGCTTGCATAGTAATATTGCTCCTGCAAAGTTCCTCTCTTTGATAGAGAGGGATTGTTAGCTCCCGATACTTGTACAAATAAATTTTCGGGTTAGGTAACCGAATTTTCATTTGTACATACGGGGAAAAACAAAATCAAAGATGCATTGGTTCCAATTTCAAGTGTATCCACGAGCAATGTATTATTCATTGAAAAGAGTGGGGCTTTATAGATAAATCAATTTGCACACTTTCTAAAGCTCCTACTCATATCAATGCAAGTGGTATAAATACACTATATGCGTCCCTTCATCTTTTCTGTTTCTAACCATCATAGTATTTTTTATACAAGAGCAAATGTTATCATTTAGATCATGATGAACAAGGTTCTCAATTTTATCCCCCTGAACTTTTCTAGGAATTTGAAATTTAGTGATTCCAAATGAACATGCAATTCAAATTAAGATCAGGGATATCACTTGTTCTCCTAGGAGAAATCTAGTGACACCATATATGCATGAAGCACAAATCAAAATGATGGTCATCACTATGCCTAAGTTGCTACATGCCAATTCACCAATTATGTTATGCCCAAAAGTTTGTTTTCTAAACCTAGGCAAAAATGACTGAGTCTATAAGACAATGCTTAAGGCATTCTAGGTACTTGTTTTAGCTTTTTCCAAGCAAGGTGGTATTTCCTTTTAAGAATCCAAAAGACAATACTAACACTTACTCTTTTGAGGATGCATGGGAATTGAATGATGCGGGAGTGGCAGCCTTCCTCATTAATGCAAGCAAGAATATTCAATTCTATGGCAAACCAAACAATAAAAAAATGCTAAACTCATACCTCATTTGAAGGGCAGTTGGTGATGAAGGCCTTTGTGTGAGAAACTCACAACCTTTGATTTTGGCGTAAACTTGATGTTTGACGTCAAATGCCAAGTTGAGGTTGGATTTGGCAATGGATTTGGTTGAGGCTTCTTCTTGCTCCTCAATTAGGTCATCATCTTGAACATTTCTTTACCTCGAAGTCAAAATGAGTTTGAAGGAGAGATCTGTTCTCAAATCTTCCCAATGGTGGCTTGAGCTTGATGTGGCCTCCTCTTTCTTGCCAAACCACATCATTACAATTTTTGTCCTGCTGCAATTCAATCAAGAACAAACAAAACAACTCCAAAATGGGTTATGTTAGCCAAAAGCAAATTGAACCCTATTGTCAATTTGTCTTGCCCAACTTGAAACAACTTGTGAATGCAATGAGGCATAAAGCAAATGTTTTTGAGTGGTATTAGAAAAATAAATTTAAGTCATCTTGCCCAGAGTTCATGTCCAATTAAATTTCTTCCCTAATTCAAATGTTAAGTTTTATGATGGTTTGAAATTTTACTTTCCAACATGCAAGTGTGGAAATTTAAACGTGCTGAATGCAAATGATGAGAAATTCAAATATGCAATTAGGAAACAAATATGAGATAACTACCAATTAACCTATTGGCAAAGACTCACCAAATTTATGAAGTCTGATGAGTGGGACTCAGCTCCATCCTGTTTAGTATGATGATTTGTTGTCCAATCCCGGGGTTGAAGATGTGGAGAACTTCTCCTACTTGAAATGCCAAAATTACTTTGGCCATCATTCAGACATGTGGGCCACATGGTGGCCCTAGCTTCTTCGTCATCTTGATGAAGACTTGTTGATGTTGTGACAGCTTTTCCCTCTTGAATATATTCTCTTATGAGCATTGTGAGGCTTGTCCTTTTTTAGGGGTGCCACTTCGACCATCTTGATATTCCTTGGAGTTAACCCATACTTTGATTATAGATCAAAGGCTTCCTTGGGCATGATGACATGTGGACTCCATAATCAAATAAGAAAAACTTCATCCACAATGTCACTTGCCCAAGGTTGTACGGGCATGGTTGATGTGTAGGATCCCAACAAGTAATTGTGGGATAGTTTGTATATTCAATGCTCTTTCAATTTCTTGTCCTTGGCCAAGAGCTTCATTTTAATGTTGTCTTGATTTCTGCGTGGCCATGGACAAAATACTTCAAGGTAGACTAGTTGAACTTAAATCCCTTGAAATCTCAAAAGCCTCCTTGATTACAAGGGTGATGTTGATTCCACCCTTGACCTCCTTGTGAATGGTAGCTATTGGAGTTATTGTTTGAAAGGAAGAATCCCCATGGGTCTTAGGGAAATAATTCCCCAAGTGTCCCATGTTGACATGGATTTTCACAAATCAAGTGAATATCCATGGCTTGGATCATCCAAACATTTCTCCATTGGCTTGATCTTTGTTGACGGCTGTTATATACAAATTTCACCTATCAATATAACTCAATTATGTGAAGGAAATATCATTTGTTGCACACATCACCTTTCTATTTAACCTATTTCTACTTGTACTTGGAGAAATTGGTGCATGCAGGTATTTTATATAGAATTGAAGTGAAACAAGGGGTTGGATCCTATAAAATATCATACCAGCCAATCAAGCGCCAACAGGTGGCACCACATGGATCAAATGGTCCACAAACAGAAGTATCCGAGGCCATCCAACGGTGTAGCACCCATGTCAAAGGATGGGACCCACTTGGTAGTGACCTGGAGAAAGAACACGCGAACGGTGCAAATACCAGGTCGATCGACCCCCCTAGTCGACCAACCTGGTCCTGGCGCCAAACTCCCGGCACGAAGAAGTCAGTGATGACTGATTCGAGCGCTTTTGGTGGTGGGGACCGACCCTTCTCCACCTATTAATAGGACCCCTCATCCCTCACTTCAACACACACCACTTGAGCATCATTCTATTGTATACACTAGTTCTCTTAGTCCTTAGTGGAGTTAGGCTATAGGGAGAGGAGCCTCTGGTCCCAAGTCCAAATTTGGAAAGGTATGGCTCATGTATCTTTTCTTATATTTGTGACTTTATGCATAATAAAGATATTATCTTTAGTCTTCTTTTATTCATATACTTGGATGAAGCATTTCTTGTTTCACTGTGGATTCTATGTATGTGGTAGGAGTAGTCTTTATGATTATGCCATATCACTCTTAATCTATCATCATAAACATTACAAACCACCACTATAGTCTAATTAGTTATGATATGATCATGTTAATATGAATAACTTATGCTATGTATAAACATTGGTTCAATGGTGATTTAGTTCATTGCCTTAGGATGGCTTGTGCCAAGGCTCCTATGGTATTTACTTAATATGCTAGCATGGTGCTAGGATAGTTAAGTAGCATTGGATGTCTCGTAGACCCACAGATTGAAGAGGTAGGCAGTAGGTGGTGACAACCCTATCTGTCTTTTGTAATCCTCCACGTTCGGCTATACCACAGGCTCTTGGCGGGAGTCGTCCTAGTATTGCTAGGGGTAAACCCGTGCCCATTGTGTTGAACAACTTAGCATAAGTATTCACCATTGACATGATCATTAGTATCTAACCTAGGCTATGTATATGTATATTAGAAGCATTATAGGAGCAACTCCCTAACTCTTAGGCTAATCTCCATTCGGACCCATTTACCCTATAGAATAGATTGCTTAGGTGTGTGTCACACTACACATGTTATGAACTTACCCCTGTCTTGATAATTGATTAGTACTCCATAGCTTGATCATAAGAGTAGTGTTTTATTTTACTCCATTGCCGTCCCATAGGATAAATACGATACCCTTGGGAATAATCTTGGGTGAAATTCTACACGACAAATTCCGTGCGCTTGCGGAGCTCATCTCTTTTGAGAGATGATCTGTGACGTAAGAAACGTCAACAATCTTCATGTTACTTCAATGGGAGGTGTAGTTTCATAAGTAGCATGTCCACCTTGTTAAGTGGTGTGCATGCTAAGCTAAGGAAAGAGCATTCTTCAATCTACCCCTTGAGCGGAGACCATCTTCTCATCAATGATGAATGAGAACAGGGCTCCTTCAGCTTTAGCATGAATGTAGTCATGGATTGGTGGAGCCAACCCATGACATGAGTGTTGGATGAACAACCAACTATCCATCGCTTGATGGAGGCAAACCAAGAAGAACACTTGGAGCCTCCCCCAAGCTTGGGAATGGATGTCTTTAGTGCCCGCTGTAAGCTGAAATTTTCTGCGAAGGGCAATGGTGTTGCCTAGCGGACATTTGTTGAGGTACGCCTTGAATCATCTTGCAGTTGAACACTTGCATCCTTGTTGGCCATCCCATAAAATGGGTTAGCCAATACTACCCCGTTTTCACACAAAAGGAGAAAACAAGCAAGGGCAATCCTTAGATAACTATTAGTGCCTATAGCTTAATCACAAGTGATAGCTATCCTTCACTTTCTTTGCCTTCCCCGGCAACGGCTCTAGAAATGCTTGTTGTTATTTCTAAACACCACATATCATCTTTAGTAAGAGATGAGGTCCGCATGTGTAACACCCCAGCCACTTGCATCCTCGTTGGCCATCCCATAAAATGGGTTAGCCAACACTACCCTGTTTTCACACAAAAGGAGAAAACAAGCAAGGGCAATCCTGTTAATAACTATTAGTACCTATAGCTTAATCACAAGTGATAGCTATCCTTCACTTCCTCTGCAACGGCGCTAGAAACGCTTGTTCTTATTTCTTAACACCACATATCATCTTTAGTAAGAGATGAGGTCCACAAGTATAACACCCCAGCCACTACGGGCCCGACGGTCGTTACTTCTGGCAGCTCTCTAGGATCATAGACTAGCCCCACACACCAACACTAGTCTTTCCTGCATATTTTGTCCTCACTCGTGCGCACCCGGAAAAACTTCCCGGTCGGTCACCCATCCGTAAATTGCTCCGGGCCAAGCACGCTTAACCCTAAAGTTCTTTGTAGTTGGGCTTCCAGAAAAGAAGGTATACCTTGGTGGTATGAGTTATTATATCAATCCTATTAAGTCTGAAGCCATGATGTCACAATCAGCCCCTCTTAGAAGACCGACGTCCTCGTCGGTCAACTTACAAGCCAGGAGCATCCCCTCTTGGCCACGTCCATACGTTCAGTACTGGTATACAAACCATACTGTGTCCCTCCTAGAGGACCCATGCGTCATGCGTACGTACCCACGTCCCTGACCCGTACGCACCCGTGAAACCGCGAGGGTCGGCTCTGATAACATTTGTAACACCCCAGCCACTACAGGCCCGACGGTCGTTACTTCTAGCAGCTCTCTAGGATCATAGACTAGTCACACATACCAACATTAGTCTTTTCTGCATATTTTGTTCTCACTCGTGCGCACCCGGGAAAACCTCCCAGTCGGTCACCCATCCGTAAATTGTTCGGGGCCAAGCATGCTTAACCTCGAAGTTCTTTGTAGTTGGGATTCCGGAAAAGAAGGTATACCATGGTGGTATGAGTTATTCTATCAATCCTATTAAGTCTTAAGCCATGATGTCACAGCAAGCGCACGAAATATACCGTTATAGCATTTCACCCATGAGTATTCCGAAGGGTATCATATTTATCCTGAAGGAAGGTGATGGAGTAAAGTACACACTACTTTTATGATCAAGCTATGGGATACTAATCAGTTATCCTGACAGTGGTAAATTGATAATATGGGTAGTGTGACACAAACCTAAGCAATCTATTCTAAAAGGGTAAATTGGTACTAGTGAAGATTAGACTAAGAGTTGGTGAGTTGCTCCTATAATGCTTCTAGTATACATATATATAGCCTAAGTTAAGTACTAATGAGCATGTCAATGGTGAATACTTATGCTAAGTTGTTCAACACATCAGACACGGGTTTACCCCTAGGAATACTAGGACGAGTCCCGCCAAGAGCATGTGGCATAGAAAGGACAGTTAGGGTTGTCACCACCTGCTGTCTACCTCTTGAATCAGTGGGTCTACGATACATTCAATGCTACTTAACTATTCTAGTACCATGCTAGCATACTAAGGAAATACCTTAAAGACCACGGCACAAGCCATACAAAAGCAATGAACTAGATCGTCGTTGAAACCAATTTTGATACATAACATATTTTTTCATATTAACACGATCATATCATAACTAGATAGACTATAGTGGGGGTTTATAGTGTTTACGATGATAATATATGAACATTATGGCACGATCATAAAGACTATTCCTATCACATACATGGAATCCACAGTCAAACAAGAAACACTTCATCCAAGCATATGTATAATGAAAGACTAAAGATAATATCTTTATTATGCATAAAATCACAAATACAAGAAGGAATACATGAGTCATACGTTTCCCAATTTGGTATTGGGAAGAGAGAATCCCTCTACGCCTTTTCCAATTCGCACTTGGGACTAGAGACTCTCCTCTTACAGCCTAACTCCTCTAAGGACTAAGAAAAGTAGTGTATACAATAGAATGATGCTCAAATAATGTGTGTGAGAAGTGAGGCATATGGGGTCCTATTTATAGCTGGAGACACATCGGTTCCTGTTGGAGTGTATATGACTGTGTGTCGGAGTTTATTGGGTCAGGCCCATGTATTCACCTATACGTACCCTTGACACTCTATCAAAAGCCCTAATCCCATTTTCATCCCTTCCAATATGGTATCAGGCTAACCCTAATACTCCTCTCTCTCTCCCCATGTCTAGCGAGCAGCCGGGCGCCCGTGCGCTGGCGCCGCCACTTGCTAGTGCGCTGCCGACCACCGCGTGCAGCAGCCGCCAGACGTCGCCGCCCCCTACACGCAAGCCGCTGCCATCGCCTACACCCGCACGCCGGCCGCTGCCGGTCGAGGAGGGCTAGATCTGGCGCTACCGCCCCCTTCCGCGCCAGATACCACCCCCCTGCGTGCAGGCTGCCGCTACCGCCTACTCAGTGCGCCGGCCGCCGACGGTGCCGCTGCCCTGTAACCGCCACCACTGGCCCGTGGGAGGCTGGATTTGGAGCCGCCGCCACTGGAACTATCGCTGCCGATGCCCTGGTGGCCGGATTGGCTGACGCCCTGGTGGCCGGATTGGCCGATGCCCCCATTAGAACTGCCGACACCCTAGGGCATGGATTCGCTGCCTCCCTGCTACTAAAGGCCCCCTGTTCATGGCCTTCTCTCCACCTCCTCTCTCCGCTACCTCTCTTTCCCTGGCCGCCGAGCGGCGCCACCTCCTAGTAGCCACGTCCGCCACTCGCTGGGGCACTGTCGCAACCGTTGTGGTGGCTGGTGCCACAGTAGCCGCGGGCCGCCACCCTTGGCTAGCCCGGCATGGCCACCGCCAACTGTGGCTTGGGAAGCATCGCATCCTGGCAGCCGAGCGCTGCTGCCATGCCTGCCGCGCCAACCACACTCACCAGCGTAGGATCTGCGTGCTCAGACACAAGAACTGGACGCTCAGACGCCGTATCTGGGCGTGATACAACAGCAGCTGCTGCCGCGACCCCTTCTCCTACTCCGTCGCCAGTCGCAGCTGCCACGCCATGGCGCACCATCGTCATTTCCATGGCCACCGATGCAGCGGCGCGTGATAGCGCCACCGCCGGCCTCGTCAACTTCTGGTGCAGCTCCCTTCTCCCATCCATGGTGCCACTGTCAACAGTTGCCTTCTGTTGACGGCTGTCATACACCAATTTCACCCATCAATATAACTCAATTATGTGAAGCAATTGTCATTTCTTGCACACATCACCTTTCTATTTAACCTATTTCCACTTGTCCTTGGAGAAAGTAGTGCATGCAGGGATTCTATGCAGAAATGAAGTGAAAGAACGGATGGATCCTACAAAATATCATTCCAGCCAATCAAGCGATGACACGTGGCACCACATGGATCAAATGGCTCATAAATAGAAGTATCTGAGTCCATCCAACTGTGTAGCACCCATATCAAACAATAGGACCCACATGTCAATCACCTAGAGAAAGCGCACCGCAAAAGGGGCCAGGACCAGGTCGGCCGACCCCCCTAGTCGGCCGACTAGTTCCTGGTGCCTTTCTCGGTCAAACTCCATGTGGTGGCTTCTCCCAACTTGAAGTGGTCATGGGTGACTAATTTGCACACTTTTGGTGGCAGGACCGACCCTTCTCCAAGCTATAAATAGGACCCCTCACCCCTCACTTTAACACACACCACTTGAGTATTCATCCTTTGTATTCACTACTCTCCATAGGTTTAGAGGAGTATAGGCTGTAGAGAGGAGAGTCTCTAGTCCATCGTCCAAGTAGGAGAGGAGTTGAAGGAGTCCATTCCAATTGGGAAAGGTATGTATTCCATATACCTATTTGTATTTGTGACATTATTCATAATAAAGATGATATCTTTAATCTACTATTGTTCATATACTTGGATGAAGTGTTTCTTGTTTGATTGTGGATTCCATATATGTGGTAGGAGTAGTATTTATGATTATGCTATACCAATCTCATTACATTATCATAAACACTATAAACCTCCACTATAGTCTAATTAGCTATTATATGGTTATGTTAACATGAATCACTTATGCTATGAATTAACGTTGTTTCAATGATGATTTATTTCATTGCCTTAGGATGGCTTGTGCCTAGGCTCTTAAGGTAATTACTTAATATGCTAGCATGGTTCTAGGATAGAGAGTAGCGTTGAATGTCTTGTAGACCCATAGATTGAAGAGGTAGGCAGTAGGTGGTGATTGCAGTATATGTCCTTTGTAATCCTGCACATTCGGCTATACCACAAGCTCTTGGCGGGAGTCGCCTAGTGTTGCTAGGGGTAAACCCGTGCCCGATGTGGTAATACACTTATCATGATAATTCATAATTAATATGATCATCAGTAACTAACTTAGGCTATGTATATGTAATTAGGAGCATAGTAGGAGTCTCTACCTAACTCTTAGCCTAGTTACTCTATTACCTCGTTTATCCCCTTAGGATAGACTGCTCTTGTGTGTGTCACACTACCTCAACTTATCATTTAACCCATCCTTGCTAGAACCCTACCTAGACCAAACAAAGCCTTTCCACTTGATGATTGTTTCTACTCTTCATTTTTTAAAATATAAATGACACCCTTTGGGAATACTCTTAAAAGGGGAAATGCTACATCTGGTTGTACATGTCTTGAGGTGATTCACCTTCCTCAATAGCAAATCCCCCCAACTCTTCTTCAAGCATCTCAACTTTGGCTTCTCGGACTGACCTATTTCCCTCATGAGCTATTTTAAGTGTATCTCGGATTTCTTTTGCACTTTCCAATCCTTCGATCATGGTGAACTCCTCCCCGCTTAGTGATTAGGTGATCACTGCAACGGCTTGTGCGTTGCGGTGGATTTCTTGTTCTTATTCTGGAGTAAGTTCTTCATCCGTATCCAGAATATCTACACCTGTGCACACAATATGCCAAAGACTTGGGTTCAAATAGATTAGATGCATCTTCATATTGTATTTCCACATGGTGTAGTCGTTTCCGTTGAATTGCGAAGGCTTTCCCATGGGAATAGAAAGATAATGATTATTTGAATTAAGACGATTGTAATTGTAAGGATATCGGGAGTAGTCGTGATGACCACTAACCGTCGTCTTCTCGTCCTCTTTCCCCTTTTGTGCCAAAAGTATCTTCCTCAGATGTGCCTTCAGTTGAAATACTTCTTCATCATCATGTGGATTTTCCCTTAGTACATTGAAGGCTTTAGTATCTTTCTCTTCCTCAGTGTTTAGCACCTTCGAGATCTCGTTGTTCTTCTCAGAGGCCATTGATCTCTCCGAATGGTGAGTCTCATTGATGGAGATCCTGCTCTGATAGCAATTGAATGTGGCCTAGATGGGGGTGAATAGGCTTTGAAAATTTCCTGCACACTTAATCAAATGATCAAATTCTTAATAGACCAGACTTGTCCGGTTGGATGTGCGGACTAGTCCAGTGTGCGAAATGTGTGTTGATTTGACTAAGTGTTGATTTAGGATTTAAACTTAAAGTAGCAGAAATGTGAACAACAAGTAAGATCACTTGAATTAACAATTGATGTTGTGAAGTTATGCGTGAGAAGAAATTTTCAATTCAAATTCTAATATTGATCAACTATGTGCCCCAATCAATTAAGATGCAAAAACAAAGAAGCACGCGAGACACCAAATTTTTACCGAGGTTCAATCTCAACAAAGAGATCTACTCCTCATTGAGGAATCCCACACAGAGCTGGGTCTCTTCAAACCCTTTCCCTCATCAAGTCACCTCACAAGGCCGACTTGATTTCTACTATCACGGGTAATACCCGAATTTATGGGTCAACCTCAGACGTTGAGGGCTGCCATTAGAATTACAACGAAAAGATGATCAAATACACTCAAAAATATTACAAAGAGGAGCACGAGTGTAAAGAGATCAAACCCCAAGAGCTCAGCGACGTGTGGACAACAACCTCCCAACCCCAAATCTGAGTGTTCAATTGATTTTCACCTTTGGGGAATTTAGATGCATGAGGAGATGTGTTCTTGGGCTCTTGGGACAAGTGGCGGCGCTAGGGTTTGAGTTTTGAACAGTAGAATTCGTGTATTTTTCATTGTGGGGCCATGGATCTCCTATTTATAGGGTTTCCAAAAAAGTAACCGTTGGAGATCCCGACAACCGGACTAGTTCGTACTGAGGGTCGGACTTGTCCGGTGTGCTGTGTAAAAGTCGGCGTGAAATGTGGAGCACACTAGAAATCCTAATTGTGTGAAGTCTACCGGACTAGTCCGGTTGGTGTCCGGAATTGTCCGGTGCCAAGTGAAATTTGACTCTAGAGAGTTGAACGAACTCATCTGATCCAAGAACGGACTTGTCCGGTGCTATGTGTTATTGAATATCATAGAGTTCAATAGACTGGTCCTGTCCCGTGGACAGACTTGTCCGGAAGTTAGTTGAAAGTGCATCTAGGAAATCCCTTGTGGGTTTTGGACAATTGATGACAAACAAATGAGATCCTAATGAATTTGGTGAGATGACTGCAGGTTAAGCAAAGTGAGATAGTTTGGTGCGCTCAAAAAGGTGAAAATGAAGTGGTGTACAAAAGAGAAAAGTCCAACTGACAACTGAAGCGCAAAGTAGATTTAAATGTATAGGATGTGTGTGAGAGACACATCCTAAGAGCTCAAGTCTTTGCGTAGGGTAAGGCTTAATTACACCTAAAAATTCACTGAGCACTGGACTAGTCCTTTCATGAACTAGACTAGTCTGTTAAACCCTCTGTTGTCCAAGTACACTTCGCACCGGACTAGTCCGATCACGGATCGACTAGTCCGTTAACCTTTCTCGAATCCAATAACAGGGTGCACCGGACTAGTCTGATCATGGACCGGACTAGTCTGTTAATGTCTTTGTAAATTCTTTTTAGTGCACTCTGGACATGTCCGTCCACAGGACGGGACTAGTCCGTTGAACTCTCTGATGTTCAATAAAAAATAGCACCGGACAAGTCTGTTCTTGGATCGAACTAGTCCCTTCAACTCTCTGGAGTTCAATTTCACATCGCGCCGGACAAGTCCGGACACCAACCGGACTAGTCCAGCATACCTCACACAATTAGGGTTTCTAGTGTGCTGCATTCCACGCTGACTTTTACACAGCACACCGAACAAGTCCGGTACCCAGTACGCACCATCGAGATTTCTAACATGAACTTTTTGGAAACCCTATAAATAGGTGATCCACGTCCCCACAATCATAACTTTCGATCCCTACTGTCAAACTCATAAACCGCCATCTGTCTCAAGAGCCCAAGAACACATATCCCCACGCATCTAAAGTCCAAAAAGGTGAAAATCAATTGAACACTTATATTTGGGATTGGAAAATCATCGTCTACACGTCGTTGAGCTCTTGGGGTTTGATCTCTTTACACTCGTGCTCTTTCTTATAATCTTTTCGAGTGTATTTGATCATTTCCTTATTGTAATTCTTGTGGGAGCCCTCAATGTGTGAGGTTTCCCCATAAAATTGGTGATTGCCTGTTGACGGCTCCTAAGATATACTAACAAATCATCCCCGGCAATAGTGCCAGAAATGCTTGTTGGTATTACTTACGTACCATTGACTAAACATCTCAAACTGATGTGTCAGAAATGCTTGTTAATGGTTCTATTAGATCATAGAGTGAATTCCGCAAGCGCACGGAGATATCATTGTAGCATTTCCCCTTAAGAGTATTCCCAAGGGTGTCATTTATTTGATCCCAAAGGAAGGCAGGGAAGAGATATTACAATAATCAAGTGGAAAGGGTAGAAAGGTCTAGGTAAGAATCTAGTAAGGATGGATAAAATAATAGTGGAGGTAGTGTGACACACACAAAATCTTTCAAGTCTAAGGGGCGTAAGAGGATCCTAGAGGTTAGTTAAGGTTGAGAGTTATGGAGGTACTCCTACTATGCTCTATTGTACATATACATAGTCTAAACTAATTATTCATAAGCTAGGTTAATAGTGAATACTTACGCTATGTGGTTCAACACATCGGGCACGGGCTTACCCCTAGCAATACTAGGGCGACTCCCGCCAAGAGCCTGTGGCTTAGCCGAACGTGGAGGATTACAAAGGACAGATAGGGCTGTCACCACCTACTGCCTACCTCTTCAATCCATGGGTCTACGAGACATCCAATGCTATTGAGCTATCCTAGCACCATGGTAGCATATTAAGTAATTACCTTAAGAGCCTAGGCACAATCCAACCTAAGGCAATGAATTGAATCATCATTGAACCAATGTTGATACACAACATAATTATCCATTCTAACCTAGTTATGTTACAATTAACTAGACTATAGTGGGGGTCTACAGGTTCTATGATAATGAGATATGTTCATGATGAAACAGTCATAGAAGCTATACCTTCCACATACATGGACTCCACAATCAAACAAGAAATGCTTTGCCCAAGTATATGTATAAGTAGAGACTAAAGATACTATCTTTATTATGCATAAATTCACAATTACAAAAAAGAATACATGAGCCATACCTTTCCCAATGTAGGATTGGTAAGAGATAGATTCCTTATTCCTTTCCCAATTTGGATTTGGGACTAGAGACTCTCCTCTCTACAACCTAACTCCTCTAAGACTATGGATGATAGTGTGTACAATAGAGATGAAGCTCAAGTGGTGTGTGTTGAAGTGAGGGGTAGGAGGTCCTATTTATACTAGTGTTGAGGTCGGTTCCCGCCACCAAAAGCGCGCGAATCAGTCACCATTAACTCCAGGGAGCCAGGAGGAGCCAACACGTGGAGGCTGACCGAGTTTGGTGCAAAGACTAGGTCGGCCGACCCCCTGGTTCGGCCGACCTGGTCATTGCACTGTTTCTCGTGTGCTTTCTCTAGGTGTCTCCCAGGTGGGTCCCATTGATGTATATGGGTGATACACCATTGGATCTCCTCGGATACTTCTGTTTGTGGGGCATTTGATCCATGGAATGCCACGTGTCATCGCCTGATTGGCTAGGATGATATTTTATAGGATTGGTCCCTCTACATTTCCTCATTTTCTACATAAAATGCTGCATACACATATTTCTCCAAGTCCAAGTGGAGTTGGGTTAGATAGAAAGGTGATGTGTGCAAGAAATGACAAATCCTTCACATAATCGAGTTAAATTGATGGATGAAATTGGTATATAACAGCCGTCAACATTGCTCGTGATAGTGGAATCAATTCGGCCTTGTGTGGCGACTTGACGAGGGAAAGGGTTTGAAGAGACCCGGCTCTGTGTGGGCTTCCTCAACGAGGAGTAGATTTCTTTGGTGAGATCGAACCTCGGTAAAAATCGATGTCTCGCTTGCTTCTTTACTTTTGCATCTTGATTAGGGCACATAGTTGATTATAATTATAACTTGAATTGCAAATTGTTTCTCATGTGCAACTTCACGACATCAATTGCAAATTCAAGTAATATTATCTGTTGTTCACATTTCCGCTGCTTAAAAGAATTTAAATCATGTATCGGTACTTAGTCAAATTATCATACACTGAGCACACCGGACTAGTCCGCACACACAACCGGACAAGTCCGGTCAATCAAGCTTTTGACTGTTTGATTAAGTGTGCAGGGAATTTTTAAAGTCTATTCACCCCCTCTAGGCCACATTAAATTGGTATCAGAGCAAGGTTCTCCATCAATGAGACTCACCGCTCGGAGAGATCAATGGCCTATAAGAAGAAAAACGAGATCCCGAAGGTGTCAAACACCAAGGAAGAGCAAGAAAGTAAAGCTTTTGATGTACTAAGAGAAAATCCACATGATGATGAAGAATTACGTCAACTGAAGGAACTTCTGAGGAAGAAACTGCTGGCAAAAAAGGGAAAAGAAGAAGAGAATACGACGGGGAGTGGTCATCAGGACTACTCCCGATATCCTTACAATTACAATCGTCATAGTTCAAATAATCACTATCTTTCTATTCCCATGGGAAAGCCTTCGCAATTTGACGGAAACGACTACACCATGTGGAAATACAATATGAAGATGCATCTAATCTCTTTTAATCCTAGTCTTTGGCATATTTCGTGCACAGGTGTAGATATCCCAGATACAAACGAAGATTTCACTTTGGAAAAAACAAGAAATCCACTGCAACGTACAAGCTGTTGTAGTGATCACCTCATCACCAAGCAGAGAGGAGTTCACCAAGATTGATGGATTGGAAAGCGCAAAAGAAATATGGGATACAATTAAAACAACTCATGGGGGAAATAAGTCAGTCCAAGAAGCCAAAATTGAGATGCTTGAAGGAGAGTTGGGGAGATTTGCTATTGAGGAAGGCGAATGACCTCAAGACATGTAAAAACGGATGAAGGCGCTCATCAATAAGATCCATGACTATGGATGCAAGAAGTGAACTGACCATGAGTTGGTTAAAAGGATGATTAGAGCCTTTATGCCAAGAAACGTCACATTATGCTCAATGATCTGAGAAAGCCCCGGGTTCCACAAAATGACCCCGGATGACCCAGTGGACAAGATCATAAACCATGAGGGGATGGAGAAGGAAGCCCAATACGTCAAAGATCTAGCTGAGCTCACTTCCTCCAAAAAGAAGGAAGTTGCTCTCAAAGCAACATGCAGGCCTAAAGGAAAGGAAACTCGTGAAGCTCAAGACGAGGAAGATACAAGTGAGGTGAGCACTGACCTAGATGATGAAGAGATGGTACTCTTCATCAAGAAATTCAAGCGCATGATGAAAAGAAGACATGGCAGCAACTCAAATGAAGGGAAGAGCAAAGAGAAAGGAAAATCCAAGGCTCAACACACTTGCTATAACTGTGGTGAGTATGGTCACTTCATGGTTGACTGCACCCATGAAGAGAACAAGAGGAAGAAGGAAACGAAGCCTCAAGAGAGGAAGATCTTCATAAAAAGGCGACAAGCTCATCAATCGCACATCGGCAAGGAGTGGGACATAAACAACAAGTCCTCCTGTGATGAAGAAGAGGAGATGGCCACCACTACCATCAAGAAACTCACGAAGAGGTCTACACTCTTCCCAAACATGGGAGGATGGGAGACTCACAATCACACTTGCCTTATGGCTAAGGAAGGCAAAAAAAAGGTTCGACTCACTCCTCCCTCGCTAAATTCCTCTATTGATGATTTTGACATTTCTAGTGAAAATGACAAGATGTTTAGGGGATTGAGTGAAATGACATTAAAGAAAATGAAAATGTTGTCGAATGAAATCTTGGAGAAGTAGGAGCTTGTCAACCGACAAGAAGATATGCTCATCCGTGAAAGGAAGAGGTATCAAGAGGTTGAGAAACTCCTTGAGCTTGATAGAGAGAAGAGCAAGTCACTTGAGCATGACCTAGCCTTGAGTAAGGAAACTTACTCAAAGCTAGAAGACTCACACCTTGCAATCAAGGATGAACTTGCTAACTTGTCAAAAGTTAACAAGATTTTTGAAGTGCAAGTTGAGTCACTCAAGCAAAGTGACTCCTCCTCTTCCAAAAGCTCACCTTCTATAGGTGTAAGTTCGACAACAATTGCAACCTGCACGTGTTCTATTAAGAAAAATGTTGTCAAATCTGATTCTTCTACTTCTCATGCAAAGCATCCTTCCCAAAGTGGCATCTTAGACAAGGATAAGATCAAATATGCACGATGTTCATATATGGTTACGAGACCTCCTAACGTCAAAGATGGTCTTGGGTTTAACAAGAACAAACAAATGCCCACAAATGATCATGCTAAGAATAAAATTACCTTTGTTAAGGAAAAATCGCATGAATCTGACTTGCAAATACTATTTCGTACCTTTGATGCTTCGTATGTACTTATGAAAGACAAATTTGGTAATGTATTTGCTAAATATGCAGGGCCACGTCACGAGAATTCGAAAACTTGTGTGTGGGTGCCCAAGACCATTGTGACTAACCTGAGAGGACCCAAGCAAGCTTGGGTACCTAAAACCAAGGAATAATCTTGTTTTGCAGGCCTATTGCTCCAGTGGATCAAAATGAGTGCTAGACAGCGGATGCACCAATCACATGACAGGAGAGAGGAACATGTTTGTGGAGTATGAGCGCACTGCAGATCCAAGTGAAGGGATATACTTTGAAGACAACAACCAAGGAAAGGTCCTTGGTAGCGGTAAAATTGAAATCTCTTCTCAACATACTCTCATGAATGTTTTACATGTAGATTCTTTAGATTATAACCTTCTGTCAATATCTCAGCTATGCGACAAAGGTTATAACTGTTTATTCACTAATGAGGGTGTGACCATTTTTAGAAGAAGCGATGGCTCAATTGCATTCGAGGGAATGTTGAAGGGAAAGCTTTATCTTGTTGATTTCAACAAAGATAAAGCCGAACTGTACACTCGCTTGGTTTCTAAAACTAACATGGGATGGCTGTGGCATAGACGACTAGCCCATGTTGGGATGAGAAATCTGTAGAAACTTCTAAAAGATGGTTACATCTGAGGTTTAAAGGATGTTGTTTTTGAGAAAGACAGGTTGTGCAACGCTTGCCAAGCGGGAAAACAAGTTGGAGCACCGCACCCCACCAAGAACGTGATGACTACTACAAGACCGGTGGAACTTCTTCACATGGACCTTTTTGGTCCAATTGCTTACATAAGCATTGGGGGTAACAAATATGGTTTAGTTATTGTTGATGATTTTTCAAGAATCACATGAGTATTTTTCTTGTATGATAAATCAGAAACTCAGGGAATCCTCAAGAAACTCCTGAAAAGAGCTCAAAACGAATTGACATCAACCATGAAGAATATTAGAATTGACAACGGGATAGAATTCAAAAATACACAAGTTGAGGAGTACCTTGATGAAGAAGGAATAAAGCATGAGTTTTCGACACCCTACTCCCCTCAACAAAACGGGGTGGCCGAAAGGAAAAACAGAACGTTAATTGAAATGGCGAGGACAATGTTGGATGAATACAAGACATCAGACCAGTTTTGGGCTAAACCGTTGAACACCGCTTGTCACGCTACAAATTGGTTGTATCTTCACCGACTCTTGAAGAAAACACCATATGAGCTTCTTACCGGTAACAAACCAAATGTTTCATATTTTAAAGTATTTGGTTGTAAATGTTTTATTCTGAACAAGAAACCGAGGACTTCGAAGTTCGCTTCAAAATTTGATGAAGGGTTCTTGCCCGGTTATGATTCGAACGCCTACGCCTATTGTGTCTTCAACAAAGTCCCTGGCCTGGTTGAAGTAGCACATGACGTAGTGTTCGATGAGACTAACGACTGTCAAGTGGAGCAAGTTGATAAGAGTGTGCTAGATCAAGAAGAAGCCCCATGTGAAGCATTGAGAAGAAAGGCACTTGGTGATATTCTACCTCAAGAGCAACCACAAGACTCAAGTGCACAAGATGAACCTCAACAAGGAAGCAATGATCAAGGGGGAGCTCATGCACAAGGTCAAAATCAGGAAGATCAAGAAGATCCATATAATCACAGAAGCAATGATTTAGGGGAAGACAATGACAATGAAGGCAATGAAGAGCGAGCAACTTCACAAATCCCTTACCCAAGAGTACATCAGAGTGTGCAAAGAGATCATCTCGTCAACAACATCATTGGAGATATTGCTAAGGGAGTAACTACTAGATCTCACATAGCAAAATTTTGTGAATATTACTCTTTTGTTTCTTTTCTGGAACCATACATAGTAGAAGAAGCCTTAAAGGATCGAGACTGGGTGATTGCAATGCAAGAGGAGTTGAACAACTTCAAGATAAATGAAGTGTGGGGACTAGTGGAAAGACCAAAGGAAAACATTGTTGGAACCAAATGGGTCTTTAGAAAAAATAAGATGAACATGGAGTGGTAACGAGAAATAAAGCGAGACTTGTGGCTAAAGGTTACTCACATGTCGAAGGTTTGGACTTCGACGAAATTTTTGCTCCTGTAGCTAGACATGAGGCCATTCATATTTTATTGGCATATGCTACTCACCATAATTTCAAGTTGTATCAAATGGACGTCAAAAGTGCCTTCCTCAAAGGTCCAATTAAGGAGGAAGTGTACGTGGAGCAGCCACCAGGATTTGAAGATCAAGAGTACCCCAACCATGTCTATAAACTGCGTAAGGCTCTCTATGGCCTCAAACAAGATCCTCGAGTTTGGTATGAGTGCCTTAGAGATTTTCTGACTCAAAATGGTTTTATCATTGGAAAAGCTGAATATACTGTGTTCACAAAACACATTGATGATCATCTATTTGTATGTCAAATCTATGTTGATGATATTATCTTTGGTTCTACTAATAAGTCATTTTGTGAAGAGTTTAGCAAGATTATGACAGATAGGTTTGAGATGTCGATGATGTGAGTTTGAGAATAGATTGCTATGTGATGATTTAATTGTTATTAGGAATAATGGAGAATATCAACAAGTGAAGGAAGGAGGCCTTGGGAGCATGGAGAACCAGCTGGGACGTCCACAAGTTGATGGAAACAGTTTACAACTCGGACTCGAGTTCAACTCGGAGTCCAGGAGCAGTCCACTTTAAAACAGACGCCCAGGAAGCATACGGACTCCGTTTTCGATGTTCTACATATGCACGGAAAGAGGAGAAGATAAACTTTCCAACGATTCTGGTCCCACCTCAAAATTCCTCCGGAGTCATTGGAAATCGTCGAAACAAGTCGAGTTCAGATTTCTGTCTGGTGCTGCACCACCGAATCGGGCCTCTGGGCCTTGTATCCCGTAAGAGTCCATTAGGGACACGTCTAATCGTGTTTTGGTCGAACCCTAGACTATAAATACTGCAGCCGCCTGTCATATTCGGTGGGTTTTTCTTAGATCAATAATATCGCCGTTCTACGGTTTGTGAGACCCCAACTTTGCGATTTCCTGATCGTGTCTTCGACGTTCTTGCTCGTGTTCTCGGTTGCACATGCAGGGATTAGCCTTCTTGGCGAGGTCAAGCGCGTGCAGCACGGTTGATAACCAACGGAGCCGTGGTGTAGTGATTGCAGGGGTACTCAAACCGCTCGAGTGCCGCGGATCATCAACGTCGAGTTCTTCACCCCAATCGACATACCTTCCGGAAGATCGGGCCTAAACCTACTCATCAATTGGTATCAGAGCCAGGTTGCCCATTAGGTAATTCATCTATCCATTACATTAGTTTTGTTTTTCATACCTAGAGTCCACAAAAAAGCCACAAAAAAACTTGCAGTTTAGTAGATTTGTTCATTACTTTGTCCAAACCACATTGAGCCTTTGCAACTTTGTTATTCAGTTTGGTTTTGTTGAGTTTGTGTCCGTGGTTGAGTCATATTGCTGGTTTAGAAGTGTTTTTAGTCTTAGTTTGAGTTTTGCCTGTGTGTTGATTGTCGAGCGATTAATAACATCACCATTCGATATCGTTATCCTATTCCTCGATTAGATGACATGCTTGATGAATTGAGTGGTGCTATCATCTTCACAAAAATTGACTTGCGTAGTGGTTACTACCAAATTAGAATGGCACTAGGAGATGAATGGAAAACTGCATTTAAAACTAAGTTTGGACTTTATGAGTGGTTAGTCATGCCTTTTGGTTTAACTAATGCACCCAGCACCTTTATGCGATTAATGAACGAGGTTTTACGTGCTTTCATTGGACAATTTGTGGTGGTTTACTTCGATGATATCCTCATTTACAGCAAGTCATATGATGAACATCTTGATCATTTACGTGCTGTTTTTACTGTTTTGAGAGATGCACGTTTGTTTGGTAACCTCGAAAAGTGCATCTTTTGCACCAATCGAGTCTCGTTTCTTGGCTATGTCGTTTCCTCGCAGGGAATTGAGATGGATGAGGCAAAAATTGAAGCAATCACCAGCTGGCCAGCCCCAACAACCGTCACACATGTTCGTAGTTTTCTTGGTCTTGCATGTTTTTATCGGCGCTTTGTGCGGGATTTCAGCACCATTGCAGCACCTCTACATGAGCTAACGAAGAAGGGAGTTCCATTTCGATGGGGCGAACAGCAGCAACAAGCTTTTGATGCTCTCAAATCGAAGCTTACACAAGCACCATTACTACAACTTCCTGATTTTGACAAGACCTTTGAGCTAGAATGCGATGCAAGCGGCATTGGTATTGGCTGCGTTCTCATACAAGGAGGTAAAACCGTTGCTTTCTTTAGTGAAAAACTTCATAGTCCTTCTCTGAATTATTCCACTTATGATAAGGACTTGTATGCCTTAGTACGTGTATTACAAACTTGGCAACATTATCTTTGGTCTAAGGAGTTTGTCATACATTCCGATCATGAATCATTGAAGTATCTTAAGTGTCAAACCAATCTGAATAAACGACATGCTAAATGGATTGAGTTCATAGAGTCATTTCCATACATCATTAAGCATAAGAAAGGGAAGGAAAATATCATTGCCAATGCATTATCTAGGCGTTATACCATGCTGTCCCAACTTGATCATAAAATCTTTGGTTTGGAAACAATTAAAGCATTATATCCTACCGATCTGGACTTCAAAGATGCTTTTGAAAATTGTATAGAAGGAAGAACTTGAAATAAATATGTTCTGCGAGAGGGTCTCCTCTATCGTGCTAACAAGCTATGCGTTCCAGCTTGCTCCGTTCATCTATTGCTTTTGCAGGAAGCACATGGAGGAGGTTTGATGGGACATTTTGGAGTGAAGAAAACTGAAGACGTGCTATACACACACTTCTTTTGGCCAAAGATGAGGCGATGTCGAGCGCTACGTGTCACGATGCACTACTTGCAACAAAGCTAAGTCTCGCCTTAACCCACATGGTCTTTATATGCCTCTTCCTGTTCCTAGTGTACCTTGGGAGGATATTTCTATGGACTTTGTTTTGGGATTGCCTAGGACTAAGAGGGGGAGGGATAGTATTTTTGTAGTTGTTGATCGTTTTTCCAAAATGGCACACTTTATACCTTGTCATAAGAATGATAATGCCTCACACATTGCTGATTTATTTATGACAGAAATTGTTCGTTTACATGGTGTGCCAAATACCATTGTTTCTGATCATGATGCAAAATTTTTAAGTCATTTTTGGAGAACTTTGTGGTATAAATTGGGAACCAAGTTGCTGTTTTTAACTACATGTCACCCACAGACGGATGGACAGACCGAGGTAGTTAATCGTACTTTATCCACTATGTTGCGGGCTGTCTTGAAAACAAATTTGAAGTTGTGGGAGGAGTATTTACCACATATAGAATTTGCTTACAACAGATACATTCACTCCACGACAAAAGTAAGTCCATTCCAGGTAGTGTATGGTTTCAATCCCCGTGCTCCTATTGATTTACTACATTTGCCTCCTTCTGAAACTATAAATTTGGATGCTACACAACGATCTGAATTCATTCTTAAGATGCATGAAACTACAAAGAAAAATATTGAAATGATGGATGAGAAGTATAGGATTGCAGGTAGTAAAGGTAGAAAAGAAGTAAAACTTGAACCGGGTGATTTGGTGTGGTTACATTTGAGAAAAGAGCGATTTTATGACTTGAGAAAATATAAACTTATGCCACGAGCTACTGGTCCTTTTAAGATCGTTTAAAAGATTAATGATAATGCATATAAGCTTGAATTGCCTCCCGATTTTGGGGTTAGTCCTACATTTAACATTTCAGATTTGCGATCGTACTTGGGAGAAGAAGATGAACTTGAGTCAAGGACGACTCCAATTCAAGAGGGGGAGGATGATGAGGACATCACAACAGCGGAGACGCACATTGAACTGCAAGGACCAATCACAAGAGCACGAGCACGGTTATTAAATCAGCAGGTGAATTCGTTCATAACTTCTTTTGTATGTGAGTTTGAGAATAGATTGCTATGTGATGATTTAATTTTTATTAGGAATAATGGAGAATATCAACAAGTGAAGGAAGGAGGCCTTGGGAGCGTGGAGAACCAGCTGGGACGTCCACAAGTTGATGGAAACAGTTTACAACTCGGACTCGAGTTCAACTCGGAGTCCAGGAGCAGTCCACCTTAAAACAGACGCCCAGGAGGCATACGGACTCTGTTTTCGATGTTCTACATATGCACAGAAAGAGGATAAGATAAACATTCCAATGGTTCTGGTCCCACCTCAAAATTCCTCCGGAGTCATTGGAAATCGTCGAAACAAGTCGAGTTCAGATTTCTGTCCTGTGCTGCGCCACTGAATCGGGCCTTTGGGCCTTGTATCCCGTAAGAGTCCATTAGGTACGCATCTAATCGTGTTTTGGTCAAACCCTAGCCTATAAATACTGCAGCCGCCGGTCATATTCGGTGGGTTTTGCTTAGATCAATAATATCGCCGTTCTACGGTTTGTGAGACCCCAACTTCGCGATTTCCTGATCGTGTCTTCGACGTTCTTGCTCGTGTTCTCGGTTGCACTTGCAGGGATTAGCCTTCTTGGCGAGGTCAAGCGTGTGCAGCACGGTTGATAACCAACGGAGCCGTGGTGTAGTGATTGCAGGGGTACTCGAACCGCTCGAGTGCCGCGGATCATCAACGTCGAGTTCTCCACCCCAATCGACATACCTTCCGGAAGATCGGGCCTAAACCTACTCATCAAAGGTGATATTGTAATGTCACATGTTAGGACTGAAAAATAACTTGCAGATATTTTCACCAAGTCATTAGATAAGAAAAGGTTTTCTGAGCTAACAAATGAGCTAAATATACTTGACCCTCAAAACGTGGCTTGAAATACTGCATATCTGATTGTGGTTTCAATGTTTACTCATTTTTGCCAAAATTTCCCCTTATCTCGATTTTCTCTAGAAAACTATTTAAATGAGTAAATCTTGATGAGTTATGGCCACTATATGATTGTTGATTGCTTACTTGTCATGTTCATCAAGATTATTTGTGAAATAATGTCCTTTAGATCACTATTAGATCAAACAACCAAAATCTAGTTGTTTCAGTTCAGTTCTGTCCTGCTGACACTGAACTTGTCCAACGTCAGCACCGGACTTGTCCGGCGTCGGCACCGGACTTGTCCTTTGTCATAGACTAGTCCGGCCCTAGTCTGACACACCGGACTTGTCCGGTGTCGACCGGACTAGTCCAGATTTATTGGGGTTAACCTGAATCCGCCACTAGGAGCTCATCCTCCACCCTTCACATCCTCATTTGGTTTATCTCTCCTCTTCCATGAGCTCCAAAGGCGATTTTCACATCTAGCCACCAAAATCGCGGATTTCTCCATGGGAAATCTTATCCTCGGCGCGGAGCTTGTCCACTATGGACTAATCTGGCCCCAAGTTCGCTCCTTCAACACGAATCTTCACTTTTCGGTAAAATCCCCCTCAAACAAGTTCGCTCTTTGAAAACGGACAAGTCTAGTACATGAAATTTTGAACATCTAAATACCAATTTGCACTAGTCTCAAATTGATTCTTATCTAATCCTTGAATCTCCTTGTCAGGCACGATGTCTTCAGGTTCAGATGATAGTTCTTTTCACTATGATGAAGAGGTAGAGCATGCTCGAGTGCAAAGGGCCAAGGAGAGGGTGATGAAGAAAAGACATGATGTCAATGTCCACTCTCCTCCTTCCGACGACACCCTTCCTAAGAGAAGGAGAGTTGTAGTGAAGAAAGCTCAGGGCAAGGATGCAGCTGGGAGCTCATCGGGGCCAAAGAGAGCCCTCAACAAGGGAAAAGGACTCGCTAGTGGCCCTATTGGCCATTCAAGATGAAAGCTCCTACTCATCGCAACAGACAACCATCTAGTGCTGATTTCACTAGCAAAGGTGGTGAGCTAGCTGACATGTTTAGGAAGGTAGAAGTCTATGATCAGCCCAAACAATTAGCTGATCCCAGATTTTGGAGTAATTTTCATGTTGACTACTATGAGCATGTGTATTTAAAGATGAGGAAACCAGTCATTGAAAGTCAATGGGTTGATATCACCTATATATAGTCCAAAAGATGTCAAGCTATCAAGAGGTTCTGGAAGCCTTGGAGCTGCATGGACTAAAAGATCTAGTCTCTTTCCAGTGGGACTCGAACATTGAGGTCATAACTCAATTCTACTCAACTCTCTATTTTGCTCGTGATGATAGTGATAGGATGATTTGGATGACACATGGAGCACAATACAGTTTCACTTGTGAGGAGTTTGCAAGAATTCTTCACCTGAAATATTCTTTGGAGATTGACATCATTATCCACAATTTGAAGCCTTTGGAGAAAAATCAGCTTGACTTTCTCTATGATACAAATATGTCATTCAAGTCTCCAACCACTAAGTATTTGAAGCCTTTCTATGTTGTCCTTAACATGATCCTGAGGAAGACCATAACTCCCAAAAAGGGAGATGCAAGGACCATTCAAGGCACCCTCAGAACATTGATGAAGGTGATAAGTAGGAAAAGGACTTTCAATGTCTTCGAGTACATGTATAATGACACTGTGAACATCTCCATCACTTCTAGCAGGTCCAGTGGCTATGCACCTTACATCATGTATATGATTGAGAAGGTGACGGGACTGGAATTTGTCAAGGATGTGCCTCATACTAGACTCAGGCCCCAAAGGCCTACTATCTACACTGTCCCTTCTGCTCCTACTTCACCTGTAGAGGAAAGAAGATCCAAGAGGGCTCATGAAGGCACAAGACCTGAGGCTGTTGCTCCTGCTCCTCCACATCCTAGAGAGTCATCTAGTGGAATTCCGAAGATGTTGTCGTCCATCTTTTCTTCCTGTCGCAAAGTGGAAATCAAGCAACATAAGGAGAGTTTGGCCAGAAAGAAGCATCAAAGATATGTGAAGGCCAACATCAAAGCCATCTGTGATAAGCTAGAGATTGAGCCAATGGGGTCACCTCAGATCACAGAAGACACTAAAGAAGATATCACTGAGATGGCTCCTTTAACTGACCAAGAGTTGGTCTCATTTGGACTGGCTGGTGTCTCTGCTCCTCCTCCTCCTCCTCAAGCACCTGAATATGAAAAAGATGAAGAGAGGACTGAGAGTGAGGGAGGCAGTGACGATGAGTGATTCCACTCATTTTTTTCCCTTTTTGGTGCCTTGATGCTAAAGGTGGAGAGATTGAGACTAGTTGTCTAGGTTGTAGTTTTTAAGCCATTAAGGACCCCTGATCAAGGACATGTACTCATTTTCAAACTATTGTAATTTATTTTGGATGTGCTTAATTTACTTAATGTGTGATGCTTAGTTAATGTTAATGTGATGATTGTTGCTATAACTGTCAAATGCTTTTGTATTGCTCATCACATCTTTTGATCACACACTTGTTAGGCACCCCACCATAAAGAGTGCATATATGTGAGAAGTATTTCATTACTCATTCATTATTCTCATATATGCACACTTTATGAAATTGACTTTTTTACTCTTTATTGTGATATCTCAATTGGTTGTCATCAATCACCAAAAAGGGGTACATTGAAAGTGCATCTAGGCAATCCCTTGTGGGTTTTGGACGGTTGATGACAAACAAATGAGATCCTAATGAATTTTTTGAGATGATTGCAGGTTAAGCAAAATGAGATAGATTGGTGCACTATAAAAGGTTAAAAATGAAGTGGTGTACAAAAGGAAAAGTCCAACTGACAACTGAAGTGCAAAGTAGATTTAAATGTATAGGATGTGTGTGAGAGACACATCCCAAGAGATCAAGTCTTTGCGTAGGAGTAAGGGCTTAATTACACCTAAAGATTCACAGAGCACTGGACTGGTCCGTTCATGGACCGAACTAGTCCGTTAAACTCTCTGTTGTCCAAGTACACTGTGCACCAGACTAGTCTGATCACGAACCGTACTAGTACGTTAACCTTTCTGGAATCCAATAACACGGTGCACCAATCTAGTTCTATCAATGTCTCTGTAAATCCTTTTTAGTGCACTCTGGACATGTCCGTCCACGGGACAGGACTAGTCCGTTGAACTCTCTGATGTTGAATAAAACATAGCACCGAACAAGTTTGTTCTTGGATCAGACTAGTCCGTTCAACTCTCTGGAGTTCAATTTCACATGGCACCGGACAAGTCCAGACACCAACCGGACTAGTCCGTCATACCTCACAAAATTAGGGTTTCTAGTGTGCTGCATTCCACGCCGACTTTTACACAGCACACCGGACAAGTCTGGTACCCATTACGAACCATCGAAATTTCTAACTTGAACTTTTTAAAAACCCTATGAATAGGATATCCGTGGCCCCACAATGATAACTTCTGATCCCTGCTGTGAAACTCATAAACCCTATGGCAGCTGTCGATGGCAGGCCCCTTCGGTGGTGCCGGAGCTGGCTGCTCCGACATCCCCAATCATCGCTGTAGAAATGTCGACGGCAGGACCCTTGGGTGGTGCCAGAGCTGGTCGACCTTTTGCGGCTTGATCTTGCTGCTACTCGTAGGCTTTATGAACACTATGATTGTGAAAGCGCTACCACTTTTTTGAGGGAAGAAGCCCTTACCTGGCGTGCCAAATTTCTAAGGGTCAATGCGGCACTTCCCCCGGATCTCCTAAGGAGCAGCCCGCGGAGGTTCTTGTTCGGCGGGGCTTAGGCCTCAAACTAGTGTTCTAGCGGAAGAGTATGAGACAGTTGTTTTGGTGTGGTTCGGGCAAGGAGCGTAACACACTACTCCATGGTGGATTGTATTGCTTGGTGAGTGTGTATGCATATGTGTGTGTATCGGGGATTCTGAGTCTGGTCCGAGCAGGCCAGGGAAGATTCCTAAGTGGGTGGCTGCCTAGTCCTTTTATAGTCCAAGGTCAGATAGCTTACAAGTGGGGCCTGGGGCCCGATAGGTGGCCCCGGGATGATCTTATCTTGTACAACATCTAAGGCTTCTTGCATACGCTGCCTCTGACCGCGCCTTGAAGACTTGTTGTCTTGCCGCGTCGGTCGCCAGTGGCTAGGCGTAGTCGTTGACGATGGCGGCGAACATCCCATCCGTTTTGTTGCTGTAAGATACCCACTTGGTGATGTGGGGTAGGCCCGCGACGCCTTCATTATGATGTGATTGGATGCAGTGGTACCTGACAAGATGCATGCACCGCACCTGTACGGTTGGGTAAGGCACGTGCCTTTAATGCGCGACTGGGCAGGACGCACCACCCCTTACAACCGCAACTTACCCCCAGGATAAGTTGCAGGACACGCGGCAGCTCCGGAGCCCTCCTCGGTGGTAGCAAGGTCCCGGAGCCGGAGGACGCATGGCAGCCCCAGAGCCCTCCTTGTTAGGAGCAAGGGCCCGGAGCCGGAGGACGCATGGCAGCTCCGGAGCCCTCCTTGGTGGGAGCAAGGGCCCGAAGCCGTAGGATGCGTGGCAGCTCCGAAGCCCTCCTCGATGGGAGCAAGGGCCCAGAGCCGGAGGACGCGTGGTAGCTCTGGAGTCCACCTCAGCGGGGAGGGCGGGTCTGGAGCTTCTTCTTGTATGCGGGGGTACCCGGTCTTCAGGGTACTGACATTGGCCCCCGGGCCCACCTCGGGAGAGGTGACGATCTCGAAGCTGGGGCCTTCATCTTGTTTTGTAAAAGTGACGCGAGCGGGCCCCTTGGGGGGCGCCAGAGCTTTGAAGTGACGCCAACGGCCCCCTTGGGGAGCGCCGAAGCTCTGAGAAGTGACGTCGGCAGCCACCTTGGGGGGCGCTAGAGCTCAGAGAAGTGACGCCGCGGCCCCCCTGGGGGGAGCCGGAGCTCGGAGGAGTGACTCCAACGGCCCCCTTGTGGGGTGCCAGAGCTCAAAGAAGTGACACCAACGGCCCTCTTGGGGGTGCCGAAGCTCGAAGAAGTGAGGCCAGCGGCCCCCTCGGGGGGCGCCGGAGCTCAGAGAAGCGTCGACGGCACCGGTGGCCCTCTTGGAGGGCGTTGGAGCCAGAGAAGTGACACTGGAGGCAACGACGGACATGTAGAACATCGACGACATCTCCCTATATGTCCTGTACATACAATAGACAAAAAGTAATTTCGCTCATCGGTCATCACTTCTCTGCTCTTTAGTTTCGTTATGGCTTACGATTCTTATCTAAGATATGGGGCATGGGTATATCGGTGCGATAGCATCTAGGGTATGGTCGCTGCCTTGCTCAGGGCATGATCCGTACGACCCTCTATACTCAGCTGTCAGCACTGGGAGGCAAGGTGCGCATGCTTAGGGTATAGAACCAGGCTAAGCAGGTTGCAAACCCTGGACCTCCAGCTCGGTGTTAGCCTTTCAGGAGTTAGAACCATTCGACACCATGGACCCTGACCAAGAAAACGATCATCAAACCCCAAACACATTGCATGTACCTCATGCGGATCTGTCTTTAGAAGGATAACGCAACTCCAAATAGGATGAGACAAGACAAATGTAACAGGGCATATGGAAGACGATATGCGAAAGTAAGCAAAAAATTAAAACTTCATGTAAATAATTTTGCTCGTCGGTTACTCCCTTCCTGCTTTTAGTCTCGTTATGTCTTACGGTCCCGAGCTGAGCTTACGGTGCATGGGTAATTCAGTGCGACGGTATCTGGATTATGGTTATCGCCCTGCTCAGGAGTGTGTGCCGTCTGGCCCCCTGTACTCAGCCGTTAGCGCTGAAGAGGCAAAATGTACACGCTTAGGGTGCAGGACCAGGCTAAGCAGACTGTACCTTTTGGACCTCCCACGGGCGTTAGATTTTCAGGGGAGTCACCATTCGGCACCACAAGCTTTCGAGCAGGGAAACAACCAAAGAACACAAATACATCATAAGAACCTCAAGCAGACCTGCCCGCAACAGGATTGCATAACTCCACTAGGCGCAAGACAGGGAGAGTGCCCGTGCATATGACAGAGAATATTCGAGAACGAGCATAATTTGATGATCATAAAATTAATGCGTAATTAAATGAACATAAATGAAGCATAGGACAAGATAGTGTTTCTTCTAACTTGGTAATTATAGGAGGAGGCAGACTTTACAAGAAGGCAACAACCCACTCCAGATGACAAGGGAGGAAAAATGTACAGGCTTAGGGTATGGAATCGTGCTAAGCAGGTTGAGCACCATGGACCGTACCCACCAGATCTGAAAGTGCATCTAGGACTCCCTTGTGGGTTTTGGATGATTTATGACAAGCAATTGGGATCCTAATCCTTTTGTTGAGATGAATGCAGGCAAATGATGAAAAATGAGCAAAATGCCAAAAAGAAGGGAAATGAGAAGCAAAGTGAATTTGAGCTCAAGAAGAAGAAAATAGTACATTATTATGTATAGAGTGTGTTAAGGAAACACACCCAAGAGCTCAATCACTTTCAAGCACACACATACAATGCACAAAGTTATACAGGACCGGACTAGTCCGATATCAGCCGGACTAGTCCGATATCACATTCTGCACTAGATCGGACAAGTCCGGTCTCCACCGGACTAGTATGATATCTTTCTGATCCACTTCGGACTAGTCCTCCCCAATGCGGACTAGTCCTCAACACAATGCACAAGTCACACAAAATTCGACAAGTCTGTTGTGACCCGTACTAGTCCGATATTCATTCTGATCCACTTCGGACAAGTCCGGTGTCACCACGGACTAGTCCGATATACACACTGATCTAAATCGGACAAGTCCTCCAAGTGCGGACTTGTCATCCTAAACACTTAGGGTTTCATATGTCCGGACAAGTCCGATGGCAATCGGACTAGTCCGAAGATTTCCAATAGTGAAATCGGACAAGTCCGTTGTCAACCGGACTAGTCCGATATTCCTAGACACTTAGGGTTTGCTACACACAGCACACCGGACTAGTCCGGTGACCACCACGGACTAGTCCGATCTTTCTGAACCCCAACGGTCACTTTTAGAAACCCCATATAAATAGAGGTGCACGGCCCACTTTTAACCTCTCTCGAACCCTAGCGCCGTCACACCTCCCAAGAGACTCAAAAACCATCTCTCTCCACGATATTAAGTGCAAAATCAATCAATCCATTGAAGATCACTTCTAGATCATTGGAGAGACACTTGGCACACATCATTGAGCTCTTGGTTTGATTCTCTAACACACTCTTACGTTTCAATTTGTAATTTTTGAGTGTGTTATTGGTGTCATTGTGAGTTGTAATCAAGGGAGCTCTCAACGTGTGAGAACGCCCCTTCAACTTGGTTATTTACCCCTTGTGAGTAGTGGAAGAGGATTGGCCTTCGTGGCGATCCGACGAGGAAAGGGTTGGAGAAGACCCGGTCCTTTTGTGGGCTCCTCAACGTGGATGTAGGTTGCCTTCGTGGTAGCCGAACCACGGGATAAATCGTGTGTCTTGTCCTTTTTGTGTTCTTCATCTAATTTGATCAACTTAATCTAGGGTTTGATTCACTTTAGTCAATCTAAGTCTAATTGTTGATCAAGAGCTTTAACTACAATAGAATCCGACATACAACTATTAAATTGAGATTCAAGTTTATATTTCCGCTGCAAACATTAACGAATCAATCAATTTGTCTGAACTTGATCATCCTAGCCCGTGAAAACCGGACTAGTCCGCACGTTATCGGACTAGTCCGATATCTCTGGTTTTGACCTTGTTGCTGAGTGTTACAGGAACCGAGAAAAATCAAAAAGGCCTATTCACCCCCCTCTAGGCCTACATTCAGGATCTTAGTTGCTTTGAGCACTGCTCCTAGACGCTATGATACCCTTTTAAGAGAAAAAAATACTATCCTACCACTACGCCCAGGGTGAAGCTTTACCGAAGTGGCGCTGGGAGGCACAGTGTACACTTTTAGGGTGCAGGACCAGACTAAGCAGGCTGCATACTCTGGACCTCTCACCATGCCAAAAGTAAAACTTACTGCGGATCTTTGGGTCGAACTTACCGTAATGCCTTGGTGACTTCACTGTCGCCGCGGTGGAGGGAAACCGCTTGACGTCCTGCCCATGAGACCCCTTAGAGGTCCCCTGGTAGGTGCGGCCAACTGGTTAGGCACGCCTACCACTTAGTCGCAGGATGTTGTTGGCGGGCCCCCGACAGAGCGCGGGAGCATGGATAGTTGACGCTGGCGGTGATGGCACCGAGGTAGCCATCGACCGAGGCGGCGCCCACCCTCAACGTGCGGAACATCGATGGCGGGCCCCCTGCGAGGTGCCGGAGCTAGATGCTCTAGCGGTGCCCACCATCGACGCTAAGAAACGTCGATGGCGGGCCCCCTGGGAGGTGCCAGAGCTGCATGATCCGGCATTACCAATAATCAACTAGAAGAATCGTCAACGGCAGGCACCCTGGGTGGTGCCGAAGCTGGCTGCTCCGGCGTCGCCCATCGTTGTTGTAGAAACGTCTACGGCATGCCCCTTGGGTGGTGCTGGAGCAGGCTGCTCCAGCGTCGCCCATTGTCGCTGTAGAAACGTCGACGGTAGGCCCCTTGGGTGGTGCCGGAGCTGGCTGCTCCTGCGTTGCCCATCGTCACTGCAGAAACGTTGACGGCAGGCCCCTAGGGTGGTGCCGGAGCAGGTCAACCTTTTGAGGCTTGATCTTGCTGCTACTTGCAAGCTTGATGAACACTATGATGGTGAATGAGCTACCACTTTTTCGAGGGAAAAAGCCCCTACCTGGCATGCCAAATGTCGAAGGGTCAATGCGACACTTCCCCCATATCTACTAAGGAGCAGCCCCCGGAGGTTCTTGTTCGACGGGGCTTAGGCCTCAAACTAGTGTTCTAGTGGAAGAGTATGAGATAATTGTTTTTACGTGGTTCGGGCCGCAAGGAGTGTAACACCCTACTCCACGGTGGATTGTATTGCTTGGTGAGTGTGTATGCGTATGTGTGTGTATTGGGGATTCTGAGTTTTGTTTGACCAGAGAACATTCCTAAGTCGGTGTCTGCTCAGTCCTTTTATAGTCCAAGGCTGGACAACTTACAAGCAGGGCCCAGGGCCCGACAGGTGGCCCCGGGATGATCTTATCCTGTACAAGATCTAAGGCTTCTTGCGTACGCTGCATCTAACCACGCCTTGAAGACTTTTTGCCTTGCCGCGTCGGTCGCCAGTGGCTAGGCGCAGTTGTTGACAATGGCAGGGAACGTCCCATCCATCTTGTCGCTATAAGCTACCCTCTTGACTGTGTGGGGTAGGCCTGCGACGCCTTCACTATGATGCGATTGGACGCATTGGTACCTGACAAGACGCGTGTGCCGCACCTGTACGCTTGGGGAAGGCGCGTGCCTTAATTGCGCGACTGGACATGATGCACCACCCCTTACTCCCGCAACTTACCGCCCAGGGCAAGTTGCAGGACACGTGGCAGCTCCAGATCCCTCCATGGTGGGAGCAAGGGTCTGGAGCCGGAGGACGTGTGGCAGCCCCAGAGCCCTCTTTGGTGGGAGCAAGGGCCCGAAGCCAGAGGACGTGTGCTAGCTCCATAGCCCTCCTTGGTGGGAGCAAGGGCACGGAGCCGGAGGACGCCTGGCAGATCTGGAGCCCTCCTCGATGGGAGCAAGGGCCTAGAGCTGGAGGACGCATGGTAGCTCTGGAGTCCGGATCAGCGCGGAGGCCAGGTCTGGAGCTTCTTCTTGTATGCTGGGGTACCCGGTCTTGAGGGTAAGGACAGTGGCCATCTGTCTCAAGAGCCCAAGAACTCATCTCCCGATGCATCTAAAGTCCTC
Organism: Tuctoria greenei; assembly: GCA_036927565.1. Lineage (NCBI taxonomy): Eukaryota > Viridiplantae > Streptophyta > Magnoliopsida > Poales > Poaceae > Tuctoria > Tuctoria greenei. The sequence continues at coordinate 53,811,735 of JAYESD010000007.1, read as the reverse complement.
ATTGAACACTTAGATTTGGGATTGGGAGATTGTCATCTACACATCGTTGAGCTCTTGGGGTTTGATCTCTTTACACTCGTGCTCTTTCTTGTAATCTTTTCGAGTGTATTTGATCATTTCTTCATTGTAATTCTTGTGGGAGCCCTCAACATGTGAGGTTGCCCCATAAACTGGGTGATTGTCCGTGATAATGGAATCAAGTCGGCCTTGTGTGGTGACTTGACAAGGGAAAGGGTTTGAAGAGACCTGACTCTGTGTGGGCTTCCTCAACGAGGAGTAGATCTCTTTGGTGAGATCGAACCTCAGTAAAAATCGGTCTCTCGCATGCTTCTTTACTTTTGCTTCTTGATTAGGGCACATAGTTGATTATAATTATAACTTGAATTACAAATTGTTTCCCAGGTGCAACTTCATGAGATCAATTGTAAATTCAAGTAATCATATCTATTGTTCACATTTCTGCTGCTTAAAAGAATTTAAATCCTGTATCGATACTTAGTCAAATCGGCATACATCGAGCACACTAGACTAGTCTGCACAAACAACCGGACAAGTCCGGTCAATCAAGTTTTCGGCTGTTTGATTAAGTGTGCAGTGAATTTTTAAAGCCTATTCACCCCCCTCTAGGCCACATTCAATAGTGAAAAGGGTTTACAGAGACTCGAACAGACTAGTCCGGTCCAAGATGGACTAGTCCGGAGCACTGTGTTATTTGGTTCCAGAAAGTATATCAGACTAGTCCAGTGCATGGTCGGACTAGTCCAGTGCACAGTGCATTTGAACAACAGAGAGTTAAACAGACTAGTCCGCTCCATGAACGGACTAGTCCGGTGCTTGGTGAATTTTTAGGTGTTTTCAAGCTCTTACCCCTACGCAAAGACTTGAGTTCTTGGGATGTGTCCCTCACACACATCCTATTAATTTAAATCTACTTTGCGCTTCTGTTGTCAGTTGGGCTTTTCTCTTTTGTACACCACTTCATTTTTCACCTTTTTGAGTGCTCCAAACTATCTCATCTTGCTTAACCTACAGTCATCTCAAGAAGTTTATTAGGATCTCATTTGCTTGTCATCAATCATCCAAAACCCACAAGGGATTGTCTAGATGCACTTTCACATTCATTTAAGAATCAAATCCTACCAACAAGTATTTCTGGCACCACAGCTAGGGATGAATTATTAGTAGTGCATAGAAAATATCAACAAGCATTTCTGGTGTCGTTGCCAGGGAAGGCAGCCAAAGTATTGCATGATTGAGTGAATAGGATTGGACCCTGGTATGTTTTAGTAGGATGACCCCTCTTTGTTTTTGCATTTTATGTGAAAACAGGGTAGTGTATGTCTGGTTTCCGCTTGCTGGAAAACATTGTTGAAGATCCCAAATCGCTTCTGAGAGATCGACCTCATGTCGTAACCACTCAGAAGCTTTGAGTGGCAAAGCAAGCCAACACAATCGCACCAATAACCGAAACACCAATGGCCCAGAAGACCCTTCGTGAGTTTTCAGCTCCCTCGGCTAACAATGTGCCTATTGGGCCCACTGTTAACACGGGAGATGTGAACTTTGAAATGAAGACTGGCCTAATCACTATGGTGCAAGCCAACCCATTTTGTGGGAAGGCTAATGAGGATGCAACTGCTCACCTGAAATAGTTCCTTGAGATCTGCAACACTTTTTAAGATAAAGGATATATCTCGTGATGTTGTTCGTCTTAGGATGTTCCCGTTCTCTCTTCTTGGGAGAGTGAAACAATGGTTCTACGTGAACCGAAGTGCTTTAGACACATGGGAGAAATGGTCTACGACATTCCTCGCCAATTTTTTCCCATTGGGCAAGACCAATGCCATACGCGGAAGAATTTCCAGCTTCCAGCAAGATGCCAATAAGTCTATTCCCGATGCTTGGGAGAGGCTGCAAGAGTATATCCTAGCCTGTCCCCACCATGAGATGGATGACTGGCTCATAATCCAAAACTTCTACAACGGGCTGATCCTCTCTGCTGGGGTTTAGGTCCGGGGTCATTGTACACGTGTTGTCACCGAAGCTTCTCCTCGAATGGAGTTTAGTTCCAGTTTTCCTTTACATGTGTTTACCCAGGAGCTGCCCATATGAGGGGAGTGGGTCCGGTGCAATGTGACATGTGGGGCCTGAAGAGACCTTCAACTCTGACAGGTAGAACTCCCCTTTACTCTTCGCGGTACCGAGGGGTACCCAATACACAAGGTAGCGACAGTGGCCCCCGGACCCACTTCTAGGAGAAACCCTTTGGGTTAAGTTATTCTACCGGAGGTGGGGCCATTCTTGATTCCCGCGCTTTGATTTCAAGAGTCTTCTAATGTGCTGTTGGAGCAATGGTTCGAGAGTGAATCATCGACGCTTGGCTTGTTATAAATGCGGCATATGAGATCTTTGAGTGAGGATCTCACAAATTGAAGGTCGCCGGTTCGCAATACGAAAATCGTATTGGTTCTGCGCGCCCTGTCAGGGTGCTGCCATCGAGTTTCCCGCCACTCATCATGACAACAGTTCGCCTAGGGTAAGAACCTCGATCTCTTCATCGGGGTGGCCCTAGGCCCACTCGTCATTGACGGGGTAGACTTTTGAAAAATTCCTTCGTTCTCACTGCGGTTTCCATCCAAGTGTCGGAGGATTACTAAGAGGGAAAGTGCGCACGATTTGAGGACTCTTTATGCCTTTGATCAAATTTGCGCTCAGAGCCTCCCAAACTCTGCCTAACTTCCCTTCCTTTGCTCCGCTTTGCCGCGATGGAGTTGGGTCTTCCCAAGAGCTGCCTCAAGAGTGACGATGATATGAAGAAGGTCCAGACCTATATGTGGTGGTCCAGTGACTCCTTCAACCACTTGATTCGCGCCGGCGAGCTCCCGTTCAAGAAGGAGCGAAATGGTGACATGGTGTACTTCTCGGCGTACGCCATGGTGGGATTGATCCCACCTTTTTCTACCTTTCTTTTGATGCTACTATACTTTTATGGTCTCCAGCTGTACCACCTTGGCCCCCATTCTCTTCTTCTAGTGGCGACTTTCGTCCCCTACGTCGAGCTGTTCTGCACCTTCTTCACCATCCACACCACCGACAAGGAGAGTGAGATTCTTGGCTTCTACTATATCGTGAAGCGCAAGAAGTGCCCCTTCAAATACATGAAATCATTTCCTTTTGACAAATGGGATTACTGGAAGAAAGACTGGGTTGTCATTGCAGTGGAGGAGCACGAGAAGTTAGAGCTGCCCGAAGGCCTCCCCAACATTGACACCGAGGCCTGGAGTGTAGTTCTAGTGCTGTCAAATGCCTTCAACCCCGTCTTGACCAGGATCCGCAAATGCGTGGAGGGTGGAGTGACTCCTCAGATGGTCTTTTGCAACTTCCTGGTCAATAGATGGTCTTCGCTGAGGAAGAGGGAGAAGCTCGCATGGGCCCTCAACAGCGTGATGGATGACGACCGGATTGAAACCGGTCTGAAATCCAAATTGAATGACGAAGCTTTGGAGCTTCATCTTAAGAAATTTCAGCATGGGATAAACGTCAACGGCGATGACTTAGTTCCGCCGGCAGCTTTCCTCCCTCTGAACATGGAGGAACAGTTCAGTAGGGAGCTCCGAAGGAAGATGCCGGCGCTTGATGACATTGGTGAGGTGGAAAGGTGTCCGACCACCAGGGTGATGATCCCCAGAGCTTCCGAAGGAGGTCCTTCCTCCGCCAAGAGCTGGAGGGTTGAAGACACCAGCAAGGGCAAGGATAAAGAGCCAGCTGAGCCCTCCAACCGGAAGAGGAAGTTAAAGCATGCTGACGGGAGGTCTGTCAGACCTGCACCTTCTACCACAACTCCTTCTCCCGGGCGAGGAAGGACTTCTGCAGCTACCCCTGCTCCGGCGCAAGCGTCTTCAAGAGGCGTCATCTCCGGCAGTCGACCCCAGCCTTAGTGCCAGCTAAAAGCTCCAGGCCTGGGAGTTCTTCCCGGCCAAGAGAAGCTCTGGCCGAGAAGACTCCGGCTGCTGCAAGTGGCCCTCAACTGAGGTCCGAAGCCATTGTTTCACCAGACTTGGTGGGCTCTGGCTCCGGACCTCGGAAGAAGATGTTCTGAGGTGACTGGGGTGGTAGCATACCTAGGTGAGCAGTGATTGCTCACCCTAAAATGCTAGTCTTGTTTTTGATGTGTCTTTAATCTTCTCTTCCCTTTATTTCTAGGGTGTCGAAGAAGGGGTCAGGAACATCAGCGCCTGTCGCAGCGGCCGAGGCTGCACCTACCGAAGCTCCGACTTCAAACACCGAGCCTCCTCAAGTAGTGGCAGAAGTCACGGCAGCTCCGGCACCAGCTGTCGTGGACTTGGATTTGGAGTCCTCGCCTGAAGCTCCTGTGGTAGCGCCGGAGCACGGGAAAGAAGTCGAAGATGCACCTCTGGCATCGGTGCCAGAGGCTGATGCTCCGGTACCGGAGTTGGAGATATCTGAAGCCCCAGCCTCTGATTCGGAGGTTGTAGAAGCCCTGGCCGCTGAGCTAGCAGCGATTGAAGCCTCGACTATTGAGCCAGAAGCAGTTGAAGGTCCAGCGGTTGAGCCGGAGGTGCCTGAAGCTCTGTTCGTTGAACCGGAAGAAGCTGACATGCCAGCGTCTGAGCCAGCGGCGATAGAGGCCCTAGATGAAGCCCCTGCCATTGCCCCGGTGGTAGCCGAATCAGAGCCGGAGCTGCCTGAAGAGCTAGAACTCCCACCTTTGGAGCCATCAATCGAAGACCGTGAAGCAGCGCCTTCAACTTCTGCTCCGGAGGTGGGAGTTCCCCTAGTGGGTTCCTCCTTTGCTGTTGGGGAAGGGCTTCTGGAGAGCGGCCCCAGTGCCGCAGAAACTCAAGGGTCCTCTCTTGTAGAGTGGGACCCAATTTTTGTAATGGAGAACCATCTGAAGCCTGCAGAGATGGTCCCAGCGGGTCCGGAGCCTATCCCTCTGGCGTTATCTATAGACAATGCCTGCTCCAACCTTCGACGGGTCCAACTCGCCTTCGATCATGAGAGCAAAGCCCTGGAGGAGGAGCGCAACACCTTGAGGCGTTGGCGCAACAAAACCCATTTTGAGACCAGGCTTGCCTAGACAAGGCTGGCTGATCAGGAGGAGTGGATAAAGATGGAGAAGGGCTGGTTAGTGTATTGGGATAAGCTGCTTGAGGAGGAGGCTGCCATTCGGGCGCTCGACGCTAGCTCTAGGCAAATCCTTGAGCAAGCCAAGGAGAGGCGTGATGCTGCTGATGAGCGTCACGAAAACCTCAATGAATTGAATGAGGTTCTCTTGAAACACCACGCGGACTTGTAGGCAAGGGAGGAGAAGCTCCTTGAGTAGCAGAAGGATGTTATGAAGAGAGAGGCAGAGGTCACCCAGAAGTTGACTCTCGGTTAACAGAATTTGGCGGATCACTCAAAGAAGTTTGAGCAGTGGAGTGAAGATGAAAGGAAGAAGTACTAGAAGATGGGGCAGGAGATCTCGAAAAGAGAGGCTGACGTTGCCATCAGGGAAGGGAAGGCGAGAGGCAGGGAGAAGGACTTGCACGAATGGCGGAACCGCATCAACCTCCAGGAGACAGAGCTAACCAACTACAAGAAGCAGGTTGCTGAAAGTATGCAGCAACATGCCAAAGTGGTGGAATGCCTTGCTCGGGAGAGTTCGGAGCTAGCGGCCGCCCGGAGGTCACTAGAGGAGCTGCAGAGCTCGAAGGAAACCGAGTCCCTGATGGTATGGGACTTCTTGGGACATGCGGATAGGGCCCTTGTGCCTCTTGGTTTTGGTCCAGTACGCCCGGAGGACCCAGCGCAGGAGCTAGACCAGACGCTGGTGGCACTTGGCTCTGCTGGCAGCAAACTCGATGCGATGGGTAATGTCATCGCTGATCAGCTGGAGACAGAGGGAAAATCTATGGCCAAGAATGTCCCTGAGTATGTCTTGGCGTGTTACAAAAGTTGAGACCCCTAGTTCTCTCTTGAACCGGTGTTTGAAGGAATCATTGCCGAAGAAGAGGATGCTGCCAGAGCTAGTGTCCAAGAAGCTGCTGACAAGGTTACTTCGTTTTTCCACAGGACATAGATCCTCCAGTGGCTAGGACCTTTTTCCTTTTGCCCCTTGTGACCCTAATATTTTGATCTAGTACATTTGATTAATGAAATCTTCCAATCTTCCATGTATTTCACTTTGTCTTCAATATATTGTGTTGTATCTTGTTGGCCCCCTGGTATATGTGTACAATTGGAGTGTGTACATATTCCATAGGTTTTGACAATATATAGATGACTCGAATGCTTCGCACTTGTAGATTTTAGGTCCGAAGTCATTGAGGCGTTGACGGCAGGACCCTTGGGATTGGTGGAGCTTTGTAGCTCCAACAGTACCCAATATCAACATATAAATGTTGAGGATTAGAGCTTGGTAGCTCCTGATGTCGCCGCACGAATAGTTGAATTTAGACCCCCCAGGCGTTGTCGGAGCTTAATAGCTTCGACGCTTACCACCACCGTTTTGAATTTCTGTTTTTCCTGCACATTAAATACGAGGAAAAGTAAAATTCATCCTCTTGTCTATAAGTTATTTGTGTCTTATTGTTCTTACTTGAGTTTTATTCCAAAGCAACTCGATATGGTAGCGAGTATATTGATGTAACTCTTCCGGACCTATATGCTTTTTTATTACTCACCATACTGGGGCCTGCCGGAGTGTAGGTAGAGTGGCGTACTTAGGGTGTAGGACCAGGCTAAGTCGATAGCACACTCCGGACCTATGTTGGCTTGACGTTTAGGCAAGTAGACTATACAACATGTTAAGACCCAAATAGACCAACAATATAACTTGCAACCCATATGAATAACTTGGGTAAAAACTAAAGAAGAATTGCACAACTTCATTATAGACAATAAGGTTAAAAACAATAATTTGATAGATCGAGTCTTGTACAAAAATAAATGGACGTGGAGTCTATTTTTACACAACAATATCTTTCATTGTAGGTCTGGATTACAGGGGATACAAGGACACACTTAGGGTGCAGGGCCAAGCTAAGTGCGCTATACATCTTGTACTGACCCAGGGTAGGTAGTTACACTTTTAGTGCAGCGGACTGTATGAAGTGTACTTAAACTTCTCGGACCCTCCCGGAGGTGTCCGAATGTTCTCCCGAAGGACCTACCAATGTCTATTTATTGACTCTATAATATACATCATGTGTAATTACAGGCTCACCTCTGTGATTCTAAGCAAAAAACTTACAGAGGTGCTCGATGTTCCAAGGATTAGGAAGTGGAGTCCCATCCTCAGTTGTAAAGCGAAAGCATCTGGGTCGGGATACTTTGATCACTCAGAAGTGTCCTTCCCAACTGGGGGAAAGTTTGTTCATCCCTTCACGGGTTAGTATCTTCCAAAGCACTAGATCACCTTCCTCAAGTTGTCGGCTGCGCACATGTCTTTGATGGTAGCGCCGCAGCGCTTGGCGATAATATGAATTCCGAACAGCTACTTGGCACCTTCCCTCGTCGACGAGGTCAAGGTCTTCATGCCAGAGCTGGTCCTGCGTGGCTTCGGCGAAGGTTCGGACCCGGAGGGACCCCAAGGTGATCTCCAGAGGAAGGACTGCTTCAACTCCGTACACCAAGAAGAATGGAGTCTCCCCAGTTGAACGGTTAGGTGTTGTCCTGTTCGCCCATTTTGTGGATGGAAGCTCTTCAATCCAGTTGGCACCTTGCTTTTTTAGGCGCTCGTACGTGTGCGTCTTGAGTCCTTTTAAGATTTTTGCATTTGCTCTCTCGGCTTGGCCATTGCTTGCTAGATGAGCTACAGAGGCGTAGCTTATTTGAATGCCGAGGACTTCGCAATTTTTTTGAAATGCAGCACTTGTAAATTGAGTTCCGTTGTCAGTTATGACTTTGTTTGGAACTCCAAATCTGCATATAATGGACTTCAAGATCTTGATTGCTGATTGCTTGTTGATTGTCACAACTGGAGTTGCTTCCGGCCACTTGGTGAACTTGTCTATGGCGACATACAAGAACCTGTAACCTCCGACGGCTTTTGGGAAAGGTCCCAAGATGTCCATACCCCATACAACGAATGGCCATGTATGAGGTATCATTTATAGTGATTGAGCTAGTGTGTGAATCTGTTTAGCGTGGAACTGACACACTTCACATCTTTTCACTAGCTCAACTGCATCCTGGAGTGCTGTAGGCCAGTAAAAGGCATGCCGAAAGGCTTTACCAACCAGTGTGCTGGAAGAAGCATGGTTCCCACACTCGCCTCCATGGATTTCTGTGAGGAGCTTGCAGCTTTCTTCCCTTGTGATGCACTGCATTAGGATGTTGTTGGAACCACATTGACAGAGATCCCCTTCTACCAACGTGTATCTTTTAGCCAATCTGACAATCCGGTCAGCGGTTACATCGTGTTCAGGAAGGATGTTGTCTTTCAAGTAGCTCCGGATCTCTGAGATCCATGCATTGGAGCTAACTTGAGCTTCTGAGTCTTGTGTGCTGGGTTGCTCGGAGCTCCCGACAGCACCTATGACCCTTGGTGGACACCATGGAAACAGGGCCACCAGGACTGCAAGCTTCGAGGTGCTGGTCTCACCCCCTTCGCTCAGTTCGGCATGCTGAGCTGTTGGTTTTTACAACCTCCGGATGAAGATTCCATCAGGAGCCAGAGCTCCGGTTGAGGCTTTCATCGAGAGTTCGTCGGCTTCAGCATTATGAAGATGCTAAACATGATGGAGATCCAGGACTTCGAAGTCCTTCTAAAGTCGCTGGACTTCAAGTAGATAAGAAGCCAGTTGGGGATTGTTGCAGGAACATTCACCTTTGACTTGTTTGATGATGAGTTGTGAATATCCTTTTACCAACAGTTGTTTGACACCATAAGATAGTGTCACCTTGAGTCCGTAGATGAGAGCTTCATACTCTGCCATGTTGTTGGTTGCCTTGAAATCAAGGTGTACCATGTACTGGACCTCTCCCCAGTCGGAGCCAGGAGAAGGATTCCAGCTCCCACCCCCTGCTTTTGCACAGACCCGTTGATGTAGAGGGTCCAGTGAGGCTCGGTGAATACTGGAACTTTGGGTTCTGGTTTCTGCTCACTGTGGCCCCCATGGTTTGATGGAGAGGGGGTCCATTCCGCCACGAAGTCAGCCAAGGCTTGACTTTTGATTGCTTGTCTTGACATGAATTCTAAATCGAATTTGGCCAGTTCCGATGCCCACTTTGCAATGTTCCCAGTAGAGTTAGGGTTATGCAAAATAACATGCAGTGGAAAGGAAGTTACCACTGATATTTTGTGGGCTTGGAAGTAGTGACGAAGCTTCCTTGAGGCAATAAGAACTGCGTAAAGCAGTTTATGCACCTCAATGTATCTTGTCTTGGCATCGTGGTTTACTTCACTGATGAAGTACATGGGGCGTTGGATGGTCCGGACCCTTTCAGAAGGACCCAAAGCTTCTTCTCCATCGACCCGGACCTGTTGGAGTGTTCTGAACCTTCAGGCTGTGCTTCTTGGATCCTCCCGGAGGGGTCCAAAATTCATTCTTGTTCGACCCGGACCTCGCTGGAGGGATCCTGATCATCTTGGTCAGCCAGGTGAACCTCCTCAGATGAATGAGGTTGATCTCCTAGCATTTTGTTTTTAGGTTCTGTGTCTGGGAGTTGGGACCCAGTCACGTCTTCAGGTGATTCCGGAACCTCCCGGAGGGGTCTGAACTCTTGGATTGGATATGGCTCCGGTCTATCCGAAACCAGGACCATACTGAAAACTTTGGTGGTTGCGAAATGTAAAGCAATAAAGGCTCACTAGGATTAGGAGCTACCAATATCAGTAGTGTGGTGAGGAATTGTTTCAGCTCTTGAAACGCCTTTTCTGCTTCTTCGGACCAATGAAATGGTCCAGACTTCATCAAGAGTTTGAAGAAGGGTAGCGCCCATTCTGTCAGTCTTGAGATAAACCGGCTGAGCGCAGCTAAACATCCAGTTAGCTTCTGGACATCTTTAATGCGGGCTGGGGGCCGCATATCTTTTATGGCCTTGATCTTCAGCGAATTTGCTTCAATTCCTCGGTGAGTCGCCAAGAACCCCAGAAGCTTCCCAGAGCTAACCCCAAAGACACACTTGTCCGGGTTCAGCTTGGTGCGCATGGTGTGCAGCTTGTGGAAGATGGCTTGTAAGTTGTCAAGGAGTGACTCCTTGTTTTTGATCTTCACAACGATGTCATCGACATACACCTCCACCAAATCTCTAATTAGCTCTCCAAATGTTTTGTACATAGCTCGCACAAATGTTGAAGCAACATTTTTAAGACCGAATGGGATGGCAGTATAACAGTACAATCCATCTACTATTATGAAGGCAATATGCTCTTCATCTTCCATAGACATTTGGATTTGATGATATCCAAAATATGCATCTAAGAAACACAACAGCTCACACCCGGAGGTGGAGTCCACTATCTGATCTATTCTACGTAGTGGAAATGGATCCTTTGGACATGCCTTATTTAAGATGGTGTAGTCGATACACATCCGAAGCTTCCCGCCGGCCTTGGGTACAACAACTGGGTTTGCCAGCCATTTTGGATGGTAAACTTCCCCGATGAATCTAGCTTCGATCAACTTCTTGATTTCCTGTTGGATGAAGTTTTGTTGCTCGATTGATTGCTTCCGGGGCTTCTGGTGTACAGGCCGTGCGTCTGGGTAAATCTACAGATTGTGCTCAATCACTTCCCTAGGGATCCCATGCATTCGTGATGGTTGCCAGGCAAACACATCAACATTAGCCTGGAGGAAAGTGATGAGCGCTAGTTCCTATTTGTTGTTCATACCTCCTGATCTACAGTTAGTCTGAGCAGCATCGGAACCAATTTGGACGACTTCGACGGGAACATCGGTGTCGCTGCTTGGTTGCACACGAGGTGTGGAGGTAGAGCCTTTATGACGAATGCTCGGTGGATTCGGAGCTGGCTCCTTACTAGATGCTTCCTCTTGCGCTGTGGTAAGCGCATAGAGTTCTTCTAGAGCAGTAACTCCTGCGGTGCAATTTCCACGGATCCGAAAAACACCCGTGGGTGTTGGCATCTTCAACACTAAGTAGCCATAATGGGCAGCGACCATGAACTTGTATAAAGCTGGCCTGCCCAAAATGGCATTGAACGACAGACTGGTCTGTGCTATGTCGAAGATCAACTTCCCAGTTCTGTAGTTCTCCCAAGTCCTGAAGGTCACTGGGAGTGTGATGGAACCGAGAGGTGTAATGGTTCCCGGACCTACACCAGAGAAAGGTCGGGATGGGTGAAGGTCCGAAGGCCGGAACTAAAGCTTAACGAAAGCTTCAAAGCTCTTGAGGTTTATCCCGGAACTTCCATCCACCATTACATGGTGGATTTGAATATTGTTAATGGTGGGTGACACCATTAACGGAAGTTGGCCAGCCCTAATCATGTTTCGGGGGCAGTCTGAAGCATTGAAAATGATGGAAGTATCTATCCACTTCCGATGTGGCTCTGCCTTAGCAGTGGGAGCTGCCACAGCCATGTCACGCCGCATTGTCTGGAGGATGTGGCGAGAGATGATGTCCCAGGAACCACCATAGATGGTGTTCAGGGTTTCCAGTGCTTGTTGTCAGAGACGTTGGAGTCATCATCGACGGTGTTGTAGACAACTTTCAGGACCTTTTTGGTGTCCTGAAAACCTAGCTCCTCTTCAGCCGGAGCTTCGTCGACTTTTTGCTTTCCTTCCCGTTGACGGAAAGGAGCTTCTTCCCGGCGCTTGTTGTAGCGCTAGACAAGGTTCTGGACATCCCAACACTCTTCCAAGTTGTGTCGGTTTGTCTTGTGAATCGAACACCATGCTTTGGAACTGTTTCCATCTTCTGACGAAGGACGAGGTTGCTTCTCGGTGTGTGGCCCCCGACCACCCGGAGCTGCAGTAGCTGCAGCGGCTGGTGCACCGGCCGATGGCTTATTGTGGCCGTTGGGCTTCTTTTTCTTCTTGCCACTACCAGAGGTAGCGGCTTCAATTTTGGAGGACTTCTTTTTGACCTCCGGAGATGGTTTGGAGTGCATTTCACAGCCCTCCGCAGCTCTAGCACATTTGACTACTAGACTGAAGAGTTCCATAACGCTGGTGACTTCTTTGATAGCCAGCTTTTCTAGCATCTTCTTATCTCGAACACCCTGTCTGAATGCAATGATAACAGAAGAGCTCGAGATTGAGGGAATAGTATTCCGTACCTGAGAAAACCGCTGGATGAAGGATCGCAGCGATTCACCCGATGTCTGCTTTATAGCAAACAGATCCAATTCAGTGCCAGACCGGGTGTAAGAACTCCCGAAGATGGCAGTGAACTGTTGGCATAGCTCTGCCCAACTATTAATGGAGTCGGGCGAAAGACTCATGAACCAGAACCTTGTAGTCCCAGTTAGAGCTACCGAGAAGTAATTGGCCATCACAACATCATCACCCCCTGCTGCCAGTATGGCAGTGCAATAGATTTGAAGGAATTCGGCGAGGTTGACAGTCCCGTCCAATTTTTACAACAAATGAGGCCGGAACTTCTGTGACCATTTGACCATGCGTAAATGCATTGCCAGGGCAGAACAGCCTCCTCCTACTCAGTGAGGAGCAGGGTTGTCCCGAGCCTCTCGCCTCTCGCGAGCACGCCCGATATGGACACGGCCGTCCTATTGCCAGTAACGGCGATCCAGTTCGGACCGCAGGTCATGAGTTAAAATCCTAGTAATGGTATGGATGCGTCGTGCCTCGGGAGGCAACGAAGTCACCTGCTGGGATGCAGCACATCTCCTTTGTTGCAAGACTTGTGGACCAAGTTGGCTGGACAAGGTCCATCGTTGTGATGGTGCACGCCCCGAAGGGGGAGGACCTTTATTGCTGATGCCTGCAGCTGCAGCTACAACCAGATGATCAACATCAGCTCTCCACTGCTCGATAGCACCCTGTGGTGCACCTGGAGGCGGTGGGTGTTGTAGGAGAGCTCGCGCAGCAATGAGCGCGTGCTCAGGATTGTTGTTTGTCGATGCAGTGATCGATGCAGATGCCCCATCTTGTTGACCAGCATTGTTTGCCGGAACACTTGGTGCTATAGTGCCTACTGGAATAATGGCACCTACTGGTTGTGGCGCATTTAGAGTATTGCCACTAGCATGTTGTTCAGCTCGGTTGCCATTGGAGGATCCTGCAGCGGAATTCACCATCTTGTGATCTCGGGACCACCCCCTACCTGGCGCGCCAAATGTCGGTGCGTCGCAACGACACTTCCCCCGATACTACTAAAGTGTAGCCCACGGAGGTTCTTGTTATGGTTGGGGTACACAGAGATCAAGATCAAGATGACGACACCAGAGATTTACGTGGTTCGGGCCGCCTGAGCGTAACACCCTACTCCACGGGGTTTGTGTTGTTGTATTGTTTGAGTCTGTTGCCTCGTATGTTCGTTAGCTTGGATCAACTCAGATTTTTTTTTGGTTCGTGCGGCACAACCCTTTTATAGTTCTAAGGACTGACCATTACAAAGCTTGCCTGGCCCGACATGTGGCCCTGGCATATTTAATGGCCTAATACACAGTCTAATGGGTATTAAGCATGATTAATAGTGTGATAATGTGCCTTAATGGCTGCATTACCCCTATTACCAGCACACTAATCGTGTATCATTAATATAGCATTAATGACACGTAATCAGGTCTTGTAACTGCCACTTTAATCGTCCTTGATTATTCGTGCAGTAGGAGATCCACCAACATGCTTATTGGTGAAGCAGGTCTGGAGACTCCACACGTGGCAGCTCCGGAGCTTTCCCTTGCGGGAGGGTAGGTCCGGGGCCACTATACACGTGTTGGCATCGGAGCTTCCCCTTGCGAGAGGGTAGGTCCGAGCCTGCTGTACACGTGTCGGCACCGGAGCTCCTCTCTGCTGGGAGTTAGGTCCAGGGTCGCTGTACATGTGTTGTCACCGAAGATTCTCCTCGAATGGAGTTTAGTTCAAGTTTTCCTTTACATGTGTTTACCCAGGAGCTACCCATATGAGGGGAGTGTGTCCGGTGCAATGTGACATGTGGGGCCTGAAGAGACCTTCAACTCTGACAGGTAGAACTCCCCTATACTGGAGAACGTCTTGAGCTTAAGAAGAAGGCCGTAGGTTCGACCCCTACCTGGCGCGCCAAATGTTGATGCGTCGCAATGACACTTCCCCCTGTACTACTAAAGTGTAGCCCGCGGAGGTTCTTGTTATGGTTGGGGTACACAGAGATCAAGATCAAGATGACGACACTAGAGATTTACGTGGTTCGGGCCGCCTGAGTGTAACACCCTACGCCACGGGGTTTGTGTTGTTGTATTGTGTGAGTCTGTTGCCTCATATGTTCGTTAGCTTGGATCAGCTTAGATTTTTTTTGGTTCGTGTGGCACAACCCTTTAATAGTTCTAAGGACTGACCGTAACAAAGCTTGCCTGGCCCGACATGTGGCCCTGGTGTATTTAATGGCCTAATAAACTGTCTAAAGGGTATTAAGCATGATTAATAGTGTGATAACATTCCTTAATGGCTGTGTTACCCCTATTAACAGCACACTGATCGTGTATCATTAATATAGCATTAATGACACATAATAAGGTCTTGTAACTCCCGCTTTAATCGTCCTTGATTTTTCGTGCAGTAGGAGATCCGCCAACGTGCTCGTTGGTGAAGCAGGTCTGGAGACTCCATACGTAGCAGTTCTGGAGCTTTCCCTTGCGGGAGTGTAGGTCCGGGGCTGCTGTACACGTGTTGGCACTGGAGCTTCCCCTTACGGGAGGGTAGGTCTGAGGCTGCTGCACACATGTTGGCACCGGAGCTCCTCTCTATTGGGGGTTTGGTTCGAGGTCGTTGTATACGTGTTGTCACCAAAGCTTCTCCTCGAATGGAGTTTAGTTCCGGTTTTCCTTTACACGTGTTTACCCAGGAGCTACCCATATGAGGGGAGCGGGTTCGGTGCAATATGACATGTGGGGCCTAAAGAGACCTTCAACTCTGACAGGTAGAACTCCCTTGTACTCTTCGCAGTACCAAGGGGTACCCAGTACGCAAGGTACCGACACCTTCTGCCCGTGACCATGTTGTTGCTGCTGCTGGAGGTGCCTTCTTCTCATTGACGGTGCCCAAAGCCAAAGATATGACTGAGAAGATGGTGTCAAACATGGGATGGAGCGATGAGCGTCTCCATACATGCTAGCGAGGCATGCACACCTTGAAGGAGGTGGATATGATCGCTGCTAAATTGGACCTTCTTATGAAGAAAATTGATGGACAAGGCAATGGTGAAGTATGCGACAATGCCTATGCCTTAGACTCTCACATCACTTGTGAATTCTATGGCAACATGGGCCATTTGGGCAATGACTACCCAGAAACCCGTGAGGATGCCCTATACCTAGCCAACAATGGAAACAACACTGGTTACCGTCCAGGAGGTCAAGGGTGGGGCCAACCACTCCCATTCTTTCAAGGAGGGTATAACAACAATGGCAACAATAGAAATCAACCCAACTTGATAGAACTTGCCATTAGCCAGCTGAAGATCAATGATGCTCTATCCATGAAGCTGTCTGCTAATGAAAAGACCCTAGAGAGCATTAATGCCAAGATTGAAGGATTATCCTTAGCCTTCAAGAATCAATTGAGTTTCAACAAGATGTTGGAGACTTAGTTGGCTCAACTGGCAGTTGTTGTTCCTCCAATTGTGAATGGCAAGATGCCAAGACAGCGCTAAAGGAGGCAACTATGGAAAGTGCCAATATGATTTCCCTACAAGGAGGCAACTGGCTGAAGGACCCTGGATGTCCTACAATCTCATGCTCAATTGGCATACACCACTTCGGCAAGGCCCTTTGTGACCTTGGAGCAAGTTTGAGTGTGATGCCCAAGGTTGTTTCCGGCTTGCTGAACTTCACAGAGCTTACTCCAACACCAATGCAGCTCCAACTGGCTGATTCCTCAGTCCGTTATCCGGCGGGTATTGTCAAAGATGTCCCGATGAAAATCCAAAACTGCTTCATACCCGTGTATTTCATGGTTCTCGACGTGGAGGTCGAGAAGGATGCGCCGCTCATGCTTGTGCGCCCGTTCCAAAGCACCGCAAAGGCTCGCATAGATGTGGGAGCTAGAGAAATACACTTCCATATCAATGGCAAGGAGGAGAAGTTTAACTTTCGCCCAAAGTTGGAACAATGCTCAATGATCCGCATTGGGGCAAATGTCAAACACATTCAAGAGGTCGAAATCACACCCCCAAAGGTTGACCCGCTCATTGCATTCATAAGGAAATTGATCTATGCCGAAAACCCGTTTTATCATCCATGATGACACCCCAAGAAGACGGAGAAGTCCGGGCCTCCCCTAATGCCCAAGTCCACCAAGCCGCCAAAGAAGGTATGGCGTAAGAAGCAAGACAAGCCACCCGAGCCCATCCCTTCGGGCCTGGATGTCAAGAAATGAGGAAGGAGGAATGTCCATCTCATTGGACGGTGGTCAGACCTAGCCAATATGTTAAATTGGTAGTTATCCTTTTCTTTGTTTTTCTTTTCTCTTTATTTGGATTTCCCCATTTAGTTTGATTCTCCCCACTGCATATTTGATTTCCTTATCAAGTTGAGAATCTTATATTCTCAACCATCATTTTTTTTCTTTAATTTTTCACGAAAAGAAAATTGTTAGGTGTTGAAAAAAGAAGTTTCTATTTGGAAAACAATTTTTCTGAGCCGCAAAAGTGGTATTTGACCAACGTGATGATTCCATAGCTGTTGAGGAGCCACCTGACAAAAGGGAGAACAGGGGGGGCCACCTGTTAGGTCGGCCAACCTCCCTGCTCGACCGACTAGGGGAAAGAGCCATTTTGGCTCTCTCCTCCTGTAACAACCTCATTTTCATGCATCATGCCTTGCATACACTCATATACATGTTTAACATTAACCCACATAAAGAGGAACGAGTCTAAAATTTATTTGGAGCATTTAAAATTGATTTGGAACAAAACCGCACTTAAAACGCAAGAAAGTGCGGACTAGTCTGATTTTACAGAGGACTAGTCCGATTTCTCTCTGACTAAAAACGGACTTGTCCGTTTTTGCTGCGGACTAGTCTGATTTTGCCCCTGGAAACTTTCGGACTTGTTCGTTTTCGTGCGGACTAGTCCGATATTCCAAGAATCCTTGAAAACTTGCTAAGTCCTTGGACTTTTCTGGACTAGTCCGGTGTTATAGCGGACTTGTCCGATTTCCTCTCTGTTAAAGTCGGACTCATCCGATGTTTGGCCAGACTTGTCCGATTTTCTCTTTGGACGACTTTGGACTAGTCCGGTCCTTTTCGGACTTGTCCGATTTTTCATGACTCCGAGTTGATCTTTCGTTTTACGACTTGTTTCTTGGGTTTCACGTTAAGTGGGCCTAGGGACGTTGTGCCTAACTCTTTTAGAGCCCATGTGGGACACTAAACCGGCCTCTACTCCTCTCAAACTCGAAATCCATCTAACCCTAGCCTCCACCTTTAAATAAATAACCCCACCCCTTGGCTTGACATCTATTTGCCACTTTTCCACCCCACCCAAACCCTAGTTCGTAGAGAGCCACCATCAAGGAGGGAGGAGAAGATCCCAAGCAAGAAGAAGAAGAGGAGGAAATGAAAGAGGATCAAGATCTCCACCAGGTTTCGTTCTTCATCACCAATTCATCTCCAAGTTCGTCACCAACCCTAGATCATCAAGATCCAAGTGCTACCTCCAAGTTTCTTGATTCATTAGAGTCCCAAACACCTAGTATACCTTCTATTCTCTTTTCCTTACGTGAACTCAACCCCTAATCTCAATATTTATGTCGATCTAGAAAACCATAATCTGCTAATCTCGTAAAGTGCAGACTTGTCCGGTACCTAGCGGACTAGTCCGATCTCCCTGGTTAAATTGGGTTGAATTAATTCTAAAAACTGACCTAATCAACTCAAAACCTGTATAAACTTGTTAAAAGCTATTAGAACTAGTTATTGATCATTAAAAGCAATCCATTAACAAGTTCTACCTTGCATTTGCATCAATCATGCATGTCATGACATATTGAGTAATATTTGTGCACTCTTTGATTGTGTTTCTTGTATTGTATGATTATTGTGTGGATTGGACGGATTTGCGCTAGAGAGTGCCGCAGAGGATCTACAACACCAAGAGTTTGAAGACTCTGACCCTAATCAACAGCAAGAGCAAGGCAAGTGTCCTTGAAGCATATTGATCCTGTTTTTAAAATAAATGTTTTGTTTGCAAAACTGCATGCTGTGTCAAATTGATGGGAAATCCTATGGTAGGAAGTTTACTAGTTTTTTTGACCACCCTTGTCACCTGGATTACATGGTAGAGAGTCGGGAAGGGTTTTTACCTTTTTGCTTCGCTTGATTAATTGGGATGGGAAAACAACACTACACATTTAATTACGCATTAATGATAATCTGTTAATGTGAACTGGTCAATATGATATGGTAATGGGTGATCTAAGCAAGTCGGTACGTGGATGGGTTGGATGTCATGGTGGTTTGCTTGCTTTAGATCTGAGGACCGGTTCTTGCGAGAATAAGCCAGGACTACAGTGCCACCACGAGGCCAAGTATGGGTGCAGCGTAGCTGATTAATTAGGGCTTTGCTAGTGCTGTTTGGACCACTGTGGATGCTCGGGGAAGGGGTAGTCGGATTGGGTTTGTTTATGATTGGTGGGCCTACCCTGGGATCCGAATGGCTCAAGAGGGGGCCCCTGGTCGAAGATGTGCTCTGCGGGAGACATCGCCACTGGTGAAACCTCAGTGGGGTCTAAATAGGCTAGTAATCCCTTTGTAAAGGCTATTTTGTGAACTCTTGGCCACACACCAACGGAGGTGTGTAATGTGACCGACGGGTCGGCATAAGGGAGATTCTTAGTCACCGAAAGGTGATGAAATCACGAATACGTGGGTAAAGTGTTACAAACTCGATAGTCTAATAAAACTATCATGATAGCCGTGCTTCCGATTATGAGCACCTGGACAACTTCCATGATTAGAGGGAACTCAGTATTGGGATGGTATTTGGGATGGGTATGGTTGGTATTATGGTTATGAATTTAATTTCTGGTATTAAATATGGTTATTAGTAAATGGTGAAATCTAATATTATTGATGAGGATGGTGAACTATGGATTGGTATTGTGATATTACTTATGATTATGATGGGTTTACTTCACATACATGTAATATATTGCTTTTCAAATGTTTTTATGTACTTTTCAGCACTTTGCCATTATTATTGTCGTCATTTGAATCAGCTACATGTCATACTTTCCACACTTGCTGAGTACGACATGTACTCACTCTTGCAATCCCCCCACAACAGTTGCAGGTCAGGATTGGGAGTTTAATGGTGATAATGCGGAGTTCTAGGCCGTGTCTACCGTCAGCTTGCTTGTGGTGTTATTAGAGCTGAGCTATCCCTTATGCTTAGTTTGCTTAGTTTCTTAATTAGTTTATTTTTGCTGCATTAGTTGAACTTTTCATTAACATTTATTAGAGTTTGTAATCAAGGATAATATGGTTTGTGTAATAAAATTTGGTTCATTAATTTTGTTCTGTGGAAATTTTCTGTATATCCTTTTGTGATTGCACTCGTGTATGTGTGATGAACATCCTGGGCACACATATGCATTAGCTTGGTTCTTTTTTCGGAACCGGGCGTCACAGATTGGTATCAAAGCCACAGGTTGACCGTAGGATGCAGCCTTGATAGAATGGACACTTTAGAGCACATAGGAGCACTCAGGAATCAATTTGATTTTGTTGGCTTGCTGTTTGCTATATATATTGGTTGCTTGTGTGCTTAATAGAGGATTTTGGGATGCTTTAGCATTGCCATGTCCACCTAGGCTAGTGTAGCTAGTTGTCTAGTTTCATATCCCTTGATGTATATAGTTGGGGACGTTCTCTAATTCTTACCTATTGCTTTTCTTCAGATGGTGAGGACTCGCAACCAGAGGGATGGCAATGATGAGGACGAGAACAATGGAGTACCTCAGAACAACAATGGACAAGGATCTACTCAGGGAGCTATCAACATTGAGCAGCTATTGGATATGCAAAACCAGCTCATGCAGACCATGATACAAACTATAGGACAGCTGCAGGCTGGTAACATCAACAATCGGCCCCACATGCCTCCACCGCCACCCCCACCTCCCCATAACCGGTTGGGAGAGTTTATGAGGACTAGGCCATTGACCTTTGCTCAAGTTGCTGACCCTATGGACGTGGATGATTGGCTCAAGTACGTGGAGAAGAAGTTAGCTATTGTCCAATGCAGTGACCGGGAGAAGGTGCTTTTCGCTTCTCATCAACTAGTTGGAGCAGCTGCGGATTGGTGAGATTCACTATGTAATGCTCATCAGAACCAAGAGAGAATTCCTTGGGCGGAATTCAAGGAGAGTTTCCATTCTCATTATGTGCCGGAGGGTGTTATGATTTTGAAGAGGCAATAATTTGAGAATTTAAGGCAAGGAAGATCAAGCGTGAGTGAATATCTCAACAAGTTCACTCAACTCTCAAGGTATGCGCCTGAGGATGTTAGTCGGGACGGTCGGAAGCAATACTTGTTCATGAGAGGCCTCAACAATGAAATTCAAGTGCAATTGCTCAATTGTGACTGTGCAAACTTTCAGAAGCTTGTGGACAAAGCAATTGTGGTTGAGAACAAGATTCGTGAGATGGAGCAAGACAATAAGAGGAAGGCACCATATCAAGGACAACAACAAGGAAGTAATGTGCGCCCTCGCTTTGCGCCGCCCAATGCGCCTTATTACAGCTCTTCTATTCCTGCTCAACACCCTAGTTATGCGCCACGCCCAACTCAGTTTGTGCAGCAGCCCTTTTATGCAAGCACCTAGGCCTCCAATGTCTTATGCACCTCGTGCTAATTTTCCGGGTGCAAATGTTCAAAACCAAGCTCGTCGCAATAATTCTGGTGGAGTTAAGAAGTGCTATACTTGTGGAGAAGCTGGACACTTTGCGCATCAATGTCCTAAGTCAGGCCTTGGTCAAGGAAGCAATGCACCGAGGCAAAACCCAAGACCCAATGGAGGACAACCACAAGGGAACCATGGATAGCAGAATTTTGCTCGTGGCAACGTGAACCATGTCTCTACGGAGGATGCTCAACAAGTGGATGACGTGGTCATTGGTATGTTTCTCGCCAACTCCAACCCCGCGACTATGTTATTTGATTCTGGAGCATCACATTCATTCATTGCATCGAAGTATGTTGCCAAGTATAGTTTGCCTATCTCTCATATGAAGTTTACTCAATGGGTTAAGTCTCCTGGAGGAGAGATGAGGACAAATATAGTATGACCAAAAGTAAGCCATAGAATAAGGGGGTAGACTTCTTCGCCAACCTCATTGTTTTGGATTCTCAAGGATTGGACATTATACTTGGTATGGACTGGTTGAGGAAGCACAATGGAGTTATTGAGTGTGCCACGAAGATAGTGAAGTTGACCAATGAAGAAGGGATCACCGTAGAATTTGAAGCATCTCAAACCGCACCGAAGCAATTGGAGCTGAATCATATGGACGGTGCCGGCATTGAGGAGATTCCGGTGGTGTGTGAATTTTTGGATGTTTTTCCGGACGAGTTGCCAGGTATGCCACCTGATCGAGACATTGAGTTTGTTGTTGATTTAATACCTGGAACTGCACTTATAGCTAAGAGGCCGTATAGGATGCCTCCTTTGAAATTAGCGGAGCTCAAGAAACAAATTCAAGAGCAACTAGAGAAGGGTTTTATTCGCCCTAGCTCTTCGCTTGGGGAGTGCCCATTCTATTTGTGGACAAGAAGGATGGGACTCAAAGGATGTGTGTAGATTACCGAGCTCTTAACAAGGTAACAATCAAGAACAAGTACACCTTGCCACGCATAGAAGACTTGTTTGATCAGATGAAGGGTGCTTGTGTCTTCTCTAAGATTGATTTGAGGTCGGGATATTTTCAAATGAAGATTAGACCATCAGACATACCCAAGACAGCTTTTAGAACACGGTATGGATCTTATGAGTACACTGTGATGTCATTTGGATTGACAAATGCGCCTGCCTACTTTATGTACCTCATGAATAAAGTCTTCATGGAGTACTTGGACAAGTTCGTCGTGGTGTTCATTGATGACATTATGATCTCTCGAAGGATGAGAAGGAACATGAGGAACACTTGAGGCTTACGTTGCAGAAATTGAGGGAGCATCAAATGTATGCCAAGCTCAACAAGTGTTAGTTTTGGTTGAGAGAGGTGTCGTTTTTGGGTCATATAATTTCAGGAGGAGGAGTATCGGTTGACACCTGAAAAGTTAGAGACGTGTTGAAGTGGGAGCCCCCGCAAAGTGTCAAGGAAATAAGAAGTTTTCTCTAGATGGCTGGATATTACCGTCGGTTTATAAAGGACTTCTCCAAGATAGCCAAGCCTATGACGGAGTTGCTAATGAAGGGAAAGGCTTTCCAATGGACCCAAGCTTGTCAAAATAGTTTTGAGGAGTTGAAGAAGAGGTTGACAACAGCCCTAGTTTTGGTATTGCCGAATGTAATCAAGAGTTTTGATATTTATTGCGACGCATCGAGACAAGGACTTGTATGTGTATTGATGCAAGGAGGTCAAGTGGTCGCCTATGCATCAAGACAATTGAAGAAACATGAGCAGAATTACCCCACGCATGATTTGGAACTCGCAACCGTGGTACACGCATTGAAGATTTGGAGGCACTATATCCTTGGACATAGGTGTGAAATTTATACGGATCATAAGAGTTTGAAGTATATTTTCACACAAACGGATCTGAACTTGAGGCAACGAAGATGGTCGGAGCTCATCAAAGATTATGATTTGGGAATCAACTATCATCCGGGAAAAGCCATTGTAGTTGCCGATGCTTTGAGTAGAAAGGGAGTAAGTCATCAACTCACAGTTCGAGAGTTACCATCTGAGTTATGCAAGGAGTTTGAACGGTTGAACCTCGGGTTTGTAAACGAGATGGAGATGATGGAGTTAAATCCGACCTTGGAGCAAGAAATTCGAGAAGCACAAACCACAGATGAAGAGATCAAGGAAATCAAGGATAGGACCGAAGAAGGGAGAGAATTCAGATTTGATGAAGACGAACATGGTACCTTATGGCTTGGAAAGAGAATCGTTGTTCCTAATGTGAAGAATATTCTGGAGACAATATTAAAAGAGGCACATGACTCACCTTACTCAATTCACCCTGGTTGTACAAAGATGTACAAAGACTTGAAGACTAGCTATTGGTGGGATAGCATGAAGAAAGACATAGCTGAATACGTAGCATTGTGTGATGTGTGCCAACGAGTCAAGGCGGAACATCAAAGGTCAGCTGGATTATTGCAACCATTGAAGATCCCGGAATGGAAGTGGGAAGAAATTGGAATGGACTTCATAGTTGGTTTACTACGTACTCAGTCCGGGTATGACTCAATTTGGGTAATTGTGGATCGCTTAACCAAGTCAGCTCATTTTGTCGCTGTGAAGACCAAATATACAGCTGCACGATTGGCCGAAATATACATGGAGCATATTGTGTGTTGACATGGAGTCCCGAAGAAGGTAGTCTCGGATAGAGGTTCTCAATTCACTTCCAGATTTTGGCAAAAATTGCATGAAGCTTTGGGAACGAGGTTGAATTTTAGTTCAGCATATCATCCTCAAACGGATGGGCAAACCGAGAGGACCAATCATATTTTGGAGGACATGTTAAGATCTTGTGCTTTAAAGCATGGGAAGAGTTGGGAAAAAAGCTTGCCATACGCGGAATTTTCATACAACAATAGTTACCAAGCAAGTTTAAAAATGTCACCGTATGAAGCGCTTTATGGAAGGAAGTGTAGGACACCTTTATTCTGGAATGAAGCAGGGAAACTCAAGTATTTGGTCCGGATGTGTTGCAAGAAGCCGAAAAGCAAGTCCGAATACTTCGTGAAAACTTGAGGGCTGCCCAATCAAGGCAAAAAGGGCTATCCGGACAATAGGTGAAGGAAATTAGCCTTTGAATTAGGAGATTTTGTTTACCTCAAGGTGTCACCAATGAGAGGTCATAAGAGGATTAACATAAGGGGCAAGCTCGAACCTCGTTATATTGGACCATTCAAAATTCTGGACAAAAGAGGAGAAGTAGCGTATAAGTTGGAGATGCCAACTCATATTTCGGATGTCCATAATGTGTTTCATGTTTCCCAACTCAAGAAGTGCTTGAGAGCACCGGAAGAACAAGTGCCAATGGAAGAATTGGAACTAGAGGAAGATTTGACGTATGCCGAACAACCGGTCAAAATCTTGGAAACTAAGGAGAGGGTGACCAGGAACAAGGTTATTAGATGGTGTAAAGTTCAATGGAAGCACCACACAAAAAAAGAAGCAACTTGGGAGCTAGAAGATGATCTCAAGAAGGAATTTCCCTCTCTCTTCTCTTCCGCGTCGAATCTCGAGGGCGAGATTCATTTTATGGGGGGTAGGTTTGTAACACCCTCATTTTCATGCATCAAGCCTTGCATACACTCATATACATGCTTAATATTAACCCTCATAAAGAGGAACGAGTCTAAAATTTATTTGGAGCATTTAAAATTGATTTGGAACAAAACCGCACTTAAAACGCAGGAAAGTGCGGACTAGTCCGATTTTACTGAGGACTAGTCTGATTTCTCTCTGACTAAAAATGGACTTGTCTGTTTTTGCTGCGACTAGTCCGATTTTGCCCCTGGAAACTTTCGGACTTGTCCGATTTCGTGCAGACTAGTCCGATATTTCAAGAATCCTTGAAAACTTGCTAGGTTCTTGGACTTTTCCGGACTAGTCCGATGTTACAGCGGACTTGTCAGATTTCCTAACTGTTTAAAGTTGGACTTGTCCGATGTTTGGCCAGACTTGTCCGATTTTCTTTCTGGACGACATCATACTAGTCCGTCCTTTTCGGACTTGTCTGATATTTTGTGACTCCGAGTTGATCTTTCGTTTTACGACTTGTTTCTTGGGTTTCACATTAAGTGGGCCTAGGGACATCGTGCCTAATTCTTTTAGAGCCCATGTGGGACTCTAAACCGGCCTCTACTCCTCTCAAACTCGAAATCCATCTAACCCTAGCCTCCTCTATATAAACAACCCCACCCCTTGGCTTGACATCTATTTGCCACTTTTCCACCCCACCCAAACCCTAGTTCGTGGAGAACCACCATCAAGGAGGGAGGAGGAGATCCCAAGCAAGAAGAAGAAGAGGAGGAAACGAAAGAGGATCAAGATCTCCACCAGGTTTCGTTCTTCATCACCAATTCATCTCCAAGTTCGTCACCAACCCTAGATCATCAAGATCCAAGTGCTACCTCCAAGTTTCTTGATTCACTGGAGTCCTAAACACCTGGTATACCTTCTATTCTCTTTTCCTTACGTGAACTCATCCCCTAATCTCCTGATTTACGTCGATCTAGAAAACCCTAATCTGCTGATCTCGTAAAGTGCGGACTCGTCCGGTCCCTAGTGCACTAGTTCGATCTCCCTGGTTAAATTGGGTTGAATTAATTCTAAAACCTGACCTAATCAACTCAAAACCTGTATAAACTTGTTAAAAGCTATTAGAACTTGTTATTGATCATTAAAAGCAATCCATTAACAAGTTCTACCTTGCATTTGCATCAATCATGCATGTCATGACATATTGAGTACAATTTGTGCACTCTTTGATTGTGTTTCTTGTCTTGTATGTTTATTGTGTGGATTAGATGGATTTGCGCTAGTGAGTGCCGCAGAGGATCTACAACACCAAGAGTTTGAAGGCTCTGACCCTAATCAACAGCAAGAGCAAGGCAAGTGTCCATGAAGCATATTGATCATGTTTTGAAAATAAATGTTTTGTTTGCAAAACTGCATGTTGTGTCAAATTGAAGGGAAATCCTATGGTAGGAAGTTTACTAGTTTTGTTGACCACCCTTGTCACCTGGATTTTATGGTAGAGAGTCGGGAAGAGTTTTTACCTTTTTGCTTCGCTTGATTAATTAGGATGGGAAAACAACACTACACTTTTAATTACGCATTAATGATATTCTGTTAATGTGAACTGGTCAATATGATATGGTAATGGGTGATCTAAGCAAGCCAGTACGTGGATGGGTTGGATGTCATGGTGGTTTGCTTTCTTTAGATCTAAGGACCGGTTCATGCGAGAATAAGTCAGGACTACAGTGCCACCACGGGGCCAAGTATGGGTGCGGCGTAGCTGATTAATTAGGGCTTTGCTGGTGCTGTTTGGACCATTGTGGATGCTTGGGGAAGGGGTAGTCAGATTGGGTTTGTTGATGATTGGTGGGACTACTCTGAGATCCAAATGGCTCAAGAGGGGGCCCTTGGTTGAAGATGTGCTCTGCGGGAGACATCGCCACCGGTGAAACCTCAGTGGGGTCTAAATAGGCTAGTAATCTCTTTGTAAATGCTATTTTGTGATCTCTTGGCCACACACCAACGGAAGTGTGTAATGTGACCGACGGGTCACGGGCATAAGGGAGATTCTTAGTCACAGAAAGGTTATGAAATCACGAACACGTGGGTAAAGTGGTACAAACTCTGCAGAGTCTAATAAAACTATCATGATAGCCGTGCTTCCGGTTATGAGCACCTGGACAACTTCCATGATTAGAGGGAACTCGGTATTGGGATGGTATTTTGGATGGGTATGGTTGGTATTATGGTTATGAATTTAATTTCTGATATTGAATATGGTTATTAGTAAATTGTGAAATCTGGAATTATTGATGAGGATGGTGAACTATGGATTGGTATTGTGATATTACTTATGATTATGATGGGTTTACTTCACATACATGTAATATATTGCTCTTCAAATGTTTTTATGTACTTTTCAGCACTTTGCCATTATTATTGTCGTCATTTGAACCAGCCACATGTCATACTTTCCACACTTGTTGAGTACGACATGTACTCACTCTTGCAATCCCCCCAAACAGTTGCAGGTCAGGATTGGGAGTTTAATGGTGATAATGTGGAGTTCTAGGCCTGTCTACAGTCAGCTTGCCTGTGGTGTTATTGGAGCTGCGCTATCTCTTATGCTTAGTTTGCTTAGTTGCTTAATTAGTTTATTTCCGCTGCATTAGTTGAACTTGTCATTAATATTTATTAGAGATTGTAATCGAGGATAATATGGTTTGTGTAATAAAATTTGGTTAATTAATTTTGTTCTGTGGAAATTTTCTGTATATCCTTTTGTGGTTGCACTCCTATATGTGTGATGAACATCCTGGGCACACATATGCATTAGCTTGGTTCTTTTTTCAGAACCGGGCGTCACACCTCGAACGGCTACATTTGGTTCCCTAGTGATCGTTGGGGATTCCACACTATAAATGGTGGCCGTGACGAGCTCTTCTCATCACACTTCACCTCATTTCATACATCCCCAAGTCACTCTTTCTCAAATTGTTTTCTTGCTCTTCATTGAAGTACTCTTGATCAATTCCCAACTAAAAAGGATTTGCTTTTGTTTGCATTTGCAATTTTATCTCAAGTTCTTAAAGGGGAAATTTGCCGAGGTTTTGTTTTCACTAACATCACCTTTTTTGAGTTTTTTCCTTGTTTTGTTCTTGTTTGTTGTGGCCATGAAAGAAATGAAAAGGTTGTTTGGAAAGAGGAAGGAGGATGCAAGCTCAAGCCATGGCGGAGACTCAAGTGCACGCCCCTCTTCTGTTGCTACACCAAGTTCACGGAGGAGCAGTGTAGGAGAGGACACTCGAATGGGTGAGGGGAGAAACCCTCACCAACTTCTTCATGATGATGACCTCGACATCCAAAGTGAAGTTGAAGATCAAGCACACAAGCTCCTCCAAGATCGTGAGTTTTCTCAAACGAAAGCTTATGATCCGGATTTGATCTCCAAAATAGGTATGGATTCCGAATTCTTTTCCATTTGGCGTGCATTAGGATGGGAAAACTTTGCTCACATAGAGGAGAAATGTTCACGCCTTCTCTCCATACAATTCCTTTGCACACTCAAGATAGGATTTGATGGTATTACTTTTAGATTATTTCAAAAATAATGCAACATCCTATGGAAAGAATTGAGTGAAATCCTAGGCTTCCATAAATGTTGTTTGTTGAATTAGACACTTTGCCTAAGTTTAACAAACAATGTTTTTGACAAGATTTAACAGGTGAGGTTAGATGTAGTGCACCTAGGAGTAGCCACTTGAACAACCCCACTTTACGCTTCATGCATAGATGGGCGGCTATGACTATGTTCCCTAGAGGAGATGTAAGGATAGTGCATGATGATGAGCGAAAAATTTTATTTGCCATGATTAAAAAGATAAAAGTTGCTCCAGTTATTGCCATAATGACACAATAGTTAGATTACATTCCAAGGGTAGGGTCAATTGAATGTACATCATTGATTACCCGTATTGCTACTGGGGTAGGAGCACTAGAATATTCTTCATTTGAGTATATTGAAATGAAAGAGAATTAATTGATGAATATTATTTAGTGCAACGACATACCCTTAAGCATGATCAAGATGGTTCTTTGATATTTTATTATCTCGACTTTGTCACTGAAATTTGGTTACCTCACCAGGATTACATTTGTACAAATGTCGAAGGCTAACCATTGACCTACTTCCCATCGAGGAAGCCGGAAGAAGTAATGTCTCTGTCGTAACTAGAAGCCATACAAGGAGAGCAGCCATGCCCCCGACAACCTCCACGGTCCATGAGTACGAAGAGGAAGAGAACCCAACGGGTGATGCACCCAGACAGACTCAACCTCCATCGTATGAGACCGAAGGTGCGTCTTGGCTTGGATGGCCAGGTGCTACATGGGAGACACCCCTATCCACTTCAGGCTCTAGCAGCTTGCCTCCAACATCTATGAGAAGATGTCATTCAACTTTGGCTAGAAGTGATCGCGACTATAGCCAAGTAATGACGGACCTCTATAGACTATGGAGGAGCTTGAAGAAAGGACGGGTGACATCTAAAACACTCTCCAAGGGCATATCCAATGTATCCAAGACCGGCAACAACACATGGACGCTCAATTCATCAACCTCAACTCCACGCTACAACAACAACAAGCCGGTCTCGCGGCATACTTCCATCATCAAGGGTTCAACTCTCAACACAGAGGTAAGTGAAGAACAAGCTTGGGGGAGGACCCCCACGTGAGGTAAATTGTATCAACCCCTCTACATAATTATTTTCCACTTACCCATCATCCACCTTGCATCTAAAAAAATAATAATAAAATAGGATAGTTTTATTTTCCAATAAAATAAAATATGTGCAGTAAGAATGACTTGAAATTCACATAGATGAAATGATGAATAGTTGCTCTGTTTTAATTTTCCTAAGACCCTAGTTTACGACTTACTACTCTCCAACATATTGCTCTCATTGGTTAAAATTGCTTTTTCCTTGACTTGGAAATTGTGGGTAGAAAAAGCTTAATCCATTCTAATTTGTTGTGAGATATGATATAGTGATATGGCTGCTATTCCTAGTTTGATAGTGAAACTTAGATTTCTGGAAAAATTATAAAAAGATTTAAGTTATCCTCATTTGATTGGAAATACCCACCAAAGCCATATGATAGATTACATTGATAGACCTTATGCATATGCTATTTGCTTTCACATTGAGATTTGTCAAACTAGTATAGACATATGTGAGATTTCTTTCATTACTTTTTGAATTCAAGACTTCACTTGCACATGCTATACTTCTACACTAGAAGTAAGCAAATTTCCATCATACCACCATTCGACAATAAAAAAAGAAACTCCATATCATTCACGCTTAGTACTCTATCAAAAAAATTCATTGCATATAAAGGGAGTAGAAGACATGGCTACAAGAAAAAGAAAAGAAAATGCATTCTTACATCATAAGCATGAGAAAAAAAAAGTAGCCATGTTTCATACTTGCAAAACAAGAGAGTCCATTCAAAAAGGAGTCATCTCAGAATATCCACATCCACTCCATTCCATCACACTTGCACAAGTCTTGAATCAAATTGTTTTGAAATGGATTTATCCTAGGGCTTGCTCTTTTGAATTAGCAATATTATGTGTTGCAAATATGCCTACTATATTCCCTACCAAGCTCAACATACAATCCTTATGTAGAGGTAGGATGAATTTAGGCACAATGCCTTGGTGAGGACATATTTCCACTACACAAAAATGAGAGACTTGAGAGAATCAAATTGAGATACATAAAATCTAAATTGAACTCTCCAGAATTTAAGTGGAACTTGATTTCTAGGGTATGTGTGCTCATTTGCTGTTCTATCTTTCAACCACCCATGAATAGGAGATGGCATAAGCCCCATAATAACCTAAAATGGGTGAATTACCATACCAATTTTTGCCATACTAGGTAGAGTATTTTGTTGAGCACATGGTACTTTTGAAAAATAGAACATAGTAGCAAGTCCTGATCATCAACCTAAAGTCTCGACTTTGCTCGGGACGAGCAAGGGATAAGCTTGGAGGAGCTTGTTGACAGCTGTTATACACCAATTTCACCCATCAATATAACTCAATTATGTGAAGGAATTGTCATTTCTTGCACACATCACCTTTATACTTAACCTATTTTCACTTGTTCTTGGAGAAAGTAGTGCATGCAGAGATTCTATGCAGAAATGAAGTGAAAGAAGAGGATGGATCCTATAAAATATCATTCTAGCCAATCAAGAGAAGACACGTGGAACCACATGGATCAAATGGCCCACAAACAGAAGTATTCGAGGCCATCCAATGGTGTAGCAACCATATCAATCAATGGGACCCACCTACGAGTCACCTGGAGAAAGCACACCGCAAAAGAGGCCAGGACCAGGTCAACCGACCCACCTAGTGGGCCGACTAGTTCCTGGCGCCTTTATCGGTGAAACTCCACGTGGTGACTTCTCTCGGCTTGAAGTGGAAATGGGTGACTAATTCGCGCGCTTTTGGTGGCGGGAACCGACCCTTCTTCAAGCTATAAATAGGACCCCTCACCCCTCACTTCAACAGACACCTTTTGAGTATTCATCCACTGTGTTCACTACTCTCCATAGGTTTAGAGCAGTATAGGCTGTAGAGAGGAGAGTCTCTAGTCCATAGTCCAAGTAGGAATGGAGTAGAAGGAGTCTCTTCCCAATTGGGAAAGGTATGTCTCCCATATTCCTATTTGTATTTGTGACATTATTCATAATAAATATGATATC
Organism: Tuctoria greenei; assembly: GCA_036927565.1. Classification (NCBI taxonomy): domain Eukaryota; kingdom Viridiplantae; phylum Streptophyta; class Magnoliopsida; order Poales; family Poaceae; genus Tuctoria; species Tuctoria greenei. Next base: position 53,780,395 of record JAYESD010000007.1, on the reverse strand, counting down.
TTTAGTCTAGTATTGTTCATATACTTGGATGAAGTGTTTCTTGTTTGATTGTGGATTCCATGTATGTGGTAGGAGTAGTATTTATGATTGTGCTATACCATTCTCATTACATTATCATAAACACTATAAACCTCCACTATAGTCTAATTAGCTATGATATGGTTATGTTAACATGAATCCCTTATGCTATGAATTAACATTGGTTCAACGATGATTTAGTTCATTGCCTTAGGATGGCTTGTGCCTAGGCTATTAAGGTAATTACTTAATATGCTAGCATGGTGCTAGGATAGAGAGTAGCGTTGAATGTCTCGTAGACCCACGGATTGAAGAGGTAGGAAGTAGGTGGTGACAGCCCTATCTGTCCTTTGTAATCCTCCACGTTTGGTTGTGCCACATGCTCTTGGTGGGAGTCGCCTAGTGTTGCTAGGGGTAAACCCGTTCCCGATGTGTTAATCCACTTAGCATGAGAATTCATAATTAATATGATCATTAGTAAGTAACTTAGGCTATGTATATGTACATTAGGAGCATAGTAGGAGTCTCTACCTAACTCTTAGCCTAGTTGCTCTATTACCTCGTTTATCCCATTAGGATATAATTCTCTCTTGTGTGTCACACTACCTGAACTTATCATTTAACCCATCCTTGCTAGAACCCTACCTAGACAAACCTAAGACTTTCCACTTGATGATTGTTTTACTTCCATCCAGCCTTCCTTTGGGAAAATATAAATGACACCCTTTGGGAATACTCTTAAAAGGAGAAATTCTACTTCGATGGTTTACGTACGCTTGCAGACGTTCATTTAACTATCAAAACCTACCAACAAGCATTTCTGGCACCACTTCTAGGGATGAATTGTTAGTAGTGCATAGGAAATATAAACACCTTCACACCACCGTCCCCGTGGCACAACGCATCGCTGCCATTTGGTCACGTTGCCATCGGCCTCAACGGCAAGCTGTTGCTGCTGCCGTTGTCACCAGGGAACGCCGCACTACTGCCACCTTGGGTCGGCGTGCCGTGGCCAGGAGTCCCCATGCCACCAGTCCACTGGCAGGGCGCCGCCATGTGTATTGATGGTCAGATGACGGCTGCCAAATTTTCCATTGTTGGACTCCTGGCCTCCGCACCGTTGTTTTTGGTGTTGCACACCCGGCCACTTTTGACACCCCTTTGGGTGGCTGACTCAGGTGCTTCCTACCACACCACACCAGAAGCTAGCTTCCTCTCCTCTTCCCACCCACCTCACCCTTCCCATCCTTCATCTATCGTTGTTAGAAATGGATCTGTTCTTCCAGTCACCTCAGTAGGTGATTCAATTCTTCCCAGCCTGTTTTGTCTTCAAAATGTTCTGGTTTCCCTGGCATCATCCATATCCTTCTCTCCGTTCGTCAGTTCACAACTGACAACTATTGCTCTACGAAGTTTGACCCCTTTGGCATGTTCGTGAGGGATCTTGCCACCCGGCATATTCTCCTTCGCTGCGATAGTTCAGGACCCATGTACACTCTGTCTCTCACGGCCTCCACATCATCCACTCCATAGGCACTGACTACTACAACTTCTTCTACCACTTGGCACCGTCGGCTTGGCCATCCTGGTCATGTTGCCTTGTCTAAGTTGTCTAGTGGTTCAGTCATCGCGTGTACCAGAGACGCTCACGAGTCACTCTACCATAATTTTCCAGTTAGATTGCCATGTCCGGCTTCCTTTTTCTAGCTCTGACTCTCACACTTCACATGCCTTTCATCTCATCCACTGTGACTTGTGGACTTCTCCAGTCCTCAGTGTGTCAGGTCGCAAGTACTACCTTATAGTACTTGATGACTTCTCTCACTACTCCTAGACCTTTCCCTTGCGTCTGAAGTCTGAGGCGTTCTCCACGTTGTCTCACTTCTTCGCTTGGGTTTCCAATTAGTTTGATCGCATTCTTCTTGCCGTCCAATGTGACAACGGGCGCGAGTTTGATAAATCTGCACTCCGTGACTTTCTTCTTTCTCACGATGTCTAGCTGCGCATGTCTTGCCCTACACCTCTCCTCCTAACAGGAAGGGTGAGCAGATGATTCAGACCACCAACAACATCATGCGATCCATGATGTTCTGGGCCTTCACCCCCGCTCGGTATTGGGCAGAGGCCCTTCTTAGTGCCACTTTCGTTCTTTATCGCCTTCACACTAAGGCAATTGGCGCTCCTACTCCCCACTTTGCCTTGTTCGACACCACTCCTCTCTATGACCACCTTCTAGTGTTTGGGTGCGCTTTCTACCCTAACCTCTCTGCCACAGCTCCCTGTAAGCTTGCACCTCGCTCAACTCGATGTGTCTATCTCGAGTACTCCCCTGATCATAAGGGGTACCGGTGCCTTGACCTTGCCACCCGTCGTATCTTGGTCTCTCGACACGTCGACTTCGACGAGTCTTCCTTCCCGTTTTCCACCTCGTCCTCTGACTTTGCCACCGAGTTGGATACCCTTATCTCTACTGACCCTAAGGTTGCTCCTATATAGCGACCTTGTTTGTTACCTCTTGCAGGTTACCCACTTGCTACGCCACGCACGACTTTGCCTTGGGTTGCCCTGGTGCCCTCGATGTCGCCCGCTACGCCACGCACAGCCCCGATGTCGCGACGTCACCCGCCACGCCACGCGCAGCCCCGACATCCCGATGTCTCCCATTGTGCCACGAGCGGCCCTGGCATCCCCGACGTTGCCCGCTACGCCACGTGTGACCACAGCGTCCTCGACATCGCCCGCTGCGCCACGTGTGGCCCCGGCGTCCCCGACGTCACCCGCTGCACCACACGTGGCGCCGGCGTCTCCGACATCGCCCACTGTGCCACGCGCGACCCTGACTTCCTCGATGCTGCTCGCTGCACCACGCGTGGCCTCGATGTCCCCGACATCGTCTGTTGTGCCACGCGTGGTCCGGCGTTCTGGTACGCTGAACCCGCTCTTGTCTATTAGCAATGAGCGAGAGTTGGTGCACCGACCTCCTCGCATCTTGAGCCTCTGGTGGACCACCCCCACTACTCCATCAGGACCCTAGTAATGTCCACCCGATGGTAACCCAACAGGCGACTGGGGTTCTAAGGCCTGTGGAGCTTGTGGGGACTGGGGTCTGCACATTCCAGGAATTGCATTGGGTGGTTCCATGTGATGCGGAACCCAACAGCACACAAGAACAATCTTACAAAATAACCAACACAAATATTTTATTTCACAAGATGATTCTCTTTTATAACATAATATACAACACAGCGGTATATACATATTCATAATCTCCACTAGCTATGCACAAGAGAAGCGGTCCATGCCCACGGACGCTTCTCACTAGCAACACGAAACAGAAAGCAACGGCAAGGTTTCTGTGAGAGATACATCTCGACATGCTCGATATCTCACGGACAACCACAACATAAGCACAAGCTAATAATACCTGCAAAAACCACAATATAGCAACTGTGAGCACAAGGCTCAACAAGACTTAACTGTCTCACCTCAATCATGGAACTCTAGATGCTGGAAACTTTAAAGACTGGAAAGCTGAATTTGCAGGAATGGACTCACCGAGAGTAAATCCTTAGTGGTCAGTTTTAATGTAGCATACGCGATCCGTGGGCATAGAATCATTGTGAATTCCACAATCATACTAGAAGCGCTTCGTCCATGATGATACTTGCTCAAGGTTGCATAAGCTTTATTCAAGTTAAATGTTTGTAAATTTGTAAATTTAATTATGCTATCTCTATAGTAGCCAAGGTTGCAATACAAAGAATTATTTATAGCAACATATTCATAATCTTTCCATTTTCCTTTCTTACTACGTCAAGACTCAGTGACAAAGTATGCTCAATCCATAACCGCGAGCGATGGTGATTGCAACCAGTAGACACCCAGACTGCACGACACGTACGCCCATACTCGGAGTTGCAACGGCACACTCCACTGATGTCGCACGCAGCCACCTTTCCAAAGACCAACCCATATCAAAACAAATCGATCGACCCGAACAGCGAGCTCCCTCAAGGTACACCTCCGCTGTGAGATGTTCATGAGCGAGTTACCTCCCACTGTACTAACAGCCGACAGCATAAGCCGATTGAAAATGTTCCAACGTAGGATCCTCAAGGTACATCGGTTTTGTGGGTCCCATATAGCCAGTATGCAACCGGTACAGTTCAATCTTGTCCAACAGGTCAAGGCACGAGACGGGCCTTAATTGACACAGACAGGACTACACAGCCAGGACCGCGTCCTGCTGCATCCTATGCTCCTGCGCGGTCTCCAATTTATTAAAGGGAATCATCACAATTAACTCGTAATTCCAATCCAGTGTAAACCAAGTGCTAGTCTCGTGAGAAGGTTCCAACCTCTCGACTTCTACCGTTTCATCCAACTAGACATTAAGCATAGCATATCGAAACATGGAGTATTAATCTACCCAAACCACTCTTTGGATTATTCTGTTCATGCAAGTGGGTTTCATTGCACAAGACCTAACGCACAATACATCTCATCCATATAGTGTGTTTAAATGAAAACTTTGCAAGATTTCTTAAATGCAAACCGGGGCTGGCCTTTCGATTGGAATAAAAGTCAGCGACGATCAGTTAGTATTCTTCGATGAGAAATCACGCCACACCAGAATCACTATAGAAATCCTCAGCTCCGGGTTGTGCTTCTTGTCGGCCACGTTTGTCGCGAACACTACCGAAATGATATGCAAATAAGATATTGCAATTTATTAATATAACAATTGAAGTTGATTATAACTCAAGAAGGGTTAATATTAGTTAGGACTTGAAGTTAGAAAGGAAACAAGATGAACATAGGCAATGGACATATGAAGTGAAATAGATATTGTTTTGTACATAGGGATGTGATCTCAATTTTATACAGGTTCATCAGAATCCCTGAGCCTGAGAAAATTACAGGGAGTTCACATGGTCATGTAGGAATAACCAGGTAAGTTTCAGATACAACAATTGAATATATTGGTCTACAAAATTTCTTAATTTTTAGCTTTCTCTGAATTTTCATTGTAATTCTGGATGTCTATCATGGCTACCAATGGTTGTACCGTACATAGGGGGTCCCACTGGTTCTATTAAAATTTGTTTCACAATTTTCTAAGCATTCTACTGTGAGATATTGAATTTAGAAGTTTGGACAAATTTCTGTACAAATTCTAAATGAATTTGGCTATTTTTATGTGCATAGAGAATACCCAGGTGATCAGACCGTGTAAATTAAGTCTAATGACCCTGAAATTTTTACTGATGTTGAATAATAATCAATTGAAGGTTCTGGAAAAATTTGGTAATTTTACAAAGAGCAGAACTATAGGAATTAATTCTATAAGCATTTTGTTTATTTGAATTATGGAGCAATTTTTATAGACTTCCATTCAATTCCAAGCGCACCACTGGAATTTAATCTTCATGCTGGTTATAAAAAATTTTATTTGGGAATTTTTGGACATTTCTACTGGCCATGGTGAATTTCTAAAGATTGGGTAGTTTCTGTAATTATTTTTCTATTGGAATATTGACTGGACCGTTGACAGTGGTCCCACTATTTAAAATTGGCCATTGGGATTGAAGCAACACAGTGGTTCACAAAGTAGTCCCGCAGCCACACTTGATCCCGCGCCACAAACTGATTCGCGGTTTGACAACAGGGGCTAACAAGTGGGGCCGGCCCGGGGTCTTCTTCAACCTTGGGCAGGGGCCGAGTGGCGGCGCCCGACGGCGGACCCGGTGGCACTTCTCGCCGGCGGCCTTTCCCCTGCATCTCCCTGCCCCCAAATGGCCTCCTGTGCCAAAATCAACACGGGAATAACTCTGGTCTGGTCGGAGAAAGCCAAGGATGGCCGGAAACGGTGCCCCACGGCGGCGGCGGTCGGCACAGCTCTGACGAGGTCGCCTGAAGCATAAACTGCACTATTTTGCCATGGAATTGGTCGCACGGCGCTAGTAAGCGATAAGGAACAAGAATATGAACACAAATAGAGGAGAAAAGGGCTGGAACTGGGATTCCACCTTAGACCTAGGTCCAAAGGTCTGGCCGTCGCAAGAACTCGGATTGTAGCGAGTATGGTGGATGAAAATCGAAGCCGTTTGATCCTAAAGGTCTGTCGGAACATGAGGATTCTATTGTACAGTTTAATTAGAAAATTTTTGGACGTGGAAACTGAATTCCTAGGCTGAAGTCTCTCTGTTCTTGAGAACGGCCGAAGTAAAAATTCGACTCCGGCTAAACGGTGCTACGAACGGACTAGAACTCCTGGGGACAGCATGGAAAGGTTGGGGTGAACCTTTTTGCGGCTGGAGTGAGTCGGGAGGAAGACCGAGACGGCCGGGCATCGTTGAACAGGGGTGGCACCGAAGTTTTTGAGCTTTGGGGGAGAAACGTCGTGCACCATCGGCAGAGGGAGAAAACACTGGATGAGCTGTGTGGGAAGGTTGAGAAGGCGCCGGTGCACCCAACAGCTGCACCAGATTTGCTTGAGTATTCTAGTTTCGGCTGGACAACTGAAAGCAGGGGTCGGCCATGGTGAGCTCGAGCAGAGCTGCACCAGGGAAAGAAATGCCGACCAGAGGGAGAGGGAAGAAGAAATGGCACCAAGCTCGGATTATAAGAGCAGGGGCATGCTGTGGACAGGTTGTTGAGGGGAGGTGGCACATGCAGAAGATGTGGTGTCGCCATGGGACGAGCAGGGAAATGGAACACGCTCTGTTGTGCTCCCTCACTGTATGACAAGTGGGTCTCACCCTTCTCCTTATCCCTTCTATGTCCATTTAATTCCACCACTAAACAAGGTCCAAAATCCATGAAACTTTGTAGATAGGCTCAAACAAATATCTAGGATCTGATTCTGAAATTGGATTTCAAGTTTGGACAGGTTTCATGTGAAATTCAAATTCAAATTTGAATTTGATTAGAATTCAATGCACCCATTGAATTAAATAGAATTAGTGCTACAAATATTATGAAAATTTGCAGGGGTGCTATTTGTAATATTTGGAAGCTAATGGTGAGTTCATATTTTAATTTTGGAAAAATTTGAACTTGAGTTAAATTTATTTTTTTTGAATTCTCTCAATTGAGGTTTAAATTGGTCTGAATTTTTCAATTGTCCTTTTGATTTTCTTATTTCAAATTTTAAGTTCTCCTATATGAAGTTTGTACTTTGAATTTTTTGGGATTTTATAGAGCGGTTCTCCGGGTCGTCCTCTCTTCGATGACCTCCCCACCGCCTGCCTCTTCACCCATTTCGCCTATCCAATCTTCTGTTCATAGTGCCCTTGCCAATCCCTACTTGCCTTAGGCTATGGCAGAAGAGTATGCGGGCTTGCTTGCAAACCAGACCTGGGACTTGGTTCCCTGTTTTGGTCGTGGCAATGTTGTCACGGGAGAGTTGGTATTCACGCATAAGGCGGAAGGCGGATGGGTCTCTCGAGAGGTACAAGGCTCGATGGGTTATTTGGGGCTTCACTCAGCGCCCTGGTGTCGACTATGACGAGACTTTCAGCCTGGTGGTGATGCCCCGACAGTTCGGACCATTCTGTTGTTGTCTCTCTCATGTTCCTGGCCTATCCACTAGTTGGACATCAAGAATGCCTTCCTCCACAGCACACTGATGGAGACGGTGTACTGCAGTCATCCGACAGGGTTTGTTGATTCTACTCGCCTAGACATGGTCTTCTGACTGAACAAGTCCCTGTACGGCCTAAAGCAGTCGCCCATGGCTTGGTACAACTGGTTCACCTACTTCCTGGCCTCCCTTGGCTTTGTCGAGGCAAGGTCGAACACCTCGCTCTTTGTCTACCACCGTGAGGGGGACATTGTGTACCTCCTCCTCTACGTTGACAACATTGTCCTCACGACGTCTACTCTGGATCTCCTTCAGTGCACGACTCCACCCTGCAATAGGAGTTCGCGATGAAGGATCTGGGCCAACTCCATCACTTCCTCGACATTACGTTCGATCACCGCTCCGACAGCCTGTTTCTCCACCAGCGACAATACTGCCTGAACATACTCTAGCCAGTGGGCATGGCTGATTACAAGCCGTGCTCCACTCCGGTGGACACCCAGGTGAAGGTCTCTTCCGTCGATGGTGCCCCTGTCGTTGACCCCACCATTTACAGGATTCTTGCAGGTGCTCTCTAGTACCTCACCTTCACCAGGCCGGACATCTCCTACGCGGTGCAGCAGGTGTGCCTTCACATGCATGGTCCGCGGGAGCCACATGTCACCGCTGTGAAGCGGATCCTTTGGTACCCGCACGACTCCCTCGACTACGGCCTCCATCTTCGGGGTGACTCGGCTTCCGAGCTAGTCGTCTACACCGACGCTGACTGGACGGGTTGACCGAACACCCGTCAGTCCACCTCTGGCTACACTGTATTCCTGGATGGTAACCTTGTCTCCTAGTCCTCAAAGCGACAGCCCGTGGTGTCATGCTCGAGTGCTGAGGCAGAGTATCGCGCGGTGGCCAACAGCGTGGCTGAGGCCACCTTGCTCCAGCAGCTGCTTGAGGAGCTCCATTCCCCCGTCTCCCGGAGCACGTTGGTCTACTGCGACAACGTCAGTGCCTTCTACCTCTCCACCAGTGCCGTTCAACATCAGCGCATGAAGCATGTGGAGATTGATCTTCACTTTTTCCGTGAGCGGGTTGCATGTGGCGAGGTCCGGGTCCTTCTTGTCCCGACGACGTCGCAACTTGTCGATATCTTCACGTAGGGCCTCCCTTCGTCGCTGTTCTCCGAGTATCGGTCCAGTCTCAACATCTGTCTGGCTAGATGTTGGGACTACAGGGGGGTGTTGGAGTGTATACGACTTTGTGTGGGGGTTTATTGAGCCAGGCCCATGTATTCACTTATATGTACCTTTGACACTTATTGGAAACCCTAATCCCATTTTCATCCCTTCCACCAGGCTTCGAAAATACTAAGAATTGGCATGGCTGCGAATTTGATTTTAGGGAATCCAAAGGAGACATTTAATCCAGTTTTTGCCTAAAATTTGAATCTGACATTTGGATTTAAGTTTGACATTGCTAATTTGATCTTGCTCTAAATGCACAACTGCTTGCTCCATTTCAATAAGCACTGGTAGGGTGACTAAATGGGATGTAGGAGAAACAATGATGAGTACAAAATGGTATTTTTGACAGGAGTGAATTGGAATTCCCAATTTGAATTACACTTCCCACTATATGGTTTAATTTGATTTACATTAATATTGACTTTAAAGTATTTTCTCCCTTCTCTAAATTATTTTTAAAACTGGGCTTTTACAGTTTTCTCGAGTCGGCACAAGTTTAGTCCGTTACCAGATTTCATGGCAACATTCTCCTTCCTTACAAAAAGGAAATTGGATATAAAAAATGATGAGCGCCTGTTATTTTAGACTGTAATTTAATATGCAGTACTTTTTTGAAAAAACGAATTTTCTGTCTAGTACAGTGCACTATTATTTTTAGTATACTTTCAACATTTCCAACCGTTACGGTTCAAAAGTGGCAAAATTTCAATCTCGCTATCGATATGCCATCAACCCATGCCCCCCCCCCCACACACACAGACATGCACACAAAAAAGGCAAAAAGAAAAGGAGAAAAAGCCGAGACTGCTTTTAAGATTAAAAAGGGTTCTACGGTTGTGGGTGCAATTTTCAGTTCCATAGAAAGGGAAACAATATTAGCCAAACAATTAAAGTCGGTGACAAAATTTGCTAAGAGTATGGATTATGGTTTGATCATTTGCAGAACCCGAAAGATGGAAGCCATTGCCATCACAACAATGGTGTACAGTCACGTATTTTGGGGTGTGTGAAGAGGTGGTCAAAGTGGTTTCTTCGCCAGATAGATAAGTTTTTTTGATCTTAATCGGCAGACTAGCTACCATTTCATTAAAGCAGGAACAAAGTTTAGAAAAAGTACAAAAGCAACAACTTGAGTTGTTGCTGAACAATGCAAAAACAGAAAACGAACAAAACGGTGCCACGACTAATTAAGTACTAGTGGACCCAGATTCTCTCCCGCCAGGAGGAAAAGATCAATTTCTTATTTCTCTAGACTAGCCAATGCTGCCGGAATTTTTTTGAGGCCCTGGAAAATTCTTCTATTCCTCTCCTTTCAAACATTCCACCAGAAATATAGGACTACGCCGGCAACACTCCTTCTTTCCTTTATTTGTTGTGGCCCGTGCAATGGAGTAGAAACGTTGTGTCATTGAAAGTTCATGTGCAGTCAAGCTCCCCAGGTGTATTTGGAAATTAATCCATCCACTCACTATATTCACAACATGTTTTTAGAATTAGCATTGTGTAAACAAATGAACATTTGATTCGGCTTTCTGTAGACAAAGTGGGCAGACCACCCCATTGTCCCATCCTCTCTCATGTAAATTGTCTACTGTCAATGCCTTCTCATGTGCTATCACCCAACCAAAATACTTCACTTTTGGTTCCACCAATGCTCTCAAAATGTGCTTTGATTGAAAAACTTTTAATGCTCCAATAAATTGGATCCTGTATGCGGATTTATCTGTGTAGGACTTATTGGCTGTCCACCTCCATATTATCTCATCTCTTACCCCTTCATTCACAGAGGCCAGATAGATAAGTTGCCATCATAATTTTGCCTTCCGTGCCTCCAGAAGCAGCAGATCTCACATACTGACAAAGAGAGATAATGAGAGAATTTCTTCCTACACACTGTCATGCAAAGAAATAAATGGCACAGAAAAAGGCGGCTCTTGTATAAATAGTAATCAAACTGACCGCGCAAATTTAGTGTAAACACTACAGGAATCCTGACGATTTATGTGTATACAGCCTCGAAGTTCATGCAGTACAGGAGTCAGTTTCAAAATACAAACGATTGTTTTGTATCCTTTTTGTAACTGGTGTAACAACTGTGTGTAGTGAAGAGCTGTGGCCACAGCAACATTATTACTCTCTTCACTTGATGACCAGCAGCGCCGGCTCTACGGTTTTGGGGGCCCTAGGCGAACTCAGGGTCGTAGGCCCTTAAAATTAAATATTTTTAGTTTGTAATACTAATATATGTTAGAATTTCATTCTATTAGAGGTTTGTTAATTCCTAATAAATCTCAAATACTGTCGGTGGTTTTGATCCGGCAGATCTCCCGACACTACTAAAGTGTTAGAGGAGTTTGAGGTTCGGTATGGGCGCGCGGAGATTCCAGAAGGTGAGATGTCGAGTGACACAAGGGATACTAAGATTTACGTGGTTCGGGCCGCCTGAGCGTAATACCCTACTCCACGGGGTGTGTTGGTGTTGTATTGGATGTATGTGATCAACGTCAGTTGAGAGTTGTAGGATCGAAGAGCACGTGAAAAGCTACCAGAGGGGGGGTGAATGGTAGATTTAAAAATCTTACGCAACGGAAACAATTAAACCCCGATCCCTTCGGTAGAAAAACGATCTGTTTAAAGAAATCGTGTGTGAGACTAATCTAAACGTGTTTCACCGTGACAAAAGTGATAGTTATTAGAGAGAATCAAGTCACGAAGACAACACAAAAATAATCACTCAAATTCGACGAGAAAAACTCAAGTTATGATCGAAAGATCAAACAATGGTCAATCTGACCTACCCGAGAAAACAGTTTCTGGAATGCTGCAAAGAAACTCGTGTAGATCACAAACCACAAATTCAATGACCGTGAAATTTTGATAGATGATAGAAAATCAAGTTGTGAAGACAACCCCAAAATAATCACGTCAATTGGATTAGTAAAACTCGAGTTATGATAAAACCACCGACGAAAGGTAGTGCCGTCCAGAAACTAGATGAGTAAAACTTGTCTGGAACAAGTCAGACGAACAAGGCACAAAAGTTCCTTGAAACTACGAATTTTATTCAATAGAACACAAGAGGAACAGCCCCAAAGTCGTCTACCACGAGCTTTGGCCTTCCCTTGCTTATATAACCAGCCCTTAGGCCATCCCAATCTCAACTAGGACTCCAATCCTAATCCGATCACAATCGGAACTTTCCATAACTGCTTAGGACTCTTCTATATGCAGATAGAAGCAATCTTAAGACTTCCAAACACCTTAGGAATGTATCCCACATTCCTAAACAACTCAAATTCGTGACCCACACGAAATCCTAACATAACCAACTCGATACTTTCCATACCGAGCCATAACCGACTCCGCCGCAGTCAAAGTCATCAACCGGTACGATCCGATCCTTCCAATCAGATCTTTCTTCCATAATCCGTCTCTAGAAGCATATTGCCACGTCATGCACCTCATGCACACGTGTGAACACCTTCCTTTGACCTTCATATGCACTGCCCTTCATTCAATCATCCTGCACGACCTCCTGACCCGCTCAACCACAGTTCCTCCCGAACTTGGTTGTTGGAACCTCATCTCCTCCTGAGACTAGTCCAATGGATCCTGTCACCAGCCATGACTTGAACTCAAGCAACACCTGCACATGAACAAACAACCAATCCATACGAGCCCAAGTCCTCGACTTGACTCAAGTTAGTTCCGAACACAACACCTTACGTGAGAACCTCACATAAGCATGTTGCAAAACCATAGTAACACAATATCATCCATATCATCCAAAATGCACCAAAAACATGGAAAATGAATACTAAGCAATCTTTCCAATCATGTAAAGCAAGTACGAAACATTGCAAATGAAAAGCAGAAGCACTGCGGTCATGTTCCGGACCTTGCCAGAGCAACCCGGAGCTTGAGCCGGAGCTAACAAAAGCTAGTAGAACCTAGCGCTGGAGCTTACCAAAACTAGTAGATCCTAGCACCGGAGCTTACCAAAAACTAGTCAAAACTAGTCAACCCAAAAACCGGAGCTAGACAAAGTACGTCGGAGCTTAGCAAAAGCATGCCGAAGCTATCAAGTATATGCCGGAGCTATCAAATATATGCCGGAGCTATCAAAGACATGCCGGAGCTAAAGATAAAGCTCACCAGAGCTAACCAAAGCTAGTCGGACCTTACCAAGAAGCCGGACCTAGCATCTAACGCAACCGGAGCTACCCAAAACAAGTCGGACCTATGGTCGGATCTTGCTGTAGCTCAAAGCTAGAGTCAGACCTTGATAAAAAAGTGTTTTGGTGATATTTAAAACTTTTATCATCAAAGCCAAGTGTATTCACTACAAGCCAATGTATTCAGCACACATAGGTCTTACAATCTCCCCCTTGATGAATGCATTGGCAACACCATTTAAAATCCAAACATTAGCTTATTCTCATTAAAAGTTTTAAAGAAAATTTCTCCCCCTTTGTAAATAAAAAGTAAAATGAGAAAGAAAAATTATCCCATATTATCTCTCCCCCTTTATTATCTCTCCTTATGCTCTCTACATGCTTATCTCTCCCCCTTTGACAATGTATTCAGCAAGTCATGAGCATATAAACAAATTTTCTCTCCAACTTGAGTTGTTATGAGCATATTATAACATATACATATAATCAAAGCTCATCCAAGTTATACTATCAAGTACCTTACATTATCACATCAATGAAATGCATAAGGTAGTGTAAGCCATGCTAGAGATCAAATGTAATTTTTAGTTTAAGCAAGTCATGATCTCACAAACTTAACTATTTCAAAACCTGAAAGCATGACACTAGTTGCTGCATTTAATATTTTTCAAAGCATAAATTTAGATCATATGATATTTGCAAGAGATTATATGCGCATCTGCCTTATTCTAACCAACCAAGCCAAGCCTATGTCATTTGACAATTAGAAGCTTAAGGACATGGTTTTAGTCATACACAACTTCTTCCAAGTTCATATCTAAGTGCAATGACAAGCCATCTAAAAAGAAGAAGTGCGATGCATGCATATTCTCTTGATCTTTTCTCAATTTATATTTGTTCATAAAAACTCAACATGTGAGTTGATTACTTGATTAATTCTTAATGATTAAAAGCATTTGTGAGCATGCAACAAGTTCAAAACAGCAAGAAAGTTCGACCATGACCAGATTTAGTGTAAGTAATTATTCCAATTACTAGACATGGCAAAAACTACAAAATGTATAACACGAGTAATGTAGTAAGAACTTTCAGCATGCAAAAGGAATCACAAAGTCATATATGTATGAAATACTATGCTCATATTATTTTAATTTCAGATTCACACATATACTTCCCAAGTTTCAGAAACTCCCCCTCAATTTAAGCCATGAGGATGTATAACCCCTATTTCACTATGAATGTAACAAAAACGAGTGAAATCCAAAGGTTTTGTAAAAAATGTCAGCCAATTGTTGTTCGGTATCTACATGGTGAAGCACAATGTTTCCTTTTTCAACGTTATCTCGGAGAAAGTGATACCTAATGTCAATGTGCTTAGTTCTAGAATGTTGCACGGGGTTTTTAGCAATGCAAATGGCACTAGTGTTATCACAGAACAGTGGAACACTATCTAGATCAACCCCATAGTTCTTAAGTGTTTGAACAATCCAAAGAATTTGTGAACAAGCACTAGCAGCAGCTACATATTCAGATTCGGTTGTGGATTGTGCAACTGAATTTTGTTTTCTAGAGGACCAAACAACAAGAGAATTACCAAGAAAATGACAAGCACCGGAAGTACTTTTCCTATCAATCCTACAACCCGCAAAATCAGCATCCGAAAAAGCTTTCAAAGTAACGGTTGAGGAAGAAGGAAGATAAATGCCAAATTCTTGAGTTCCATGTAAGTACCTGAGAATCCTTTTGACGGCTTGACGATGTGAAACACGTGGGGAAGCTTGAAACCATGCACAAAGACATACGCTAAATTGTATGTCCGGTCTTGATGCCGTGAGGTACAAAAGTGATCTGATCATGCTTCTATATTCTTTTTGATCCACGGATTCACCATCTTCATCAAGTTCAAGTGTTGTTGCTGTTCCCATTGGTGTCCGAAGAGGCTTGCTTTTGTCTATGTTGAAGCGCCTTAGGAGGTCTTTGGTATACTTCGTTTGATGCACAAAGGTACCCTCCTTGGTTTGCTTGATTTGCAGCCCCAAAAAGTAAGTGAGTTCACCCACATACTCATTTCAAATTCGGAACTCATCATTGCTGAAAACTTGGACACAAGATCATGAGAAGCACAACCAAAGATAATATCATACACATACACTTGAACGAATAATGAGTCATTGCCATGTTTAAGCACAAAAAGTGTTTTATCAACCTTGCCCATTGTAAAACCCTTTTCAAGTAAGAATGTTTTTAACCTATCATACCATGCTCTAGGGGCTTGTTTGAGACCATATAAGGCTTTGGACAGTTTGTAAACATGATTAGGAAATTCTGGATTTTCAAAACCCGGTGGTTGTTTGACATAAACCTCCTCATCTATGTAGCCATTAAGAAAAGCACATTTAACATCCATTTGAAATAGCTTAAAACCTTTAGATGTTGCAAAAGCTAACAAAATTCTTATGGCTTCTAATCTAGCGACGGGAGCAAAAGTTTCATCAAAATCTAGACCTTCAACTGGAGTGAAACCTTGAGCAACCAACCTAGCCTTATTCCTAACCACAACCCCATCCTCACTTTGTTTATTTTTATATACCCATTTAGTTCCAATTAAAGTCTGACCTTGAGGTGGAGGTACAAGTTTCCAAACATTATTTCTTTCAAAATTTTCTAACTCTTCTTGCATGGCAATAATCCAAGATTCATTAGTGAGTGCATGTGATATATCTTTGGGTTCAAAAGAAGCAACAAAAGCAGAATGAGCATGAGTGTTTGGATCGCAAAACCTGGACCGTGTGACTCGTTCGTGCAAGCTTCCCATCATCTGTTGTGGGGGATGATCTTTGTAAAAACGTAGGGGAACTTATGTCTCACAAGCTTCTTCTTCATTAGGTTCATCGTAGATTGATGACCTTGTGACTTGTGGACGATCAGGACCAGCAGAGGTGATAGCCGGAGCTTGTTCAATGTCCGGAGCTGGACACATGTCAGCTTCGGAACTACCAGGCAATATCACCGGCTCTTCTTCATCTTTGAATATACCCTCCCCCTGAGGATACTGATATGGTCCTGCAACACCGGAGCTAGTACCTGGGCTAGCTTCATCAAAAGACACTTCACAAGTCTCCACAATTTTGTTAGTGTCAAGTAAAAGCACACGGTAGCCTCTAGTATGAGATGGATAACCAAGAAACATGCCATCAATGGATCGAGGTTCAAACTTATCGAGATTACCATGTTTCTTAACAAAGCATTTGCAACCAAATACCCAAAAGTGTGTAACACTAGGCCTATGTCCAAACCGAAGCTCATATGGTGTTTTACCTAGCTTAGCACGCCAGAAAACACGATTTGAGACATAACAAGCGGTTGCTAACGCATCAGCCCAAAATTTCCTAGGAGTTTGATATTCATCAAGCATAGTCCTAGCCATCTCAACTAAGGTTCTGTTCTTTCTTTCTACAACACCATTTTGTTGAGGTACATTTGGTGTAGAAAATTGATGATCTATTCTATTTTCAGCACAAAAGTGATCAAAAAATTGATTTTTAAATTCAGTTCCATTATCACTTCTAATTGCCTTTAAAGATCCTGGGTGATCAATTGATAATCTAAGAAATAAAGTCTTAAAGTGACTAAAAGCTTCATTCTTAGATGCCATAAACTAAACCCAAGAGTATCTAGAATAATCATCAACAATAACAAGAACATACCATTTACCTCCGAAGGATTGAACACGTGAAGGTCCTACGGTGTCATGATGCAAAAGTTGACATGGTTCAGTTGTCATGATCATTGTGAGAGGAGTATGTGAACCTGCAACCATCTTAGCATGTCTACAAGAAGAGCACACAATTTCTTTGTCCCCTTTAAGCTTAGGCAGCCCACGTATGCGATCAAGAGCACTAACACGCGTTAGGTGATCAAAGCCTACGTGACCAAGTCTACGATGCCAAAAATATAAGTCCTTTGAATCATTAGCAACTAGACACTTATGCTTAGTGGAAGACATATCAAAATCAGCTTTAAAAACTCTTCCAAACCGAGACATGTTAAAAGTAAGCTCACTATTTGAATCTACAACTTTGCAGCAGTTTTTATTGAAAATAATTTCTAGATTTTCATCTAGCAATTGTGCAACAGAAAGCAAGTTGTATTTCAAATTTTTGACAAGTGCCACATTTTTCAAAGTGTAGTGATCATTTACTTTAACCGAACCCTTAGCAATTATAGGAGTTGAAGAATTATCGGCAAAAGTAACATTCTCTACACGTGACACAAAAGAGAGGGAGGAGAACCAATCTTTGTTACCGGTCATGTGGCGTGAGCAGCCTGAATCCACAATCCAAATGTTCTCCTTCCTCAAATGTGTAACCTACATAGAAGCACAATACGTCGATGACTCAATACTGGGGTTAGTCAAAAGGCATTTAGGAATCCAGTACTGAGTCACACGACGTGCAGCAGGAAAAACACGCAAAAGCTGAGACAAAACAGCAGGTTTATGAGTCGAAGTTTGAGGTTTTCTATTTTTAACAGTTGATTTAGAAGTTGTTACTTGTTTAGAGTGAAAACCAGTAGCTCCGGAGGTAAAAGCAAAAGGTCCGGAGGCAAAAACTGAAGCTCCGGAGGGAACAACAGAAGATCCGGGAGATCTCGGAGCTATCAGAACTACCGGAGCTGCTTTTGCAGATTTCTTACCAGAAGGTCCGGAAGCTACCTTTTCAAATTTCTGACTCACTAAGGCAGGTTCTGTTTTTCTAATTGCATGGAAGTTATAAGATCTAGCAATTTTTCTTTCCTTTTTCTGTTGTTTAGCTAGTCTATAACAAAAATCTATGACATGACCATCTCTACCACAGAAGGTACAATGAAATTTAACTTTGTGTTCATGTCTAGATGAGCAAGCAATATTTTTATTTGAAACCGAATGAGGCAACACTCCTGCAGATTTGAAAACCACTTCTTTTTGTTTAGGAACTATTTGAATGAAACCACTTCCTAATGACTTTAGAATTTTAGGTGGATGTGCCTTAGCATGAACAAGAGAATCAAAACCTAAAAAAGTTTTATCTTTGCAAGACTTGGAAGAATTCAACAGCAAGTTTAGATTCTTATTCCCATTACAAAACCGACCTAGTGTCCTATTCATGTCATCAAGTTTCTTGGACAAGTCTAGGCAGTTTGCACATGAAGTTTTTCCTTTTAGTTTGCAATTGGAACAATTTTTAACTTCATGAGATCGTAAAACATTGTTCAGAATGGAAATTTCATTCATTGCATCTTTTAGTTTCTTATCAAGATTTTCACATGCAGAACAATGCAAATCATCTGTAGAACAAGAAGCATCTTTTAAGTTTTTATCACTAAGTGCAGCAAGCTTTTTGTTCTTTTCAATTTCTTCATCAAGTCTGTCTAGAGTGGAGGAATGTGCACTTCTTAGGGAGGACAAATGTTCATAGATTAAGTCACATGAGGGACATGCATCATCACTAGGAATCAAGGTTTTTAAACGGTTAATTTCAGATTCTAGTGATTCAATTTTAGCAGCATTATCCCTAAGCTTTTTGTCCTTTTTCTTGACAATAATAGTTGCACGAGAAATAGCATCACACATTTCATTGCAGGTAGAACATACCTCATCATTGTCACTGTTGTGTTCTGCTTCCTCCTGACTTGATCTTGATCTTGCTTTGCTAGCCATGAAGCCTATGTTGGCCAGGTCATCATTTTCTTCATCACTTTCAAAGTCAATGTCACTTGAACTGAGCTCTTGAAGCACGGTGATGAAGCTGTTGATCATCTTGCGTCCTATGGTACCCTTCTTTTTCTTGTTGGAATTTCTAGAGGAGGTCTGGACCTTGCTTTGTTTTTCTTCCCGGGTGGTCGGACCTGAAAGGTTAGGGCATTCTGTACGAAAGTGTCCTGTTTTACCACATTCAAAACAGCGTTGAGGTCCGGAGCTTCCTCTCCTTCTAGTTCTCACATTTTGCAATGCTTTTGAGAATCTAGTTGAGATGAGTGCCAACTCCTCTTCTAGAAATTCTTCAATCTGCTCCAAGGTTAGTGAGGACACTAGAGCAAGAGTATTGCAGGATGATGATTGGCCTGAGCTAGACATATCACGTTGTGAGACAAATGCAATAGACTTGTTTGGGTTCTTACGTGCTAGGATGTCAATTTCATGAGTTTTTAGTTTAGAATAGAGTACATCTAATGTAAGAGAACTCATCACAGATGATTCACGTATAGACGTTACTTTCATATCCCAATTTGACATGTCTAATGCACTAAGGAGTTATCTAGCATTTTCAGCATCTGAAAAATTAACATTCACGCTACGCAAGTTGCTGAGAATTTTATTGAAATGAGCAAAGAGGTCATCGATAGACTCACCGGGTTGCATCTCAAAACGCATATATTCCTTTTTGAACATATCTTGTTTTACCTCCTTGATTGTGTTGGAGCCTTCATGGTAATCACAGAGAGCTCTCCAAACATCGTATGCTGACCGGAGGTGTGCGACACGATCAAAGTCGCTTTGAGTGAGTCCTTGGATGATCAAGTTTTGGGCTTTGTTGTTGTTGTCGACGTCCCTTAGGTTTGTGGCCGTGACTTGATCATTGGGTGGCACTTCATAAGGCTTATACACCTTCTCCCATATTGCAAAGCCTTGTGCTTGGATGAACGCCTCCATGCGTGCCTTCCAAACCTGGAAATCAATACCAGAAAACACACAAGGTTTGGCGGAGTACTTCTCCATGATGATTAGTCAAAAAACACGTGCAAATCACAAAGATTAGAGCACCGTAGCTCTGATACCAATTGTAGGATTGAAGAGCACGTGAAAAGCTACCAGAGGGGGGGTGAATGGTAGATTTAAAAATCTTACGCAGCGGAAACAATTAAACCCCAATCCCTTCGGTTGAAAAACGATCTGTTTAAAGAAATCGTGTGTGAGACTAATATAAACGTGTTTCACCATGACAAAAGTGATAGTTATCAGAGAGAAAAACAGTTTTTGGAATGCTGCAAAGAAACTCGTGTAGATCAAAAACCACAAATCCAATGACCGTGAAATTTTGAAATATGATAGACAATCAAGTTGTGAAGACAACCCAAAAAGAATCACGTCAATTGGATCAGTAAAACTCGAGTTATGATAAAACCACCAATGAAAGGTAGTGCTGTCCAGAAACTAGACGAGTAAAACTTGTCTGGAACAAGTCGGACGAACAAGGCACAAAAGTTCCTTCAAACTACGAATTTTATTCAATAGAACACAAGAGGAACATCCCCAAAGTCGTCTACCACGAGCTTTGGCCTTCCCTTGCTTATATAACCAGCCCTTAGGCCATCCCAATCTCAACTAGGACTCCAATCCTAATCCGATCACAATCGGAACTTTCCATAACTGCTTAGGACTCTTCTATACGCAGATAGAAGCAATCTTAAGACTTCCAAACACCTTAGGAACGTATCCCACATTCCTAAACAACTCAAATTCGTGACCCACACGAAATCCTAACATAACCAACTCGATACTTTCCATACCGAGCCATAACCGACTCCGCCGCAGCCAAAGTCATCAACCAGTACGATCCGATCCTTCCAATCAGAACTTCCTTCCATAATCCGTCTCTAGAAGCATATTGCCACGTCAGGCACCTCATGCACACGTGCGAACACCTTCCTTTGACCTTCATATGTACTGCCCTTGATTCAATCATCCTGCGCGACCTCCTGACCCGCTCAACCACAGTTCCTCCCAAACTTGGTTGTTGGAACCTCATCTCCTCCTGAGACTAGTCCAATGGATCCTGTCACCAGCCATGACTTGAACTCAAGCAACACCTGCACATGAACAAACAACCAATCCATACGAGCCCAAGTCCTCGACTTGACTCAAGTTAGTTCCGAACACAACACCCTACGTGAGAACCTCACATAAGCATGTTGCAAAACCATAGTAACATGATATCATCCATATCATCCAAAACGCACCAAAAACTTAGCAAATGAACACTAAGCAATCTTTCCAATCATGTAAAGCAAGTACGAAACATTGCAAATGAAAAGCAGAAGCACTGCGGTCAAGTTCCGGACCTTGCCAGAGCAACCCGGAGCTTGAGCCGGAGCTAACAAAAGCTAGTAGAACCTAGCGCCGGAGCTTACCAAAACTAGTAGATCCTAGCACCGGAGCTTACCAAAAACTAGTCAAAACTAGTCAACCCAAAAACCGGAGCTAGACAAAGTACGTCGGAGCTTAGCAAAAGCATGCCAGAGCTATCAAGTATATGCCGGAGCAACGAAATATATGCCGGAGCTATCAAAGACATGCCGGAGCTAAAGATAAAGCTCACCGGAGCTAACCAAATCTAGTCGGACCTTACCAAGAAGCCGGACCTAGCATCAAACGCAATCGGAGCTACCCAAAACAAGTCGGACCTATGGTCGGATCTTGCTGTAGCTCAAAGCTAGAGTCAGACCTTGATAAAAAAGTGTTTTGGTGATATTTAAAACTTTTATCATCAAAGCCAAGTGTATTCACTACAAGCCAATGTATTCAGCACACATAGGTCTTACAAGAGTGTAAAGTCAGCGTGTCTTTGGAGAGTGTCCTATGTATCGTCGGCCTGTCCTTTTATAGTACAATGGCAGGCCATTACAAGTTAGCCTGGCCCGACATGTGGCCCCGGCGGTTACTGATATTGATACACATTCAACATGTTTAATTGCCCTTAATGACCAAGTTATCGGCTTTGACAACACCGTTACTGGTAATTAAGGTCGTCCGATCGTGTGTCATTAATATAGTATTATTGACACTTGATCGGGTCTTGAAGTCCTTGATTCCCCTTTGAAGATCCGGAGCCGTTGTGGAGTCTTCCAGAGGTTAGAGGCTGAAGATCCGACGGTTGGACATGTGGCAGAGCCGGAGCACACTGTGGGGAACAGATAGGTCCGGTGTTACCCGACACGTGTCAGTTCTAGAGCTTCCCTCGGTTTGGGGTTAGGTCCGGGGGTTCCATTTCGGTACATAGCCCGGAGCTTCCCCCTTGTGGGCGGTAGCTCCGGTTTGATAGTACACGTGGCGACCCTGGGACTAACCATGTTGGAGAAGCAGGTCCGGTTATGTCTGACATGTAGGCCTCCGAAGGTCTTCAAATCAAGTAGATGCCTTTCCCTTGAGATCTTTGCAATCCCAGGGAGTATATGGTACCCAGGGTACCGACAGTGGCCCCCTGGGCCCACCTCCGGGGAAGACCCCTTGGGCGAAGTCATTCCGCCAGAGGTGGGTCCATCCTTCGACTTTTGAACTGAGTCTTCAAAGGTCTTCGGATGTGCCGTTGGTGATAGTTTGGATTTAAATCCTCGCCGCGTGGCATATCCCGTGTGCGGCAAATGAGATCTTTGGCGTGCGGATCTCACGCAATTGAAGGTCGCCGGTTCCTGATATGAAAATCGTATCGGATCCGCGTGCCTTGTCAGGCCGCCACCTTCGGGCTTCCCACCTCATGATGACAACCGTTCGCCTAGGTAAGAATCTCGACTTGATCGTCGGGGTGGTCCCGGGCCCTCTTGTCATCGGCTGGGTGGAATTTTTGAGTAGTATCTTTGACTTCCTTGCGGTTTCCATCCAAGCATTGCGAGGGCTTACTTAAGGAGGAAAGCGCGCACCTTCTGGAGTTCTTTACGCCTCTCATCTTATCTTGCGCTCAAACTCCCAACTTGTGCTCGCTTTTCCTCTCTTGCCTTGCTGTGCTGCGGTGGAGTTGGGTCTCCGCGAGAGTCGTTTGAAGACCGAAGGTGACTTGAAGAAGGTCCGGGCCCTCATGGGATGGTCCCCGGATTTCTTCAACCGTCTGGTCCGCGCCAGAAGAGAGCTCCCATTCGAGAAGGAGCACGCCGGCGAGATGGGTACTTCTCTTCGTACGCCACGGTGGGGTTGATCCCACCTTTTTCCTCCTTTTTCTTGATGCTGCTAGACTTTTATGGTCTGCAGCTATACCACCTTGGCCCCCACTCCATTCTTCTTGTGTCTATCTTCATCCAGTTCTGTAAAATGTGGGTGGGCATCCCCCCTTGCATTGAAATTTTCTGGACCTTCTTCACCGTCCATACCACCGGTAGGAGTAATGAGTACCTTGGCTTCTATTACTTCGTGAAGCGCAAGAAGTGCCCATTCAAGTACCTCCGGTCGTTTCCATCTGGAAAGTGGGATGATTGGAAGAAGGACTGGATAGTCATCCGGGTGGAGGAGCACGAGAAGCTGGAGCTGCTCGAAGGCCTCCCCAACATCGACACTGCAGTCTGGAGTGAAGATTTGGTGCTATCGGATGCCTTCAACCCTGCTCTTACCAGGATCCGCCAGTGCGTGGAGGGAGGATTAACTCCCCAGGCGGTATTTTGCAACTTCCTGGTCAACAGGTGGGCACCGCTGAAGAGGAGAGAAAAACTCGCTTGGGCCCTCAACAGCGTGATGGACGACGACAGGGTCGAGACCGGACTAAAGTCCAACATGGCAGGGGCAACCTTGGAGTTACATCTCAAAAAGTTCCAGCACGGCATCGACGTTGCGGGAGATGACTTGACCCCGCCATCAACCTTTCTCCCTCTGAACGTGGAAGTAGAGTTCAGCAGGGAGCTCCGACGAACGATGCCGGTGCTTGACGACCTTGGTGTCGTCGAGAGAAGATCAACCTCCAGGGTGGTGATCTCTGGGGCTTCCGAAGGTGGTTCCGACCCTGCCCCGAAGCCAAGGATCGAAGTCGTCAACAAGGGCAAGGAACCGGCGGACGAACCCTTGAGCCAGAAGAGGAAACTGCAGCATGCCGACGGAAGGTCCGTCAGGCCTGCAACCTTTGCATCAGCTCCTTCTCCCCAGAGGGGGAGGTCTTCTACAACTGTGGCGACTGTACCCGCAGCGGCGTCTTCCCGGGGTGCTAGCTCCAGGCATGCGACTCCATCACCCGGGCCAGTTGAGGCCTCTAGGTCCGGAGGTCCTTCCTGGTCGAGGAGGGCCTCAACTAAGGAAGTGCCCGTGACTGCAACGAGTTCCAGGGGGCCTTCCGGAGCTTCCACGCCGGCGGCGGCTATGGTCAGCCCAGAACACCCGGGAAAGAGGTTCCGCGCAAGCCGGTGCAGAATCCTCCCGAGGTAATTTTTAATATTTACCTCAGACAGTTGTTTTTTGTAGTAACTGTTTTTTAAATTTCTTCATCCTTCATCTGCAGCATTCCCAAGAAGAGGAGTGAGGCTCCACCCTCAACCACAGCAGCTGAAGTTGTGAGGGCGGAAGCCTCTACTCCTGTCCCGGTGCCGCCCCAAGTGGTGGCTGAAGCTGCGGCAGCTCTAGCGCCAGCTGTCATGGTCATGGACCTCGACTCATCCCCTGAAACTCCCATGGTAGCGCCGGACCACGGGAGAGAAGATGCGCCAGCGGCACCTGCCCTGGAGGTTGAAGCTCCGGGGTTTGGGTGCTGAGATGATGGAAGCTTCGGCCGTCGAGCCGGAGGAAGCAATAATTCCGGCCCCAGAGCCGGAAATTGTCGAAGCCCCGGCGGTTGAGCCGGAGGTAATTGAAGTCCCAGCGTGCGCGCCGGATGTTTAGGAAGTCCTGGCGGTTGGGTCGGGTACCTCTGAAGCACCGGCCGCAGAGCCGGTCATTGCTGGAGCTCCAGCCGCAGGGCCGGTTGATGCTGAAGACCTTCCAGCTCCCGAGCCGGTTGCCGTTGAAGCTCCAGCCGCAGGGCCGGCTATTGTTGAAGATCTTCCGGCGTCTGAGCCGGTCGTTGCGAAGGCGTCAGCGCTCGAGCCCCTAGTAGAGGAGGTGCCCAGGCCAGAGCCAGAAGGAGTTCCTGCTCCGGGAGTGATGACGCCGGAGGTACCTGCGGCTGAGCCGGAGTGCTCTGATGAAGTCGCTGGCCCACTGCCCGAGGGGACGAATGAAGATCTGGCGGCTGGTCCTTCGGAACCACTTCCGGAGGTCGGAAATTCATCAGCCAGACCCTCCATGATGGCGACTGAGGCCATCCTGGAGGACGGCCCTGGTGCCGTGGAGGCTCATTGGACCACTCTTGTGGAGTGGGACCCAATTTTTGTAACTGAAAACCCGCTTGAACCAGCGGAGGAGACCCCAGCAGGTCCGGATCCTATCCCGTTGTCATTGTCTATTGACAACAGCTGCTCCAGTCTGCGTCAAGTTCAGCTGGCATTCTTCCACGACAGCAAGGCTCTTGAAGAGGAGCGCCAAACCCTTAGGAGGTGGCGTAATCGGCTCTACTTCGAGACCAAGCTGGCGCAGTCCAGGCTGGCAGATGACAAAGAATGGATCAAGCAGGAGAAGGTCCGCCTGGAGTACTGGGGCAAGTTATTGGATGACAGGGAGAGCTTGACTCCCGCCCTCGACGCTCAATCCCGGGCCATTTATGAGCAGACCAAAGCAGCTAATAGTGCGGCTGATGAACGCCGAGAAAGGCTTGAGGCCATTAACACTACTCTCATCAAGCGCCGGGAGGCACTTGAGGAGAGGGAGAAAAGGCTCGAAGATGAAGAGCAGAAACTCCTAGAGCTGCGGGATGACATCTTGAGGAGGGAGGAGGAGCTCACCGAAAAGGTGGCTCTGGCTGACAAGGGCCTCGAAGAGCGCGCCAAGAAATTGGAAGAGCGTTGTGCTGAGGAGGAGGAGAAGGCCTGGGTGCGAGGGCAGGAACTCTACGAGCAAGAGTGTGCCATCACTACCAGTGAGAAGAAAGTAAGGGGCAGGGAGAAGGAACTGGTTGACCGCCGGAACAAGATCTACTTCCGGGAGGAGGAGCTCGGAAAACTCGAGAAGCGAGTTGCTGAAAAGATTCAGCAAAACGCCAAAGAAATTGAGCGCCTCGCTCGTGAGAATTCTAAACTGGTGGCGGCCAAAAGATCCTTGGAAGAACTGAAGGGCTTGAGGGCTGCGGACTCCCTACAGGTTTGGGAGTTCCTGGGCAAGGCCAACGACGCGCTGACACCGATGGGCTTAAGTCCCGTGCGTCCGAATGATCCGGAGCCGAAGCCGGACCTGGCGTTGCAAGCGCTGAGCTCGGCGGGTAGCAAACTCTCCAAGGTGGGTGACGTCATCGTGGACCAGTTGGAGGTTGAGGGGCAATCCCTGGCGAAGAACGTCGCAGAGTATGTGCTGACGTGCTACACCGGCCGGAATCCCCAATTCCCTCTGGACCCGGTGCTTGAAGGTCCTGTCGAAGGAGAAGGTGAAGCCGCCCGAGCCAATGTGTCAGAGGTTGCTCAGAAGGTCGCCCAGTTCTTCCATAGGGTCTAGGACTATCTCCGTAGCTCCCACTTGTATTCTCTTTTTTTCTTCCTTAATTTTGTAATCTCTTGTCTCCAGATGAATGAAATCCCCAAATTTTTGTGAATTTCACTTTTTGTCATTGTGAACATGTACCAAGAGGATATTGTGTTTTGTTGAAGACTCATTTGCTTCGAACTTGTAGATTGTAGGTCCGAAGTCTTTGATAGTGAAGGCCCCCTGAGGATGCCGGAGCTTAGAAGCTCCGGCATTGTCTATCGTCGGAGCTTAGTGGCTCCGGCGATAGTCCCTATCAACGCGTAGAGCATCGATAGTTAGTCCTCCGAGGTGTCGGAGCTTAGTAGTTCCGGCGGTGACCTTTACCAACGTGTAGTTTGTTGGTAGCAGACTCCGCTTGCGGGGTCTTCTCACCATCATTTATTTTGCGTCGACGACTGGCCCCCCTAGCTTTACCGGAGCTTGGTTGCTCCGGTGATGCTCATTTTCAATGTTTAACATCGATTACAAGCCACCTAGGGGGAGTCGGAGCTTAGTTAGCTCCGGATTTTCTCCATTAACGTGGATTTTTTATTTTTCCTGCACACTGAAGCCAAGAGAAATAGTAAAATTTGTTCCTTGCCTATAACTTCGTCGTGGCTTATGATTCCCAAGAGAGTTTTAGGTCAAACGCGATTTTGAATACAACCGAATGCGTTGTCTTTTCTTCCAGATCCAATTGTACTTGGACCCGCCTTACTTTGGCTTGCCGGGGTGTAGGTAGAGTGGCGTACTTAGGGTGCTTGACCAGGCTAAGTCGATAGCACACTCTGGCCCTAGGTTGGCTTGGCGGCATTCAGGCGAGTGGGCCATAAACAATATTTGAATCTAGAAGAATCGATAATACAGCTCGAATCGTATATGAACCAGTCGAACTAAAATTTCTTAAGAATTGCACGTCTTTGTTATAGACAAGAAAGAGAAAAATAAAAAATGTTGAGCCTGTACAAAATAAATGCACGTGGAGTCTGTTTCACATGAAGATGTCTTTCAATATAGGTCCGGGGTACAGGGGAAACAAGTACACTCTTAGGGTACGGAACGAGGCTAAGCATGTTTAATTTCTCGTTTGACCCAGGGTAGCTAGCCACACTTTTAGTCCTGAGACTGCGACAAGTGTTGCATGAACTTTGCAGACCTTCCGGGAAAGGTCCGGCTCTTCTCCCGGAGGAACTACTCGACTCAGTACAATGACTCTATAACATACACCTCAAGTTACTACAGACTCACCTCCGTGATATTAAGTGTAGAACTTACAGAGGTGCTCAATGTTCCAAGGATTTGGGAGAGGTGTCCCATCCTCGGTAGCCAAGCGAACGCTTCCGGGACGGGATACTTTAATCACTCGGAAGGGTTCCTCCCAGCTGGGGGAGAGTTTGTTTAACCCTTCTCTGGATTGTATTCTCTGTAGCACCAGATCGCCTTCCTTGAGCTGTCGGTTGTGTACATGCCGCTGATGATAGCGCCGAAGGGCTTGGCAGTATTGGGCATTCCGAACAGCTGCTTGGCACCTTCCCTCCTCAAGGAGGTCTAGGTCTTCACGCCGGAGCTGGTCCTGCGTGGCTTCGTCGAAGGTCCGGACCCAGAGTGACCCCAAGTTGATTTCCGTAGGAAGGATTGCTTCAGCTTCATACACCAGGAAGAAGGGTGTCTCTCCAGTTGACCGGTTTGTAGTTGTCCTGTTGGCCCATAAAGTGGGCGGAAGATCTTCAATCCAGTTGGCTCCATGTTTTTTCAAGCACTCATAGGTGCGCGTTTTGAGTCCTTTAAGGATTTCAGCATTTGCTCTCTCGGCTTGGCCATTGCTTGCTGGGTGAGCTATGGAGGCGTAGCAAACTTAAATGTCGAGGTTTTCGCAATATCCTTGAAATGCAGAGCTTGTGAATTGGGTCCCATTATCAGTGATGATTTTGTTTGGGACTCCAAATCTGCATACAATGGACTACAAAAAGTTGATAGCAGATTGCTTGTTGATTGTCACAACTGGAGTTGCTTCCGGCCACTTGGTGAACTTGTCAATGGCAACGTACACGAACTTGTAACCTCTGACGGCTCTTGGGAAAGGTCCCAAGATGTCCATCCCCCACGCAGCGAAGGGCCATGTAGGAGGTATCATTTGTAGGGGCTGAGCCGGTGTGTGAATTTGCTTTGCATGAAATTGACATGCTTCGCATTTCTTCACTAGCTCAGTTGCATCCTGGAGTGCTGTATGCCAGTAGAAGCCATGCCGAAAGGCTTTACCAACCAGCGTGCGGGAAGACGCGTGGTTCCCACACTTGCCTCCATGGATTTCTGCGAGGAGCTTGCAGCCTTCTTCCCTTGTGATGCACTGCATTAGGATGCCATTGGCACCGCGTCGGTAGAGATCCCCTTCTACCAACGTGTATCTTTTAGCCAATCTGACTACCCGGTCAGCGGATACATCATCGTTAGGAAGGATGTTGTCTTTCAAGTAGTTCTGGATCTCCGAGATCCATGCATCGGAACTAACTTGAGCATTTGAGTCTTGCGTCCTGCGTTGCTCGGAGCTTCTGGCAGCACCTACGACCCTTGATGGCTGCCATGGTAACAGGGCCATCGGGACCGTCAGCTTCGGGATGCTGATCTCACCCCCTTCACTCAGTTCGGCAGGCTGAGCTGTGGGTTTTGACAACCTCCAGACAAAAGTTTCTTCAGGAGCCGGAGCTCCGGTTGATGCTTTCGTCGAGAGTTCGTTGGCTTCAGCGTTGTGGGCATGCTGGACATGGTGGAGATCTAGGACTTCGAAGTCCTTCTGAAGCCTCTGGACTTCAAGGAGGTAAGCAGCTAGCTGGAGATTGTTGCAGGAGCATTCACCCCTCACTTGCTTAATGATGAGATGTGAATCTCCCTTGACCAGTAGTTGCTTGACACCATATGACAGTGCCACCCTTGGTCCGTAAATGAGTGCTTCATATTCCGCCATGTTGTTGGTCGCCTTGAAGTCAAGGTGTACCATGTATTTTACCTTCTCTCCGGTTGGTGCGGGGAGAAGGATTCCAGCTCCGGCCCCCTGCTTTTGCATGGAGCCGTCGAAGTAGAGGGTCTAGTGAGGCTCGATGAAGACCGGAACCTTGTGTTCTGGCTTCTGCTCGCTGGGGCCCCCAGGGTTTGATGGGGAGGGAGTCCATTCCGCCATGAAGTCTGCCAATGCTTGACTCTTGATTGCTTGCCTTGAAATGAATTCGAGATCAAATTCGGCCAATTCTGCTGCCCACTTTGCAATATTCCCAGTTGAGTTGGGATTATGCAAGATTGCTCGAAGTGGGTAAGAAGTCACCATTGAGATCTTGTGAGCTTGGAAATAATGGCGAAGCTTCCTGGAGGCAATAAGAACTGCATAGAGTAGCTTATGACCTCTAGGTATCGAGTCTTGGCGTCATGAAGTACTTCACTAATGAAATACACTGGGCACTGGATGGTCCGAACCCTACCGAAGGGGCCCGGAGCTTCCTCTTCATTGATCCGGATCCTCCCGGAGGGGTCCAGATTTTCTTCGGGGACTTCCGGGTCCTTGCTGGAGGAACCCGGAGCTTCTTCAGAAGCGAACTGGACCCTCCCGGAGGGGTCTGGGTCTTCTAAAGTAACTTCTTGTGGATTCAAGTCTGGGAGCTGGTACCCAGACTCGCTTTCAGGAACCTCCAAACCCTCCTAAAGGGGTCTGGACTCCTGAGTATTGGATGGTTCTGGTCTCTCCGCAACCAGGACCATACTGACGACTTCGTCAGTGGCTGAAATGTAAAGCAGCAAAGGCTCACCAGGGTTCAGAGCTACCAGAATTGGTAGGGTGGTGAGAAGCTGTTTTAGCTCCTGGAACACCTTTTTTGCTTCTTCAGACCATTGGAATGGTCCGGACTTCCTTAATAACTTGAAGAAGGGGAGTGCCCGTTCCGCCAGTCTTGAAATGAACCGGCTGGGGGCTGCTAGACATCCAGTTAGCTTTTGGACATCTTTGATGCGGTCTGGTGGCCGCATGTCTTCAATGGCTTTGATCTTCGCCGGATTAGCTTCTATGCCCTGGTGACTTACCAGGAAACCAAGAAGGTTTCCGGAGCTAACCCCGAAGACACACTTGTCTGGATTTAGCTTTGTGCGGGTGACCCGCAGCTTGTCGAAGACAGCCTGCAAGGTGTCAAGGAGTGACTCCTTGTTCTTGACCTTGACCACTATGTCGTCGACGTACACTTCCACTATGTCTCTAATGAGTTCTTCAAAGGTTTTGTACATAGCTCGTAAAAGGTTGAAGCTGCATTCTTGAGACCAAATGGCATGGCTGTATAACAGTACAATCCATCTACTGTGATGAAAGAGGTATGCTCTTCATCTTCCCTAGACATTCTGATTTGATGATAACCAGAATATGCGTCTAGGAAACACAGTAATTCACACCCAGAGGTGGAATCCACTATCTGATCTATTCTAGGTATTAGGAATGGATCTTTTGGACATGCCTTATTTAGTGTTGTGTAGTCGATACACATCTGAAGCTTCCCGCCGGCCTTGAGAACAACGACTGGGTTTGCCAGCCATTTTGGATGGAAGACTTCTCAGATGAATCCAGCTACGAGCAACTTCTTCACTTCTTGTCGAATGAAGTTTTGTCGCTCTACGGATTGCTTCCGACGCTTCTGATGCACAAGCCGGGCGTCGGGGTAGATCTTCAGATTGTGCTCAATCACTTCCCTGGGGATCCCAGTCATTTGTGACGGTTGCCAGGCAATCACGTCGACATTAGCCCGGAGGAAAGCGATGAGCGCTAGTTCCTATTTGTCATTCAATCCCCTCGATATACGGGTGGTCTGAGCGGCATCGGAACCGATTTGGACGACTTTGACGGGAATGTCGGTGTCGCCGCTTGGCTGCACATGAGGTGCAGAAGTCGATCCTTGCTGACGAATGCTCGGGGGTTTTGGAGCTTGCTCCTGCCTGGAGTCCTCCTCTTGCGCCGTAGTAAGCGCATGGAGTTCTTCCAGAGCAGTTACTCCGGCAGTACGATCTCCGCGGATCCGGAGAACGCCTACTGGTGTTGGCATCTTTAACACCAGGTAACCATAATGAGCAGCTGCCATGAATTTGTACAAGGCAGGCTACCCAAGATGGCATTGAATGGTAAGTTGATCTGTGCAACGTCAAAGACCAACTTCTCGGTGCGATACTTCTCCTGGGTCCCGAAGGTAACGGGGAGGGTAATAGCTCCGAGTCGGGTAATGGCTCCCGGACCTACTCCGGAGAAAGGTCGGGAGGGGTGGAGATCCGAAGGTCGGAGCTGAAGCTTGATAAAAGCTTCGAAGCTTATGAGGTTGAGCCCCGAACCTCCGTCTACCATGACATGGTGGAGCTGGATGTTATTGATGGTAGGAGATACCATCAAAGGTAGCTGACCTGCTCCAACCATGCTTCAAGGGCAGTCCGAAGCATCAAAAGTGATGGTTGTGTCCATCCACTTCCGATGAGGCTCCGCCCTAGCTGTAGGAGCTACAGCAGCCATGTCCCGACACATAGTCTTGATGACGCGGCGGGAGGTGATGTCCCATGATCCACCAAAAATGGTGTTCATGGTCTTCCGACGCTCGTTGTCAGAGACGTCGGAATCGTCGTCGACGGAGGTGTAGACGGCCTTCAGGACCTTTTTGGGATCCTGAAAACCTAACTCCTCTTCAGCCGGAGCTTCGTCAACTTTTTGTCTTCCTTCCCTCTGTCGGAAACGAGCTTCTTCCTGGCGCTTGTTGTAGCGCTCGGCAAGGTTTTGGACCTCCCGGCAGTCTTCCACACTGCGGCTGTCCGTTTTGTGAATCGGACACCACACCTTGGATTTGCCACCGTCTTCAGAAGACGGTTGAGGTCGCTTCTCGGGGCGTGGCCCCCGGCCACCCGGAGCTGCAGCAGCTGCAGCATTGGATGCACCGGCCGACGGCTTCTTCTTGTCGTTGGTCTTTTTCTTCTTCTTGCCACTCCCGAAGGTAGCGGCTTCTCCTTTGGAGGATTTCTTGTGATCCAACAGAGTTGGTTTGGAGTGCATTTCACGGCCCTCCGCAGCTCTGGCACATTTGTCAGCCAAGCTGAAGAGTTCCGTGACACTGGTAATCTCCTTGATCGCCAGTTTCTCCAGCATCTTTTTATCCTGCACTCCCTATCTAAATGCCATGATGACAGAGGCGCTAGAGATAGAAGGGATAGTGTTTCGTACCTGAGAGAATCTCTAGATGAATGATTGCATGGATTCTCCTCCTTTTTGCACAACTGCAAAAAGGTCCAGTTCGGTGCCTGGTCGGGTGTAAGAACTCCCGAGGTTGGTGGTGAACTGCCGGCACAACTCCTCCCAACTGCTGATGGAGTTGGGTGGAAGGCTCATAAACCAGGACCTGGCGGGCCCAGTTAAAGCCACTGGGAAATAATTGGCCATTACGACCTCATTTCCTCCAGCTGCTAAGATAGCAGTGGAGTAAATCTGAAGAAATTCGACAGGATTAACGGTCCCGTCGAACTTCTCCGGCAGGTGAGGCCGGAACTTCTGTGGCCACCTGACCATACGCAGATGCATGGCCCGGGCTGAACAGCCTCCTCCTACTCCTTCAGGAGCAGGAATGTCTTGAGCTTCTCGTCTTTCACGAGCACGCTCAATATGGACTCGGCCATCTTGTTGGCGATATCGGCGATCAAGCTCCGCCCGGAGGTCATGAGTTGAAAGCCTTGATACCGTGTGAGTGCGTCGTGCCCCGGAGGGCAACAACGTCACCTGCTGTGATGCAGCACGTCTCCTGTTGTTGGAAACGTACGGACCAAGTCTGCCAGACAAGGTTCGTCGCTGCGACAGGGCCCGTCCTGAAGGAGGAGGACCCTGGTTGCTGATGCGGTCGGCTGCTGCTGCAACCAAGTGTTCCACATCGGCCCTCCACTGCTCCATTGAATCCCGGGATGCGTCCGGAGGTGGTGGGCGCTGAAGAAGAGCACATGCTGCATGAAGCGCGTGTTTCGGGTTGTCAAGATTCGCCGACGCAGTGATTGACGCCGGTGCACCATCGCGTTGTCCAACTTGATTTGCTGGTGGAGGCGGCGGTGGTGGAAGTGTGACTCCTGCTGGGACCGTGGTTCCTGCTGGTGGTTGCATATTGGAGGGATTACCCCCAATAGCTTGAACAGCGGGATGACCATTGGATAATCTAGCGGCTGAGTTCACCATTCTTGAAATCTCCGGCCCCCTTCTTGGCGCGCCAACTGTCGGTGGTTTTGATCCGGCAGATCTCCCGACACTACTAAAGTGTTAGAGGAGTTTGAGGTTTGGTAAGGGCGCGCGGAGATTCCAGAAGGTGAGATGTCGAGTGACACAAGGGACACGAAGATTTATGTGGTTTGGGCCGCCTGAGCGTAATACCCTACTCCACGGGGTGTGTTGGTGTTGTATTGGATGTATGAGCTCAACGTGAGTTGAGAGTGTAAAGTCAGTGTGTCTCCAGAGAGTGTCCTATGTATCGTCGGCCTGTCCTTTTATAGTACAAGGGCAGGCCGTTACAACTTAGCCTGGCCCGACATGTGGCCCTGGAGGTTACTAATATTGATACACATTCAACACATTTAATTGCCCTTGATGACCGAGTTATGGGCTTTGACAGCACCGTTACTGGTAATTAAGGTCGTCCGATCGTGTGTCATTAATATAGTATTAATGACACTTGATCGGGTCTTGAAGTCCATGATTCCCCTTTGAAGATCCGGAGCCGTTGTGGAGTCTTCCGGAGGTTAGAGGCTGAAGATCCGACGGTTGGACACGTGGCAGCGCCGGAGCATACTGTGGGGAACAGATAGGTCCGGTGTTACCCGACACGTGTCAGTTCTGGAGCTTCCCTCCGTCTAGGGTTAGGTCCGGGAGTGCCATTTCGGTACATAGCCCGGAGCTTCCCCCTTGTGGGCGGTAACTCCGGTTTGATATACACGTGGCGACCCTGGGACTAACCATGTTGGAGAAGCGGGTCCGGTTATGTCTGACATGTGGGCTTCTGAATGTCTTCAAATCAAGTAGATGACTTTCCCTTGAGATATTTGCAATTCCAAGGAGTATATGGTACCCAGAGTACCGACAAATACCCATACTGCTATATGGGGGTCTAAACTGGGAACCGGCCAATGACATCAAATTATTTATCAAAGTTACTTGCAGCACTTTTGATTTAAAGAAAATTCATTCAACTCAACGTCATATGAGTTTTTTCTTATAAGAAACCAATCATGTTGTCGAGCCACCAATGTCTCGAGAGGACTGGTAGCCCTCAAGTAGCGCTGTCAACTAGCTGTCAGCTAGCCATTACCAAAATCAATTCGCGCTCACTCTACCACACTCTCTTTTGCCTTGCACGCGTCCGGTGCAAACCATTAAACACAACAGAGCAGTATCATATTTTTATGGTCCCCTCTCTGCTTTGAGCCCTAGGACAGTGCACCTTCCGCCTATGTCCAGAGCCAGGGCTGATGACCAGCCACAGGGAGAGAGAGAGAGAGCACCCACGAGAGAATCTACAAAATAAACAGTGCACGACATGCATACTTGCATCAGCCAGCCGAATACATACTTTACCATTGTTTGCAAAAGGGTTCTCCAATACACTACCTAATTTTTTCATCAATTAATCTTTGTTTTATCTCCCATCACACGTACAAATGCCCAATTGCTGGTATTTCATGTGTCACTTCTAAAACTTGTGACGGCACAAAATTAATTTCATAGTGGCAATTTATTTTTATATATTTTTGCGCCATATAGCCACAAAAGGGATTATGTAGTGCATATATAAATTTTACAAAAGTTACTATTAGGTGTTATATAACCTAAATAAAACTATTTTGGCCTTTCTATGTTGTCACTAAATAATAGCCACACAACCTATATTTCTATATTTTCATAACCAAATAACCAATACAGGTACTGGTACATAATTCTTCTCATATATACCAATCACATGAATAAGGGTACAAGAAAGAAGTGGTGCTCTTGTATTCAAACTTGAGACTATTATAATTACCAAGTTTGTTATCATATCTGATTTTTTAACTATGTGGGTCAGTATTTGATGCAGTGCATAAAAGACTATCAAAATTGTTCCATTTAGAAAATTCAAAATCTTTTATTGTACGTAGTTATTAATTTGCACCAAAAGAGATGAAAAACGGTTTCTATATTTTGGGAAACGTAACAACACAGGACAACCAGTAACCGCATAATTTTACTGACATTAATTTTTTGTAACTTATGTACAACATCCAGGTTATAATCGCTCACACCTTGTGCACGACTGGACAATGGTGCTAGAAAGAATCATTCCTTCTCTTTGTGCCAAACATTTGACTAATGTGTGTTCCCAAGGTTTGCTAGTATCTTCAGTTTTATTGTTTATATAGATCAATATTTCTTGTTACAACATTTTATTTCATGTGGAACGCAAACGGTAATGCCAAAGCTTTGACAGAAAGATCATCAACCTCCCAATAAATTAATAACGGAATTAAAAAACAACCCCTTATAGCGTATGGGAGGAAGTATGGCATGTTCATATCACATGAGAGTTAGTGTGTGACGAGACATCCCAAAATTGGCGTGATGGTATTTTTGGATGGAGAATATAATTGCAACAGAGAAGGGTGGCGTTGTTTCCGGTCTTCTCCTCGGCTAGCAAGCACAGTTTGCTTCACGCAATATGCTAAACCCTTGAGAAAGAGAAACGTAGGCCATGCAGGAGCCTTGGCTTTAAAGTCTCATAAATACGACGGCTCCAAAACAGGCAGATATTGAAAACCAAGAGATAAATCTACAGAATTAAAAACAGACATACTAAAAGATAGCAGGAAATCAAAACCTGCTAATAATACCAGTAGTGTAATTAATGGAAGTGGCATACATATACAGGCTCACACTCAGATTCACCGATCGGAAAACAACCTACACACATATCACACATTTCCCTGCCTCCCCACATACATCGTAGGTAGCTAGAGGGCTGAGCGAGGTGAGCTCGGTGGTTGGTAGTGGGCAAGGTGGCAGCGGTGGTGCCGGCCGTGGAAGCGGTTTCGGCGGGCCATGCGGTGCATGCATGTTCCTGCGCCGCAAGTGCGTGACCAGATGTATCTTCACGCCATTTTTCGATAATGACCAGGGTGCGGTGAAGTTCGCCGTGGCGCACAGGGTGTTCGGTGCCAGCAACGTGTCCAAGCTGCTCAACGACGTCCCTCAGAAGAAGCATGCGGACGACGTCATCACTGTCTGCTAAGAGGCGCTGGCACGCCTCCGTGACCCCGTCTACGGCTGTGTCTCCTACATCTTCGACCTCCAGCATCAGGTACGTTGTCCGATGTCTAGCATAGCAGCTACTCCATGGATCGATGGAGCAGTACTACTACTTTTTTACCAGAGCATCATAGTTTAAACGTTGGTCTTTCTTATGATTGGAACCCTGATCCATGAAGATGGACCTTGATGAGTTGTTCTGTTTGTTTTGCGGGGTGTTTTTTCTCTCATAAGGCAGCTATCGGGACCGTCTTTTGGTTGGGATGAAAGCTTGGCAAGCCATGCAACAGGAACAAAAGGAGCAAGTTTCAGCATGTCATTTAATATGAGGGGACTTTCTGATACGGATGATGTGCACATCTTATCTCATCCATCGTATCATCATGCAAATCCATCGTTTACTCTTGTGATTCTTTCATTTCCCTGATGATGATAAAAGAATAAATGAGCTGAGCAAGCATCGACCAATTGTGTACGTTCTTTTCTGTATACATTTCACAGTTCTTTTATTGCATATTCTGTTCATGTGAAGGTCTGATTTTGATGTCTGCAGAAATTTACGGTTTCATGCTGCTAATTATTTATGTTTTACGCATGTCACCATTGAACAGATATTGAACCTTCAGTCTGAGCTCAACTACATGCAAAACCACCTGGCCGCGATGGAGCTGCAATTGCAGGTGCCATTCTCTGCGCAGCCTCACATGCCAATGACAGGTGCTATTTCCGACCTGCTGCCTCCATCCAACATCCAGGGCAACGTTGACCCGTCATTCGTATTCAACGAACAGAACGGACAGCAGCTTCACGAGCAGCAGTATGTCAGCATAGTAGCGGACACTGGCTCTGAGGGTGCAGGCGGAACCAGCAATGGGGACACGGGCGACCTGGATGCGCTGGCAATGGAGCTCCTAAACGGGAATGGCTGGGCGGCTGGCCCTGAACCGTCCACGCTGCGCACGCATCGGTGAGCGCTAACCTAGCTAGGTAGACTAATTGATCAGGAAAGAATTAAATCATTCATGCATTGCGGAGGCGAGATAAAAATGGGAGGACAAAAATTTGCTGATCAACAACAACGATGATGATGATACGGAGTGAGACGGTAGTAACAGGCATCACCCTGTTTTCGCGTATCACCTTTGTTCTTGGCTGGGGCAAGGGTACCCACCTGCTCCTTATCATAATGCCCGGGAGTCAGCTCGAAGGGGGAATGGAGCCTCGGGGATATAGTTCTTAGCTGTAGCCTTGTAGATGTTAGCTTGTGTCGTCACTCTATCGCAACAGAATTCTAAGATGGACCTGATCTAGACAGTCACCAAGCTTAATGTATTCCCAACCTGTATGCAGGTTATGTATCACTTTTTCAAACTAATTAGCATTCCAAACAGTATAGTTTTATCATTTTTAATTGACTTTATGATGAATTTTAAAGTTATTCATGAGATGATTCGTAGGAACTGAAACGTGTGTGACCAGCAAATAGCGTGTCCGACAGAAGAATGTCTCCCGATTATGCAATGTTTTGTTGCGCCCTCTCTTTCTCTAGACTCATGATATACACATGGAGCTACTTGATTTGGACAGTGGCTTGCTCGAGTTGATGAGAGAGAAACCGGATGCAGTGTGCGGGACAGTTTTGACTCAGAACGTGTTTTTTCTCTTCCTATGTTTCTTCAAATTATATCATTTCGGTTGTCACAAGGCTGCACTACCATAACTACCGACCTTTACGTATGTTTGGTAATACATCATTAGGTTCCAAATTTGTGCTAGATAAAATTCAATGCAAATACTCTTAATTTGCAATGTGAAGGAACAATGATTTAAAGGTGTCGTCTAGCTAGCCATCCAAGCGCTCTAGCCCAGACACCTTGGCTGGTCACCTCGTCTGGGCACAGCCCGAGGCAGCGGGATGGGAGGCTGACGGCATGGGGGTTTAGGATGGACAGGTGGTTGATGGTAGGGGTGCGAAAGTGGAATGGGCGGCTAATGGTGCACTGGATCGGGCCGGGGGAGATAACTGAAAGATAAGGTTGGAATTTTATTTGATCGATTGGGTCTCAAAATATGCACTCCCCCCTCCCTGGTCCCGCCTTGCTCCTAGCACCCATCTCCCCCCCACCCTACCACACACACCTCTGCCCTCCTCTGCTATGGTGTCTCGACTATCACACAATAAGTAAACCATGTAAACATGATCACTTTCAAAGCATGAAAGGTCATACGTTATGTGCTACTCACTATCACGCAATAAATAAACACTGTAAACATGATCACTTGCATGTAAATGATCATCGAAATATCATCCCGTCCATTGTCACTTGTTGATCTTCCCGCTGATCCTTGCGTTAATAAAGAGTTGTGTGCTAATATTCTATTATACATATGCGAAAACAAGTTAATGAACTTGATGATTCTATTTTGGATTCACCTACTTGTGCCGAAATGAATAATTTGATTCCCATTACTGCTGAAATGATAAGCTGAAATTGTTATCTTCTATAAATACTTTTGGTATATTATATTTGACACTCTTTATGATCTAGATACTATAGAGAGAAGAATTTTTTGAAAATTGAATTATATCTGTTGACAAGAAATAGTTTTCATGCTATAGGAAAATATGAATATAGTTGTATGTTTATGGTGCATAAAGTCTACATATGTTCAAATGATAAAGCTCCTTTTGTGCTGCAACAACATGGTAAAGTAAATGAATGTACTAACATTAATAATGCATTGTCAAGTTTTTCTAGTATTTTATTCTTACAACAAGGACACCATATAAAAGAGGAGCATTATTCGCTGCGGTTGTGCAATATGAACATTGCACATTCTACCCCAAAGCAAGCCTCTTTGCTGTAAATATGAGAAAGCCGAGGACAGCTTGTCATCAAGAAGGGGAGAATGATGAGATCATGCACAATATAAATGCACATACAAGCATGGTACATTGTTTACTTGTTTGGGATCCTGGCTCAACTGAATGTGCATGCTTCTTTGATGAAGAAAATGTAGATGGTGCACTATATCATCCATCACCTTGGCCTCCTCCTTTCATGCATATAAGCAGATTTGATGGCGTTGCACATTTGGACCCACACATGAGAGAACATGAGCTTGAGTTGAGGATGACTCCAATACAAGAAGAGGAGGATGATCAGGACATCACACCTATTGATACACACAACACTCTATTGAACTTACAAGATACAATCAATAAGAGTTCACACACAACAATTTATTTCAGAGGTGAGCTTGTTATTATATGATTTCTTATATGTTTTTGAGAATACATTGCTACCTAATGAGTTAATTGTAATTAGGATCCATGGAAAGGTTCAATGAGTACTTGAAGGAAGGTTTAGGGGCGTGGAGGACCAAAGAATACGTCCAAAGAAGATGGCGGCCGAGCCCAACTCAAAATTGTGTCAAACTCAGAGTGCAGGAGCACTTCGTACTAAAACAGATTCGTAGTATGCATATGGACTCTGTTTAGGATGTTCTACATAACCACGAAAAGGGGAGAGGATAACCTTTCCAACGTTGTTGGTCCCGTGTCAAAATAACTTCAGAGTCGATGGAAATCATTGAAACAAATTTGAGGTAAGAATCTGTTAGGGTGTTGCGCCACCGTATTTGGCCATTGGGCATTGTATCAAGTCTACATTCCTTATTTTCGTGTCTTCGTATTAGGTCACGACTCCAACACCCCTTAGACGTCCTCCCACCTATATATACTCCATAGTAGCTGCCATAAACAATTGGGTTTTGCTTAGATTAATAATTTCTCCATTCTACGATTTGCGAGACCCTAAGTTCGTGATTTCAGATCTTGCATCTTTAACGTTCTTGCTTGTTTTCTCGATTGCACTTGCAGGGATGAACCTTCTTGGTGAGGTCAAGTGTGTGAAGCACGATTGATAACCAACGGGGTTGTTGCGTAGTAATTGTTGGGGTTGTTCGGGTTTTGCTCGTAGCCTCAGGTCATCAACATTGAGATCTCCATCAATCGACTTATCCATTACCTATTGGAAGATCAGGACCTACTACTCAACTCTTT
This sequence comes from Tuctoria greenei, assembly GCA_036927565.1. Classification (NCBI taxonomy): domain Eukaryota; kingdom Viridiplantae; phylum Streptophyta; class Magnoliopsida; order Poales; family Poaceae; genus Tuctoria; species Tuctoria greenei. The sequence continues at coordinate 53,739,689 of JAYESD010000007.1, read as the reverse complement.
GACTCATAAGCGTGCCTGAGCACACGGAGCCAGAAACTCAACACGCAGGAACCTATGGTCCTTGCCGTCAAGGATCATCGCTCAGCAGGCGAAGAGCTCCCTCGCTCGACAGAGGGACGCATAAACTTGTGGTAGGAGTCGAGCGTGCACAAAGAGCACTATCGGGATGGCGAAATCCCACACATCGAGCCGGGTGGATGGGTTCGAGAGAGGCAGGTCATTAACCCCCTAACACAACTTTGTGCATGAGCATGCAAAATTGTCCAACCTCCATCGAACCCTCGAGACCCGATGTAGGGCTCGAGAAAGGGTCGCAACCACAGAGCTCGAGACCTGAAATTGCCGACCCTACTAGGTCGGCCACTACGATGACGATGAGGATCGAAGCTCGAGCCCCGACTCAAACAGACCCAGAGCATTTGATGTTTGAGAGGCACATACGTCACACGCCCTTTCCAGCTCGCTTCCGTGCTCCGATGAACGTCTAGAAGTATGACAACGCGTCGAACCCCAGTGGTTGGCTGGAGGACTCCCACCAAGCGTGCAAGACAGATAGGGCTAATGATGATTCCTTCATCGTCGGGTACTATGAGACCTATGTGGCTGAATACATTAGCAATTATGTTAATAGTGAGGATTTACATGCAAAGTTTTGAATATATCCGAGAAACTCAGTTTGGAATGCTTGATCTTCTCAAATATGTATTCCGAAGTAACAATTACCTTCAATTTGAACTTCACAACACACCTTGAAATGTCTAAACTTTCAATGTGTATCGAGAGTAATAGTTACCTTTTAATCAGTTCGAACTGTCCGAACTTTTCAATATGTATCGAGAGCAACAATTACCTTTTAATCAGTTCAGACTGGTCAAACTTATTAAATGTATGTTGGGAGTAACAGTTACTGCACAACGCACTTCAGATTGTTTGATCTTAATATTTTATTTCAGCAACTCTTTTTTAAACTTGTAATGGTTTTAAACTTGTTTTACACTTATGGATAGGTTTTCTTTGTATTAATTTATTATGTTTTTGATGTGTTTTGGTTGATTATGATGATAATATTTTGCTGTCTCTGTAACATGCTTATGTGACATGCTCACCTACGGTGTTGAAGTTTTTGGACTAACGAGAGTCAAGTTGAGGACTTGGACTTGCAAATATTGGTTGTTTGTTCATGTGCAAGTGTTCCTCAAGGTCAATAAAACTCTGGTGATGATGATCCATTAAACTAATTTTGGGAAGAAGATGATGTTCAACAACCAAGTTTGGAGGAATCGTGGATGAGTTGATCGGGAGGTCATGCAACATGTTTGGGTCAAGAACAATGCATATTAAGGTATCGTGCAAGGGGTGCATGGACATGGAAATATTGTTTAAAGGTGTGTTGAATGGATATGGAAGATAAGATATGGCTAGAACAGTCTAACCGGCTGGATTATGCGCTTAGGCTGAAGCTGAGGCGATTATGGTTTGGCTACTCTGAATTTCCATGGCCGCTCCTCTCCTCCTCTCAATAGCCGCTCGGTCCTAACTTCGGACGGGAAAACATACGGTGAGGTAGACAGGGCTCGGTGATGGCCATACCCCACGGCGCGATGACAACCTTGGCAATCCCAACTCTGGCGAGGACAAACCTTGCACAGACTGCAGTACTCCCTTAGGGAATTGAACATAGAGAACAAGCAGTCGATGAGAAGCAAGATTATGCAATTCAATCAAGGAGAAAAGGTCAGGAAAGTAAAGTGCATCCGTTACCTAGGTCATACGGTTTGGCAGCGACGAGAACTCAAGGAACAAACGCTAGAGATGATCTCTTTACTTTCATGTTGATCCAGGAGCTTTGTAGGATCCTAGAGAAACTATTACCTCATTGAATTGGAAAATATTTAAATGTGGAAACTGAATTCCAAGGTCAAAGTTCCTTTGTTCTTGTGAATATCCGATGAAAATTCTTTTACTCCAATGAAACAAGGCCATGACTGGAATAGCAATGACTGGGGAAACAACAGAGAGTTGTGGCGAACCCTCTGGACAGGTTTGGTTGCGTGGGAGACGAGCCGAGACGGCTGTGCAACAAAGAAGAGCACCGGCGAGGCCGTTTTTGAGCTTTGGGGGAAGAAATGTCAGGCACAGCTCGTGGAGGCCGAAGGCAACGCAGGAGCTGCTCAGGAAGGTGAAAGACAAGCCGGCGCCTTGCTCCGTGGTCACTGCCAAGGCTGGAACACCGTGCAACCACCGGGCGCCGTCATCCAGTTTGTACAGCGTGGACACAAGAACAGAGCGTGTGGGAGTTGCTTACCGAAGTAGGGAGGGAGAGAAAAAGTAAAAAAATCGTGCGATGAAACTTGTATGCTATGCAGTCCAGGCTGGAGGAAACTATTGGGGAGGTGGATTTGCATGCTGCATTGCATGGTGCCATGGGAGAGTGGAGAAACAGAGCACGTTCTGTGGGGGTGGTGCACTTTATGACAAGTGGGCTCCACAGCTCTTTCCCACTTATCCTCAAATTCCAATTTCGAATTGCCACCATGCTTCAAAAATACTAAGAATTGGCATGGCTGCTAATTTATGTATAAGGAATTCAAAAGAGACATTTAATCTGATATTTGACTAAATTTGAATCTGACATTTGGATTTAAGTTTGACATTGCTAATTTCATCTTGCACTAAATGAACAACTGCTTGCTCCATTTCAGTAAGCACTGGTAGGCTGACTAAATGGGATGTAGAAAAAACAATGATGAGTACAAAATGGTATTTTTGACAGGAATGAATTGGAATTCCCAATTTGAATTACACTGCTCACTATATGGTTTAATTTGATTTACATTAATATTGACTTTAAAGTATTTTCTCCCTTCTCTAAATTATTTTTAAAACTGAATGGAATACTAGATTTTACTGGGCTTTTACAGTTTTCTCGAGTCGGCGCGAGTTTAGTCTGTTACCAGATTTCATGGCAACATTCTCCTACCTTACAAAAAGAAAATTGGAAATTAAAAAATTATGAGCGCTTGTTATTTTAGCCTGTAATTTAATATGCAGTATTTTAAAAAAATGAACTTATTCTGTCTCGTACGGTTCACCATTATTTTTAGTATACTTTCAATATTTCCAACCGCTACGGTTCATAAGTGGCAAAATTTCAATCTCGCTATCGACATGCCAGCCACTCATGCCCCCCCCCCCACACACACAAAAGGCAAAAAGAAAAGAAGAAAAAGCGGATACTGCTTCTAAGATTAAAAAGGGTTCTACGGTTGTGGGTGCAATTTTCAGTTCCATAGAAAGGGAAACAATATTAGCCAAACAATAAAAGTCAGTGACAAAATTTGCCAAGAGTATGGATTATGGTTTGATATTTGCTGAACTTGAAATATGCAAGCCATTGCCATCCCAACAATGGTGTAGAGTCACGTAATTTGGGGTGTGAAGACGTGGTCAAAGTAGTTTCTTGGCCAGACCAGGAGAGCCACCAGGTCCAGGAGAGCCGCGTGCTGAACCAGATGGAGATGGAGGCACAGAGGGCGGCGACGGAGGCCACCATCTCCTACCAGCAAGTCTACACGGACCAGATGCGGGAGGCGATGGAGATGCAAAGGCGGGTGATGGCGGTAAGTTAAAGTAATTTAAATTCATCGTATTATTAATAATATGTAATAACTTGTAACATTTGCAATAACAGAGTTTCTTTCAAGGCCAGGGGGTGTCGCTCGAGCTACCTGCACTGCCACCGCCACCACCACAAGTGCACCTACCGCCGCCGGTGCACCCTTCTCGGGGTTTTCAGGTAATAAAAAACGTTCTTACTTACTATAAATTCATCAAACATAGGAAAATCTAATTCAACTTAGCTCTTGTAGTCTTACTTAGTCTTAATTAATCAAACATAACCAAATCTAACTCAAATTATCTAAAGTAAGTTCAATATGATCCATTCTAGCTTGTTTAATCAATTCTAGTAAAATACGAAGTTCCAGACTAATCAATATGTCAAACCACTTCTATGTGTTGCAGGGATCAGCGACGGAGGCTCAAACTTCTGACGTGCGGCGAGGACGTTGGCGGCTCAGGAGGTAGTGGATGCTAGCGGATAGCCTCTCTTTTTTTGTTTTTTGTTCTTGTGATGTAATGAGAGACACTTTGTGATGTGGTTACTGTGTAATTGATGTTGTTTGCTCCTGCTATATGTGATATTGTTTTGCTGCTGCATGTTGTGTCTCTTGCCATCGAGTCAGGCCACATTTTCTATTTTTAAAAAATAAAAAACCTTATTTACGACAGCTTTTATACAGTACCGTCGCAAATAAGACCTCTACTATTTGCGACGGCTGTTGTGGCCATAAAAAATAAACCTAAATAATTTGTGACGGTTGTCGATAGCTATCGCAAATAAGGTCGTAATTGCGATTGCTTTGGTTAGCCATCACAAATAGTCGCGCTCAGCCCATCAGCCAGGCCCGGGCCCTTATTTGCGATGGCTGCCGACAACCGTCGCAATTAAGTTAAATTGTGACAGCGGCCGTCGCAAATAAGCTTAATTGCGACAAAATTCGAGCGACGTCCAAAAACCATCGCAAATAGCTTATTTGCAACGACATTTTGCTTATATGCGGCGGCTCTATCCGTCGCAATTCATCGGGAGTCCTGTAGTGAAAGATTGATCAGCTGAGGAAATGGAAACTCTTATTACATTTCTTCTTTCCCAGCCTTTTTCTGTTCTTCCACGATTTGGCCGTGTGAGAGCAATATATATATATATATATATATATATATATATATATATATATATATATATATAGAAAGAGAGAGAGAGAGAGAGGCTCGGAGCACGGGGTGCTTCGGCGTTGTCACAGCTGCCACGCAGGTGAGCAAGTTTGCTGCAATGCTACTCGATGCCAGTGGGTGGCTAGCCAGCAGGCCATTGTTGAGGAAGCTCTGTCTCTCGAAACGAATTAGGGTTTCAAGCAGATCCCTCTGGAACTGCGGTTGTAATAGTGAAAGCAGCATCGTCGAGGGTCTTCTCAATGGCACACGGGGCACTCGTCAAGTGGACGTGCCACAGTTGAACAGATCTTCGGAGGTGAACTTGGTTCGACCCACGCTCGAGGTACTCTACCCCAGCTCCATCGACTAAGAGGTTCGGTTGTGCAACAGCGATTTAACCAAGTGGCGCGGTGGCCACCGGAATCCCAGAGAGAAGGAATCAGCGCTGCCTAAGGTATGTATCCGAACCCATACTCCCCATCTTAATGTTAATTTCTTAATAATCTGAATATTGCGTTTTCCTTTTGGAGTTATTTCATAAATATATTTGATATGAATTCTCTAACCCTTGAATCTGAAGTCTTAATTGAATTCAAATCAAGAATTCCATTTGATTATAAGTTTTGCTTCTTTTTGAATTCAGACCCTAATCTTAGTTTAATCATCTCGTTCTTAATGCTGCCAAATAAAACTTAATAGATAATCAAATCCAAATTCGATTAATTGAACTAATAGGCGCTGATACCATTGGTATATAACCGAAACATTGGGATCTTGATTAGCTACTTAACCATTCAGGTTAACATGAAGAAAACAAATCAACAATCAATGTCTAATTTGTCTAATTAACAAATACTAAGAACATAATGACAATGAGGGATAGGGGAAATAAGGGAGCAGCATTGTTTGATGATAAAGTAGAGGCAGCCATTGCACTGGTTAGCACCAGAAGGCTTTTCCCCTTGCTTTCTCTTGGTGCATGATCGCTCACTTAGATTTTAGGGTGTTAGAACGTGATTGAATCACGACACATGTTTTACCCGTAACCCTCATTCTTACACAAAACCATGAGACTGAAGAGGGGGTCTCCCTATTGTTGGGAATGATTATGTCCCTTGATCAATGATAGAATCATTCGTTGGGTTGTGTCTACTTAATTAGGACATGTGCAGATGGAGTCATGGAGCACCGCTGCTGCAGCTCAGATGCGGCCACCATCGTAGCCTCCGCTTGCACACCAACGGTAGGTTTGTCTCAGTTCTCTACGTTGTTGGATCCATCATGATGGTTGCACTACTACAAAAAGCATTTTTACAGGCGCCTCAATTTTTCAAACACAGGCGGTCCTTAAAAATATGCGACCGTGATGACGAATGATATAATAACAACATGTGATGAAAGAACAACATAGACGGATTTTAAAAAACAACCGCCTGGGTAAATACTCGATCTTCTCATGCGGTTATTACTTAAGAACCGCCTGCAATAAAATAAACATCACATGCGGATTTTAAGAAACAACCGCCTGGGTAAATACATGATCTTCTCAGGCCGTTGTTAATTAAGAACCGCCTGTAATGTAATAAACTTCACAGACGGTTCTTAATTAACAACGGCCTGAGAAGATCATGTATTTTCATTGGCGGTCATTGTGTAAGAACCGTTTGTAGTTGTTCAATTATCACAAGCAGTTTTCATTAAAGAACCGCCTAGGGAAAGTCATTCTTTCCATTTATTTTGTGTCCCCGGAAATGCCAGAGTGCCCTAGATCATGAGCGTCCGTTGCAAGGATAAACAAACGCAATGACATTGCAATTAAGTGATTTAATTGGAATACAAGGATGAACAAACGCAAATGGCATTGCAATTCAGAGGTAATTCACAACTCGATGAATTCCATAGATCATACATTGCGTGCCCTCTAAACTAAATTTGAATTTAAACTTGTTCCTGAAACTCCCAACGATCAATCTAAATTGTACCGTCCTGCTTGCCCCCGAACACATCTCTTATATTCCGCTGGATCCTGAAAATATTGACATTATTTGAATTAACAAATGTCGAAGGAGAAATGAATAACCTACATTGGTCACTAAGTCAAAGTGTCATCTAACCTTGATAAATAGATTATAGTAATCATTTTCAACATCGGGCACAATTGGCTGACGCAGCAAACGCTGAACTTCAAGTAGTATAGTTTTGATTGTAAAAGCACTGCACCACCCCTACGAAATATAATTTAAGCAATATAAGAAACCAGTTCAAATAAGTTCAACAACAATTAAGTATTAATTACATAAGCAAAATAGGTCTATCTTATGGTCTCTTGATCAAGAATCCCGATGTAGAGTGCTCCCGAACGATGGACATTTGGGTGGAAGAACCCACTTGGAAAGGCACATCTTGGAGGCACCAAGGGATAGTCCTCAGAGAAGGAGATTGTCAGGGGGTAATAACCATCTTCCCATTCAGTCTGCAAAAGAAATTTATTAATAGGAGGACGATGATTAAACTCATATTGTGCTTGTTCTTCATGACTTACCCCTTCTTTACCGGGGACGATGCACTGTCACTTCAATAAATCTCCCGATTCAGGCTTCCAGAGAAACCCTGCGCAGAGAAATTGAAAATACCAAAAACAAACAAGACAGAAAAACAAACTACAGCTAAGTTCATCAGTCCATTATAGATACATATGTATATACAGCCATGCGACCGGTGTGCCATATGTACATACATGGGGATGGTTCTTGCGCCACGCCAAGTGTTCCTCCTTTAATCAGCTACACGCCCGAGACATCATTATCTGAAAGACCAAATTTCCAAACTTCCAAATTATTGAGTCTAAACGCATATGTACACAAATGCAAAAGGACACAGTCCATATACCAACACATAAAACTGACAGCTTATGAAAATATACAAATAAAAAGGTAGCATGCAATGCATAGTAAGGAAACTATGCAAATTGGGTCTTGCAAGTGAAGGCGTGGCTCCGCGGGGTTTTTATATAGGCGTCAGTTTTTCATAGACGATTTTTAAATTTTTCACAGGCGGTTGGTACTTAATAACCGCCTCTGATGCTGCTAAGCTCCTGTCAAGCTAATCCCTGCACAGCAAGCTATTGTAGATGCAAGTAACACCCGTCGCTCATCATTTGAATTGTTGAAAGCATCAATTTGAAGCCTGACAATCTTTGGAAGGATTTTCCCATCCATTTGAACGATTTCTTTCCCTCCTGTCCATTTGAAAACTTAGTAAGATGCTCCTTTCTCAGTTTTAATGCCTAAATATATTGACTAAAAATCAGTACGCACTTTCTTAGTACTTCACACAAGCGAATAAGCGAACAACTTCAACCACAAATCTTGTTTTTACACTTTCATAGGTATTTAATCTTAATCTGTCAAGCATAGATTTATCAAATAAGTGAAGCTTCCTTATCACACATGTTAATGGCAGTTATAAGTGAAGAATGTGTCAAAGCTAACGAAATCTGAATCGGACTGAAGATAAAGAGATCCTGCATATGAGTGGCAATGTCCAGGTTAAACGGCGTGAAGCTATGATGACACCTCCAACAACATGAAAAGTGATGCCAAAGTTATGCTTGCATCAACCAAGGCATGTTGTGAGGGTATAACACTTGTTGGGGCAAGCATAACCTTGGCCAAAATCAGAAATCATGCCACCGTGGATTACTCTAAAGCCGCCATGGATTACTTTGAAGTTTTCTTCGTGCGTACTCGGTAAACTTCAGAGTAATCCATGGCTCCTTCAGAGTAATCAACGGTGGCGTGATTTCTGATTTTCGCCAAGGTTATGCTTGCCCCAACAAGTGTTATACCCTCACAACATGTCTTGGTTGATGCAAGCATAACCTTGGCATCACTTTTCATGTTGTTGAAGGCTGTCGTCATAGCTTCATGTTGTCTAACCTGGACATTGTCAATCATATGCAACATCTCTTTGTCTTCAGTCAAGTTGATATTTGGTTAGCTTCGACACACCCTTCCCTTGTAACTGTCATTAACATGTCTTATGAGGAAGCTTCTATTATTGATAAATCTATGCTTGAAAGATTAAGGTCAAATTCCTATGAAAATGGTACAAACAAGATTTTTGATTGAAGTTGTACGTTTTGTTGCTTGTGTAAAGCACTAAGAGAGATGGTACTGATTTGTAGTCAATATATTCAGCCATTAGAACTGATAAAGTAGCATCTTCGTAAGTTATCAAAATGGAGAGAAGAGAAAGAAATCTTACAGGGCTTGTTTGGGTGTCCTCCTATCCAAACAAGCCCTCAAATGGAGGGGAAGTATTGTCATACTTCAATTGAAGCTTTTAACAATCCAAATGATGAGTCTCTGGTGTTACTTGCATCTACAAGAGCTTGCTGTGAAGGGATTAGCTTAACAGGAGCTCGAAATAGAAGGTGAATTTAATAATGTTCGAAACATGCTATCTAAAGCTGAAATAGAACATTGTTCTAAGTTGATTTTAGAAGATACAAATATATACAATATATATAATCTCGCATTGCTATATACATTTTTTCCAGCATTGACATCTTCTCGCATATAGGGTTTCAAATTCTCTTTAATGCTTCTGTCTACGCGCTTGATGTTTTCTGGTTCGGTGAAAAGGTATATCTGTTCATACTAATTATTTTCCTCTTCATTATCTCTCTCATTCTCAACCCCAACAATATTTTTCTTTCCAGAAACAACTACATGCATCTTCTCAGTTTCTGGATCTTGAACATAAAAAACTTGTGCAACATTATCGGCGAGAACCCATTGGTCATCTTTATAACCCACTTTATTCAAGTCTACCAGTGTCAGCCCGTAATTGTCCACTTTCACACCATCAGGATGTTTGACCCATTAGCACTTAAATACGGGCATTACCATTCTTTTGCCATAATCGAGTTCCCATATTTCCTCTATGAACCCGAAGTATGTGGTTTTCTGCCCTTGTGAATCATAAGTCTCAATACGAACACCACTATTTTGTGGAACACTCTTACCGTCTTTTTCTTTAGTGTAAAATGTGTAACCATTGATGTCATATGCTTGCCATGATGTCACCAAAGCAGATGGGCCAGAAGCTAAATTCATCATTGTTGCCTCTTCTATAGTGTTTCCATATGGTATATTTTTGACCATTAACCATTCAGTAAAACATCTTCTGTGCTCTTTCATGATCCAGTCCTCTGTGCGGTCTTGGTTTTTATCATGAAGCTCAATTTGGTGTTCCTCGATGTACGACTCAGCTATTGTGAGCTGTTGTAGTACACCAAAATGTCCACGGTGTACATTCTTGTAATCTTGAATGATAAAAGTTTTCTTACCCACTTTGCCTCTCTCACGTAGTATACCGTCATGTATCGGTATAGGCACACCTATCGATTTTCTATCGTTGATGTAATCAGCGCAACCCTCAATTAGTTCTTCAGTGGTGTATCCTTCCATAATTGAACCCTCTGGGTGAGCACGGTTCCGCACATAACCTTTTAATACTCCTAAATATCTCTCCAACAAAAACATATGATGTAAATATAGTGGCCCCAATGCTTTTATCTGATCAACAAGATGTATGATTAGGTGTACATGCATATCGAAAAAGGATGGTGTGAAACACATCTCAAGCTTGCACATTGTCTCGACGATGTATGTTTTCAGATAGTCTAAATCTTCACGTGCTATCACCTTTTGTGATACTGCATTGAAGAAGTAACACAAACGTGTGATGACAACTTCTATATGCACAGGTTTGATGACTCTTATTGCAATGGCAAGGAAAACTGTCATCATCATGTGACATTCGTGAGAATTATAACTGAATAAATACAAGTCTTTCATCGAGACTAGTTTGCGGATATTGGATGAGAAACTCGTGGGCACTTTGATCCCACGCAAGCATTCGCAAATTGCTTTTTTCTCTTCTAGCGTCAAGTTGTAGCTGGCTGGGGGAAGGTAATGCTTCCCGTTCGCCTTTTCTACTGGATGAAGCTCTGATCTCAAATCAAGATTTACTAGGTCCATACGTGAATTTAATCCGTCCTTTGTTTTCCTCGGCATGTCCAACAAGGTCCCAACGATGCTGTCAAATACATTCTTTGTAACGTGCATCAAATCAATACTATGGCAAAATTCTAGATTCTTCCAATACGGAAGATACTTGAAAAAAATTGATTGTTTCTTGAAAGCCATGTCAGTTGTATCATCCGAAGATGTACTTTTCTTTCTCTTAATTCCTTTACTATTTTTGCCCTTACCGAAAGCAATATGAATGTTCTTGACCATTTCAAGCACAAGTTTTCCACTGTAAGGTTTTGGTGCAGTATCTTTTTCAATTTTGTTATCAAATTGTTCTTTCATCTTCCTATACTTGTGTGTATCTGTCAAGAACCGTCGGTGTCTCATGTACACCGTCTTTCTGGATGAAGTGAGGTATAGAAATCCAGTTCTATCCACACACCTAACACAACCTTTCTTCCCTTTCATTTGTCTCGATAATGTAAATAGTCCGGGATAATCATGCAGAGTAATGAATATCATTGCTCTTAGCGTGAAATACTCCCGCTTGTACTCATACCATGTACGTACCCCTTCATTCCACAATTTCACCATATCTTCCATTAAAGGTTCCAAGAACACATCAATTTCGACGCCGAGTTGTTTTGGACCTTGGATAAGAACAGATAACAAGATATATTTCCTTTTGTGACACAACCACGTCGGTAGGTTGTACATCATTAAGACCACAGGCCATGTGTTGTGTATGCTCCCTTTTTCACCAAACAGATTCATTCCATATGTACCCAAGGCAAACCTCACATTTCTGATTTCCTTTACAAATTCTGGATACTGAATATCAAAAATTTTCCACTGTGTTGCATCACCAGGGTGTCGTATATGTTTTTCATTCTTCTTGTGTTGCTCGGAATGCCAACGCATAAGTTCTGACTCCCTATGGTTTGAGAACAAACGCTTCAAGCGATCAATTACCGGAAGGTACCACATCACCAAGGCAGGAATTTTTCTCTTATTCTTCCTGTCTACATCGGCAGTAGTATTGTCATCATCACCTTTAGGACCAATAATAAACTTCTTATTCTTCTGAGTCTTTTTCATGTTGGTAACATACTGGTGATTGTAGTCCTTCTTATATCTACTAACACCACAAATGGGGCATCTAGTTGCGAGCTCATGCTCTTTGCGATACAAAATACAATGGTTCACACAAGCGTGTATTTTTGTCACACCTAGTGCCATCGGGCAAAGAAGTTTCTTCGCTTTATAAGTGCTTCTGGGTATTTTATTTGGATTTGGAAGAATTTCCGCCAGAAGATTCAAAAGATCAGAGAAACTACAACCGGACCATCCGTGCATAGCTTTCAACTTTAGTAGTCCTAAGACTGCATGCAATGTAGTAAACTCTTTATCACAACCATTTGATTCATCATATAAAAGCTCTGTTGCCGCATTCTGCAATGTCTCCATTTTACTTAAACCTTTGCTTGCTCCCATAGAAGTCAATACATATGGTTCAATGTGATGCAACATCTCCTCACAATCGAACTCATCATCATCATCACCAGCTTGATTGTCACTACCATCATCGATATGAACATTATCATCATCTGAACCTCTCTCATCATCTTTATCCACATCATGTGTATCTAACTCACCATGCTCAGTCCATATTGTGTAGTTATTTTTGAAACCTCTTTTCTCCAAATGAGATTGGATTACTATAGTATCCGTCCAAGCAATCTTATTTTCGTAGTCGATACATGGACATAATATGTCATCTATATTTTGCAACTTCGCATGTCTCTTGGATGCTTCAATAAAATTTGCAACATTATGAATGTACATAGGATCGGGTCATGGCATGTTATACATCCACGCTCGACGGTCCATGCTTCAATAATAGAATTTTTGTCAGATTTACAAAATTTGGCCACAAATATTCTTTAAGGGTCTTCTATAAAATGAATTTACAGAGACATAACAAGTATGATTAGGGTGACTAATGTAGGAGATGGGCGACGTCTTGAGGCAGGGGTGAAGGATTGAAGTCGTGGGGCAAACAGGCCCAGTGGCATGGGCTAGGTCTGGGTGGGATCTAGGGATGGCGATTATACCCGCGGGTACGGGTACCCGACGGGTATTCCACCTGATGGGTGTGGGTACGGGTGGATTTTTGCCGCCGCCCCCGACCTGACGCAATGGAGAGGCGCGCTGCTGGAGCGTGGCACGGCTCCACTTTGCCACTTCGGTGACTGCTGCTGACTTTCCACCGACCATCACGCGCCGTCGCCCGCGGCTCCGGCCATCACCTCCGTCTTTCAGTCTCGCCGCTGCCGGCAGCTGTCCCTGGTGCCTCCAACATTGTCTCCATCCTTGTCACCACCTGCAGCTGGCCCCAGTGCCACCTTCCACCCCCGGTGCCATTTCCCGACCTCGCTGCCACTTGCAAATGGCCCTGTTGCTGGCTTCTGCACCATGCCACCATTGATGTCACCTAGCAACGAGAAGGTATGGTCGCTAATGCCCAACACTACTGCAGCTTGAGGCGGACGGAGTCGAAGGCGTCGGGAGCAGCAATTGGGGGTGAAAGATTGAAGTCGTGGGGAAACAGGCCCATCAGCATGCGCTAGGTTTGGGTGGGATCCGGTCCGTTATATCTTGACATCGGATCCCATCCAACGATGGTAACTAAATGGGTGAGTTATAAAACAATCTCCCTAGAAAGCTAACCCTAATCACTCCTTCGAAATATATGCAAGCAGGAGGTACGCACACACAAGTAGCATATTGAAAAGGAAAACACATAAAACTATAATTACAAGTTCGGGTAAACTTCATGCATCTTATATATATTACAATAGCATCTGTTAATTAAACATCATATTCATGTCACATAATAGGTACAAACTACAATAAGCTTATTACAATATAGTCCATACATCAATATATAAAAGACCAAACTAGCACAACACACAAAAAGGAAACAATCCATATATTCCATACATCAATATATAAAAGACCAAACTAGCAGAACACACAAAAAGGAAACAATCCATATAGTCCATACATCAATATACCAGAACACAATCCATACAGTCCTTACACATGCAAAAGGATAGAATTCATATACCAGAACACACAAAACTAACAGCTTATCAGCTAATTAAAATATAAAAAGAAAAAGTAAGGAAACTACATTTACCTTGCAGAGGCGTCAGCACGGTGGGTAGGCGTCAGCACGGTGGGCCGGCTGGGTGGAGAAGTGGCGGTACGAGGTTGAGCGGCGGCGCGGCAGTATGGGCTGGGCGGCGGAGTGGCAGCACGGCGCAGGGGAAATTCAACAGCCTTGCGGCATTGATATAAAATCTCCAGGGTTGCGTTTTGACTGTGGTGAGGGGTCCTTATATAGGCGTCGGTTTTTCACATGCGATTTTTAACTTTATCTCAGGAGGGTTTTACTTACCAACCGCCTGAGAAGATATTTAATCAAGAATATTAATTAAGAATAAGTAAATATCTACCAACCACGATTTGAAAGGTGACGCCTCGGGGAAACGAAAGGTCGCGCACGGACGTCGACACAGGCGGTTGGTACTTGAAATCCGCCTGAGAAGATGTTTATCTCATGCGGGTATTACAGACCAACCGCCTGAGATAATGCCCGATATTGTTCTTCAGTTTCCTTATCCCTTGTTTTTTATTTAGATTCCAATATAAATACTCAAACATGTTTAGATTCTGCAAATTGTGTCCAAATTCAATGATTCTTTCTTCTACATTTGTATAAAATTAACATCTACCATGTGAACAAAATATTTTAAAACATGTATAGCTGACATTGTAATGTTTTGGTAAATATCAAATTAATTTCTACTCACATATTATTCACATTTGTGTATCTCATAAAAAAAAGATCCTTCACTCAAATTTGTTTGTATGAACATATTTGTATCATTTATACATGTATGAATTTTGTTAATTTTTTTTAGAAGCATTCCAACATGTCAAACTTCAAATTATCCATCATTCTAACTAAATGCTCATATACATATGAGGCTTTCATCAAATTATGAACACACATTGATTCAAAAAATTTTAAAAAAATCTGAAAAAATTCATAGAGGTTGGTATGATGAGTAAAAATGCCCACTGAAAAAATAAAAGAAAATACATTATATTCCTCAAGATAGAAAAATGAAAAATAGCATTTGTTGTATGTTTTTTATGTTCTGACCAATTCCCCCTTCGTACTACCAAAAAATGTCAAAGGATTTATGAAGTGAAATTTAATGGTAACCTTTACTTATCAATAATATTACAAGAAAGTGGAATTTTGCCTTTTTAAAGGACCCACATTTAATCAAGAATATTAATTAAGAAGAAGTAAATATCTTCACACGCGGGTGTTACTTACCAACCGCCTAAGATAATCCTATCTTCTCGGGCGGTTGGTAAGTAATACCCGCCTGAGGTAACCATCTTCTCAGGCGGTCGGTACATAAAATCCGCCTGAGAAAATGGGAGTCTATATATACCCCTCGGCAGCGTTAGGAAAACCTAACCCGGGCGAAACACTTAGCTGCCGTTAGGCTGCCAAAATTTCATTTGCCGCCAAGTGTTCGCCGCTGTCGCCGCCGAGCTTCGCCCTCGTCACTTCCAGGTACCCCGAGCAAAGCCATTGCCGTCGCCGTCGAGCTTCAAGGTAAACCCTAAACCCTTCGACCTTCCATCTTCCTTCGTCATGCCGCCTCCCTCACTGCCCTCGCCGCCGCCTTGCATATCCTTGGTTATGGTTCGGGAATTGGAAAATGGTAGGCATCCTTGGTTAGGGTTCAGCGGAATTCGAAAAACTGTCAAGTTTGGTGGCATATTTGGTTAGGGTTCGGTGGAGCAAGATTTATGTGGATGGTTATATCACGATAAATTGGTAGTTGGTTCTGTGTGTCTGAAACTATGAAATTGGTAGTTAGTAGCAGCAGTATATTCCCTATTTCTATCATCGGCCTTGCATATGCCACATAATTCTCTATTAGGGGCAAGATTTAGCTATATGTGGTTCAGTTGAGCAAATTCAGCTAATTTTGGCTAAGTTACATTAGATATAGTTATACTTGACTAATTTTGACTAAGTTATTCTATATTTAGCTATATTTGGCTACTTTTGCTTAGAGTTAGCTATGCTAGACTAAGTTTGGCTAAGTTTGCTTTTATTTCTCTAAGTTAGGCCCTGTTTGTTTTTGCTTATAAGCAGCTTATCAATGAAAAAAGCGAAAATCCCTCCAAACACATTAATTAATTCTTGATTACTTTGTGAGCCGATTAGTTGAAAAGCCCAAAATGAACTGGGAGTTCGCGTTTTCGGGTCGCGGCCCAACCATCGCGTTTTGGGATCGCAGAATCGTTTTCCTCGGTTACTCCCATTCCCTGTACCCCTTCGCTACTCCACCGTGGTGCCGCCACAACTCCCATTGGGTTCGAGTGATCGCTGCACTCCCCGTCAGCTACGCTGACTGGCGCCGTGGATCGCCCGACTGTCGAATGCACCCGTCGTCCGCTGCGCCTGAGATCTATTCCCGTTGGTTGTGCAAATGTTCTGCATCGGTTTCGGCCAAGCCGATTCCAGTCGTCTGCGCCCGAGCACTCCTGCCGGTCGTCGAGTTCTTCTCCCATGCAATTCCTTCGCCAAACAGTGTGATGAGTGCCCGTCGGCCGTTGCCTGGTGACGAGCTACCCCTTGGCCGTCCCTTGACTTCTTCCTTGTCGCCCGGCCGGTGATCTGTTTGACTCAACACAAGTGATCTGTTTGAGCTCAGTATGAATACGTTTTTATTGTGTGCCGCATGCTTGATTGGTGTGACGTGTGTGTGGACCTGCATTTGGTTTATGGTGCATGTTTTATTCATGTTACGTTTGATCTGGGTGCAGCCAGTAGCACAAATTCAATAGTTCATGCAGCGTTAAGTACCAAAAATAGAGAGTGAGAAAAACATAAAAATGAGTTATAATTAGTTTCAGGGGTATAGTAGTCATTTTACAGGATAATACATTCAAAATAATCCAAGTTACCAAACACCTGGACTCTCCGGTAATCAGCTTAGTCATATCTCTGCTCTTCATAAAAGCATGCTCACCATATAATTGAGACTAAAATAAGTGAAACCAAACAGGGCCTTAGCTTCATTTGAGCAATTGTAGGTAATCTGTGCTACCAAAGATGTCTGCACTTGTGACTCCATCAGCTTCATTTGAGCAATTATAGCTAATTCGTGCTACTAAAGTTATGCTATATTTAGCTCTGAAGCCAAACAAGTTGCTGGCCAACTCATTTGTGATGCCAGAAGCATCCTCACGCCCATATCTAGGTACCACTAGGTGTGGCGATGGAGTCTGAGCATATGCTGCCGATCTATATGATACAAGAATGCCTTGGGTTGTCGGTGTAAAGTGAGCTTGCTAGTTGTTGCTGCTGCTATCAGTCTCTTGCTTGATCAGTTATAGGTCTGGAGCTAGGCACCGCCTAGTAAACCTCAAGAACATGGTCACCACTCTGAATGAAGCTAGCCTATTTACAATAAGAAGATAAAATTGCCATTGCTGGTGAGCAACTTTACCATGCTTGTCACCCTCACAATGTATAGGAACCTTTTGGTCAGTCGCCTTAAACCCTACAATGCCTTATCAAATCCTAGAATGCTTCCATCTTTTTCTTCATGCAACACTTCATGTAGAGTTAATATGCCATTTATTAGATTTTTTGTCTTATTAGATCTAGCATGGAAAGCCCTAAGAAGACTGGTCCTGGTAGTAACAATAAAGAAGACAATATGGAGTTTACTGACTCCAGCAGTTCAGGCTCCTATCAAAGTCCATTGGATCCTTTCCGAATATAAAAAATTAAAAAGACTTCAGTGGATTTAGACTCGGAATATGATCCTGCCGACGAGGTATGGATCACGAATCTTAACTTCAGCAGTTCAAGTTAATGTTGGTTATCAAGTATACGAAGTCTTATAATTTTTTCTACCTAGATTAATCGCGAAGACAATGAGGTTACATCGGCTCCTAAAACCGCAGAAGGTTCTCCAATGGATGAATCCTCAGCTTCACTCAAGCGGAAACGAGGGCAACAAGGTCCCAATAAGGGTCCATTGGACAGCATCATGTACATAACAAGGGTCGGTCCAGGTGGGCTTCTCGAAGAACCACTGGATTCAGTTACCAAGTACCGTAATGCATGCGGTTTTCTTGTTAGGGAGGTTGTGCTAATCACAACCGAGAATTGGAGGAAATTACCCGAGCATACCAAGAATGAGTTGTGGGAAAGGGTAAAGAAACAATTCAAGTTCCCGAAAGGCACAAAAGAAGCAGTAAAGAAAGCAAAATTGATCTCTTGCGGCAAGAAGTTTCGTGGCTGGAAGAGTGAAATGAATGCTTATGTTAAGGCCGATAAGGTGCCTAGCCCGAGGAAGATGGGAAAAATCACACAAGCTCAGTGGCAAGAGTTTGTTCGTCAAAAGAGCACAACTAGGTCAGAGCTTGCAAAAAAGAACAAATACCATCATCGCTTGGGGTCTGCCGGATATGGCCCCAAAGTCTGGAAATGGAATAAGATATTAGACGAAATTACCAGTAAGGGCAATCCTCACCCATTAGAAGGGTGCGATGAGCGAACTCAACAGTGGGTCTTTGCTCGGTCAGGTTTGACCGACGAGGGCAAACTTGAAAAGCCTGACTCTCTGAATGAAGTAGAGGATAAAATGAAATAAGTAATTGAAAAGCAACAGAAGGGTCTCTTCAAGCCGAAGAGGGAGAATTACCAACTTACTGCTATCTTAGGAACCCCTGAACACAACGGACGGGTTCGAGCGGTCTTTCTCAAATGTCTTGGCTAGATGGTTTCCCTAAAGATGAAGACACATATAGAAGACGTGAGAAGTTTAAGAAAACACTTGATGAAACGATTGCTCAAAAGGTCAAAGAAAATATGCAAGAAATAAGAACAACTTAGACAATCGGGACAATTAGTGGCACCGAGTACATCGATGGTTCCAGTGCAAAAGGAGCAATTAGTATCTCCAACTGCCTACCGTAGCAGCGTTGGTTCTGTGCCAGGCTCAGGGTCAACCCATAAGTTCCCTATCGATGATATTGCTAACGACAAATCTTGTCGTCTTCTTGTCCCGATAGGCAGAGCAGGGAACAAAACCAAACAGGTTGCCACTGCTATGGCAAAGCTTGATCGTAACTTCAATGGGAATCCACTTCCGTTGTATTATGCTATGGTGCAAGTTCTTCAGATCATTGATAATGATTATGAAGATTATGAAATAGACCACGTCACACCTGAGGGGATCGCGACTCTGGGGCACGCTGTCAAACGATTAATCCTTTGGCATCGACGCGATATTGTGTTGGACGATGAGCCAATTTCTAGCCCCATCGCATCTCCAAATACTGCAACCCCATCTTCTAAGGCAAAAGTGCATGAAGATCCACTCCCAGTCTAGAAAGATCTACTCCCCCTATGTCTCAGCAAGGATTATAGTAATCTTGCGAGTAAAGATATCCAAGAGCAACAAGTTGGACAACAGCTTCAAGCAGTACCAGAGCAAGCTGTTGCTAGTAAAGAGCAACCAGTTGAGCAACAGCTTGAAGTAGTACTAGAGCCAGCTGCTGGGAGTAAAGAGCAATCAATTGAACAACAGGTTCAACAAGCCAGTGTCCAACTTCCGACGACTACTCCTTGATCATTATTGCCTATCAAAGTTAGCCCATACAAAAATAAGAAACCTTCATCAGAAGTGTTAAAGTATTTGGAAACTATGAAGGAAAATATTATAAAATTGAGTGCATCTCGTTCTTCTCATGAGCCAGAATTAGGAAATATCGAGGAGTGGGAAGAAGACGGTGTCATGTATAATCGGCGGACGGGTTCAGTTAAACCAGGAGTTCCAATATACAAGCTTTAGGATGTTACTCCTAAATTTAAGAATGGGAAGCCGCTCATGACATCCGTACAACTTAGCAAACAACCCGTCTCGCTCAGAAGAATGCATGTGTGGTACATCCTTGCCAGCACAAAATATGATCTTAATTGCGTCACATTTTGTATTCCAAAAGAAGAATTCTGGAACACTGGAGAAGATAGACGAGTCATTTTATTTGAAGAGCTGCGTCGCCTTTTGGATCGGGGCATGCTCGAAATCAACCTGATGCTCGTCTAGTGCTTGTAAGTGCTCTAATATTTCATATTTGCTTTTATTACTACACGCATACACATTTCATGATATTATAACAATTCATGACTTCTTCAATAGGATGCAATATATGGATAATGATAAGTTGGCACGCAGGACAGGTATCCTTGACCCTACTAGGATTGCAAAGGCGCTATTCGACCTCAAGGTGGATCGAAACTCAAAACAATTCAAGCACATGAACAAAAGATTTTGAAAAAGCAATCGCGAAACTTAAGAAGGATAAAAGGACAGAAGTTGCAGCTTACATAGGACATGCAATGTTTAACTTTGTCAGAGACGGCAAGGATCTCGTAAAGGCTCTGTACCACATCGAGTAAGTTCGACACATGACATTGAAATAGAAGTTATTGGTAATTGTTAACACGTGTGTTTGTGTGTTTGCAGTAATCACTACATAATGATCTTTATCAAGCCAACGCAGGGAATGGCAACAGTCTTGGACTCGGCCGGTTTCCCACCAGTTCGTTACAAAGATGTCCTTTCCATTTTGAAAATGTACGTTTACTCAATAATTTTAATTTACACACATTTAGAATGTGTTGACAAGTTTTATATGACATTTCGTGTATTACAGCGCTTGGCGGTTTTACGCGGAACAGCTTGGCGGTGAGAGACCTTCCAATACGAATGCATTGGACATTAAAATGTATTATCCTTGTCCGTAGCAGCCTGCTGGAAGTGTCTTCTACGGGTATTATGTATGCGAGCATCTTCGAACTGCCGGCATATATAGAGTGAATTGTGAGGATGTAAGTTATCCTTAATGTCGATACCTTATTTGCTTACTTTTGAGTTTCATTTTCATTGTAACTAGCATAGTTTAATACTTATATTCTCTGCTGTTCAATATTACCAGAAACATTATTTTCATATTTTGATTCCAACTTCAAAATTCAATTGCTCATAGTACAACTGCTCCAAAAATACCAATTAAATTCCTGTATACTCTCACTTTGATCTATACTTTGAGATTGTTCAAACCAACGCATTTTAAACCTTGTTATGTGTTATATTGCAGCACGCAAAGAATCTGAATGAAGAATGGCCGGTTTGTAGAAGTATTCCTGATGGAGGAGCCGACAGGATTGCTTCTGAACTCTGTCAGTTCATTCGTCGCAAAATTTGGCACAAAACAGGGAAGTTTTTTTGATGAGAATGGTTCAGCAGCTGATGTGCCAGAACTTTGCGACTATGCCAATAAAAACAGTTTTTTTGTGAAAACTTGTAAACTATGAGATGAATTGTATGTGTAACTTGTACATATGTATATTGTTTTAGTGAAATTGACTTCTGTAACGATAATATCGTTGACTTTTGTTCTGTGATGATGTTGTTGATGTTTGTTCCGTGATTATATTGAATTGACCTGGAAATTAGAAATAACAGCAGTAGTACTGCATAGGTTATACCTTATCACAGGCGGTTATTAACCAACAGCTAGGTATGCCTGTGAAAAACAATTATCACAGGCGGCTAGATACAGGTAAAGAACCATCTGTGATAACCTAATTATCACAGGCAGTAACTGTTAAGGTAGAAACTGGCTGTGGTAAAAGGTCTTCACAGGCGGCTTGATGTAGGTAAACATCCGCCTGTGATAACACGATTATCACAGGCAGTTAGTTATGCTGCAAGACCTGCCTGTGCTAAGACAATTACCACAGGCGGATATGTATGCTGCACCACCCGCCTATGATAACTTATCTTCGCAGGCGGCTAGCATTAGTAAAAATCGCCTGTGATAGTGTTTCTTCACAGGCGGTATCACTTCTCCGCCTGTGAAGTTGCGGATTATCACAGACTCTTCGTTTCAGGCGGTTTTAAAAACCGTTTGTGATAATATGTTTGGAGCCGCATGCGATGAGGCTTATTGTAGTAGTGTTGGTTGCTCATTAGTGCCTTCCCTATGACCTGACTACATGGGTTGTCACCACCGTCGTTGAGGTAGGAGGATGGGAGGAGGAAGACACAGAGGTGAATTGGCACAATGGTTCAACGGGCCACGCTTCATCTTAAGTTTGCCACATGCTTAGTGTTATCCTCTTTCTTGTATTCCTATGCAGTTGTTTTGAACTAAAAAGATGGAATAGTTTCTAATAAAAGTTATGGCTTAGAGTAGTAATGCTGTAACAACATTTTTGTAACAATGTAGAACTATTTGCTTAAATTTAATATGTGATTTTTTATTACATGAAAATTAAAGAACCTGATAAAGTTAACTACACTAGGGACAAACTGCTTGTATATGTATTGCAATATTAGAGCTATTACTTTGTAGTTGACTGGTTTTTCCATGCCTTGTTTAGTATCTGATGTTAATGTCTTCCATGTGTATTTTACTCCGCCTTAATGTAGCCACATGCCTTGTGTTATCCCTTTAGTTGTACTCCAATATAGTTGTTTTTAAGTAAAGAAGAATGTAATAAATATTTTAATAAAAGTCATTGCTTGGAATTGTAATGCAATAACAACATGGAACTATTTGCTACAACAATGTATTACTTTCTATTTAAATGGCACCTACAAAGTCAAGTTGCTCAAGGTACCATGTACAATAAAGAGGTAACCTAGGTGGTCTTGCACAGACAATCCACTTGATACAAGGTCCAGATGCAGAGCAAGATGATGAACCAATACAGGATGATGCATCAGAGGGAAGTGGTAGCCCATGTCTGCTCCTGTATGTCCCAACATTGAAAGGTCAGACATAAAGGTATATGAAACTGTGGTTGATGCTGATGATAGAAGCAGAAGCCTGAGTGAGTACCTAGCTAAACTTGAAGCAAGAAGACATTGAAATTCGGAAAAGGATGATTCGGAGGGTGGGTCAGAGGATGATCATGCGGCGACTCCGACTTATGGTGAGCAAGCTATGGGTCTTAGTTGAAGGTGATGATGCAGAGGCCCCTACTGGTACAAAGTCCTCTACACTAATGAGATGTGGGTGTGGTCCAAACAAAATGCCTACATGGCATTTTAGGATTGCATAGGTCCTTGTTTATGGTGAACCTGTAAGCCCTAAAAACACGACATCATCATTCAAGGCAGCCTGTGGAAAATACGTAAGAGACCATGTTGCCCTCACTTACAAAAGCTGAGCAGGTAAAAATATTGATAAGCACACAGTTCCCTACAGTACCAAAGGGTATCTATGGAGTGAGTTAAATTTAATGTTTGAGTTCCCTGATGGATGCAACATGATGGTAGTGAAGGGGAGAACCTTGGCTCAACTGGGCATGGATTTCAAGAACATTGATGGTAGGTTTTTTAGATTATAATGGTAAGAGTCAAACACTAGATTCAGTAAATATATGACACTAGAAAGCATTCATAGAGTACAGGGATTTGAAAGAAACAAAAAAAATAAGAGAGTCAAACAAGAAAGATTCTATGAAGAATGTATACCGCCGTAAAACTGGCTCACGCGGGTACTCAGTGAAAGTAGAAAAGTTTATTGAGATGGGATAAAAAGTAATCTGCTCGGGTGATACATCTGACACAGCTGGTTGGAATGAGAGGGTTAAGATATATGTGTTGGCTAGGGTACCTATGGCAGAAGACAGTTAGTTTATGTTCAAAGGTGATCATGACAAGGAACACATTGATAGGATTGTAAAACACATATCTAGTGTTTTGAAGACTCATTCAGGCCAAACAGAAAAAGCGATGAGTTAACCCATGCACTGGGAAACAAGGAGCATCCTGGGTGCACACGAGGCTATGGTAACAAGCCTTGGAAGGATCCATTGCAGTCAAAGGTCGATAGTTACAGGAAATGTATAGAGGTCATAGCACTAGATGATGAAGTGATGGCCGCTATAGAAAAGGAGTATTGTTAGAATTTTTTATGACCACAGATAAAATCCGTAAGCGCATGAAATACTATTGTAGCACTTCACCTCGAGAGTTTTCCCAAGGTTATCGAATCACAAGGAACATATGCATTAATCTTCTAATTGGCTCACCCAAGAACACTAATGTTGTTTGATAGGTATGTGATGGAGTGGAATTCCAAGACAAGTGTTTTCAATCTAGAACAACCTTAACCTTGCTGTTTGCTCCGCACATGGGCATAACCCTGGTTTGCCAGGTGACTTCACTAAGTGGCCTATGACATAGTCAAATATGGATATGGCTTCCACTAAGACACCTACATCTTCATTTCGTGGGCTATGACTTATCCACTAATGGTTTCTAACCAACAGACCACGTCTACGTTATCGACCACAACTCTAATCTTTCCGAATACAAAGCTAAGACTAGAGCTCCTATTTAGTAGAACACCGGACCCACAAACAACTACTTGAATAAATTGATATCAATTAAAGAACAGGAATTAATTAAAATTCATGAATTCTTAGTCATACAAGAAGCATCCGTCGAGGTACAAGCTTCCTCCTCCCTTTCCTTAGCTTCCTCCCTATCCTGGCTAGCCCTAGGGCAGCTCTAAGCCTTAATAATAATGTGCTAAACTCCAACTTTTTATGTATGTGAGTGAGTGAGGGGTCCTATTTATATTATGAGAAGGTCGGTTTGGCACCACATTCAGCATGGGAAGCAGTCATCACCACCTTTAAGGAGCCATTAGAAAGCAAAACATGGAAGCCCAGCCGATTTTGCAGGGGGGCGGGGGGGGGGGGGGGGGGGCAAGTGGGCCAAACCTCCGGTTCGACCGAACTCGAGTTCTGGCCACAAGCCTCCGTCTTACTTTGGCTCACTGATTTGTGGGCTCCCAGACACCTTCTACATGAATCTTGGTGAAATTCTCTATCTTGAAAGTGGGCCCCATGAATCCATGTTGCCACATGCCGGCACCTAATTGGTTGGAAACACTATTTTCTGGATTGGTCCTTGCAATTCTCCTATGTTTTGAGTATAATTCACCTGCATGCAAATAAACACCAACACTTCCAGAATTGTTTAGTGAATAATCTTTACCACTATGTTGTGTTTTTATTTGAATGTCTTTTATGAGGTGAATTGACGGTCAATTGTTCCACTTAAGGACCAACATCAGGTACAAGAAAAAATAGTGCAATTTATACATTCTAAAGAACTTAAATGGGCCAACCAAAAATTAATAATTTGGTTATGAGCCCTAGTGGACATAGTGCTCATCATAGCTGCTGCGCATTCGCACAACTACTGGAAGATGACAAACAATGTCATCCCATTGATGAACTTAAGGAGAGCATACCAAGGAGGCTTCTCATATATATGTAGGTATTCCGGGAACGGTGGGTACGGGGTTGGCTAAGTCATTGGTTGAAGGGGTTCTCTTCAATGAATAGCTGATACCAATGGGTATACGATGGTACATCTGGACAAGATAACATGGTTTTAGTAGATACAAATCGGATTACTTTGGTGAGAAAAGACCAATATAAGGTTGGCAAAATGTTTGCTCATGTCTTGTGCCAGAAATGTGACAACAAATTTTGCGACGAAGAGAACGAATCTTGTTCGGAGTCTTTATGCTAAAATGAACTATTGTCGGGAACAATGCTAATAGCAAGAGAGTCACGGCCGCCAATACCAGTACCAACAGCAATAGAAACGCCAACACTAAAACGAGTGCCAATATCAAGAGAGTCACTGCCACCACAGTCATTGGCACCAATAAGAGAGGTGTTAGAAACACAAATGTTTCTTCAATTACGAGAGCCAAATCCTTGTCTGGTCCACAATAACAAGCTACAGATCAACAACAGCAAGAGCTGCCAAAGAAGTCAAGGTCATTAAAATAAAAACCACAGTCCAAGAAGTCGTGTTCATCACAATAGTAAACACTGTCAAAGAAGGTAGTTTCATTACAGCTACAAGGGACACCCAAGAAGTCGACGGGCGAGCAAAATGAAAAGTCAGTGAATCTAGTGTTACAAAGTTTTTGGCAAAACCTAGTGCTCCTGAGATGAATGCCGGCGAGAGAGAAACAATACTTCAGGGTATGCAGTTGAGGCGAAGCCTAAATGGGCTGAACCATCTGTCAGAGCCACCCATAGGAAAAGGGTTCTGTAGGAAGAAAACCAAGGTGAAATGACAAGAGTGTTTGCTAAGGAATAAGTCAAAGTATAAGCATCGGTTTGTAACAAGAACTAGTTCCAATAAGTCAACTGATCAAAACTGTTTGTAACTTGAACCGGTTCGAACCAGTCAACGTATTAGCATCGGTTTGTAATCAGAATCTGTTCGAATAAGTCAAAGTATCATAATCTATTCGTAAAAAGAACGAGTTCGAATAAGTGAACGTATCAGAATCTGTTCGTAACAAGAACCGGATCAGTTAATTCGCATAGTACTCCCAATTTTAAAGGAACCACTTAAGATAATTGACTTATTAGTATATGTTTAAAACTTGAATGGGTACTGGATTCTATTCATCATTACCAGTTTGTAATTGGAACAAGTTGAAATATCAGTAGAAGTTCTTATGCTGAATCGGTTCCTATTATTCGAAATCAGCACCGGTTTGTAACTTGAAACAGTTTTCAAAAGTGGTATCTGTAGCGGTTCAATAAGGTTCTGATAACCTTTAATATCCGCATCGATGAATAAGGTGTCGGTTCATCTAGAGGCGACGGCCTCAGACGCATTTATATTGACTAAGGGTGTTCGTTTAAAGAAACTGACACCCGTAAAGTAAATGCATCGGTCAATCTAAGGAAACCGACACACTTAATAAGTGCAGCGGTTCAACCAACACTCTTAAGAAAGGGGTCGGCTCAACCGACACATCTACTAGCGTGTCCGGCAGCTTAGGCCCAAAGAGTGTCGGCTGGCTTCCTAGCCGACGCTCTTATGTGGGCCCCACGCGAAAACCCAACCACGTGCTGCGCCTTTCTTCGCGCGTGCCGCTTCAGTTTTGCTGTTTAATGTAAACCTCGTGCACGCACTCCTTCGTCGCCTGCTGCCTCCACCGCCGGCCTTCAGTGCCCGCCGCCTCTGCCGCCACTGTCGCCCACCACCCCCGTCGCTCGCCGCCTCTGCTGTCGGCCGCCTTCGGGCGCCTGTCCTCGGCGCACCCCCTCGGTGGCGCCCCGATCCCCGCCGCCCTCCGCCTCCGGCTGCCCATCCGTGGAGCACCCCGTCAGCGGCGCACCGGTCGGCGGCACCCCTGTACCCGCCGCCCGCCGCCTTCAGCCGCCCGTACACGGCGACCCTCTTTGTGCCCCCTATCCGCAGCGTCCATGGCACCCCTTCCATCCGCGATGCATCGTCGATTTGCTGCTAAGGTAAACTTTTTACATTTGAGGTCGTATATTTGAGCTCTATGCATGTGTGATCTTGTTTAGTGCATGAGTTTGTATATGTGATGTTGTATGTGTGAACTTGATTGATAGCTAATGTGTATGTGTAAGCTTAATTAATAGTAAATCCTCAAATTACATGCAAATTTACATGTTTAATTTGTATACGTGAGCATGATTAATAGTTTGTCATAATTTAACTTGTATGTATATGTGAGCATGTTTAGCTTTTAATTGTCTCTAAATATGTGTGACTTATTAGTTTGAATAGGTATAAGCTGAGAAATGGGTGATGACCGTAAGGTGATGTATGATTGGTGGAGTTTAGATGGTGTGTACACTTTGGAATAGGCACGAATCGCAAATGTGTTCGTGAACCAAGGATTTCCTAGTGGTGCTCGTTTTGTGAAGTGTCCGTGTAGCAGGTGCCAGAATCGTCAATGTTTGGAGAGGTCTGAAATGATGCTGCACCATTGTAATCATGGAATTATGCTAGACAATCTAGTGTGGCATGAGCATGGAGAGATGGATCCTGCTAGTGAGTTGGTCGGAAAAGAGAATGAAGATTGGATGGATGGGATGATGGTGGATGTTGATTGAGAGTACGAAGAGCAGTCACTGTCAGAGGAGGAGAAGAAGTTTTAAAGGCTTCTTGCTGCCGCAGATGAAAAAGTGTATGAGGGCACCAATGTGACCGTTCTGCAGGCGATCACACGACATATGGGGTTGAAGTCTAAGTACAGTCTTGCAAACAATTGCTACAATGGTATCTTGAAGTTGATCAACGATCTCCTTCCGTCAAAACATAAGATGTCGGAAGACATATATCACTCAAAGAAGATTTTGGAAGGTCTAGGCATGAGTTATGAGAAAATTGATGTGTGCGAGAATAATTGCATGTTGTTTTGGAACGAACACGAGAACAATACTCATTGTATGTATCGCAAAGCATCTAGAAATGTGAAGGTTTTGAATGATGATGGAGAGGAAATAAGTACAAAGGTACCAGTTAAACAACTTCTGAATGTGGCCTAGAGGGGGGTGAATAGGCCTTTTTTAAATTTAGTTAGAACCTGCAACACTTAACAAACTGATCAAACCCTGAGATATCGTACTAGTCCGGTACAGTGCGGACTAGTCCATAGTGTGCGGACTAAAATGATCAAGTTTATCAATGATTTCAATATAAGCGCAGTATGCAGCGGAATATAGTATGTAACTTGCAAGTATTGAGTCAATGAAGTTAAGTGTAGTGCAAATTATCTTTGATTTGAATGTTTTAACGTAAGATGGACAAAATCAATCAAACCCTACAATATGATATGAGAAACTTAAGAACAAGTTTGACACACGATTTTTATCCCGTGGTTCGGTTCCCATAGAGGCAACCTACGTCCACGTTGAGGAGCCCACGAAAGGACCGGGTCTTCACTGACCCTAACCTCGTCGAATCACCATGAAGGTTTTCTTCCACTATCACAAAGGGGCCAAACACCAAGTTCATGGGGCCTTCTCACAAGTTGAGGGCTCCCCAAGATTATAATTCAAACACCACAAAGAACACACTCGTAAGATCAATAATGAAACAACAGGAGTGTGTTAGAGATCAAACCCAAGAGCTCAAACGTGTGGAATCGTGTCTCTCCTTTGATCCAAAGAGAATCCTTAAGGGACTGATCTTTCTTGCGTTGGATTGCATGGAGAGATGTGTTTTCTAGGCTCTTGGAGGGTGTGACGGCGCAGGGGGTCGAGAGTGTTGATAGTTGGGACGTTCACATCTATTTATATTAGGGTTTTCAAAAGTTAACGTTAGGGTTTTGAGGGTTCGGACTAGTCCGTGGTGGTGTCCGGACTAGTCCGGTGTGCGACGTGTAGGAAACCCAAGTGTCTACGAATATCGGACTCATCCGGCTAGGAGCGGATTTGTCCGATCTTAGTCAGAAAGGTTTTCGGACTTGTCCGTGGTGATATCGGACTAGTCCAGTGTGGTGATACCCTTAGTCAATATAGTACAAGTCCGCACTTGGAGGACTTGTCCGATTTTAGTCAGAGGAATTATCGGACTTGTCTGGACATTATCGGACTAGTCCAGTGCGGACAAGTCCGCATTGGCTAGACTTGTCCGAACCTGTCCAAAGAGGATATTAGACTAGTCCGGTGTGTATCAGACTAGTACCTTTTTACTGTGAAATGTGAGGTGTGTGAGGATTTTTATGTTTGAGCTCTTGGGATGGGTTACACCAACACACTCCCTACACAATGATGTATTCTATTCAGCTCTTCAGATCTTTTCTGAATATATCCTCATTCTCCTTTCTTTTTGGTGCTTTCTTCTTTCTTTCATTAAAACCTGCGCTCATCTCAATAATGTGGTTAGGATCTCATTTGTTTGTCATAAATCAACCAAAACCCACAAGGGATGCCTAGATGCACTTTCAATCTCCCTCTTTTTGGTGATTGATGACAACTAATTGAGATTTCACAAAATATGATAAAAATGCAGAATTTTCATAAAGTGTGCACATATGAGCTTGAAACTCATTTACCAATGACAGCATAATACATATGTGCACTCTTTATGGTGGGATGCAAAACTAAGTGAGTGAGAGCAGTAATCATGATGATAGTGAAATAATTGACATCAATATATCAACAACAAGCATATATGTCAATTTCAGAGCAAAATCACAGATTTCATAAATATGAGCATAAATAGTTCATAGCATTGTGTCGGTACCCTAGAAACTGTACACCCCTTGAGGTTACAAAGATCTCAAAGGAAAGCCATCTACTTGGTTTGAAGACCCTCGGAGGCCCACTTGTCAGACATGACCGGACTTGCTTCTCCAACATGGTTAATCCCCGGGTCGCCACGTGTACAACCAAACCGGAGCTACCGCCCACAAGGGGGAAGCTCCGGGCCACGTACCGAAATGGCACCTCCGGATTTAACCCCAAACCGAGAAAAGCTCCGGACCTGACACGTGTTTGATAGCCCCAGAGCTACCTGCTTCCCACAGCAAGCTCCAGAGCAGCCACGTGTCAAGTCGTCGAACCTTTCAGCCTCTAACCTCCGGAAGGCCTTGTAACGGCTCCGGATCTTCAAAGGAGAGCCAAGGACTTCAAGACCCGATTAAGTGTCATTAATGCCATATTAATGACACTTAAACGGACGATATTAACACCAGTAACGGTGCTGTCAAAGCCCGTTATAGTGTTTTTAAGAGCAACTAAGCGTGTATCAATACTAGTAACCGTCGGGGCCACATGTCGGGCCAGGCTGAATTGTAACGGCCTACCCTTGTACTATAAAAGGACAGGCCGACGATACACTCAGGGACGTTCACGGGCGATCATACACACCCCATACACTCGTGACAAGCTCTTACTGCTAATACAACACCAACACACCCGTGGAGTAGGGTATTACGCTCACGCGGCCCGAACCACGTAAATTCCTGTGTCTCCTGTGTCAAACTCCAATTCACCTTCTTGAATCTCCGCGCGCCCACACCGAACTTCAAACTCCCCAATCACTTTAGCAGTGTAGGGAGATCTACCGGCTCCAACAGTCGACAGTTGGTGCGCCAGGTAGGGGCGCCTGAGATTTTCGAGAATGGTGAACTCCGCTGCTGGATCATCCAACGGCCAACCTGCTGCTCAGGCTGTTGGGGGCAGTCCCTCCAACAGGCAGCCACCAGCAGGAGCCTCAGCACCAGCAGGAGCCACACTCCCACCACCACCGTCTCCTCCAGCAAATCATGCCGAACAACATGATGGTGCGCCGGCGTCGCTTACTGCGTCGGCAAATCATGACAACCCGGAAACGTGCTGCAGCGCGTGCTCTTCTCCAACCCCACCACCTCCGGACGCATCTCGGGATGCATTGGAGCAGTGGAGGGCTGATGTGGAGCATTTGGTCGCAGCAGCGGCCGAACGCCTCAACAACCAGGATCCTCCTCCTTTAGGACGAGCCCTGTCGCAGCGGCGGACTTTGTCTGGAAGACTTGGTCCACACGCCTCCAATAGTAGGAGACGTGCTGCATCTCAGCAAGTGACGTCATTGCCCTCCGGGGCTCGACGCACTCACACGGTATCTAGGCTTTCGACTCATGACCTCCGGGCGGAGCTTGATCGCCGATACCGCCAGCAGGATGACCGTGTCCATATTGAGCGAGCCCGTGAAAGACGGGAAGCTCAGGACCTTTCTACTCTGGATGGAGTAGGAGGAGGCTGTTCAGCCCTAGCCATGCACCTGCGCATGGTTAGATGGCCACAGAAGTTCTGGACTCACCTTCCGGAAAAATTCGACGGGACTGTCAATCCCGCCGAATTTCTTCAGATATACTCCACTGCAATCTTGGCAACTGGAGGAAACGAGGCTGTGATGGCCAATTACTTTCCAGTGGCCTTAACTGGGACCGCCAGGTCCTGGTTTATGAGCCTTCAACCCAACTCTATCAATAGTTGGGAGGAGCTGTGCCGTCAGTTCACTGCTAACTTCGGGAGTTCATACACCCGACCAGGCACTGAACTGGACCTTTTTGCGGTTGTGCAAAAAGGGGGAGAATCTTTGCGGTGTTTCATCCAGAGGTTCTCTCAGGTACGAAACACTATCCCTTCTATCTCAAGCGCTTCTGTCATTGTGGCATTCAGACAGGGCATACGGGACAAGAAGATGTTGGAGAAGCTGGCGATCAAGGAGATCACCAGCGTCACGGAACTCTTCAGCCTGGCAGACAAATGTGCCAGAGCTGCGGAGGGCCGTGAAATGCACTCCAAACCAGCCGCGGAGGATCAAAAGAAATCCTCCAAAGAAGAAGCCGCTACCTCCGGGAGTGGCAAGAAGAAAAAGAAGACCAACGACAAGAAAAAGCCGTCGGCCGGCACATCCAACGTTGCAGCTGCTGCAACTCCGGGTGGCCGGGGGCCACGCCCCAAGAAGCGACCTCGACCGTCTTACGAAGATGGTGGCAAACCCAAAGTGTGGTGCCCCATTCACAAAACGGGCAGCCACGGTTTGGAAGACTGCCGGGAGGTCCAAAACCTTGCCGAGTGCTACAACAAGCGCCGGGAAGGATCTCCTTTCCGACAGAGGGAAGGAAAACAGAAGGTCGACGAAGCTCTGGCTGAAGAGGAGTTAGGGTTCCAGGATCCCAAAAAGGTCCTGAAGGCCGTCTACACCTCCGTCGACGATGATTCTGACGTCTCTGACAACGAGCGTCGGAAGACCATGAACACTATTTTCGGTGGGTCATGGGATATCACCTCTTGTCGCGTCATCAAGACTATGCGGTGGGATATGGCCGCTGTAGCCCCTACAGTCAGGCTGGAACCTCATCGAAAGTGGATGGACACCTCCATCACTTTTGATGCTTCTGATTGCCCGTGGAGCATGGTTGGAGCAGGTCAGCTACCTTTGATGGTATCTCCTACCATCAATAACATCCAGCTCCACCATATCATGGTAGACGGAGGTTCGGGTCTTAACCTCATCAGCTTCGAAGCTTTCACTAAGCTTCAACTCCAACCATCAGATCTCCAGCCCTCTCGACCTTTCTCCGGAGTAGGTCCGGGGGCCATTACCCCACTCGGAGCTATTACTCTCCCCGTTACCTTCGGGACCCGGGAGAAGTATCGCACCGAGAAGTTAGTCTTCAACGTCGCTCAGATCAACTTACCATTCAACACCATCTTGGGTAGACCTGCCCTGTACAAATTCATGGCAGCTGCTCATTATGGATACCTGGTGTTGAAGATGCCAACACCAGTAGGCGTTCTCCGGATCCGTGGAGATTGCACCGCCGGAGTAACTGCTCTGGAGGAACTCCAAGCACTCACCACGGCGCAAGAGGAGGACTCCAGGCAGGAACAAGCTCCGAAACCCCCGAGCATTCGACAACGAGGCTCGACCTCTACACCCTGTGTGTAGCCAAGCGGCGACACCGACATTCCCGTCAAAGTCGTCCAAATTGGTTCCGATGCCGCTCAAACCACCCGTATATCGGGAGGATTGAACGACAAATAGGAACTCGCGCTCATCACTTTCCTCTGGGCTAACGTTGACGTGTTTGCTTGGCAACCGTCACAAATGCCTGGGATCCCCAAGGAAGTGATTGAGCACAATCTCAAGATCTACCCCGATGCCCGACCTGTGCATCAGAAGCCTCGGAAGCAATCCGTAGAGCGACAGAACTTCATCCAACAAGAAGTGAAGAAGTTGCTCGAAGCCGGATTCATCTGAGAAGTCTTCCATCCAAAATGGCTGGCGAACCTAGTCGTTGTGCCTAAGGCCGGTGGGAAGCTTCGGATGTGCATCGACTACACCACACTGAATAAGGCATGTCCAAAAGATCCATTCCCATTACCTAGAATAGATCAGATAGTGGATTCCACCTCCGGGTGTGAATTACTGTGTTTCCTAGACGCATATTCTAGGTATCATCAAATCGGGATGTCTAGGGAGGATGAAGAGCATACTTCATTCATCACAGTAGATGGATTGTACTGCTACACAGTCATGCCATTTGGTCTCAAAAATGCAGCTTCAACTTTTGTAGGAGCTATGTACAAAACTTTTGAAGAACTCATCAGAGACATTGTGGAAGTGTACGTCGATGACATCGTGGTCAAAGTCAAGAACAAGGGGTCACTCCTAGACACCTTGCAGGCTGTCTTCGACAAG
The DNA here is from genome assembly GCA_036927565.1 of Tuctoria greenei. Taxonomy (NCBI): domain Eukaryota; kingdom Viridiplantae; phylum Streptophyta; class Magnoliopsida; order Poales; family Poaceae; genus Tuctoria; species Tuctoria greenei. Next base: position 53,705,683 of record JAYESD010000007.1, on the reverse strand, counting down.
CTACGGGCCACCCGCACAAAGCTAAACCCGGACAAGTGCGTGTTTGCGGTTAGCTCCGGAAAACTTCTTGGTTTCTTGGTAAGTCACCGGGGCATAGAAGCTAATCCGGCGAAGATAAAAGCCATTGAAGACATGCGGCCACCAACCCGCATCAAAGACGTCCAAAAGTTAACTGGGTGGCTAGCAGCCCTCAGCCGGTTCATATCAAGACTGGCAGAACGGGCACTTCCCTTCTTCAAGTTATTGAGGAAGTCCGGACCATTTCAATGGTCCGAAGAAGCAGAGAAGGCATTCCAGGAGCTGAAATAGTTCCTCACCACCCTACCAATTCTGGTAGCTCCGACCCCTGGTGAGCCTTTGTTGCTTTACATTTCCTCTACTGACGAAGTCGTCAGTATGGTTCTGGTTGCGGAGAGACCGGAACTACCCCACACTCAGGAATCCAGACCCCTTCGGGAGGGTCCGGAGGTTCCTGAAAGCGAGTCTGGGTCCCAACTCCCAGATTCGAACCCACAAGAAGTCACTTCAGGAGACCTAGACCCCTTCGGGAGGCTCCAAGTCCCTTTTGAAGAAGCTCCGGGTTCCTCCAGCCAGAACCCGGAGGTCCCCGAAGAGAATCCGGACCCCTCTGAGAGGGTCCTGGTCAATGAAGAGGAAGCTCCGGACCCCTCCGGGAGAGTCCGGACCATTCAACGCCCGGTATACTTCATCAGTGAAGTATTACATGATGCCAAGACTCGATACCTAGAGGTGCATAAGCTGCTCTATGCAGTTCTTATTGCCTCCAGGAAGCTTCGACATTACTTCCAAGCTCACAAAGTCTCGGTGGTGACCTCCTATCCACTTCGAGCAATCTTGCATAATCCCAATTCAACTGGGAATATTGCAAAGTGGGCTGCGAAATTAGCTGAATTTGATCTTGAATTTATTTCAAGACAAGCAGTCAAGAGTCAAGCGTTGGTAGATTTCGTGGCAGAATGGACTCCCTCTCCATCAAACCCTGGGGGCCCCAGGGAACAGAAGACGGAGCATCAAGCTCCAACCTTCACCGAGCCTCACTGGACCCTTTACTTCGACGGCTCCATGCAAAAGCAGGGGGCCGGAGCTGGGATCCTTCTCCTTGCACCGACTGGGGAGAAGGTGAAATACATGGTACACCTTGACTTCAAGACAACCAACAACATGGCGGAGTATGAAGCACTCATCTACGGACTAAAGGTGGCACTGTCATACGGTGTTAGGCAACTGCTGGTCAAAGGAGATTCATAGCTCATCATCAAGCAGGTGAAGGGTGAATGCTCCTACAACAATCTCCAGCTAGCTGCTTACCTCCTAGAAGTCGAGAGGCTTCAGAAGGACTTTGAAGTCCTAGACCTCCATCATGTTCAGCGTGCCCACAATGCTGAAGCCGACGAACTCTCGACGAAAGCGTCAACCGGAGCTCCGGCTCCTGACGGAACTTTTGTCCGGAGATTGTCGAAACCCACAGCTCAGCCTGCCGAACTGAGCGAAGGGGGCGAGATCAGCACCCCGAAGCTGACGGTCCCGATGGCTCTGTTACCATGGCAGCCATCAAGGGTCGTAGGTGCTGCCGGGAGCTCCGAGCAACCCAGCACGCAAGACTCAAAAGCTCAAGCTAGCTTCGATGCATGGATCTCGGAGATCCAGAGCTACTTGAAAGACAACATCCTTCCTGACGATGATGTATCCGCTGACCGGGTAGTCAGATTGGCTAAAAGATACACGTTGGTAGAAGGGGATCTCTACCGACGCGGTGCCAACGACATCCTAATGCAGTGCATCACAAGGGAAGAAGGTTGCGAGCTCCTCGCAGAAATCCATGGAGGCGAGTGTGAAAACCACGCGTCCTCCCGCACGCTGGTTGGAAAAGCCTTTCGGCATGGCTTCTACTGGCCTACAGCGCTCCAGGATGCCACTGAGCTGGTGAAGAAATGCGAAGCATGCCAATTTCATGCAAAGCAAATTCATACACCGGCTCAGCCCTTACAAATGATACCTCCTACATGGCCCTTCGCTGTGTGGGGGATGGACATCTTGGGACCCTTCCCAAGAGCCGTCGGAGGTTACAAGTTCCTGTATGTCGCCATTGACAAGTTCACCAAGTGGCCGGAAGCAACTCCAATTGTGACGATCAACAAGCAATCTGCTATCAACTTTCTGCAATCCATTGTGAGCAGATTTGGAGTCCCAAACAAAATCGTCACTGATAATGGGACTCAATTCACAAGCTCCGCATTCCAAGGATATTGCGAAGACCTCGGCATACAAGTTTGCTACGCCTCCGTAGCTCACCCAACCAGCAATGGCCAAGCCGAGAGAGCAAATGCTGAAATACTTAAAGGACTCAAAACGCGCACCTATGAGCGCTTGAAAAAACACGGAGCCAACTGGATCGAAGAGCTTCCGCCCACTCTATGGGCCAACAAGACTTCTCCAAACCGGTCAATCGGAGAAACACCTTTCTTTCTGGTGTACGGAGCTGAAGCAATCCTTCCTCCGGAAATCACCTTGGGTTCGCTCCGGGTCCAGACCTTCGACGAAGCCGCGCAGGACCAGCTCCGGCGTGAAGACCTAAACCTCCTCGAGGAGGGAAGGTGCCAAGAAGCTGTTCGGAATGCCCGATATCACCAAGCTCTACGGCGTTATCACCAGCGGCATGTACACAACCGACAGCTCGAGGAAGGCGATCTGGTGCTACGGAGAATACTATCCAGAGAAGGGTTAAACAAACTCTCCCCTGGCTGGGAGGGGCCCTTCCGAGTGATCAAAGTATCCCGTCCCGGAAGCGTTCACTTGGCTACCAAAGATCGGACACCTCTCCCAAATCCTTGGAACATCGAGCACCTCCGTAAGTTCTACACTTAACACCACGGAGGTGAGTCTTGAGTAACTTGAGATGTATGTTATAGAGTCATTGTATAGAGTCGGGTAGTTCCTCCGGGAGAACAGCCGAACCTTTCCCGAAAAGTCCACAAAGTTCATGCAGCACTTGTCACAGTCTCCGGACTAAAAGTGTGGCTAACTACCCTGGGTCAAACGAGAAACCAAACACACTTAGCCTGGTTCTGTACCCTAAGAGTGTACTTGTTTCCCCTGTACCCCGGACCTATAATGAAAGACATCTTCATGTGAAATAGACTCCACGTGCATTTATTTTGTACAGGCTCAATATTTTTATTTTTCTCTTTCTTGTCTATAACAAAGACGTGCAATTCTTAAGAAATTTTAGTTCGACCGGTTTATATACGATTCGAGTTGTATAGTCAGTTCTTTTGGATTCAAATATCGTTCATGACCAACTCGCCTGAAAGCCGCCAAGCCAATCTAGGGCTGGAGTGCGCTATCGACTTAGCCTGGTCAAACACCCTAAGTACGCCACTCTACCTACACCCCGGCGGGCCGAAGTAAGGCGGGTCCATGAACAGTTGAATCTAAGAGAAAAGGCAACACATCCGGTTGTATTTAAAATCGCGTTCAACTTAAGGTTTTCTTGAGAATCGTAAGCCGCGACGAAATTATAGACAAGGAACGAATTTTACTATTTTTCTTGACTTAAGTGTGTAGGAAAAATAAAGTCTACGTTGATGGAGAAAAGCCGGAGCTAACTAAGCTCCGACTCCCTAAAGGGGGCCAACCGTCGACGCTGAATAAAAGATGGTGAGAAGACCCCGTAAATGGAGTCTGCTGCCAACAAACCAAGTGTTGGCAAAGGTCACTACCGGAGCTACTCAGCTCCGACACCCTGGAGGACTAACTATCGACGCTCTACGTGTTGATAGAGGCTATTGCTGGAGCTACCAAGCTCCAGCGATGGATAATGCCGGAGCTTCTAAGCTTTGACAACCTCAGGGGACCTTCACTATCGAAGACTTCGGACCTAAATGCTACAAGTTCGGAGCAAATGAGTCTTCAACAAAACACAGTATCCTTTTGGTACATGTTCACGATCAAATTGTGTACATCTACTAGGGGGCCAAGTGAAGATAAAGGTGTTGAAGACAAAAAGTGAAATTCGCAAAAATTTTGGGGATTTCATTCATCTGGAGATAGGAGATTACATCTGGAAACAAGGGATTACAAAATTGAGGAAGAAGAAGAGAAAATACAAGTGAGAGCTAAAGAGATGGTCCTAGACCCTATGGAAGAACTCGGCGACTTTCTGGGCGACCTTCGATACGCTGGCCCGGGTAGCTTCGCCTTCTCCTTCGACGGGGACTTCAAGCACCGGGTCCAGAGGAAATTGGGAGTTCCGGCTGGTGTAGCACGTCAACACATACTCAGTGACGTTCCTCGCCAGGGGTTGCCCCTCAACCTCCAGTTGGTCCGCGATGACATCGCCCACCTTGGAGAGCTTGCTACCAGCTGCGCCCAACGCCTGCAGCGCAAGGTCCGGCTCCGGCTCCGGATCATCCGGTCGCACGGGGCTGAAACCCATTGGCGTCAGCGCGTCGTTGGCCTTGCCCAGGAACTCCCAAATCTGTAGGGAGTCCGCCGTCCTCAAGCTCTTCATCTCTTCCAGGGATCTCCTAGTCACCATCAGTTCGGAATTGTCACGGGCGAGGCGCTCAACTTCTTTGGCGTTTTGCTGAATCTTTGCAGCAACCCGCCTCTCGAGTCTTCTGAGCTCCTCCTCCCGGAGGTGTATCTTGTTCCGATGATCGACCAGGTCCTTCTCCCTAGCCTCCACTTTTTTCTCCCGGGCAACAAGGGCACACTCGTATTCGTAGAGTTCCTGCCCCCACACCCAGGTCTTCTCCTCTTCCTCTTGGCAGCGCTCTTCCAATTTTTTGGTGCGCTCCTCGAGGCCCTTGTCAGCCAGAGCTATCTTCTCGGCAAGCTCCTCTTCCCTCCTCAGGACATCATCCCACAGCTCAAGGAGTTTCTGCTCTTCATTCTCGAGCCGTTTCTCCCTCTCTTCAAGTGCCTCTCGGCGCTTGATGAGTGCAGTGTTAATGGCCTCAAGGTGTTCATGCTGAGCATCGGCCGCGTTATTGGCAGCTTTGGCCTGATCGTAGATCTCCCAGGATTGAGCGTCGAGGGCATGAGTCATGCTCTCCCTGTCATCTAGAGGCTTGCCCTAGTACTCCAGGCGGATCTTCTCCCGCTTGATCCACTCCTTGTCATCCGCTTGCCTCGACTGCGCCAGCTTGGTCTTGAAGTAGAGCCGGTTGCGCCACCTCCTAAGGGTTTGGCGCTCCTCTTCAAGAGCCTTGCTGTCATGGAAGAAGGCCAGTTGGACTTGACGCAGACTGGAGCAGGCGTTGTCGATAGACATCGACAGCGGGATCGGCTCCGGACCTGCTGGGGTCTCCTCCGCTGGTTCCAGCGGGTCTTCACACACAAAAATTGGGTCCCACTCTACGAGAGTGGACCCCTGAGCTTCCAAGGCACTAGGGCCGTCCTCCAGGATGGCCTCAATCGCCATCGAAGAAGGCCCCGCCGCCAAGTCTTCATTCGCCCCCTCGGGCAGGGGGCCAGCAACTTCGCTTGGGCACTCCGGCTCTACCGTAGGCACCTCCGACGTCGTCGCTTCCGGAGCAGGAGCTGCTGCTGGCTCCGGTCTGGGCACCTCTTCCGAAGGAGGCTCGAGCTCCATCGCCTCCTCGACCATCGGCTCAAAAGCCGGAGGATCTTCAACTTCGACCGGCCCTGAGGCCGGAGCTCCAATAATAACCGGCTCAGCGGCTGGTGCTTCAAAAGTAACCGGTTCAACTGTCGGAACTACCTCGACTTCCGGCTCGCATGCCGGGGCTTCAGTCACCTCCGGCTCAACCGCTGGGGCTTCGACAATTTCCGGCTCCGAGGCCGGGACTACTACTTCCTCCGGCTCAATAGCCGGAGCTTCCATCACTGCAGCACCAAGACCTGAAGCTTCAACCTCCGGGACAGGTGCCGCTGGCGTGTCTTCACTCTCGTGGTCCGGCGCTACCACGGGAACTTCTGGGGACGAGTCGAGGTCCATGACCACGACAGCCAGCGCCGGAGCTATCGCAGCCTCAGCCACCACCTGGGGCGGCACCGGGACAGGAGCAGAAGCTCCCACGGCCTCAGACATCGTGGCTGAGGGTGGAGCTTCACTCCCCTTCTTGGGGACGCTGCAGATGATGGACGAAGAAAATTAACAAACAATCGCTACAATTAAAAAGTTAACCAAGGTAAAGATTAAAAATTACCTTGGAAGGCTTCCGTACCAGCATGCGTAGAACCTTTTTCCTGGACGTTCCGGGCTGGCCACGGTCGGCGTAGAAGCTCCAGAAGGCCCCCCGGAACTTGTCGCAGCTACGGGCATTTCCCGGGTCGAGGCTCTCCTCGATCGGGAGGAACCCCTGGACCTGGAGGCTCCCACCGTCCCAGGTGCCGGAGTCGTGCGCCCGGAGCTAGCACCCCAGGAGGGTTCCACCACGGGGATAGATGCGCTCCGGGAGGATCCCACTGCAAGAACGGTATCGTCCCGGAAGGACCCCACTACGGGGACAGTCGCCACGGTGGCAGAAGATCTTCCCCTCTGGGGAGAAGGAACCGAGGCGGAAGTAGCGGGCCTGACGGACCTTCCGTCGGCATGTCGCAGCTTCCTCTTCTGGCTCTCCGGCTCATCCGCCAGCTCCTTGCCCTTACTGACGACCTCGACCCTCGGCTGTGGGGCAGGGACGGAGCCATCTTTGGGCATTCCGGGGATCGCCACCCGGGTGGTTGATCTTCTCTCGACGACACCAAGGTCGTCAAGTGCGGGCATCGTCCGCCGGAGCTCCCTGCTGAACTCCACTTCCATGTTCAGAGGGAGAAAGGCCGACGGCGGAGTCAAGTCATCACTGTTGACGTCGATGCCATGCTGGAATTTCTTGAGGTGGAACTCCAAGGTTTTCCCCACCATGTTGGACTTCAACCCGGTCTCAACCCGGTCCTCGTCCATCACGCTGTTGAGGGCCCGAGCGAGCTTCTCCCTCCTCTTCAGCGGTGCCCACCTGTTGGCCAGGAAGTTGCAAAATACCGCCTGAGGGGTCAATCCTCCCTCCACACATTGGCGGATCCTGGTCAAGGCGGGGCTAAAAGCTTCCGCCAGCACCAGAACTTCACTCCAGATCGTCGTGTCGATGCCGGGCAGGCCGTCGGGCAGCTCCAACCGCTCATGCTCCTCCACCCTGACGACTATCCAATCTTTCTTCCAGTCATCCCACTTCCCGGAAGGGAACGATCGGAGGTACTTGAATGGGCACTTCTTGCGCTTCACAAAGTAGTAGAAGCCAAGGTACTCATTGCTCCGGCCGGTGGTGTGGACGGTGAAGAAGGTCCGGAAAAGTTCGATGCAGGGGGGGATGCCCACCCACATCTCATAGAAGTGGACAAAGATGGACACGAGGAGAATGGAGTGAGGGCCAAGGTGGTATAGCTGCAGACCATAGAAGTCTAGCAGCATCAAGAAGAAGGAAGAAAAAGGTGGGATCAACCCCTCCATGGCGTACGAAGAAAAGTACACCATTTCGCCGGCGCGCTCCTTCTCGAAGGGGAGCTCTCCGCTGGCACGGACCAAGTGGTTGAAGAAGTCTGAGGACCACCCCATGAGGGCCCAGACCTTCTTGAAATCGCTGTCGGTCTTCAAGCGACTCTCGCGCAGACCCAACTCCATCGCAGCACAGCTAGGCAAGAGAAGAAGAGCTAAGCACGAGTTGGGAGTTTGAGCGCAAGATCAGATGAGAGGCGTAAAGAACTCCCGACGGTGCGCGCTTTCCTTCTTAAGTAAGCCCTCGCAACGCTTGGATGGAAACCGCAGGGAAGTCGAAGATACCATTCAAGAATTCAACCCAGCCGATGACAAGAGGGCCCGGGACCACCCCGACGATCAAGTCGAGGCTCTTACCCAGGCGAACGGTTGTCATTACGCGGCGGGAAACCCGAAGGAGGCGGCCTAACAGGGCGCGCGGAACCGATACGATTTTCGTATCGGGAACCGGCGACCTTCAATTGCGTGAGATCCGCACGTCAAAGATCTCATCTGCCGCCTGAGGTGCGCCACGCGGCGGGATCTAACTGTAAATCCCTGCCAACGACACCTTCAAAGACCCTTGAAGACTCAGTTCAAGAGTCGCAAGGATGGACCCACCCCCGACGGAATGACTTCACCCCCGTGATCTTCCTCGGAGGTAGGTCCAGGGGGCCACTGTCGGTACCCTAGAAACCGTACACCCCTTGAGGTTACAAAGATCTCAAAGGAAAGCCATCTACTTGGTTTGAAGACCCTCAGAGGCCCACTTGTCAGACATGACCGGACCCGCTTCTCCAACATGGTTAATCCCTGGGTCACCACGTGTACAACCAAACCGGAGCTACCGCCCACAAGGGGGAAGCTCCGGGCCACGTACGGAAACGGCACCTCCGGATTTAACCCCAGACCGAGAGAAGCTCCAGACCTGACATGTGTCTGATAGCCCCGGAGCTACCTGCTTCCCACAGCAAGCTCCAGAGCTGCCACGTGTCAAGTCGTCGAACCTTTCAGCCTCTAACCTCCGGAAGGCCTTGTAACGGCTCCGGGTCTTCAAAGGAGAGCCAAGGACTTCAAGACCCGATTAAGTGTCATTAATGCCATATTAATGACACTTAAACAGACGATCTTAACACCAGTAACGGTGCTGTCAAAGCCCGTTACAGGGTTATTAAGAGCAATTAAGCGTGTATCAATACTAGTAACCGCCAGGGCCACATGTCGGGCCAGGCTGAATTGTAACGGCCTGCCCTTGTACTATAAAAGGACAGGCCGACGATACACTCAGGGACGTTCACAAGCGATCATACGCACCCCATACACTCGTGACAAGCTCTTACTGCTAATACAACACCAACACACCCGTCGAGTAGGGTATTACGCTCAGGCGGCTCGAACCACGTAAATTCCTGTGTCTCCTGTGTCAAACTCCAATTCACCTTCTTGAATCTCCGTGCACCCACACCGAACTTCAAACTCCCCAATCACTTTAGCAGTGTAGGGAGATCTGCCGGCTCCAACAGTCGACACATTGCATCACAAGAACAAAAGTATCAAAAGAGCATAATATGAAGTCTTACAACGCAAAAGAGACAAAAAAGGTGCATAAGTGAAGCTCTCATCTCTCAACCTATACCTAAGGCCTAGTAGTGACTCCCCCTCAATCTCTCCCCCTTTGGCATCAAGACACCAAAAATAAGGAGATGAGGGATCTAAGACCTTCAGTCCTCATTGTCGGTCCTCTCATCATCTTCATCTTCATTCTCGGGCTGAGGAGGAGGAGGAGGAGGAGGAGGAGGAGGAGGAGGAGGAGGAGGAGGAGGAGGAGGAGGAGGAGGAGGAGGAGGAGGAGAGGATCCACTCGAACCCCCAATGCCAAAATAAGTAAGCTCGAAGGGAGTCAAGGGGCCGAGCTCGGTGAAATTCGAGGCTGAATCTTCAGAAATGACTGGAGATCAATGGGCACGATCTCCAGCTTTTGGCAAATGTGTTTGACATTCTCTTTGACATATCACATATCAGCCTTCCTTGCCTTGTTCAGCTTGTGAGTGTTCACTTCAACCTTCTTGCAAGAGGCAAAAATTGATGCCAAGTACTCCAAGATTCCACTAGGAGACCCTTTTTGGGGAGGGGCCCTAGTGGTGGGATCAGCCCTTGCATCACCTCTAGCTCTCCTTGGTGCCTCTTCACTAGACACCAGAGAAGGAGCAGCTTGAACTGTGGCTTGTGGAGGCTTTTGGGGCCTCAGAGGGGTGTGCTCCACGTCCTTCACAAACTCGATCCATGTGACCTTCTCAATCATGAACATCAAGTAAGGTGCATAGCCACAGGACTTGTTAGGGTGTAGGAGATGTTCACCTTGTCATTCCATATGTAGTCAAAGACATCAAACTTCCTGTCTTTGCTTATCACCTTCATCAGAGTCTTGAGATAGCCTTGGACACTCCCTGCATCCCGATCCTTTGGGGCTATAGTCTTCCTCAGAACCCTGTTGAGGACTACAAAGAACTTCTTCATATTCTTGATGGAAGGAGGGTTGAAAGTTAAGCTGGTGTCATAGAGGAACTTCATTTTGTCCTTCTCAAGGACACCAATGTTTTGAATGATTGAGTTGTCATTGCTGGAGCTATCAATATATAGCAGCCTTGCAAATTCATCATAGGTAATGGTGTACTTGGATCCATGAGTCATCCAAGTCACCCGCTCTTCCTCATCACTTACAAAGTGGCATGTAGCGTAGAACTGAGCAATGACTTCATCGTTCCAGTTGTTCCAGAAGGCAAAGAGATCCTTCAATCCATGCCTCTTCACTGCTTGAACTACTTCAACAAAGGCTGAGCAGCTCTTCCTTTCAAAGTGCGCCCAATCAATTTATTGGTTGCACACAACTGGGGTCTTCATAGTGAGGTAGACTGAACTGTAGAAATCTGCATGAAAGTTGCTCCAAAACCTAGCATCGGCAGCTTTCTTGGAATGACTGTAGCAATCAATGAATCTGAGTTTGGAAGCAGTGTCGCTTCCCTTGCCGTTGAACTTCTCCTCGGAGGGATCTCTGTTTCCCTGCCTCAAAGCATGCAACTTGAGTGGGCCGATCCGACCCGTGGCAATCCCTTTGCCCTTGCCCTTAGCTTGGCGAACAGCCACCGAGCTAGGGCCACCACCTGCTGAAGCCTTGGAAGCAGGCTTCTTGGCGAGCACCTTGCGTGGAGCCTAAGGTGGAGAAGGTGCCGGCTCAGATGGGCGCTCCTGGCACTTCTTGCCTTGGCCTGTCAAGGACCGAAGCAAGGCTTCTTGGTCCATCTCGGCCTCAAAATCGGAGATCTCGACGTTGGTGCTCGACATTGTCCTGAGAATGGATTACACAATGTGTGAATGAGAATTTGATGGCAAGGAATTGCATTGAGGAATGGGAAACTAGTGTTGAGTTCAGGAAAAATTAGACTTGTCCGGTGTACAGGTACAGACTAGTCCGGGGATACCGGACTTGTCCGTACATGGACCGGACTAGTCCAGTCTTCATTATCTCAAAACCTCACTCGATAACAAATGGTGATTCCCAATGCAAGACAAGTTTAAGATAGATGTAATACAGCTAGGGGGCATGTATTAACTAGAAGGAACTAGGCTATTTGGCCAACAACAAAGGAAATCATGATTTCTAGGGTTGGGGAGGAAAATTTACCAAAATTGCTCGATTCTTTGAGATGGAGGGGTTGAAGGTGCGAACAAGTCCGTGGTCTTCAGTCCCTAAGCAATGGAGGTCATTTTCCACCCAAACTTGGAGAGTTTTAATGGAGGAATCACCAAATCGCTGTGGGGAGCTCGAGCGAGGAGAGAGAGCGTGAGGCAAGTTGTGAGGATGAAGAAGATTAGGTCTTGGCGGTGGCTAGGGTTATGGAGGCGAAAAATCAGACTTGTCCAAAAATAATCGGACTAGTCCGAAATCTTCCAGAGCCTAAATCGGACTAGTCCGTGGTCTGCCGGACTAGTCCGGACTACCAGACACTCTGCGGACTAGTCTGCGGGGGCGGACTAGTCCGGGTAACCACGAACTAGTCTGTGGTCATCAGAACAGAAATGTTTAGCCCATTCGTATATATTTGAAGGTACTTATTAAGAAAATAGGGGGGCAAAGCAAATCAAATAATCTTGATGAATATGATCAGTAAGCATACAACAATCAAGCAATGACCATAATTCAACAAGATCAAGTTGTTGAAATAGTTTTTGGAGAAAAATTGAGAAATATGATTTTCGCAGCTCAACCAATATGTTTTGAAGAGTCCATATAGGTATGCAAGTTTTCAAGCCACATTCTGAGCATCAAGGATATTTAGTTCATTTCGGAGCTCGCAAAAACGTTTTTCATCAAGTGGCTTGGTAAATATATCGGCTAGTTGTTTTTCGGTGTTGACATGAGAAATAGCTATGTCTCCTTTCATTGAGTGGTCTCTCAAAAAATGATGTCGGATGTCTATGTGTTTGGTTCTAGAGTGTTCAACAGATTATGAGCAATTTTGATGGCACTCTCATTATCACAAAGGAGTGGAATACGGCTCATATTGTAACTGTAATCCCTTAGAGTTTGTCGCATCCAAAGGAGTTGTGCACAAAAACTCCCGGCCGCCACCTACTCCGCTTCGGCCGTGGATAAGGCAATGAAATTTTGTTTCTTGGAGGACCAAGAAACTAGGGATCTACCTAGGAATTGGCAGGTGCCGGAGGTACATTTTTTACCTACTATGCATTCGGCATAATCTGCATCGGAGTATCCAATGAGATTGAACTTGGAACCTTTGGGGTACCAAAGGACTAGGTTGGGTGTATGAACCAAATATCTCAAGATTCTTTTAACGGCTGTCAAGTGACACTCCTTAGGATTGGCTTGAAATCTCGTACACGAACATACACTCAACATAATATCAGGCCTAGATGCACATAGTTAAAGTAGGGATCCAATCATGGAGCGATATACCTTTTGATCCACGCTTGGTCCATCTTCATTGAGATCCATGTGTCCGTTAGTTGCCATGGGAGTCTTGATAGGCTTCGCCTTGTCCATCCCAAACTTCTTGAGTATGTCTTGAGTGTACTTGGTTTGGCTTATGAATGTCCCTTCCTCTTGTTGTCTCACTTGGAATCCCAAGAAGTACTTCAGCTCTCCCATCATAGACATCTCAAATCTATTTGCCATAATCTTACTAAATTCTTCACAAAAGGATTTGTTAGTTGAACCAAAGATAATGTCATCAACACAGATTTGACAGATAAAAAGATCATTGTCGAAGTGTTTCATAAATAATGTATAATCTTCTTTTCCAATCTGGAAACCATTTTCAGTTAAGAAATCTCTAAGACACTCATACCAAGCTCTAGGAGCTTGTTTGAGGCCATAGAGAGCCTTACGCAGTTTAAAGACGTGGTCGGGGAACTCTTTGTCTTCAAATCCGGGAGGTTGCTCCACGTACACCTCCTCCTTGATTGGACCATTCAGAGGAAGGAACTTTTCACATCCATTTGGTAGAGCTTGAAATCATGGTGAGTTGCATATGAGAGCAATATTCTAATTGATTCAGGTCTAGCTACGGGAGCAAAGGTTTTATCGAAATCCAAACCATGGACTTGTGAATACCCTTTGGCCACAAGTCATGCCTTGTTCCTTGTCACCACCCCATGTTCATCCTGTTTGTTGCAGAAGACCCATTTGGTGCCGACGATGTTCGCGTTAGGTCCTTCAACCAGTTCCCACACCTTGTTCCATTTGAAGTTTTTCAGTTCTTCTTGCATCGCCACCACCCAGTCCAGATCTTTCAATGCATCCTCAATCCTGCGTGGTTCCAAAAATGACACAAAAGAGTAATGCTCACAAAAGTTATCTATTTGGGATCTAGTTGTTACTCCCTTTTGGATGTCATCGATGATGTTGTCGATTGGTTGATCTCTTTGGACACATTGGTGTACTCTCGGGTGTGGCACTTGAGGTCTTGTTTCTTCATGATCTTCTTCTTCTCCCCCTAGATGGTTGCCCTCATTGACTTGTTGATCATTCGTCTTCTTGAGGTTGATCTTGTTTGGAAGCTCCCCCTTGATCATTGGACTCCACTTGTGGTTCATCTTCCTCATGCACATGTAGAGGTGGCTCTTGTGGTCGAACATTGCTCAACGCCATTCTTCTCAATGCTTGACAAGGAGCTTCTTCTCTATCTAGCACACATGGATCAATTTGCTCCTTTTGGGAGCCGTTAGTTTCATCGAAAACTTGTCACGTGCTACTTCGACAAGTCTAGAGACTTTGTTGAAGACAAGATAGGCGTAAGTGTTCGAGTCATAACCAAGCAAGAAACCTTCGCCGGACTTTGAAGCGAACTTTAAAGTCCTCGGCTTCTTGTTCAAAATATAGCATTTAGAACCGAAGACTCAAAAATAAGAAATATTTTGCCTATTACCCGTGAGTAGCTCATATGATGTCTTCTTGAGTAGTCGATGAAGGTAGATTCGATTTATGGCGTGGCAAGCGGTGTTAACCGCTTTCGCCCAAAACTGATCCGATGTCTTGTATTCATCGAGCATTGTTCTCACCACCTCTATGAGGGTTCAGTTCTTCCTTTCGGCAACTCCATTTTGTTGAGGGGAATAAGGTGTTGAAAACTCATGCTTTATCCCTTCTTCGTCTCGGTACTCCTCAACTTGAGTGTTCTTGAACTTTGTGTCGTTGTCGCTTCGTATGTTCTTGACCTTCAATGAGAACTCATTTTGGGCACGCTTGAGAAACTTCTTGAGGGTTCCTTGAGTTTCTGTCTTATCATGCAAAAAGAAGTCCCAAGTGAAGCGTGAAAAGTCATCAACAATTACTAAGCCATATTTGTTACTGCCAATGCTTAAGTAAGCATTTGGACCGAAAAGGTCCATGTGAAGTAGCTCGAGCGGTCTTGCTATAGTCATGACGTTCTTCATGGGGTGAGGTGCTCCAACTTGCTTCCCGGCTTGGCACACGCTACAAGGCATGTCTTTCTTTAAAACAAGATCCTTAAAACCTCGGATGTGATCGCCCTTGAGAAGTTTTTGAGAATTCCGCATACCAACATGCGCTAGCCGTCTATGCCACAGCCAACCCATGTTGGTCTTTGCAATCAAGCATGTGTCAAATTCGGATTTATCTTTGTTGAAGTCAACAAGGTAAAGCTTTCCCTTTAACACACCCTTGAATGCAATGGAACCATCACCCCTTCTTGAGATGGTCACACCCTCATTAGTAAGCAAGCAATTATAACCTTTGTCACATAATTGAGATATGGACAACAGGTTATAATCTAAGTAATCAACAAGTAACACATGAGAAAGAGTATGTTGAGACGATATAGCAATTTTACCGGTACCGAGTACCTTTCCTTGACTATTGTCTACAAAATATATGTCGTCCCTTGGATCCTCATTTTCTTCATACTCAACGAACATCCTTCTTTCTCTAGTCATATGGTTGGTTCAACAACTGTCTAGCACCCATTTTGATCCACCTAAGGAATAGGCCTGCAAAAACAAATAATGCATTGGTTTTAGGTACCCAAGCTTGCTTGGGTCCTTGGAGGTTAGTTACAAGAGATTTGGGCACCCACACAAGAGACTTGGTGTTCTCATGGCGTGGCACAACATAATGAGCATAAACTTTACCAAAATTACTTCTCATTAGAACATAGGATGCATCGAAAGTCCTGAATAATAGTTGTTGTTGTTTATGAACAGAACTTGTCTGGGAAACCGGACTTGTCCGAGTAAGGACCGGACTAGTCTGGTTATTGTATGTGTTAACTATCTTGGACTTATCAGCATTATTGGTCTTTCTAGCTTGAGAGGGGTTTCCCCTCACAAAGGCAATGCTCTCCTGGTATTTTTTATAGCTTCCAGCATATTTCTTTTCACCATAAGAATACCCAATGCCATATTTCACTTTAGGAGGTCTTGTGACCAAGTATGCACTACGTGCATATTTGATCTTCTCCTTGTAAAATATGCCACTTTGGGAAGGACACTTGTTCTTGGTAGAGGTTGACTTTTCCTTCAATCTAGTGTCAATTTTAGCACATGAACAAGTAATGGTAGCTTCAATTTTAAGGGGTTGAGAAGGTAAGCTTGAGGAGGATGAGGGGTCACTTTGTTTGAGTGACTCAACTTGTACCTCGAGGATCTTGTTAACCTTGGACGGGTTAGCAAGTTCGTCCTTGATGGTAGTATTTGAGTCGCATAACTTCAAGCATGTTTCCTTGTTTGAGGCTAACTCAAGCTCCAGTGACTTGCCTCGCTCTTTTTAAAGTTCAAGAAGCTTGTCAAGTTCAAAATATTACTCCTTTTGGTAGATAATCATATCTTCTTGATGGTTGATCAGCTTCTCCTCCTCAACAAGCTGATCAAGTAGAAATTTCATTTTTGCTGCTATTTTCTTATCTAAGCCAACGAGCAAGTCTTCATTATCACTAGCAACTTTTCTATCACTAGAATAGGAGTGCAAGGATGAGGATTTGGTTGTTACCTTTCGTTTACCATCCTTTTCCATGGGGCAAGTGTTGTTGCCCATCCATGCACCTAGAGTTGGGAAGAGGATGGACTTCTTGGATGTCTTCTCGATGGCTATGCTAGCCATCTCCTCTTCCTCTTCGGATGAGGACTCATCATTTGAGTCCCATTCCTTTCCTAGTTGCGCTTGTCTAGCTTGCTTCTTTTTCTTGATGAATTTCTTGGGATGAGGCTTTGTTTCCTTGGTCTTCTTCTTATTTTATTCATACGGACAATCAACTATAAAGTGGTCATATTCACCACAGTTATAGCACACCCGCCTCATCTTTGGTCTTGGCTTCTCTTTGTATTTTCCTTCACTTGAATTTCCCCTTGTCTTTTCTTCATCATTTTCTTGAATCTCTTCATAAAGAGGATCATGTCCTCTTTGTCGATGTTGCTGCTCTCGTCATCGCTGTCCTATTCTTGTTGAGCTTCTCGAGCTTCTTTGGACAAGGGCTTGCAAGTGGACCTCAAAGCGACCCCTTTCTTCTTTGCTGAGGTGAGGTCGGCAATCTCCTTAACATGCTTTGCCTGCTTTTCCATCATTTCGAAATTTATGATTTTCCCAAGCAGCTCGTCCGAGGTCATTTTCTTGTACCCAGGGCTTTCTCTAATCATCGAGCACAATGTGATGTTGCGAGGCATAAAGGCTCTAGGGATGAACTTTACCACCTCGTGATCGTTCCACTTCTTGCCTCCATATGCTCGATACTTGTTGATGAGCGTCTTTAATTGGTTGTACATGTCTTGTGGCGACTCATCTTCTTCAATGGCGAATCTTCCCAATTCGCCTTCGATCATTTTGATATTTGCCTCTCGCACATGAAGATCGCCTTCATGTGCAGTTTGCAATGTGTCCCATATTTCCTTTGCAATCTTGAGTCCATCCACCTTGGTGAACTCGTCCCGTCTTAGTGATGAGGTGATGGCTACTGCAGCTTGGACATTTCGATGGATTACTTGGTCTTGGCTAGGCGTGATCTCCTCATCATCGTCGGGGATATCTATTCCTATAACAACAATGTGCCACAAGTTGGGATTGAGTGAGATCAAGTGCATTTTCATGTTTTGCCTCCACATTGAGTAGTCATTGCCATCAAAGTGTGGGGCTTTTCCTAGAGGATTAGATAAGTAATGGTTATTGTTAGAATCAAGACGATCGTAGTCAAAAGGATATCGGGAGTAGTTGGTGTGACCTTCTTCTTCTTCTTCTTCTTCTTCTTCTTCTTCTTCTTCTTCTTCTT